>OY731400.1:63339121-63939121 GCA_963425845.1 Sphenostylis stenocarpa | reverse complement strand
AATTTAAATCGATTAAAACGAAAAGGAATCGATTAAATTTTACATCTTAGTATTTTTAGTTGATATAAGTTCTTTTTAATCGATTAAAACAGCTAAACTCAAAACCTGAGAACGTTTCAATCGATTAATTCGACATTTCAATCGATTAAAATGGTACGGACAGTATCTTTTGATATCCTCTGTAAGTTATTTTAATCGATTAATACTGTTTTATATCAATTAAAACAATCAGTTTATGAGAACAGAACCTGATTCGCTGCTTTGAACTCCAAGGGATTCCCAGATTTTGTTCCTGCAAAACAAATTTAACATGTTTCTGGTACCCTTTATAATTACTGGGTCCAATTAGGTTATTTGAAATGACTTTAACTTTGGAATCCATTTCATTCTACCTTTAGGAATAACATACTTTTTAATTCTACAGTATTTTACTGAATGACCTCTTTTCATGCAGTAAAAACATTTAATCACAGAGTATGGTTTCTTATTTACATTTGTTTTTCTAGATTTAAATCCTATTCCAGATTTGTCAAAAATTGGTTTTTGAGACCCAAGTAAAACGTCAAGATTAGCTTGACCTTGTGTAAACCTTGAAACAGTTTGTGATAAAAATTCAATTTTCTTTTGTAATTCTGAACAATTATTACAGAGTTTATTACATGCACAATCAGAATTATCATGAATTAATTTTAAGAAATCACAATCAGTTTCATCTTCAAGAATTCTTTTTTCAAGAGAGTCTACTTTATTTACCAACCAATTATTCAATCCTTTTAGCCTATCATTTTCTTTTTGCAGTTTCTTAGCCTCTTCATGCATTTCATTAAATGCTTCTTGTAATGAATTATAATCCACTAAGTTTGAAGAAGAATTAGAACTTACACTGCTGGATTGAGGATTTTGACTTGCCATTAGACATAAGTTGGCTTCTTCATTATCGGAATTGTCTGTTGATGAAGTGTCATTGTCATCCCATGCTACATAGGCACTCTTTACATCCGTTGTCCCCTCATGAGTAACCTCAAGAACATCCCACATCTCCTTGGCAGATTTGCATTGGGATATCCTGAAAAACTCATCCATGTTAAGTGCAGAAGTAATTGTATTTTTGGCAATACAATCATCTTGGATTAATTTCTTTTCACAGTCATTCAAGCTACACCAATCTTTGTTAAAAATATTGATTTCTTGTTCAATGATATTCCACACATTTATACTAACAGATTCAATAAAGATCTTCATCCTAATTTTCCAAAAAGGATAATCTGTTCCACAAAACAGTGGAGGTCTGTTAATAGAAGCTCCCTCAGAAAATTTGTTTCCAGCCATGGATCGAAGAACTTGAATAACTTTCAAGAACCTCGCTCTGATGCCAATTGTTAGAAAAGTAGTTTTAGATCAAGAGGGGGGGTGAATTGATCTTTGAAAGTTTTTCGCAAATAACAGATTATCTAATTCGAAAATTAAGTTTAAAGATCTGTTCTTGAATCTCAAAGCAATCAATCAAAATAATGCAGCAACAGAATTTAAAGGAGAGAAAGGTTAAGAAAGATATCACCGGTATTTTATACTGGTTCACCCAATACCAGGGCTACGTCTAACCTCTACAACTAAATTCCAGCTGCAGAGAAACTAGTGCCCAAATTCCAAGCACCAACACCTAACCTTTCACCAAGAACCAAATTCCAGTTCTTGATAACCTCTACAACCAAATTCCAGCTGCAGAGAAACCAGTGCCCAAATTCCAGGCACCAAACAATACAAAAAGAATGTAAAAGAATTGAAAAAGAAGAAACTAGAAAGCTCAAACCAGTTTATGCTATTCTGCAGTGAGTTTCTTCTTCAAAGGAAAACAATATGCCTCAAGAACGATTTTTAAAGAACTTCTCAAAAACTGCCGCGAATCTTTCTTGAAAGGAGTGTTAAAGTTGCTTGATTGATTGCTTAAGGATGTGTGAAATCTTATATTCAATGTGTGTTTAAAAGGTTCAAGCTAAACTATTTTTATAGAAGATTTTCAAAACTGCTGGTTTAATTAATCTGTTAAAAGATTCTTTTAATCTGTTAAAAGTGCAGTTTTAATGTGTTAAAACTTCTTTTAATCCATTAATACGTTCTTGATTCTTTAACAGATTTGTTTTAACTGATACGACAACGTTTATATCAATTAAAACACTTTATAAAAAATCTTCTAAGTTGATTTAATCGATTGTTTCGCAATTCAATCGATTTAAATACTGCAAAACTTTCTTGTAAAACTTTTCAAGTTATTTTAACTGATAAAAATAGGTTTTAATCAATTAAAACTTTGTACATAATTTTTCCAAGTTGTTTTAATCGGTTAAAACGTGTTTTAATCGATTGAAAGAGTTCTAATCGGTCATAACTCAATTCTGATCGATCATAACTGATTCTGATCGGTCATAACTGATTCTGATCGGTCATAATTGCATTCTGATCGATCATCCTGAACCTTTAAGTGATTTTAATCGATTGAAACGTGTTTTAATCAATTGAAAAAATTCTGATCGCTCATAATTCAAATCTGATCGATCACATCTGATTCTGATTGGTCATATTTGTATTCTGATCGATCATAATGAGTTCTAAATGGTTTTAATCGATTAAAATCAAGTTGGATCGATTAAAATATTGTAAAAACACTTCTTTGAACATTCTAAATGATTTTAATTGGTTCTTTCAAAACTATATCAGTTAAAAACATGTTTGAGAAAGCTTTTGTCAAAATACTTTGTTTTTAATTGTTTAAAATGATTTTAGAGGCATTTTGCAAAATCATTTAAGTGAAGAAACCTCATGCAGCAGAAAAGATAAAATGATTTTACCTAAGCATTTTGTAGACACACTAATCTTTCTACTCTTTTATCAAAGTGACTTGTTGACCGCTGCAAAGTTGACTTTTGACTTCATCTTTGACTTCATCAAATCAATGAGATCTTTGCCAATGTATTTCAATAAGATCTTCATCACTTTCAGTCTCCCCCTATTTGATGAAGACAAACACCATTTTGAAAAAAAACTCTGCAAGAGAAGTCACTTGATAATACAGTTTAGTGAAAAATCAAAAATAAATTGTTTTCCTATTTCTCCCCCTAAAATGTTGCTCCCCCTAAACTTAAGAGTTTATTTCTTCTAAATTGATCTAAAGTAAAAGCAACTATTTCTCCCCCTTTTGACTTCATCAAAAATTAGAGAACAGAAGAGAAATAATGAACAGGTATGTATTGAAAGGATTTGTAGAAATAGAAAAATTTTATTTATTAATAGGAGTGGCTTTCTCTCCATTCTTCTGATTTGGAAGACGTGTCAGTTAATCCTTCCTTTTTATTATCTTATTTATTAAGCGTGAAGGAGGGGAAATTAAATATGTAAATGAATGTTTATGCATGCAAGTAGACAGTCATTTGAATAAAGAAGATTTTATTTATTCAATAGAAGGTGTACATTCCCCTATTCTATACTGCGAAACAACTTTTGGCAGAAACGGAAAACCTTAAAGAAACCCACAGGCGGGTCTTGATCCCTCTGTAGTTCTCTCTCGGCTTCCCGGACGTGACGAGCAAGTGCTTCGCTTTGCTTGCGGACTGCCTGGCTCATATCTTCACTATACTTCTGAGCCTCTTTGATCTTTGCCTCTTGATGAACGACCAAGGCTTGTAGTTCATCGAGCTTCGCAATGGATCAGTCTTTCTCTTACAGTACTTGGCCGTACTCAGCTAGCCCGTCTTTTTCTTTGCAGCGTAGCTCAGCGAGACTTCTGTTGAGTCTCCGGTTGGCCTCTCGCTCTTGGCGGATATCTAACCGAGTTTTGGTGAGCTCTTGCGACAACTCCTTGATCGTTTGAGCCTGCTTTGCTGATTCGGCCTCAAGGCATGCTGACTTGGCGGTTATCTCTTGGAGTTGGCTATCCGAATTGGTTCTGGCAGTTTTGGATGCTCGGATAGCTTGTTCATTGGAGTCAGCACACTGGTCCTTGAGGCGCTCTATTTCATGATCTTTTTTCTTGCCTTGCCTTTGCAGATCGTCTATTGTGAGGATAGATTCTTGTTCTCTTTCTTCAAGGGCCCTCATTTGGGCTTCCATGATTTCTATCCTCTGGGTCAAGGCATCAATTTGAGCCTGCAGCCCTTCATTATTGGCGCTTGTAGTGGGTGTGGTGGATGGTTGAGCCATCCCTCTTCTCTTTCTCCACGCCTCATAGTCACTGGTGACAGCCACCCGAGCTTTTCCTAGCTCTCTGTCTCCCATATAGACTGGCCTCTCCCATGCTTTTCTCACAGCTAGTGAGTTGGCGATTGTGCACGGGTCTCCAAAGAAACACAGTCCTCCGAGTTCCCCTCGAGAAATAGTAGTTTGGGTCCTCATGAGTTGTATCATAGCTACTCTAGGTGAGTAGGCTATGCAACCCCTGAGTCCTATCAAGGGTACGCTCGGATAGTCCCCGCATCTGATGAGAGCTGGGCCGGGTCGGAACCAAGGGCAGACCCAAGATAAACTGTTGGCGTCCTTTCGTTCCCACTCGTCCCTCCATTCTGAAGTCAGGCGTCGTTGGAGGGGGATCTTGGAGAAACTCCTTAAAGGATCGGGGAATATCCCCATATGACTGGAGGCGTACAGGTGCGTGGCGCTCCACACAAACAATAATGAAGAGCAACAGCGAAGTATTTTTCCTTGCTTTTGGTGGCAGAATTCCACCGAGAGCAAGGTGTCGGCAAGGATTGCAGGCAGGGGACTCTTCGAGTTCACGTCCCAGGCAAAGAAGGTGTCCATGACGGCCTGATCTACTGTGTTGAAGTGGAAGGGGAACAAGATCGTTCCAAAAATGATTAGTGCCAGGGTTTTGTTGAAGGCGACCCACTCTGCCCTTTCATCCAGGTAGGACAGGTGGTCTTCTAACATTGATACTTTCCAACCCTGGGTGTTCCCCTTCCTTATCAGGGTACTCTGCCGGAATGGTAGCTGAATAAGGGTAGCGACTGGTGCTGCAGGAGTGTATGCCTTGTGGCGGACATGGACCCCGGCTGACTTGGGCCATTTCAACATGGTCTCATACTCCTCCAAGGTGGGCACCATGTCGAACTGCGAAAATTCGAAACATCACAGATTGGAATTCCATAAGTGGATTAGTGCCCTGAGGAACACCTGATCGACACAGATCTTCAGCAGGTCTAAAATCCGTCCATAGGATTTTTCAAAGTCGGCGCGGACTTCTGATGGCATTGCTGTGCTTAGCCGTTCCAACCTCTCAGTATGGAAACGGGGAATATCCACCTTCTTTGGTTGTCTACTAGTCCCCTCCATTTCTAAAACAAAAATGCATGTTTTATGAAGATGATGAATGTGAGTGTTTATTTTCCTATTTATCCTGTTTTTCTACATGATGTATGGTAATTGTATATATTTTTTGAAGAATAAACTACCTATATGAATGTTTTTATGAGTGTAACATTTTTGGACCAGGTCTTATTTATGGTTTTGGAAACGGATTTTTTATTTTTATTTGATGTTTATTTATTTTATAGCCTTTTATCTCTTCTGTCGGAACTGTGTGGCTACTTAGCTTACAAAGAACCTGAAACCAGGCTAGCTAAAAGGCAGACTGTCCGAGATAAAATGTGGCTTTATGCGAAAGAATTTTTAGCGTCCCTTATCTCTTCTGTCGGAACTGCGTGGCTACTTAGCTTACAAAGAACCTGAAACCAGACTAGCTAAAAGGCAGACTGTCCGAGATAAGGGTGTTTATTTGCGAAAATATTTTTTTGGGATTTTTGTTTTGTTGTTTGTTTATGCTATGCAACAGACAAATGCAACAAACATATGCGCACACAATTCGGTCATCCGCGAACAGGCGAGAATTCGTTTTTATCACGAGGTAGGGTTTTCCTGCAGAAAAGTGCATTGGCGAGGGTTGGTTCTAACTGTTCTCACCAGGCTAAGGCCCCCAAGGTGCCCCCATTATAGGGTCCCCACTCTCTAGCCGTCCGACCATGCTTAGCACTAAGGCCATAGTCAGTCTTGTTGCCAAAAGAGGAAGGTTATCACCTTGAGTGGTGGTTTTCGATCACACTGGTGGGCTCAAGGCCCTCACTACAGCAAACCGTACCTGCCACCCACTCCCTATGGATTTCTCACTTGCCCCCGGGTATAGAGGGAACTATAGTGTGCAAGGGTTTGTGTACAGTTTGTATTTCACACAATTGCATAAGTATAAACAAGCAACAGTTATTAAAGCCAAACCGTAAAACATGTTATAATACAAGTTAAGGGCAAAAGCATTATTTTCTTGGTTTATTTATTTTTAAGCCGGCCCATCACTAAATGGGATCAACTCTCGAGGCTTCCCCAGCGGAGTCGCCATCTGTCCCCGCCGTCAAAAAGAGAGGCGGTCGTAGCGACACGATGGTTTCGACCCTCTTGTTTTCACATTTTTTTATGGGTGGTTACAACGCCTTTAGGTTGTCCGATAATCGGGCTAACCTAGGGGCGAGGTTTTCGAAAGGGCGTCCTTGGGTTGTCCGATAACCGGGCTATCCCAAGGACTAATTTTTAAAGGGTTCTGTGGAGTCGCCACCGATGTTTTTATCGGAAACATCGGAAAAAGAGTTTAAAAGGCGTTGGTTTTCGAAAAACCAACTTTGGTCGTTAGAACCAGAGTTGGGTAAGGGAATTAGTTACGTGTAAAGGAAGTGTTAGTTCCTTTACGACGCCCCTTTCGGGTTCCCTATGATAGGCCAGCTATTTTATTGATAAATAAACTGAAAAATACGCTTTTACCCTTTTATTTGCGGAATTAAAATATTATGACTACATGGCCCTATTTATTGCGTAATTTAAATAAAGCGGTAAAAGTGAGAGGGAGAATGTAAACCTCCGAAGCACGCTTTTTCTATTAATTCCCTTTAAAAGAGGGTGCTTTGTGGCAACCCTTCACTCTACAGCGTCGGAAACCTCTCGAAACGCTCAGAAATCACTCTAAAGATACTCAGAAGCTCTGGAAATGCGTCGGAGGGATTCTAGAGAGAGAAATCCTAGAGAGAAGGAGGAGAAACTGTGTGGTGGTGTGTGGAAATGAGGGGAGGGAGCCCCTATTTATAGGTTTTCGCGCCTGACAGGGTCAAGACCGCCGTCTCGCCAAACGAGACCGCCGTCTTGCCATTCGCAGGTGGCGAGACCGCCGTCTCGCCAAACGAGACGGCGGTCTCGCCATTTGCATGAGGCGAAACGGCGGTCTCGATTTTAAGACGGCGGTCTCGTCCCAAAAAAGGCGAGAAACCTTATTTTCGTGCTGAAAATCCCTCCTATCCTAGTATGGGGCCTAATAGTCTCTCCTAGTGGCTTTTTAGGCTTCGTCCATCTTTGAATAGGAGATCTTCTACTCTTTATTTGGAGGCCGAGCAAGATTTGGGGTCTACAAGCATGCTCACCCGTCAGGGCACCTCCTGGGTCCTACACCCCATCCTTGCTATGACGTTCGACCTCCACGAGATGGACGCTTCAGAATCACAAGAGATGCCCATCCCTCCAGTATCCCAACAACAACAGACGCAGTACGAAGATAACCTCGCCAGCCTGCATTGACACATGAGCGATGACAAGGCCCACTTAGACCAGCACCTGTGCCAACAGATCGATCAGTTGTCCCTAAGACAGCAGAGTTATGAGCAAGCAGGGAAAGCCTTAGCCTGAGGGTGGACGACCTCACACAGAGAATGGACACAATGGGCCAGGACCTACACGGCATGATCCGAAGCTAGGAAGAATTCCAGCACCGCGTACTCCGCCGACTCCCTTCGCCATCTCCATCCTCAGCATCCAGCTCAGAGCCGGAAAGCTGAGATCTTTTTAAAAGTCTCCTGTTGTACTCTAAGACTTTATGTTTTGTCTTGTTGCCTCTCTTTACAAAAGCAAGCATGCACAAAAAAAACTAAGAAAATAAAAAGGCACATGCGCCATTCCAAAAAAGACAAATTTCAAAATCGGAAAAAAGAATAAAACCGCAGAAAAATGTGAAATTAATCGAATCAAACCCAATTCCAACTACCACAGCCAATAAAAGGCCGAATCCCCAATGGATTCCAGCTTAGAAGACATTCATCTAGAATCCCCAGCAGTCAAGAAGCTGGACGACTAAACAAAAAGCCAAAAGCGAAGAATCCCCGGCATACCAGACAACTACGCAAAAGTCAAGAACAGTTACTCCCCACAAAACCGGTGCATGATCGAAAACAGTAAGCTGCCACCACCACTTAAGGAAAGGGAAAGACCTGAAGACGAAGACCTGCACACAGGAAAAACTGGCGCATGATCGGAAACAGTAAGCCGCCACCACCTCTTCAGGAAAGGGAAAGACCTGAAGACGAAGACCTGCACACAGGCAAAACCGGCACATGATCGGAAACAGTAAGCCGCCACCAACTCTTCAGGAAAGGAAAGACCTGAAGACGAAGTCGGCACATGACCAGAAGCAGTAAGCCGCCACCACAGCCAAAGGGTCAGCTACCGCGTCAAAGGAGCATCATGAGGCATCTAACCTGATGGGGGTTCGTACTCATCAACCAAGGGGTCAGCTACTGCATCGAAGGAGCATCCCGAAATTCTCTACGTGTCAGCCGAAGGGTCAGCTACCGCACCAAAGGAGCATCCTGAAGCCTCATAGCTTATCGTCCGAAGGGTCAGCCTCCACAACAAGAGGAGCATCCAGAAGACAACCAGGCAAAAAGGTTAACTCCTTCACCCGTCGATTGACCTCATAGTATGTTAACCCATGGTCAATTGGTCGGGTAAAGGGGGGGCAGCTGTAGACCCCAAATCTTACCCGGCCCCCTAGTAAAGCCGAAGATCGCCCGTTTCGAAGATGGTTAAGACTTTATCAAGTCCCTAGTAGCTTGTTCTAGGTTCCATTTAGGATAGGAAGGGTTTTTAGAGGCATTAAAAAACGGGAAATCCGCCGGAGACAGTAGATGGCCGTCCAGAACAGGCGGATGGCCGTCCAGAACAGGCAGATGGTCGTCCAGGACAAGCAGATGGGCGTCCATGGCAACCTTAAGGCCATGGACGGTCGTCCACTTAGCTTGGATGGCTGTCCATGGCCAAAAGTTTCCATGGATGGCCGTCCACACTGCATGGATGGCCGTCCATGCCCACTTTTTGCCATGGACAGTCGTCCGCTTTGTCCAAACGGTCGTCCACCTTTTCCAAGCCCGGATCCCTATAAATAGGGGCCTCATTTCTCCATTTTTTCACACCTTTCCCACTCCTCCACTCTCTTGGAAGCCTTTGGCACTTGAGAGTGACCCTGAGCATTATTCTAGGGTTTGAGGGAGCTTTCCGATTTCCGTTAAAGTTGAAATCGGTTAAGGAAGTCTCTTTTTGAGACATCCGGCCCTCGGTAGAGTGACTTTTCTTTATTTTGCGGGAGGAGCGTGTTTGTATAGTGCGGGGAATGCCAAAAAGTGTCCTCACGTTTTCGAAGAGTTAATATAAAGCTCGCTTCGGAAGTTCCTTCTCTATTCTCTGTCTTCTTTACTGCTTTCTTTATCGCTTTCTTTGTGTGCATTAGATAATAGAGCCATGTAGATATTTAAATTCTGCAAGTAGATCAAATAATAGGGTAAAAATGTAATTTCTTTAAGTGTTTATTTTCTAAGTTAGTCCATCATAGAGAACCCGAAAGGGGCATTGTGGGGGTGCTAACACCTTCCCCACACATAACTAACTCCCTTACCCGACTCTGGTTGTAATGGCCAAAGTTGGTTTTTTCTAAAACCACTGCCTTTTTCTTTTTTACCTTTTTCAGTGTTTAAGGTTAAAACACTGATGGCGACTCCTCGAACCTATTCGAAAACCTCGCCTTTAGGTCCAGCCCGGTTATCGAACTGCCTAAAGGTGTTGAACCGTTTCTTTCAAAGAAAACGCGAGTCATATCAAAACCATCGCGTCGCTCCAACCCCCTCTTTTGACGGCGGCGACAGGTATCAACACACCGTTTTAGTACAGTGTTTAAATTCCTCAAACATTGATCAAATGATGCACCAAATACTGAGAAATCATCCATGAAAACTTCTATGCATTGTTCCACCAAATCTGAGAAGATAGCCAGCATGCATCTTTGAAAAGTTGTTGGGGCATTGCACAATCCGAATGGCATTTTCCTGTAAGCAAACACACCAAAAGAAAAAGTAAAAGCAGTTTTTTCTTGATCTTTTGGATCTACTGTTATCTGATTATACCCTGAATAACCATCCAGAAAACAAAAAAAAGCTTGTCATGCTAACCTTTCTAACATTTGATCCATATAAGGTAAAGGAAAATGATCTTTTCTAGTTGCCTAATTCAATTTTCTATAATCTATACATATTCTCCAACCTGTGACAATCCTAGTGGGTATTATTTCATTTTTATCATTATAAATTACAGTCATACCTCATTTTTTTGGGACCACCTGAACTGGGCTAACCCAAGCACTATCAAAGATAGGATAGATCATACCTGCATCAAGTAATTTCAATACTTCTTTCTTTATCACCTCTTTCATAGTTGGATTAAGACGTCTTTGAGGTTGTGCAACATGTTTGAAATCCTTCTCCATGTGAATCCTATGCATGCAATAAGAAGGACTGATTCATTTTACATCAGATAACATCCACCCTATAGCCTTCTCATTTTCTTTCAAAACTGAGATCAGTTTTTCTTTTTCAAGAATTTGTTAAGACATTGCTAATCACCACTGACTTACTGCCTCCATCTGTAAGAAAAACATATTTTAAATGGGGAGGTAATACCTTTAATTCTAGCTTCTGACTCTTAGTTTCATGTTCTTGCTGCAATTTCTCAGATTGTTGTTCTTTTGCAGTAACTTCTTTTGCTGAATCAAGATGTTTTACATATTTCTCAATTTCTTTTTCCTCCTCTTCATCAAATTCATCATTAATACCTGTCAAAGCTTTTTCTAATGGGCTTGCTTTGGTTAGTTGCTTCCTCTGTGCTTGAAAGATATCATCTACCACATCCATCCTAAGACAATGTTGTTTATCTGTAGGATGCTTCATTACTTCAAACACATTAAAATTAACTTCCTCATCCTCTACTTTGACTTTTAACTTGCCATCAACATTAATAATAAATTTTGCTGTCTTCATGAAAGGTCTTCCCAGTATAAGAGGAACTTCAGTGTCTTCCTCCATATCCATCACAACAAAATCAACTGGAAACATAAATTTATCAACTCTGACCAAAACGTCCTCCACCACACCATAAGAAAATTTTAGAGATTTTTCAACTAGCTGCAATGTTATTCTTGTAGGCTTTACTTCCAAATCTCCTATTCTTTTAAGCATAGACAAAGGCATTAGATTTATACTAGCATCCAAATCAAGTAATGTCTTACTGACTTGTAATGTCCCAATTGTTGTTGAAACATACAAGGATATGAATGTTGAACATACATGATTATGAAGCTTGTGGATTTTGATGATGATTCAAGAACAAAGGACTTAAAGATTTGAAGACTTGTAATGTTATGTAATAACCCTGTTTTTATGATTTTGAGTCTGTAATATTAGAGTCTAAGATAGCCAGCACATAGTCTAGTCTTTAAAGGTTCTAAAACCTCATTTTTATTAAAAACATTCTGGATTAATCGATTAAATGGCAGGATAATCAATTATTACAGAGAGAAAAACCATTTTCTGTATCAGCTCTTTAGAATAATCGATTAAAGACCTTGTTAATCAATTAATAGGGCTGTTAATCGATTAATTGCTCAGATAATCGATTAAATTGCATGGATTTGGGTTCCAGGTGAATTTGGCTCTGTAATAATCGATTAACACTCAAGATAATCGATTATTTCAGTCAGATATGTGTTTTGAATTTCAAAATTGGACCAAGTTTCGAAAATCCTATTCCCAATTCACCAGGTTTTGAAAATCCCCAATTCCCAAACCCTAATCCATTTACTTAAGGTTCTCTAAGGCTCTCTGCAAAGTGAACAACCTTTTTCAAACAAAAGTTGAGAGTTGTGATTGTCAGAGAACTGTTTGTTGGAGGAAAAAGGGGCTTTTGGAACCTAGTGTGGGCTAGAAGCGATAAGAATCACTAAGTGGGTTTTCTTGGTGGATTGTGTGTTGTGCCGTCTCTAGGGAAAGCTGTTCTTCATCCTTTGTGGGACTCAAAGGAGGTGTTCATCTCTTGTGTGACTCAAGAGAGGTGTACTCTTTACCTTATCTACTTATTTGTAATTTGATTGTATAACTGTGATTATAGTGACAGCGTTAATCCTCTGTTTGAGTAATTAGCAACTGGACGTAGGGTCTTTTGATCCGAACCAGTATAAATCATCTGTGTAATACTCTATCCTTGCTTTATTTACTTTACACAGCATTTTAATCGGTGAAATTTGGAGAAATTTTTAAAACCCTAATTTTTCTTTAAGAAACCAATTCACCCCCCTCTTGGTTTTTGTCCAGAAATGCAAACATTCCGCTGCGCAATTCTAACAAGTGGTATCAGAGCTTGCTTTGATAGTCATTCAATTTTTCGAAAATGGCCAGACAAAATCAAACATTTGCCAAGGGTGCTTCTATCAATAGACCCCCACTTTTTGCGGGTCAAAATTATCCCTTTTGGAAAGTTAGAATGCAAATATTTGTAGAGTCTGTTGATAGAGGTGTTTGGGACGCAATTCTAAACAGTCCCTTTATTCCTAAAATTTCTGAAAACGGAGTAGAAGTTTCAAAACCATTTTCTAGATGGACTGCGGAAGAAAATAGAAAAGCTTAATATGATGTTAGGGCTAGAAATATAATTTCATCTGCTTTAACCCTTGATGAGTTTTACAGGATCTCCGTTTGTAAGAGTGCTCAAGAGATGTAGGAAATGTTAAGAGTGACCCACGAAGGTACCGACGACGTTAAGAGAGCACGGAAAAATTCGCTAATCCAAGAATATGAAATGTTTCGAATGCAACAAGGAGAAACGATCTTTGACATTCAAAAGCATTTCACACACATTGTGAACCATCTCATCGGGTTAGGTAAAACTTTTGATGTTGATGAATTAAACGTAAAAATTTTGAAATCTTTGGATAGAAAATGGCAACCTAAGGTGACGGCCATCACGGAGTCACAAAACCTTGCCACAATGTCTATGGCGGCGCTCTTTGGAAAGTTGAGAGAGCACGAACTTGAACTCAGAAGGCTAAATGATGAAGAAGGTCAACACCAAAAGAGGAACTTAGCCTTCAAAACCGAAATTTCCAAGAGTAAGAACAAGAAGGTAGAAGAAGACTCATAAAATGAAGAAGAAGAACAAATGAGTCTTATGATAAAGAAATTTACCAAATTTATGAAAGCCAAAGGGAAGCAACCCTTCAAAGGTAAGGGAAAGGTAAGAGAAAATACTTCCTTAAATATCAAATGTTATGGTTGTGGTGAAACAGGACATGTAAAAACCGAATGTCCAAACAAGAAGAATGAAGATAACAAAGGCAAGAAATTCTTCAAGAAGAAAGCCTACATCGCTTGGGACAATAGTGATTCGAGTTCGAAGTCAAGTCATTCAGAAATAGAAGCTAACATTTGCTTGATGGCAAAAGACAATATATCTTTCGACTTTGAGGTTAGTGATTCCGACTCATCCTCAAGTGATGATGAAAATAACTTTGATGAATTACTAAATGCATATGAAGAATTATTTAATGCTTTTAAGGACTTGAAAAATGAATACAAAGCTGTGAAAAAGAGTTTGAATAGATCCAAAAAGGAGGTGGAGTCCTTAAAAACGAAAATTGTATGTTTAGAGGAAAAGGAAACCTTAAAAACGAAAATTATATGTTTAGAGGAAAAGGAAACCTTAGAAACGAAAATTGTATGTTTAGAAGAAAAAGATAATAAGAATATAGCATGTGCATCATGTAAAGAGTATGAATATGATATTAATATACTTAATCATTTGCTTAATAAAGCTGAAAAGGAAATAAGTGATAATAATAAGGATAAAGTTGTTATTGCTCAAAATAGAGAAAACCATCATGTTCCTTTGGAAAAGCCTAAAATTAAAAATAGAAGAGTATGAGTTGAAAAAGGAACTAAAACTTCAATAGTTAGAAATGTATCATATTCAAAAACTACATCTAAAGCATGCTTTTATTGTATGAAACATGGTCATACCTCAAATAGATGTAAAATTAAGCATTTTGGTGTACCTAAAGGAAAATATGTTTGGGTTCCTATAGTTAAATGATTTGTTTGTCTCTAACCCCAAGGACCCAAAAGTTATGGGGACCTAAGATTACTGTAGACCCCAAATCTTTCCCGGCCTCAGAATAAAGTCAGAAAGCATCCTATTTGAAGACGGCCGAAGCTTAACAAGTCATCAGGAGAGACTATTAGGCCCCCGTACCAAGATAGGAAAGTTTTTTGGCCCGAAAATAAAGTTTCTCGCCCTGAAGGGACGAGACTGCCATCTGGAAATACCAGACCGCCGTCTCGTCTCAGTGCCAGGACGAGACCGCCGTCTCGATTGTCCAGACGGCGGTCTCGCTTCCTGCAAAAGTCGAGACGGCGGTCTGGGTTTCCCAGACGGCGGTCTCGATTCTCGCCCAGTCGAGACGGCGGTCTGGGTTTTCCAGACGGCGGTCTCGACCCTCTGTCATGAGCGAGACGGCGGTCTGGACTTTCCAGACGGCGGTCTCGACCCTGTCAGAGGAGACGGCGGTCTCGACCTGTCAGGCGCGAAAAACTATAAATAGGGGCGCCATTTCCCCTTTTTCCACACAGAAACACAGCTTGCTCTCCCTTCTCTCTAGAATTCTTCTCTCTAGAATCCCTCCGAGGCATTACCGGAGTTTCTGAGTGTCTTTAGGCATAAATTGAGTGTCCTAAATCTTCTTTAGAATCCCTCCGAGGAATTACCGGAGTTTCTGAGAGTTGTAGAGCGAAGGGTTGCCATAAAGCACCCGTTCTTTGAATATATAAAAGCTTGCTTTAGAGGTGCATACCCCTTTTCTCTATCTTTACTGCTTTCATTTAAATTATGCAATAAAAGTTAGGGCCATGTAGTCATAGATTTAAATACCGCATCAATAAAAGGGTAAAAGCGCATTTTTCCAGTTTAATTATTTATTCAAGCTAGCCAGCCTATCATAGGGAACCCGAAAGAGGCGTCGTAAAGGAACTAACACTTCCTTTACACGTAACTAACTCCCTTACCCAACTCTGGTTCTAATGACCAAAGTTGGTTTTCGAAAACCAACGCTTTTTTTTAAAACCCCTTTTCCGATGTTTATGGTAAAAATATCGGTGGCGACTCCATAGAACCCAAATTAAATAAATCCTTGGGTTAGCCCGGTTATCGGACAACCCAAGGGTACTTTCGAAAACCTCGCCCCTAGGTTAGCCCAGTTATCGGACAACCTAAAGGCGTTGTAACCACCAATAAAAAACGCGAAAACAAAGAGGGTCGAAATAACCATCGCATCGCTCCGACCGCCCCCTTTTGGGGAGACGGCGACAATTACTATGTTCTTGTTTTGTAGGAAACTTCCAAATCAAAGAAGTCTATGTGGTATCTTGATAGTGGATGCTCTAAACATATGACCGGAGACAAAACGAAATTTGTAAGTTTCAAAGCTAAAGAACAAGGATATGTAACCTATGGGGACAACAACAAAGTAAAGATACTTGGAATTAGAAATATAGGTGATGCAAACACTTTGGAGATAAAGGATGTGTTTCTTGTTGATGGGCTAAAGCATAATCTCCTAAGTATAAGTCAACTTTGTGACAAAGGATTCAAGGTAATCTTTGAAAGTAAATTTTGTACCATACATTTGATAGATTCCGAAAATGTAGCATTGAAAGGCATTAGGCATAATAATATCTATTTGATTGATTTGGATTGTATACATGATACTAGTATAACATGCTTAGTTGCTAAGGAAGAGAACCCATGGTTATGGCATAAGAGAGCGACTCATATAAATATGCATCAATTAAACAAATTGATATCAAAGGACTTAGTTGTTGGTTTGCCTAAGTTAAAGTTTGAAAAAGATAAATTATGTGATGCATGTTAAAAAGGTAAACAAGTAAAATCATCCTTTAAATCAAAGAATGTTATTTCCACATCAAAACCTTTAGAACTATTACAATTAGATTTATTTGGTCCTTCTAGGATAAAAAGTTTTCGTGGAAATTATTATGCTCTTGTAATTGTTGATGATTTTTCTAGATATACTTGGACATTTTTCTTAACATTGAAAAGTGAATCTCTTAAGGTCTTTAGGAAGTTTGCAAAGCAAATTCAAAATGAAAAATACTTAAGAATTAAGGTATTAAGAAGTGACCATGGTGGAGAGTTTCAAAATGAATGGTTTGAAAATTATTGTGAAGAAAATGGTATTTTGCATAACTTTTCTGCACCTAGGACTCCCCAACAACATGGTGTAGTAGAAAGGAAAAATAGGTCACTAGAGGAACTTGCTAGAACAATGTTGAATGAATCAAATGTTCCTAAATATTTTTGGGTTGACGCTGTAAGTACTGCATGTTATGTTTTGAATAGGATGCTTATTAGGCCAATTATAAAATCAACTCCTTATGAATTGTTAAATGGTAGAAAGCCTAATGTTGTTCATTTGAAAATATTTGGATGTAAATGCTTTGTGTTAAATAATGGAAAGGACAACTTAGGAAAATTTGACTCAAAAGCCGATGAGGGCATTTTCTTAGGTTATTCACTAACTAGCAAAGCTTATAGAGTGTTCAATAGAAGAACTTTAAATGTTGAAGAATCTGTACATGTTACTTTTGATGAAATTGTAGACCTTGGGAGAAATCCTCTTGAGTCAAATAAAGAACTTGCAGGTGATGATGAGTACATAAGAGAGGCTCTTGAAGAATTGTATTTGAATGAGAATGAGCCTTCTCAACCAACTGAATTAGCAAAAGAATGACAATCACCAAGAGGACTTTCAATGGACAATATTATTGGTGATATCTCAAAAGGGGTAAGAACTAGAAATATGACAAATTTCTATATGACTGTAGCTTTTGTTTCACAGATAGAACCCAAAAGTGTTGAATGTTAGAATCGCGTAGCGGAATGTTTGCGTGGTCGGACAAAAACCAAGAGGGGGTGAATTGGTTTCTTAACAAAAATTAGGTTTTAAAAATTTTCCCCAAATTTTACCGATTAAAATACTGTGTAAACGTAAATAGAATAAGAATAGAGTCTTACACAGGAGATTTATACTAGTTCGGATCAAAAGACCCTACGCCCAGTTGCTAATCACTCAAACAGAGGATTAATGTTGTCACTATAATCAAAGTTATACAAGCATATTACAAATGAAAAAGATAAAGTAACGAAAACACCTCTCTTGAGTCCCACAAGAGATGAAGAACAACTTTCCCTAGAGACGGCACAGCACACAATCCACTAAGAACTCCACTTAGTGATTCTTATCGCTTTTAGCACCAGGTTCCAAAAGCCCCTTTTTCCTCCAACAAACAGTTTTCTGGCAATCACAGCTCTTAACTTTTGTTTGAAAAAGGTTGTTCTATTTTCTCAGAGCCATAGAGAACCTTAAGTAGATGAATTAGGGTTTGGGAATTAGGGATTTTCGAAACTTGGTATATTGGGATTAGGGTTTTCGAAAATAGGTTTAATTTGAAGTTCAAAATCCAAATCTGAATGAAATAATCGATTAAATGAAGTATTAATCGATTATTACAGAGCCAAAATCAACAGAACCCCAAAATGCACTGGTTTAATCGATTATCTGCCCTGTTAATCGATTAACAGGCATGTTAATCGATTAACAGGTGTGTTAATCGATTATCACAGTGAGCTGATACAGAAAATGGTTTTTCTCACTGTAATAATCGATTATCTGGTGATTTAATCGATTAAACCCGAGCCTTTTTGATAAGTATGAGTTTTTGAAGCTTCTAAAGAGTAGACTATGTACCGGCTATCTTAGACTCTAATATTACAGACTCAAACTCATCAAAACAGAGTTATTACACAATAATACAAGTCTTCAACTCTCAAGTTCTCTGTTCTTGAATCATCATCAAAATCATCAAGCTTCATGTTCATGTAAGTTCAACATCAAGTCCTTGTATGTTCAACAATCTCCCCCTTTTTGATGATGATCAAAATTTTCTTTTAAAGCCTTGTAATAACCTGTTTTATCTATCATACTAACAAACACATTAAACATACCAGATAATATTTAAATTTAATCATAAGAGGCTTTAAATATTTCTCCCCCTATTTTGATTATAATAAAAAATTAAGAGCTCCCTCTCAAAATATGCATAACTTGGAAATAACTCCCCCTCAAACAAAGCAAAAATACAAAATTTACAGAGAATTAATCAAATTTTTGAGGTTTAGACACATGATAATCTATTAATACCCTAAATAATTGATTATAACATTATAACCATCCAAAAACTGTTTAATTAAGCAGAGTTTTAGGCTATTTCTAATATCCCTAGGTCTCTTCTAAGATCATAGAATCTATCCTTGGGAAGAGGCTTAGTAAAAATGTCCGCTAATTGATGTTTTGTATCAACATACTCAATTTTACAGTTTCCTTTACTTATATGATCTCTCAAGAAATGATGTCTAATTTCTATATGTTTAGTCCTAGAGTGCATTACTGGATTCTTAGTAAGATTGATTGCACTTGTATTATCACACATTAAAGGAATGTCACATAGAAAGATATTATAGTCTTCTAATTGTTCTTTCATCCATAAAATTTGTGCACAGCAATTACCAGCTGCAATATATTAAGCTTCAGTGGTGGATAAAGCAACACATGCCTGTTTCTTAGAATGCCAAGATACTAATGATGATCCCAATAAATGACATGTTCCACTAGTACTTTTTCTATCTATTTTGCATCCACCATAGTCAGCATCAGAATAACCTATTAAACTAGTACAAGCTTCAGATGGATACCATAAACCAAAACCAGTAGTTCCTTTTAAATATTTTAAAATACGTTTAACTGCTGTTAGGTGAGATTCTTTTGGACATGCCTGAAATCTAGTACACACACAGACAAAATGCATAATATCAGGTCTACTTGCAATTAAGTATAACAGAGAACCTATCATACCTCTATACATTGATTGATTAATTTCCAAACCTGATTCATCCTTGTCTAAATAGCATGAAGTTCCCATGGGTGTGTTAGCTTCCTTTGAAGTGTCCATTCCAAACTTTTTGAGAATCTCTTTGCAGTATTTGGTTTGAGAGACAAAAATGTCATCTTTAAGTTGCTTGATTTGAAGTCCAAGGAAGAACGTTAATTCTCCCATCATAGACATTTCAAATTCTCCCTGCATTATCTTAGCAAATTCTACACACAAAGAATTATCAGTTCATCCAAAATAGATATCATCAACATATACTTGAACCAATAGGATATGTTCTTTTACTTTCTTTATAAACAAAGTAGAGTCAATTTTTCCTCTAGAAAAATCATTTGAAGTTAGAAAACTACTTAGCCTTTCATACCAAGATCTAGGAGCTTGTTTCAAACCATATAATGCTTTCTTCAATTTAAAGATATGATTAGGATAACTAAAATCCTCAAATCTAGGGGGTTGCTCCACATAAACTTCTTCTTTAATAAACCCATTAAAAAATGCACTCTTAACATCCATTTGATATAATTTAAATTTCATCAATGATGCATAAGCAAGAAGTAGGCATATAGCCTCTAACCTGGCAACAGGAGCATAAGTTTCATCATAATCAATACCTTCCTCCTGACAGTAACCTTTGGCAACAAGTCTAGCTTTATTCTTTGTTATATTTCCATCTTCATCAAGTTTGTTTCTAAACACCCATTTAGTTCCAATTACTTGATGTGATTCTTCTCTTGGGATTAATTCCCAGACTTGATTCCTTTCAAATTGGTTAAGTTCCTCTTGCATAGCTATGCACCATTGGTCATCTTTAAGCGCTTCCTCAACATTTTTGGGTTCTATCTGTGACACAAAAGCTACAGACATGCAGAAATTAGTCATATTTCTAGTTCTTACCCCTTTTGAGATATCACCAATAATATTGTCCATTGAGAGTCCTCTTGGTGATTGCCATTCTTTTGCTAATTCAAGCATTTGACAAGGCTCATTTTCTTCCAAATATAATTCATCAAGAGTCTCTCTTATATACTCATCATCACCTGCAAGTTCTTTATTTGACTCAAGAGGATTTCCCCCAAGGTCTACAATCTCATCAAAAGTAACATGTATAGATTCTTCAATATTTAAAGTTCTTCTATTAAACACTCTATAAGCTTTGCTAGTTAATGAATAACCTAGAAAAATGCCCTCATCGGCTTTTGAGTCAAATTTTTCTAAGTTGTCCTTTCCATTATTTAACAGAAAGCACTTACATCCAAATATTTTCAAATGAGCAACATTAGGCTTTCTACCATTTAACAATTCATAGGGAGTTGATTTTATAATTGGCCTAATGAGCATTCTATTCAAAACATAACATGCAGTACTTACCGCATCAGCCCAAAAATATTTAGCAACATTTGATTCATTTAGCATTGTTCTAGCAAGTTCCTCTAGTGACCTATTTTTCCTTTCAACTACACCATTTTGTTGGGGAGTCCTAGGAGCAGAAAAATTATGCAATATTCCATTTTCCTCACAATAATTTTCAAACTTTTCATTTTGAAACTCACCACCATGGTCACTTCTTAAAACTTTAATTCTTAGGTCTTTCTCATTTTGAATTTGCTTTGCAAACTTTCTAAAGACCTTAAAAGCTTCACTTTTCATTGTCAAGAAAAATGTCCAAGTATATCTAGAGAAGTCATCAACAATCACAAGTCCATAATAATTTCCACCAAAGGTTTTTATCCTAAAAGGACCAAATAAGTCTAAATGTAGTAATTCTAAAGGTTTTGATGTGGAAATGACACTCTTTGATTTGCATGATGATTTCACTTGTTTACCTTTTTGACATGCATCACATAACCTATCTTTTTCAAACTTTAACTTAGGCAAACCAACAACTAAGTCTTTTGATAACAATTTATTTAAATGATGCATATTTATATGAGCTGCTCTCTTATTCCATAACCAAGGGTTCTCTTCCTTAGCAACTAAGCATGTTATACTAGAATCATGTAAACAATCCAAATCAATCAAGTATATGTTATTATGCCTAATGCCTTTTAATGCTACATTTTCGGAATCTATCAAATGTATGGTGCAAAATTTACTTTCAAAGATTACCTTAAATCCTTTGTCACATAGTTGACTTATACTAAGGAGATTATGCTTTAGCCCATCAACAAGAAGCACATCCTTAATCTCCAAAGTGTTTGCACCACCTATATTTCCAATTCCAAGAATTTTTCCTTTATTGTTGTCCCCATAAGTTACATATCCTTGTTCTTTAGCTTTGAAACTCACAAATTTCGTTTTGTCACTGGTCATATGCTTTGAGCATCTGCTATCAAGATACCACATAGACTTCTTTGATTTGGAAGTTTCCTACAAAATAAGAACATAGCAAACTTAGGTCCCCATAACTTTTGGGTCCTTGGGGTTAGAGACAAACAAGTCATTTAACAATAGGAACCCAAATGTATTTTCCTTTAGGAACACCAAAATGTTTGATTTTACATCTATTTGAAGTATGACCATGTTTCATACAATAAAAAATGCTTTAGATGTAGCTTTTGAAAATGATGCATTTCTAACAATAGATGATTTAGTTCCTTTTTCCACCCATACTCTTCTCTTTTTAGTTTTAGGCTTTCTCAAAGAAACTTGATGGTTTACACTATTTTGAGTTACAACAACTTTATTATTATTACTCAATTCCTTTTCGGCTTTATCAAGCAAATGATTAAGTATATCTATGTCATACTCATACTCTTTACAAGATGCACATACTATATTCTTATCATCATTCTCATCTATGCATACAATTTTCGTTTCTATGGTTTCCTTTTCCTCTAAACATGTAATTTTCGTTTTTAATGACTCAACCTCCTTTTCGGATCTACTTAAACTCTTTTTCACAGATTTATATTCATTTTTCAAGTCCTTAAAGGCACTAAACAATTCATTATATGCATTTTTCAGTTCATCATAATTATTTTCATCATCACTTGAAGATGAGTCAGAATCACTTACCTCAAAGTCAGAAGATATGTTGTCATTTGCCATTAAGCAAATATTGGCTTCAATTTCTGAGTCACTTTGATTCTAAACTTGAATCACTATTGTCCCAAGCGATGTAGGTTTTCTTCTTGAAGAACTTTTTGCCTTTGTTTTCTTCAGTTTTCTTGTTTGGACATTCGGTCTTCACATGTCCTGTTTCACCACAACCATAGCATTTTATATTTACAGAAGTATTTTCTCTTACCTTTCTTTTACCTTTGAATGGATGCCTTCCTTTGGCTTTCATGAATTTTGTAAACTTCTTTATCATAAGACTCAATTCTTCTTCTTCATTCTCCGAGTCTTCTTCTTCCTTTTTACTCTTACTGTCGCCGCCGTCAAAACGAGGGCGGTCGGAGCGACGCGATGGTTTCCGACTCTCTTGATTTTTGCGTTTTTTATTGGTGGTTACAACGCCTTTAGGTTGTCCAATAACCGGGCTGAACCTAGGGGCGAGGTTTTCGAAAGGGCGCTCTTGGATTTTCCGATAACCGAGCTAATCCAAGAGCTAGTTTTTGAGGGTTCTCTGGAGTCGCCACCGATGTTTTTACCGGAAACATCAGAAAAGGAGTTTAAAAGGCGTTGGTTTTCGAAAAACCAACTTTGGTCATTAGAACTAGAGTTGGGTAAGGGAGTTAGTTACGTGTAAAGGAAGTGTTAGTTCCTTTACGATGCCCCTTTCGGGTTCCCTATGATAGGCCAACTATTCTGTTAATAAATAAACCGGAAAAATACGCTTTTGCCCTTTTATTTTGCGAAATTTAAAGATTACAACTACATGGACCTAATGTCTATTGCGTAATTTAAATAATGCGGTAAAAGATAGAGAGAGAAAGTAGGAACCTCCGAAGCTAGCTTTCTATTAATTCTTTTAAAATAGGGTGCTTTGCGGCAGCCCTTCACTCTACACGGTGTCGGAAAACCTCTCGAAACGCTCTAAAAACACTCAGAAGCTCCGGAAATGCGTTGGAGGGATTCTAGAGAGAGAAACTATTGATGTGACTAGAGAGAGAGTGAGAAAGTTGTGTGAAATGAGGGGAATGGAGGCCCTATTTATAGGGATTCGCGTCTGTCAGGTCGAGACGGCCATCTCGTCTGACAAGGTCGAGACGGCCGTCTCGTCTGACAAGGTCGAGACGGCCGTCTTGACATTCCAAACGGCCGTCTCGACTTGCAGGAATGGCGAGACGGCGGTCTCGCTAAACGAGACAGCGGTCTCGCCACTTGCGCTAGGCGAGACGGCGGTCTCGACCCTAAATGGAAAAAATCCTTATTTTTGTGCCAAAAATCCCTCCTATTCTAGTATGGGGCCTAATAGTCTCTCCTAGTGGCTTCTTAGGCTTCGTTCATCTTCAGAAAGGAGGTCTTCTGATCTTTATTGTGAAGCCGAGCAAGATTTGGGGTCTACAGCTGCCCCCCCTTTACTCGACCAGTCGACTGCTGGCCTTTTGTGCCAAGGAGATCGACTGGAGGGTAAACGAGTTGACCCTCTTGCCCGGTTGTCCTTTAGATGTTCCGTCTTGCGGCGGTTGATCTTCTGGGAAAACTTTGTATTCGTGCACTTCCGAGATACTCCTTCTGACGGTAGTCGATCCCTTCGGTGGACACGTGGTAGAACCTCAGGATACTCCTTCTGACGGTAGCCGATCCTTCGGTTGATGGGTATGAACCCCCCCCCCCCCCATCAGGCTGGTATTTGCAGTCCGCTGTGTGTCGAACTAGATGGGTATGAACCCCCCATCAACCTGGTACAGTCCACTGCGTAGGACTGGTGGTAGTGGCGGCTTACTATTCAGGTGGCCCATGCGCCGATTGTTGAGATGTATTTTTTGTTGGTTTTCTTTGGAGATGTTGTCGTCCGGTCTGCGCTGGGGATTTTATGGGTGTTCATCCAGCTTGCTTTGTTTGCTGGGGATTCTTTGATTTTGATCTCTTGTGGTGATCACCCGACTCTTGCTGGCTGGTCGGGCAATTTTTGTTTGTTTGTTCGACTCTGCCTTGGTTGTCGAAACTTTGTTGGTTGAGGTGATGGCTTGTCTTAATCCTGCCTTTTTCTCGCGGTTTTATCTCTTTTTTCTCGCGATTTAGGATTTTGGCTTTTTTCTTGAGCGTATGTCTTTTTACTCTTAGTTAGTTTTTTGTTACGCTGACTTTTGGAAAGGATGGCAAAAATTGTATGAAATAAAATTTGTATTCATAAAAATTTTATTACAGCCACTTATTTTTACAAGTACTGTCCCTAAGGGCTATCTTCTAGAGACGATCCAGGGTAGGGGAATTGCTGGTACAGATGTTCCCGGAATTCTGCTTGTTCCCGGGCTTCATCGCGGTATTCTTGCTAGAAGGTTGTCCAGTCTTGCCGCATTTCCTGCTGGTATTGGTATATCGTCTCCAGCCGGGTTTCAAAGGCTTCCTGCCTTAGGGACATCTGCTCTTACCGCGTCGACATCTAATCGAATTGCTGGCGGAGATCGTTGATGTTGCGGTTCAGGCCAACAAAGTCGTCCGTGTACTGCGGGGGTTGTTGGTGCTGATGTGGCTGTTGGAAGTCGGGAGGCGTGGGGAGATCGTGCATCGCCACAATGTCCTGGAGGTCCAACGCGAAGTCCAGGGAGGGATGAAGGACCAACTGGGTCCCTCGGCGCATCAGCATCCCCATGCTGACCAGGATTGATCCGTTGATGGACTCGGATCGGAGGCTAGGGGCCAGTTCTTCTCGGCCGGCGCATCCCCATTTTTCTGCCAGGGGAGTGATAAGAGGAGCCATGAGGACGGCTCCCACTGGTCTGCTCCCGAAGTCCTTAAGGGCCCTCAGGAAAAAGTAACCAGGGTTGCAGCGCCGCCTCTGGCTCATGCAATAAAGTACAAAGAGGTCTGGGAGGGTTACCATACCCTGACTCTCCTTCCTCCCGTGGACAGTCCCAGCCAGCAGCTTGTGGCAAATGCGGAGGGCTGGAGGGAGCGCAAAACCCTTCATCAGCGTGGGTAGCGTAGGTGGCCTGGTGAGCTCCTGCCACATCTCGGCGGCGGTGAGGCTGGCGGGGCGGCTGCAGATGGCCTCTCGGTATCCCCGAGTGAGCAGGTCCTCGGGTCGGACGAATCCAATGCTCACATTGAATTCGTCAAGGGTGGTAGTCCGGTATTCCCCACCCATGAAGTAATTCACCATCTTGGTGGGTGGCAGGCCCAGGACCATGGAGGGAGCTTCGGCGTAGGAGATGGACGCCAAGAATTCTAGTACCGCCTGAGGGACTGCAGCAGGAAGCTCCACTCGATGCTGTCTATGTGGGCCCGGACATCGTCCTCCCACCCGAACTCGGCGAGGATGCCGAAGTC
Source organism: Sphenostylis stenocarpa (assembly GCA_963425845.1). Classification (NCBI taxonomy): domain Eukaryota; kingdom Viridiplantae; phylum Streptophyta; class Magnoliopsida; order Fabales; family Fabaceae; genus Sphenostylis; species Sphenostylis stenocarpa. The sequence continues at coordinate 63,913,550 of OY731400.1, read as the reverse complement.
CAGTCTGAACATGGGATGCCAAGAATAATCCCGGATGTGCTCGAGGCGGGTCTAGTGCTGCGGCGACAGCTGAGTAGGGTCTTGAGGGGCTGGTGCCGAAGAACTGCTGGCACCGGCAGTGCCTCTTCTCTTCCTGGAGGGGTTTCCATGGAACATATTGACCCGGAAGTGCTTGGAAGTGGTAGATCTGAGAGTTGGAGGGTTCTGGAGTGCAGAGAGTTGTGAGGAACCCCTCCCCATCGCACCCCTATATATAAGGAAAAAATCCAGATCGAGACCACCGTCTGGGAATTCGCGACGGCGGTCTCGATTTTTCACAGGTTGAGACAGCCGTTTGGGTTCTCGAGACGACGGTCTCAATTTGCAGAGGACCGAGATGGCGGTTTGGAAATCCCAGACGGCCGTCTCGAATTTTTGGGATTTTTTTTTTGAATAAGAAAATAGAACCTGGTTGTCGGCGCCACCAAAAAATGAGGGGCGGTTGGAGCGACGCGATGGTTTCGACCCTCTTGATTTTCACGTTTTTTTATGGGTGGTTGTAGACCCCAAATCTTGCCCAGCCTCAGAATAAAGTTAGAAAGCTTCCTATTCGAAGACGGCCGAAGCTTAACAAGCCACTAGGAGAGACTATTAGGCTCCCGTACTAGGATAGGAAGGTTTTTTGACCCGAAAATAAAGTTTCTCGCCCTGAAGGGACGAGACCGCCGTCTGGGAAACCCAGACCGCCATCTCGTCTCATTGCAGGACGAGACCGTCATCTCGAATGTCGAGACGGCGGTCTCGTTTCCTGCAAAAGACGAGACGGCGGTCTGGAAAACCCAGACGGCGGTCTCGACTTCCGCCTAGTCGAGACGGCGGTCTGGATTTTCCAGACGGCGGTCTCGACCTCTGTCACGAACGAGACGGCGGTCTGGAATTTCCAGACGGCGGTCTCGACCCTGTCAGAGGAGACGGCGGTCTCGACCTGTCAGGCGCGAAAAACTATAAATAGGGGCGCCATTTCCCCTTTTTCCACACAGAAACACCTCTCTAGCTCTCCCTTCTCTCTAGAAACCTCTCTCTAGAATCCCTCCGACGCAATTTCCGGAGTTTCTGAGTGTTTAAGAGTGTTTTTCGGCGTTCGAGAAGCATTCTGACGTCTTGTAGAACGAAGGGCTGCCAAAAAGCACCCAGTTTTTGAAATATAAATACAAAAAGCTTGCTTCGGAGGTGAAATTCCCGCTTCTTTACTTTTATTGCTTTCAATTATAAATGCTGCAATAGAAATTAGGGCCATGTAGTCATACTTTTTTTCCGCACAATAAAAAGGGGCAAAACACATTTTTCTAGTTCATTTATAAACAAATAAAGTTGGCCTGTCATAGGGAACCCGAAAGGGGCGTCGTAAAAGGGCTAATACCCCTTTTACACGTAACTAACTCCCTTACCCAACTCTGGTTTTAACGGACCAAAGTTGGTTTTTCAAAAACCAACGCCTTTTTACCCCTTTTCCGATGTTTCCGGTAAAAACATCGGTGGCGACTCCATAGAACCCATAAAAATAAGTCTTTAGGGTTAGCCCGGTTATCAGACAACCCAAAGACACCTTTTCGAAAATCTCGCTTTTAAGTTAGCCCGGTTAACGGACAACTAAAAGCGTTGTAACCCATAAAAAACGCGATTACGAAAGAGATAAGAGTCGGAAAACCATCGCGTCGCTCCGACCGCCATTTATCCCTTTTTGGGACGGCGGCGACAGATGACGACTCCACTGGGGAAGCCTAGAGAGTTGATCCCATTTAGTGATGGGTCAGCTTAATAAATAAATGAACCAAGAAAATAACGCTTTTGCCCTGCCTTGTTTTATAACATGCTTTATTTGTATGGCTTTAATAACTGTTGTTTGTTTATTATGCAATTGTTTGAAATAAAAATTGCACACAAACCCTTTGCACACAACAGTTCCCTCTATACCCGGGGGCAAGTGAGAAACCCATAGGGAGCGGGTGGCAGGTACGATTCGCTGCATGAGGGCCTTGCGCCCACCAGTGTGATCAGAAACCACCACTCAAGGTGATAACCTTCCTCCTTTGGCAATAAGACCGACTATGGCCCTAGTGCTAAGCATGGTCGGACGGCTGGGGAGTTGGGGACCCTATAATGGGGGCACCTTGGGGGCCTTTGACCTGGTGAGAACAGTTAGAACCTAGCCTAGCCAATGCACTTTTCTGCAGGAAAACCCTACCTCGTAATATAAACGAAAGCTCGCTGGTTCGGGGATGTTCGAATTGTGTGTGCATTTGTTTGATGCATTTGGTTGTTGCATTGCATAAACAAACAACAAAAACCACAAAACGAAAAAATATTTTCTCAAATAAACACCCTTATCTCGGACAGTCTGCCTTTTAGCTAGCCTGGTTTCAGGTTCTTTGTAAGCTAAGTAGCCACGCAGTTCCGACAGAAGAGATAAGGAACGTTAAACAATTTTTTCGCATAAAGCCATATTTTATCTCGGACAGTCTGCCTTTTAGCTAGCCTGATTTCAGGTTCTTTGTAAGCTAAGTAGCCACGCAGTTCCGACAGAAGAGATAAAAGGCTATAAAATAAGAATCAAAATAAGTCAATAAAAAAAAATCCAAAATAAATAAAATAATAATAACAAAATCAAAACGCTTATAAAAAGATTTTTGACAAAGTCGTATCATTCATATCGCATCATGTCATAAGTGGAAAAAACCAAGAGAGAAAATAAATGCATAAGGAGAGTCTGCATACGCATCATTTTAATAAACCTCTAAAAAATGGGTCTTAGAAGCTTTTTTTGGGAAAATTACTGGGCCAAATCCCCTTCGGGTATTTGTAGCTTGGTTCTTCACCCTTTTCTCTTCATTTTGACATGTTGTGCGTCCAAATCGGACATTCCAGTCAAAAGTTATTCCACTTTCAATATCTGCTGTCAAAAAAAATATATTTTTGTAGTGCATGCATAAATACATTCATTCTAGGGAGCACTAGATATTCCCTAAGACAATGGCGAAAGAGGCCCCGAGCACATTTGTAACCTTCGCGACAAGGAAGGGACAAATGTACTAAGGTGTGGTGGTGATAGCCATTATACTTGTCAAATCTGTGATGGGGAAGGAACCATTACACCGAGGTGGGTATGGTCCCCCGCAAAGCACAAGCTTTAAGGAGGATACCTAAGCCATTGTCTTAAGGAATATCCATCTCATAAATCATTCAATAAAAATCTTTTTTGCATTCTAGAAAGCGGCTGGTATTCTTCATGCCCTCATCCGCATACAAAAAAAAAAAAAATACAAAATCCCAAACACTATCATACATCATGTTAGAAAATAAAACATGATAATGTTTAGGAAAAAACAAACACTTGCATACATGCATTCACCAAACTGCATCCTCATAACATGCATCTAATAATAGACAATCGAAGAAGTGGACATTCCTCAATACCATGAAAAGAGGATTAGGGCATTCGCATGCCATGCGCAAAAAAAAAAAAGCACTTCGAAACATTGCATTGAGGAATGTACACTGTCTGGATGAAACAAATAAAATTGTTTGTTTCAACCGTCTATTACATGAATTGCATCCATAAATTGCATTCATTCTCACTTTAATAAAAATAAGATAATAAAAAGAAAGGATTAGTCGATGTGCTTTCCACGAATCAAAGTAGGGTGAAGAGCAAACCTTTCATCGTCAAGTTCTCTCCATCGGTCGATCTACCTAAGGAGGATAATAAGCCTCAACCGTTGGATATCCGAGTTAATAAGGAAGAGGGGGCAAGGACGCCGTTACATTCATCTATGTCTCGAACCAAATAAGGCTGCACCATGGAGATACGCATAAACATCATCCATCCATGAAGATATCTCCAGCATAACCAACATTCGGGGGCAGAATTAGAAGTGAAAGAATCTACTCCCCCAAAGGACTCACAAGCAGATGTCCCCAAAAATAAAGAAAAAATGAAAAGACCGAAGGAAACATAATCCAAAGAGGAAACTGAATAAACTTTGGATTCACGACGCTAAGGCAGTTCTCTCAATGCTCCGCCGAAAAGACAAACTCAGGGTAGGCGACAAGCTAGTCACAATTTGAGCTAGAGACGACATTCGGATCAGCAAGTCGTCTGCCCTACTTTGAATGAAAGCAACTAAAGAGGACCCATTGAAATATCTTTTGCCAATATGAAAAGACTTCCCCAACAATATGGAGGTGACCCACATGATGAGAAAATATCGATGCCGCCCAAACCAAGGGCTCATTAGAAACTCTCAAGGAATAAGGGAGCCACCAAAATTTAAAATCCTTTAAAGCATTACCCTACAAAGGATCAAGCTGCACGGAGAAAAGGGAAGTCTCCCCTCTGCACCTCAAATCAAATTTTCCCAAATAGAGGGGTTCAAGCGTCAAGTGCCACTCTAGTCATTAGGAAATCCTTTTCTTCGTTTAAAGGATGTAAACCCCATGATTGTTAGAGATTATCCCCCGGGGCGAGCTCGACCCCCGGGCATTTTAGGGCACATATTCCCTCATTAATTAATAAAGAATGATTCTTACTATTTACTTCTCTTCTTTCTATTTCTGACTAGACCACATGAATAACCCTGTCTAAGTAAACAAAAAAGAAAGAAGAATAAAGAGCGCATCCAAATAATCAACATTTACCATTGCTATTGCCATCAAGCTAGCCGATTAGAAGCACATAAAAATAAAGACTTCACCTAAGCCATAAAGAAAGTCACGCTTCGCCAATACCGTGAACAAAAATAAAATAAATCCACAAAAGAGAGAAAAAGCCCAGAGAAGCCAAAGGCCAAAGAAAAGGGCAAATTACCCGGTAGGAAACCCACTAAGGGGGCTACACAAAAGATAGGGTCAACCCGTTAGGATACCCGAACAACAATAAAGGGTAACCTAGGCAAAAGTTAGGGTTACAAATAAAGGTCCGCTAGGATTCCTCCAAAATTTTACAAGAGAGAGAACCTAGACAAAAGATAGGGCCAACACACAGTATCCTAGTTCGAAAACCCAAAGGGCGATCTAGGGAAATCAGCTAGCTATTTAAAAAGCAATGGAAATAAAACCAGAGAGCGCAAATACAAAAAAAAAGAAGAAAGGAAAAAATGTTTGCTTAGACAAAGCTTAAACACCCGGGCTTAACCTCAACCAGCCATTCTTACAAAAAACCTTTACCAATAAAAATTAACCCTCTAAAACACAAACCATTGAATTGACCTCTTTACTTCTTTTCTCTTGACCCTTACATCAGTATTCTAATAATTAATTTGGGAATGTGGAGGCGTATAATCAACAAGAGGATTGAAATCCCTAAAGCAAGGAAAAGGGGACACTACATGACAAAGAGTGCGCTGCAAAAAGAAAAGAAAAAAAAGAGAAAAAGGAAAAGAGGAAAAACCAATCATTCTTCGGTCATGAAGTCAAGACGGCGAAATTGGTACAACCTATTCTGACGACAAAGCGCATAACGTCAGAAGCTCATCAAAAGTAAAAGCACACTGATTAATCCTTTTGAAAAATTAATTGAAATAGTATTATAGGATGCATATCGCAAACATTGCATGCATATGATAGGCTCCTATCTCTCAAAAAAAAAAAAAAAAAAAAAAAAGAGAAAAATACAATAAAAAGAATAATGGCTGCTAGGAGATCCTTAGGCAAAAGTTGGGGTACCCCGCTAGATCGAAAACCCGCAAAGGGCGGTCTAGGCAAAAGTTAGGGCATTCATAAAAAAGGAAAAAGCCCGCTAAGATATCCTAGGCAAAAATTAAGGCAGCCCGCTAGATCGAAAACCCGCAAAGGGCGGTCTAGGCAAAAGATAGGGCTAAACCAAAAAAATGAACAAAAGAGAGGGGTCCTTCATCATACTCATAAAAAGTCCAGCAAGAGAATGCTAGTCACTTTTCCAGATGCATCAATCAAAAAGAATAGATTGCATTTAGGGCATCCACACACAAGTAGTCACACAAAACGACTTTGTCAATATCAAAAATAAAAAAATAAAAATCACTTCAAATAAAAAAACAAAAACGAAAAGCATTCATGCATATAAGGAGCTAGCCCCATGTTTGAAAACAGGATCACAGAGACTGAGTCTCCAAATAAAGCCTTCAAGAAAATGGAGCAAGTCGTCAATCAAGCGACTCATCAAAATAAGAGCTTCCGGAAATCAAGAGCTTCAGCTACCATCCTTCTACCCAGAAAAAAAGGCACAAGAAAGTAATAAGTCTCCTTGCTCTCCCTCAAGAAAGAAGAGTGAGTTGTCATAAGAAGCTTCCAGAAGCCAAAGCTCCAATCATCAGACATCATAAAAGAAAAGCCAACGGAAAGGCTTATTTATCCCCAAGCGGATCCTTGCCTACTCCAGAGGCAACACAAAAATACTCCTCACGACTCAGCACTGCCATCACATGAGTCATCAAGCACACTCACCCAAAGTCTCCTCCACACTCCCCAATGGAGAATAAAGGCTTCAAAAACCCATCATCATCATCATCAACAGTCAAAAGAGTCCAAACCAACAAGGGCTCAACAAAAGGAAAAAAGAAGAAAACTTTTCATCCCCAACGGATAACAAAAAAAAGAGGCCACGATAGAGAAGGCCGAATAAAAATCTCCATTCCCCAGTAGAATAAGAGCTTCACAAGGTCAGCTCGCATCAACATTAATCAAGGAGTCAGGACTCCATTCCAGAAAAAACCGAATCCCCAGGAAGTCAACTAAAGAAATAAAAAGTCATCCCTAGTGGACCCTCCCAAAAAGAAGAGAAAAAGCCTGCATACATAAAAGAAACTAAAAAGTAAAAAGGCACACGCATTACCAGGAAAGAAAAAGCCAGATTTCAAAATCACGATAAAAAAGAGATAAATCGTGGAAAAAGGAAAAATCAAACAAAAATCCTAAAATCAAATCCCTAAAGTAGGTCACCTCAGAAAAAGGGAAAATCAACAAAAAAAAAAAAAAAAAAAAGAGGAATCAGAAATTCCATTTCCCCCAACAGAATAAGAGCACTACAAAAGCCAGCTCGCCACAACATCCAACAAGGAGTCAAAACTCCATTTCTTCAAGGGAGAAACCCAAATCTGATCCCCGGGAAGGCAACCAATTCCCCGGTGGATCAATCAAAAAGAAAAATCATCCCCAGTGAGCCTACTGCAAAGGCAAAACTTCATTTGCCTATGCATAGGCAAGACCTGGCAAACAAGAGCCAGCATCCACAGAAGGGAATATCAGCCTAGTCAGAGGCAAAACAAATGCAACCAAGAGTCTTTACCTCCAAATGAAGCATTTGCCTACTCAGAGGCATTACCAGAAACTCAATGGAGTATTTGCCTACTCAGAGGCACCACCAAGATCAACAAACCCCTAGAGGATTTCTGCCTACCTAAGAGGCACTCATCAAAAATCCCCGACAACCAGCAAAGTCGGACGACCTCTACCAAAAAGATCAAAATAACAAAGAATCCCTAGCGAACAACAAGCTGGATGGCTATCAGGAAAAGCCAAATAAACAAAGACTGCCCGATCAACCAGCAAGAGTCGGGTGATCACTATCAAAAGATCAAAAAAGAAATCCCCAGCAATCAACAAGCTGGATGAACGCCAATCCCCGACACAGACCGGACGACGATCCCCAGAAAAGACAAAAAACAAAGAAAGAACACATCTCAACATCGGCGCATGGGCCACCTGAACTGTAAGCCGCCACCACCGCCAGTCCTACGCCAAGGACTGTACCAGCCTAATAGGGGGTTTATACCTATCTACACACACGATTGCACCTGGATCCCCAGTGAAGTTGCAACTACCACCCTGATGGGGGATCATACCCATCCAGTCCCCAGTAGAGTAACCAACGGACTGTACCACTACCAGCCTGATAGGGGGTTTATACCTATCAACCTACGCATACGACTGCGCCTGCCCGGCACATGACTCCCCAAGGAAGTCGCCACTACCACCCTGATGGGGGGATCATACCCATCCAATCCCACACAACGGACTGCAACTACCAGCCTGATGGGGGGGTTTATACTCATCAACCGAAGGATCGGCTACGTCAGAAGTAGTATCCGGAGGTTCTACCAGCCTGATGGGGGGTTTATACTCATCAACCGAAGGATCGGCTACGTCAAGAGTAGTATCCGGAGGTTCTACCAGCCTGATGGGGGGTTTATACTCATCAACCGAAGGATCGGCTACGTCAAGAGTAGTATCCGGAGGTTTTACCACGTGTCAACCAAAGGGATCGGCTACGTCAAGAGTAGTATCTCGGAGGTGCACAAAACACAACATCTCCCCAGAAGATCGCCCGCCACCAGACGGAACATCCGAAGGGTAGCCGGGCGAGAGGATCAACTCCTTTACCTTCCTGTCTACCTGTCTGGCACAACAAGCCAACAGTCGACTAGTCAGGTAAAGGGGGGGGCAGCTGTAGACCCCAAATCTTGCCCGGCCTCAGAATAAAGTCAGAAAGCTTCCTATTCGAAGACGGTCGAAGCTTAACAAGCCACTAGGAGAGACTATTAGGCTCCCGTACTAGGATAGGAAGGTTTTTTGACCCGAAAATAAAGTTTCTCGCCCTGAAGGGACGAGACCGCCGTCTGGGAAACCCAGACCGCCGTCTCGTCTCATTGCAGGACGAGACCGCCGTCTCGAATGTCGAGACGGCGGTCTCGTTTCCTGCAAAAGTCGAGACGGCGGTCTGGAAAACCCAGACGGCGGTCTCGACTTCCGCCTAGTCGAGACGGCGGTCTGGATTTTCCAGACGGCGGTCTCGACCTCTGTCACGAACGAGACGGCGGTCTGGAATTTCCAGACGGCGGTCTCGACCCTGTCAGAGGAGACGGCGGTCTCGACCTGTCAGGCGCGAAAAACTATAAATAGGGGCGCCATTTCCCCTTTTTCCACACAGAAACACCTCTCTAGCTCTCCCTTCTCTCTAGAAACCTCTCTCTAGAATCCCTCCGACGCAATTTCCGGAGTTTCTGAGTGTTTAAGAGTGTTTTTCGGCGTTCGAGAAGCATTCCGACGTCTTGTAGAGCGAAGGGCTGCCAAAAAGCACCCAGTTTTTGAAATATAAATACAAAAAGCTTGCTTCGGAGGTGAAATTCCCGCTTCTTTACTTTTATTGCTTTCAATTATAAATGCTGCAATAGAAATTAGGGCCATGTAGTCATATTTTTTTTCCGCACAATAAAAAGGGGCAAAACACATTTTTCTAGTTCATTTATAAACAAATAAAGCTGGCCTGTCATAGGGAACCCGAAAGGGGCGTCGTAAAAGGGCTAATACCCCTTTTACACGTAACTAACTCCCTTACCCAACTCTGGTTTTAACGGACCAAAGTTGGTTTTTCAAAAACCAACGCCTTTTTACCCCTTTTCCGATGTTTTCGGTAAAAACATCGGTGGCGACTCCATAGAACCCATAAAAATAAGTCTTTAGGGTTAGCCCGGTTATCAGACAACCCAAAGACACCTTTTCGAAAACCTCGCTTTTAAGTTAGCCCGGTTAACGGACAACTAAAAGCGTTGTAACCCATAAAAAACGCGATTACGAAAGAGATAAGAGTCGGAAAACCATCGCGTCGCTCCGACCGCCATTTATCCCTTTTTGGGACGGCGGCGACAGTGGTTACAACGCCTTTAGGTTGTCCGATAACCGGGCTAACCTAGGGGTGAGGTTTTCGAAAGGGCATCCTTGGGTTGTCCGATAACCGAGCTAACCCAAGGACTCATTTTTGAAGGGTTCTGTGGAGTGGCCACCGATGTTTTTACTGGAAACATCGGAAAAGGAGTTTAAAAGGCGTTGGTTTTCGAAAAACCAACTTTGGTCGTTAGAACCAGAGTTGGGTAAGGGAGTTAGTTACGTGTAAAGGAAGTGTTAGTTCCTTTACTACGCCCCTTTCGGGTTCCCTATGACAGGCCATTTATTTTATTGATAAATAAACCGGAAAATATGCTTTTACCCTTTTATTTGCGGAATTAAAATATTATGACTACACGGCCCTATCTATTGCGTAATTTAAATAAAGCGGTAAAAGTGGAGAGGGAGAATGTAAACCTCCGAAGCACGCTTTTTCTATTAATTCTCTTAAGGAAGAGGGTGCTTTGTGGCAACCCTTTACTCTACAGCGCCGGAAACCTCTCGAAACGCTCAGAAATCACTCTAAAGACACTCAAAAGCTCCGGAAATGCGTCAGAGGGATTCTAGAGAGAGAAATTCTAGAGAGAAGGAGGAGAGAATGTGTGTTGGTGTGTGGAAATGAGGGGAGGGAGGCCCTATTTATAGGTTTTCGCGCCTGACAGGTCGAGACCGCCGTTCTCGTCTGACAGGGTCGAGACCGCCGTCTCGCCCAACGAGACCGCCATCTCGTCCTTCGTAGGTGGCGAGACCGCTGTCTGGGAAAGCGAGAACGCCGTCTCTCCATTCGCAGGTGGCGAGAGCGTTGTCTCGTTTGGCGAGATGGCGGTCTCGCCATTTGCATGAGGCGAGAAGGCGGTCTCGATTTCAAGACGGTAGTCTCATCCCAAAAAGGCGAGAAACCTTATTTTCGTGCTGAAAATCCCTCCTATCCTAGTATGGGGCCTAATAGTCTCTCCTAGTGGCTTGTTAGGCTTCGTCCATCTTTGAATAGGAGGTCTTCTACTCTTTATTTGGAGGCCGAGCAAGATTTGGGGTCTACAGTTGCCCCCCCCTTTACCTGACTAGTCGGCTGTTGGCCTGTTATGCCATACAGACTGACAGGAAGGTAAAGGAGTTGACCCTCTTGCCCAGTTACCCTTCAGATGCCCCGTCTTTGTGGCGGTTGATCCTCTGGGGAAAACTGGTGTATTCGTGCACTTCTGGGGTACTCCTTCTGACGGTAGCCGATCCCTTCGGTGGACACGTGGTAGAACCTCAGGATACTCCTTCTAACGGTAGCCGATCCTTTGGTTGATGGGTATGAACCCCCCATCAGGCTGGTAGTTGCAGTCCGTTGTGTGGGACTGGATGGGTATGAACCCCCCATCAGGCTGGTAGTCGCAGTCCGTTGTGTGGGATGGATGGGTATGAACCCCCCATCAGGGTGGTAGTGCGACTTACTGATCCGGCTCGAGCGCAGATCAGGCGCAACGCGTGCGCAGGTTGATAGGTATAAACCCCCTATCAGGCTGGTACAGTCCACTGCGTAGGACTGGTGGTAGTGGCGGTGTAGACCCCAAATCTTGCCCAGCCTCCGAATAAAGTCAGAAAGCTTCCTATTTGAAGACGGCCGAAGCCTAACAAGCCACTAGGAGAGACTATTAGGCTCCCGTACTAAGATAGGAGGGTTTTTGGCCCGAAAAATAAAGTTTCTCGCCCTGAAGGGACGAGACCGCCGTCTGGAAGGACCAGACCGCCGTCTCGTCTCAACGCCAGGATGAGACCGCCGTCTCGATTGTCCAGACGGCGGTCTCGATTCCTGCAAAAGTCGAGACGGTGGGCTGGGTTTCCCAGACGGCAGCCTCGATTCTTGCCCAGTCGAGACGGCGGTCTGGATTATCCAGACGGCGGTCTCGACCCTCTGCCATGAACGAGACGGCGGTCTGGACTTTCCAGACGGCGGTCTCGACCCTGTCAGAGGAAACGGCGGTCTCAACCTGACAGGCGCGAAAAACTATAAATAGGGGCTCTCCCCCCCTCATTTCGACACACCTCAAGCTTCAAAGCTCTCCCTTCTCTCTAAAATCTCTCCCTAGAATCCCTCCGATGCAATTTCTGGAGTTTCTGAGTGTCTAAGAGTGTTTTTTCGGCGTTCGAGAAGTATTCCGACGTCTTGTAGAGTGAAGGGCTGCCAAAAAGCGCCTATATTTTTAAAGTATTAATACAAAAAGAGCTTGCTTCGGAGGTGCAATTTCTGTCTCTTTACTTTTATTGCTTTAATTATAAATGCTGCAATAAAAATTAGGGCCATGTAGTCATACTTTTAATTTTCGCACAATAAAAAGGGCAAAAGCATGTCTTTCTAGTTCATTTACCAATAAATAAAGCTGGCCTGTCATAGGGAACCCGAAAGGGGCGTCGTAAAAGGGCTAATACCCCTTTTACACGTAACTAACTCCCTTACCCAACTCTGGTTTTAACGGACCGAGGTTGGTTTTTCGAAAACCAACGCCTTTTTACCCCTTTTCCGATGTTTCTGGTAAAAACATCGGTGGCGACTCCATAGAACCCATAAAAAGTCTTTAGGGTTAGCCCGGTCATCGGACAACCCAAAGACACCTTTTCAAAAACCTCGCTTTTAAGTTAGCCCGGTTATCGGACAACTAAAAGCATTGTAATCAATAAAAAACGTGATAAAAAAAAATATAAGAGTCGGGAAACCATCGCGTCGCTCCGACCGCCATTATCCTTTTTGGAGGGCGGCGACTGATGGCGACTCCACTGGGAAGCCTAGAGAGTTGATCCCATTTAGTGATGGGCCAGCTTAAAATAAATAAATGAACCAAGAAAAAAAGCTTTTGCCCTTACTTGTTTTATAACATGCTTTATTGAATGGCTTTAATAACTCGTTGTTTGTTTATTATGCAATTGTTTGAAATAAAAACTGCACACAAACCCTTTGCACACAACAGCTTCCTCTATACCCGGGGCAAGTGAGAAACCCATAGGGAGCGGGTGGCAGTACGGTTCGCCTGCGTGAGGGCCTTGTGCCCACCAAGCGTGATCGGAAACCACCACTCAAGGTGATAACCTTCCTCCTTTGGCAATAAGACCGACTATGGCCCTAGTGCTAAGCATGGTCGGACGGCTGGGGAGTCGGGGACCCTATAATGGGGGCACCTTGGGGGCCTTTAGCCTGGTGAGAACAAGTTAGAACCTAGCCTAGCCAATGCACTTTTCTCAGGAAAACCCTACCTCATGATATAAACGAAAGCTCGCTGGTTCTGGGATGTTCGAATTGTGTGTGCATATGTTTGATACATTTGGTTGTTGCATTGCATAAAAAAACAACAAAACAAAAACCACAAAAAATATTTTTCCCAAATAAACACCCTTATCTCGTGACTAGTAGCCTTGCTCTTTTAGCTTAGCACCTGGTTTCGAGTGTTCTTTGTAAGCTAAGTAGCCACGCTAGCTCCGACTGTAAGAGATAAAAGGCTATAAAATAAAAACTAATAAAAATCAAAATAAATCAAAAATTTGATTTCAAAAAAAAACCATGAATAAGACCTGGTTCAAAATATTACATTCATAAAAACATTCATATAGATAGTTTATTTTTTTCAAAAAAAAAAAATAATAAGCACATACCATACATCCTATAAGAAAACATGATAAATAGAAAAATAAACACTCTCATTCATTCAAAATAAGCATCATCTTCATAACACGTATTTTTGTTCTAGAAAAATGGAGGGGACTAGCAGACAACCCAAGAAGGTAGACATTCCCCATTTCAATACTGAGAGGTTGGAACGACTTAGTGCTGCAATGCCGTCCGAAGTCCGTGCCGACTTTGAGAAATCCTATGGACGGATTTTGGACCTGCTGAGAATTAGTGTCGATCAGGTGTTTCTAAGGGCGTTAATATTTTTCTGGAATTCGAATCTGCGATGTTTTGAATTTCCGCAGCTTGACATGGTGCCCACTCTAGAGGAGTATGAGATAATGTTAAGATGGCCCAAATCACTCGGGGTCCATGTTCGCCATGGGGCGTACACTCCCGTGGCACCTGTCGCCGCCCTCATTCAATTGCCGCTCCAGCGTAACACCCCGATCCGAAAAGGGAACAACCAGGGTTGGAAAGTTTCTATGCTAGAAGACCACCCGTCCTACCCGGCGTAACCGGCGAGTGGATTGCCTTCAACAAGACCCCGGCACTCATCATCTTCGAACCATTTTGTTCCCCTTTCATCTAGACACCATAGATCGGCCGTTATGGATGCCTTCTTCGCCCGGGACGTGCACTCGAAGAGTCCCTTGCCTCGCGATCCTTGCCGATACCTTGCTTTCGGTAGAATTCTCGCCACCGAAGCAAGGAAAAACACTTCGCCGCCGCTCTTCATTGCTTTTGTGTGGAGCATCATGCACCTCTACGCCTCTAGCCACATGGGGATATTCCCCGATCCTTTGAGAAGCTTCTCCAAGATCCCCCTCCAGCCGCCGCCTAACTTCGGAGTGGAGGGACGAGCCGGAACGGAAAGACGCCAACAAAGATAACTTGGGTTTGCCCGTGGTTCCGGCCTGGCCCAGCACTCATCCGATGTGGAGATTACCCGAACGTACCCTTGATAGAACTCGTGGGTTGCATAGCCTACTCACCCGTGGTAGCTATGAGGCAACTCATGAAGACCCAAACTCCCATTTCAAAAGGGGAACTCGGAGGACTCGTGCTTCTTTGGAGATCCATGCGTCATCGCCGACTCACCTGTTGTGAGAAAAGCATGGGAGAAGCCAGCCTACGCGGAGACGAGAGCTCGAAAAGCACGGGTGGCTACCACCAAGTGACTACGAGGCGGAAAGGAGAAGAAGAGGGATGTCTCAACCATCCCCCACACCTACTACGAGCGCCAACAATGAAGGGCTGCAGTGCTCGGATCGACGCCCCGACCAAGAGGATAGAGATTATGGGAGCCCGGATGAGGGCCCTTGAAGAGAAAGAACAAGAATCTATCCTCACAATAGATGGCCCGAAGAGGCAGGGCAAGAAAAAGGATCATGAAATAGAGCGCCTCAAGGACCAATGTGCCGATTCTATCGAACAAGCTATCCGAGCATCCAAAGCCGCGGAACCAGCTCGGATAGCCAGCTCCAGAAATCGCCGCGAGCAAGCACACCTTGAGGCCGAATCGCAAAGCAGGCCAAGATAGTCGAAGACTTGTCGCAAGAGCTCTACAAAACTCGGTTAGACATCCGTCGGAGAGAGAGGCCAATCGCAAACTCAACGGAACTCTCCTCGAGCTACGCTCCAAAGAAAGGCACGGGCTAGCTCAGTATGACGAACTATTGCAAGAGAAGAACCGAGTCACCGAAAAGCTCGATGAACTACAAGCCTTGGTTATCCATCAAGAGGCGAAGATCAAGGAGGCTCAAAAGTATAGTGAAGATATGAGCCAGGCGGTCCGCAAACAAAGCGAAGCGCTTTCTTTTCACGTCCGGGAAGCTGAGAGGGAACTACAGAGGAATCAAGAACCGCCTGTGGGTTTCTTCAAAGTTTTCCATTTTTGTCAAAAGCTGCTTCGCAGTATAGAATAGGGGAATGTACACCTTCTTGTTGAAATAAATAAAATTCTCTTTTCAAATGGCTGTCTACTTGCATACATAAGCATTCATTTGCATAGTTAAAATTTCCCCTCTTTCACACATAATAAATGAAGATAATAAAAAGGAAGGGTTAACTAACGTGTCTTCCAAATCAGAAGAATGGAGAGAAAGCCGCTCCTAATAAAGCTTACCCCAACGGCCGACTCGCAGCAAGAGGAAAATAAGCCTCGGCCGTTGGTCCTCAAGAGTATAGAAGAGGGGGCAAGGACGCCAGTGCGACTATTTATGCCACGTCCTTTCCCCTACGAGTCAAATAAAGCTGTACCGTGGAGATATGGGGAATCTTCACCAATAAAAGAAGAAATAACAAACGTAGCCGGCATTGGGGGCACGACTAGAAGTGGAAGAATCTACTCCCCCAAGGACACACAGGAAAATGTCCTTCAAAATAAAGGAAAAAATAAAAAGACCGAAGAGGAAAAAGAAAATAAAGAATCCAAGGAGGAGACAGAGGAATTACTCCAATATATAAGGCAAAGTGAGTATTCCATTATTGACCAGCTCAACCGTACGCCTGCAAAAATCACGTTGCTATCCCTAATAATGAGCTCGGAACCGCACCGAGATGCCCTGCTGAAGGTCTTGAGTGAGGCGCATGTACCTCACACAATATCCCAAGAAAAGGTTGAGAGGATCGTAGGTCACATCACGACAAACGATCACCTCACCTTCACAGAGGAAGAACTCCCCCTGGAGGGGTCAAGACATAACAAGCCCTTGCATATCTCAGTAAAATGCAAGGAATACCTCATTGCCAAAGTTCTTGTGGATAACGGGTCGTCCCTGAATGTCATGCCCAAGTGCACACTGGATAAGTTGACTATCCAAGGAACCCGTCTGCGCCCAAGCAACACCATCGTTCGAGCCTTCGACGGGTCAAAACGAGAAGTAGTGGGAGAGATCAATTTGCCAATTCAAGTGGGACCCACTATCTTCAACGTCGATTTCCATGTCATGGATATTACCCCGGCATACAGCTGTCTCCTCGGCAGGCCTTGGATTCATGACGCTAAGGCAGTACCTTCGACGCTCCACCGTAAAGTCAAGTTCATAGTAGACGATAAACTGGTCACAGTCCAAGCAGAAGACGATATCTTGATCAGTGGACCGTCCACCCAACCTTATGTGGATGCGGCTGAAGAGGCTCTTGAAACACCTTTTCAAGCGCTCGAAATTGCCAGTATAGAGCGACTTCTCAGAAATACAAAGGTAGCCCGCATGATGTTGAAGCGTGGCTACCATCCCGGCCAAGGACTCGGGGCGCATTCCCAAGGAAGGAGGGAACCCCGGAATTCAAAGACAATCCTCACAAGTATGGCCTAGGATATAACCCTTTCAAGGGCCGAGCGGGAAAAGCAAAGGGAAGTCCCCCCTCCGCACACTCAAGCAGATTTTCCGAAGTGGAGGGGTACAGGCGTCAAGGGCCACTCTAGTCATTAGGAAATCTTTTTCTTCGTTTAAGGGATGTAAACCCCATGATTGTTAGAGACTATCCCCCGGGGCTAGCCCGACCTCCGGGCATTTTAGGGCACATATTCCCTTACTAATTAATAAAGAATGATTCTTTCTATCTGCTTCTCTTCTTTCTACTCCTGACTGGACCACATAAATAACCCTGTCTAAGTAAACATAAAAAGAAGAAGAAGAAGAACAAAAAGTGTATTCAAACAATCAACATTTACCATTGCTATCATCATCAAGTTAGCTGATTAGAAGCACATAAAAATAAAGACTTCACCTAAGCCATAAATAAAGTCACGCATCGCCAATACTGTGAACAAAAAAATAAATCCACAAAAAGAGAGAAAAGCCCAGAGAAGCCAAAGGCCAAAGAAAAGGACAAATTACCCGGTAGGAAACCCACTAAGGGGGCTACACAAAAGATAGGGTCAACCCGTTAGGATACCCGAACAACAATAAAGGGTAACCTAGGCAAAAGTTAGGGTTACAAATAAAGGTCCGCTAGGATTCCTCCAAAATTTTACAAGAGAGAGAACCTAGACAAAAGATAGGGCCAACACACAGTATCCTAGTTCGAAAACCCAAAGGGCGATCTAGGGAAATCAGCTAGCTATTTAAAAAGCAATGGAAATAAAACCAGAGAGCGCAAAAACAAAAACAAAAAAGAAAAGAAAGGGAAAAATGTTTGCTTAGACAAAGCTTAAACACCCAGGCTTAACCTCAACCAGCCATTCTTACAAATCCTCTTATCAATAAAAATCAACCTTCTAAAACACAAACCATTGATTTTTACCCCCTTTGCTTCTTTTCTCTTGACCCTCACGACAATATTCTAATAATTAATTTGGAAATATGGAGGCGCATAGTCAACAAAGAGGATTGAAATCCCTAAAGCAAGGAAAAAGGGACATTGCATGACAAAGAGTGCTCTACATAAAAAAAAAAAGAAGAAGAGAAAGAAAGAAACTACTCTTCGGTCACAAAAAGTCCGGTATGGTACAGCATGTACAAAAGCACAGATCAGGAGGCACTCGGCGCTACAAGACACGTTGGTTAATCCTCCTGAACAAACTAATTAAAGTAGGCATTATAGGACATCAAACATGAAAACATTTGCATGCATAAAATGTTTTTGAACCAGGTCCTATGTCTTATTTGCAAAAAAAAAAAAAAAAAAAAAAAAAAAACCCCAAAAATTCGAGACCGCCGTCTGGATATTTCAGACCGCCGTCTCGGTTCCCTTGCAAATCGAGACCGCCGTCTCGAGAAACCAGACGTCTCGACTTAGGCAAAGTCGAGACCGCCGTTTGGGTTATCGAGATCGCCGTCTCGATTTGTTGGCAAAACGAGACCACCGTCTCGACTTCCCAGACGGCGGTCTCGACCTGAAAAAAATCCTATATAAAGGGGGCGCGCTTGGGGGGTTTCCTCACAACTCTCCAAGCCTCCAAAGCTTCAAGCACTCATATTTGCTCTCCCAAGCCTTTCCCACTCAAGATGTTCAGCAGAAGTGGCTCCAGGAAGAGAAGGGGCACCGCCGGTGCTAGCAGCTCGGCACCACCGCCACCCCCAGACCCTTCTCAACTTCAACCACAACACCAGGCCTGCCTGGACAACCTCAAAAATTACCAGTGGCACTCCCTACTGACACTGGATTTCGCCACCCTGACCGAGTTCGGATGGGAAGAAGACGTCCGAGCACACATTGACAGCATCGGGTGGAGTTTTCTGCTACAGCCCCCACCCGTTCATGTGTACCCACAAGCGGTACTCGAATTTCTGGCCTCGGTCTCTCTCATTGAGATCCCCTCTATGGCCTCAGGCATGCAGCCCACCAAGATGGTCAACTATTTTATGGGTGGGCAATACCACACTACCACTTTGGAGGAATTCAATGTGTCCATTGGATTCATCCGGCCCGAGGCGGCGTTAACTCGGGAGTACCGAGAGGCCATTTGCTCTAGGCCCACCAACCTCACCGCTGCTGACATGTGGCATGAGCTCACAGGAGCCACCACATTGCCCTCATTGATGAGGGGGTCTGCACTCCCCCCACCACTCCGCATCTGCCACAAGCTGCTGGCGGGTACCATCCATGCAAGAAAAGAGAGTTAGGGGAAGATATCCCTCCCTGACCTCTTTATCCTCTTTTGCATGCACCAGAGACGGCGCTGCAATCCCGGGTACTTCCTCCTGAGGGCCCTGAAGGACTTTGGGAGCAGATCCGCAGGGGCCATTCTTGTGGCTCCCCTCATCACCCCTCTAGCAGAGAGAATGGGGTGCCCCGGCCGGGAAGAGCTGGCCCGCAACTTACGACCCGAGCCCATCAACGGGCCAATGCTGGTCAGCATGGGGATGCTGATACGTCAGGGAGGTCAGTTCGCCCTGCATCCTACCCTGGACTTTGAGCTGGAACTCCGGGGAATAATGGCAATGCAGGATACGCCCACATCTCCCAGCTCCCAGCAACAGCAGCGGCAGCAGCAACAGCAACAACCACCACCATACACGAAGGACTTTGCTGGCCTCCACCAACACATGAACGACCTGAGCCAGCAGTTCGGCCAAATGGCGATATGGCAAGAGCAGCAGACCCAGTGGCGGGAGGACCAAGACGTTCGCCAACAGGCCTTTCAAGAAGGCCTAGATGAGATCCGCCAAGAGCAGCAGAGGATGCGGCAGGAGTGGACGACATTCCAGGAGGATTACAACGATGAAATCCAAGAACAAATCGACTTCCGCTACCACATGTATAAATATTTTCCCTACCGCACCCCTTCTGATGATGATGACTCTTAGGGACTGTACTGGTTAAAATAAAAATCGCTGTAATAAAATTTCCTATGAATAAAATTTTATTCCATGCATTCTTTGCTTTCTTTCACAAAAGCCAGCATGACAAAAAAGAAGCTTAAAAAAGGAAAGGCACACGCTCAATAAAAAGCCAGAATCCAAAATCGCGAGAAAAAAGAAGTAAAAACCGCGAGAAAAAGGCAGGATTAAGCCATCACCTCAACCAATAAAAATCGACTACCAAGAGTCGAACACAAAAAAGAAGAAAAGAGCCCGACCATCCAGAAAGAGTCAGATGATTACCACAAAAGAAAAAATCACAAAAACAAACAAAATCCCCAGCGACCAACGAAGCTGGATGAAACACAAGAATCCCTGGCACAGCCCGGATGACCACTCCAAAGTACATCTACCAACAGAAGACACTCCACCAAGGGACCGGCGCATGAGCTACCCGAGCAGTAAGCCGCCACTACCAGCCTGATGGGGGGTTCATACCCATCCAATCCCACACAACGGACTGTAACTACCAGCCTGATAGGGGGTTCATACCTATCAACCCGCGCACGCAAGAGCAGCTGCGCGGCGCATGGGCCACCTGAACAGTAAGTCGCCACTACCACCCTGATGGGGGGTTCATACCCATCCAGTCCCACACAACAGACTGCGACTACCAGCCTGATGGGGGGTTCATACCCATCCAGTCCCACACAACGGACTGTAACTACCAGCCTGATGGGGGGTTTATACCCATCAACCGAAGGATCGGCTACGTCAAGAGTAGTATTCGGAGGTTCTACCACGTGTCAACCAAAGGGATCGGCTACGTCAGGAGTAGTATCCCGGAGGTGCACAAGCACAACATCTCCCCAGAGGATCATCCGCCACAAGACGGGACGTCCGAAGGGTAGCCGGGCGAGAGGGTCAACTCCTTTACCTTCCTGTCTACCTGTCTGGCACAACAAGCCAACAGTCGACTAGTCAGGTAAAGGGGGGGCAGCTGTAGACCCCAAATCTTGCCCGTCCTCCGAATAAAGTCAAAAAGCTTCCTATTTGAAGACGGCCGAAGCCTAACAAGCCACTAGGAGAGACTATTAGGCTCCCGTACTAAGATAGGAGGGTTTTTGGCCCGAAAAATAAAGTTTCTCGCCCTGAAGGGACGAGACCGCCGTCTGGAAGGACCAGACCGCCGTCTCGTCTCAACGCCAGGATGAGACCGCCGTCTCGATTGTCCAGACGGCGGTCTCGATTCCTGCAAAAGTCGAGACGGCGGTCTGGGTTTCCCAGACGGCGGCCTCGATTCTTGCCTAGTCGAGACGGCGGTCTAGATTATCCAGACGGCGGTCTCGACCCTCTGCCATGAACGAGACGGCGGTCTGGACTTTCCAGACGGCGGTCTCGACCTGACAGGCGCGAAAAACTATAAATAGGGGCTCTCCCCCCCTCATTTCGACACACCTCAAGCTTCAAAGCTCTCCCTTCTCTCTAAAATCTCTCCCTAGAATCCCTCTGACGCAATTTCCGGAGTTTCTGAGTGTCTAAGAGTGTTTTTTCGGCGTTCGAGAAGTATTCCGATGTCTTGTAGAGTGAAAGGCTGCCAAAAAGCGCCTATATTTTTAAAGTATTAATACAAAAAGAGCTTGCTTCGGAGGTGTAATTTCTATCTCTTTACTTTTATTGCTTTAATTATAAATGCTGCAATAGAAATTAGGGCCATGTAGTCATACTTTTAATTTCCGCACAATAAAAAGGGCAAAAGCATGTCTTTCTAGTTCATTTACCAATAAATAAAGCTGGCCTGTCATAGGGAACCCGAAAGGGGCGTCGTAAAAGGGCTAATACCCCTTTTACACGTAACTAACTCCCTTACCCAACTCTGGTTTTAACGGACCGAGGTTGGTTTTTCGAAAACCAACGCCTTTTTACCCCTTTTCCGATGTTTCCGGTAAAAACATCGGTGGCGACTCCATAGAACCCATAAAAAGTCTTTAGGGTTAGCCCGGTCATCGGACAACCCAAAGACACCTTTTCGAAAACCTCGCTTTTAAGTTAGCCCGGTTATCGGACAACTAAAAGCGTTGTAATCAATAAAAAACGCGATAAAAAAAATATAAGAGTCGGGAAACCATCGCGTCGCTCCGACCGCCATTATCCTTTTTGGAGGGCGGCGACAGGCGGCTTACTGTTCAGGTGGCCCATGCGCCAGCTCCCTTGGGAGTGATCTCTGTGTTGATAGATGTACTTGGACTTCTTTGAATGGTCATCCAGGTTGTGCCGGGGATTTTGTTGGTGTTCATCCAGCTTGTTGATTGTTGGGGATTCTTTGTTTTTTATCATTTGGTATTTGTCATCCGACTTTGCCGGTTGTCAGGGATTTTTGATGAGTGCCTCTTAGGTAGGCAGAAATCCTCTAGGGATTTGTTGATCTTGGTGAGGCCTCTTAAGTAGGCAGATGTCCATTGAGAAATTTGTTGATTTTGAGGGTGCCTCTGAGTAGGCAGATGCTCTATTGAGTTTCTGGTAATGCCTTTGAGTAGGCAGATGCTTCATCGGAAGTGAAGACTTTTGGCTGCATTTGTTTTGCCTCTGACTAGGCTGATATTCCCTTATGGGGATGCTGGCTCTTGCTTGCCAGGTCTCGCCTATGCATAGGCAAATGACATCTTGAGGATGAATATGAGGTTTTGCCTTTGCAGTAGGTGTAGACCCCTAATTTTGCCCGGTCTCTCAAATAAAGATAAAAGAGATCACCCGTAACAAGATAAAGCTCGTCTAGCATTACAAATAAGAGCCAAGGAGACTTCCTACATGAAGATAAAGCTTCAACAGACGCATATCGGCATCAACTGACGTCCAAAACGAGCAAGGAAAGCTTCCGGAGTCTCGAAACGCGCAACCGGCAGAACGGTCGAGACGGCCGTCCCAAGGTGGGACGGCCGTCCCAACTTGCTCCAGCCGGTTGGGACGCGCGTCCCAAAGTTGGGACGGCCGTCCCAAGCCCCGGAAAAGTGGGACGGCCGTCCGGGTCCCCGGGGGTCCCAGCTGTGTAATTTTGCCATTTGGGACGGCCGTCCCGGTCCGGACGGCCGTCCCAGTCCGGACGGTGGTCCCGAAGTGCGCCGGCTTCGAAAACTATAAATAGGAGGCTCATTTGTCACTTTTTCACACCCCGGACATCCCGAGAGCTCGAAACACTTTCTAAAACTCGGAGCACTTGTCTATTTCTCTCCCTCTCTTGAATGATCTTTCCGATTGCCTTAAATACGTAACAATCGGTTAAGGAATTATATTCGGCATTCGATTCTTCTTTAAATTTTTAGTAGAGTCGATCCTGTATTGGTGAGGAGAGTACTGTGTAGAGAGAGGGGTTGCCAAAACGCATCCTCACGGTTCGAGATTCTCAATATCAAGCTTGCTACGGAGGTTCTTTTCAATTCTCTTCTCTTTTATTGCTTTATTTATTGTTTTATTTAGCTTTATTTATGCCATGTAGAATAAAATCATGTAGATAGCTATTTTGTCTCTTTTATTGCTTTATTTAGCTTTATTAATCATTTTATGCATGCAATATAGAATAAAATCATGTAGATAGCCATTTAATATTATGTAATAAAATAGGGTAATCGCGTAATTTCTCGTAGTCTTTACTTAAATAAATTAATCTGTCATAGGGAACCCGAAAGGGGCGTTGTGGGGTGCTAACACCTTCCCCACACGTAACTAACTCCCTTACCTAACTCCGGTTATAATGGCCAAGACTGGTTTTTATTAAAAACAACGCCTTTTCCTCCTTTTCCAATGTTTATGGTCAAAATATTGGTGGCGACTCCATAAGAACCCCTTTCGAAAACCTTGCTTTTTCAATGTTGAAGCAATGAACATATTTTAAAACAAATACGCGAGTCTAAACCATCTTTTCGCGACCGCTCGCATAAACGTTCGAGACGTCCCCGGACGTCGAAAGGGACAGCGGCGGCAGATGGCGACTCCACTGGGGAAGCTAGAGAGTTGATCCCATTTAGTGACGAGATAAATTCAAACTAAGTAATGATTTGAAATTACGCCTTTACCCTCCGTATGTTTTTACTGTATGGCTTTAATAAGCTGCTTGTATGATTATTTACGCAAATTGTTTGAAATATAAACTGCACACAAAAACCCTTGCACACAACAGTCCCTCTATACCCGGGGCAAGAGTGAATACCTGTAGGGAGTGGGTGGCGGATACGATCGGTTAGTTGGCACACGGGCTACTGCCGTTGTCGGAAAACCACCAACTCAAGGTGATAACTCTCTTCTTTTGGTCTAAAGGTGTCGCCACGGAGTTCCGTGCATGACCCGAGGATTGAGAGATTGAGAGGTCCCTATAATGGGGGCACCTTGGGGACCTTTGGCCTGGTGAGAACAGTTAGAACCACCTAAACCAAGCACGTTTCGCAGGAAAACCCTACCTCGTAATAGCGTGGCTCGCTCGTGGATGTATGAATTATGTGTGCATACGTTTGCTTGCATTTGTATTGATGCATTAGCATAGGATAATCATACAACAAAAAAAAAATGAAAAAACCTAAAAATCATAAAAATATATAATCAAATTAAAGTCATAAAAATACCTTATAAAAAAATTTTTCTTGACAAAGTCGTATCATTCATACCATATCATTCAATAAGTGGTAAAACCAAGAGAGAGAACCAATGCATTAAGAAAGGTATGCATAAACATCATCATAATAAAATCTCTCATACATAAACACATTCATCCTAGGACATATCTATTCCACACTAATCATTTAAAATAAAAGTTATAATAAGAATCATTAAAATCATTTAGAAGGTGGTCGGTCTTCCGCCAGTCCTCACTCGTGCTCAAAAAGCCAAGAAGATGGAACAGCTAGAAGAACAAAACCGAAAGCTCACCGCGGAGCTTAATACGCTGAAAGAGCAAATGGCTCAAATGTTAGATATGATGCATCAACAAAATATTCATCGGGAGGGTCCTCGGAATGGACAAGCCTCTCACCAGGAAGAAGAAGAGGAACCTCGAGTGAGCCTGATCCATCTAGCACAAGAGCAAGTACATATTCATGCTCCTGAAATATCAAAACAACAAATCATTGCTCTTGAAGAGAGGTCGAGAGCTATGGAAGGACATAACTTTGATATAAGAGAGGCGGGCTGATATGTGCCTCGTTAAAGACATCCAATTCCCTAACAAGTTCAAAACTCTGGACTTCCCGAAATACATAGGGTTAACTTGTCCCAAAAACCATCTTACAATGTACTGCAGTAAGATGGCTGCATATGTCGATAATGAGAAACTCCTGATCCATTGCTTTCGGGAGAGTTTAGCTGAATCGGCCTTAAAGCTGGTATATGCAACTAGAAGGGGCCAAATCCAAACACTGGAGACACTCGGCGAGATGCCTTTCTTCGTCGATATAAATACAATATAGATCCGACCCCGAAAGAGCAGATTTACAACTATTAAGCAAGAAAGATGATGAATCCTTCAAAGCATATGCCCAAAGATGGAGGGAATTGGCGGCACAAGTGGAACCTCCTTTATCCGACAAAGAGACTACATCCCTGTTCATCAATTCTTTGACGGGTCCTTATTATGACAAAATGATAGGGAACACATCAACACTCTTCGCGAGATGTAGTCATTATAGGAGAAAGAGTAGAGCAAGGTCCGAAGAGCGGAAGGATTGCACAACGAGAACTCCTCCAACTCCTCTACTCCATTCATTAAAAAGAGCCTCGGGAAAAAGAAAGAAGGAACCGTAAATGCAATCAACTTGGCCATTCCTTCTTCCTCCTCTCGACAAACTAAGTCACGTAGACCGGAAAGGAAGTTCACCCCAATACCCACTTCTTATGCAAGCTTCGTCGTTAAAATTACTAGACGCTCAAGCTCCTCGTACGCATCCCTCCCAAGAAGATGGAGCCACCATATCCAGAATGGTATAAGCTTAATGAAAAATGCAACTATCATTCGGACGCTCCAGGACATTCTACGAGATAATCGCATAACCTTAAAGCATAAGGTCCAAGATTTAATAGATGCGGGATGGATCGCCTTTGACGCATCTACTCCAAAGGTGGACGACCAGCCCTTATCAAAGCCCGAGTAAAAGACGGGATAAGGGAGACCAGCGAGATTAGGGCTCATCATTTTTACTTTTTTTGCAATAAAAATAAAGAAATAATAAAAGCTTCAGATGTATTTCTCGTGATCCTTGTCCATGATTATGAGATTTTTGGTTAAATTGGGCTTTGTAAATATTTTCTTCTATCAATACAATGAGGCATTTTTTTAATACACATATTCTCTTTCATTCTTTTCTCTCTCATACATTTAATAAAAGAATCTAAAACAAAGCATAACCCATACGATCATGTACGTGATTGAAAACTCCTTGGAAGATCCGAAAGTCGAAGACGAATGGATTGAGTCGGACAAGTGAGGAGGGGACCATTTCCCCGGATATGCAAAGACTGTTAGAAAAAGAAGCTCAATCAATACAGCCCCATCGGAGAAAACCGAGGCTATCAATTTGGGATCGGAAGACGATAAGAAAGAAGTAAACATCGGTACCCAAATTAATAATGACGTCAGGGAAAGGTTAATACAATTACTAAGAGAATATATGGATGTGTTTGCTTGGTCCTACCATGATATGCCTGGGATTGACAAGAGCATAGTAGAGCATCGGTTACCAATAAAAGAGGGAATTCGGCCCGTCAAGCAAAAACTCGGAAGAGTAAAACCAGAATGGTCCTTAAAAATTAAAGAAGAAGTAGAAAAACAATTGGATGCCAATTTTCTAATTGTATCAAAATACCCTGAATGGTTGGCCAACATTGTGCCGAGTCATAAAGAAAAATGGAAAAATCGAGTATGCGTAGATTACGGGGATTTAAACCGTGCAAGTCCGAAAGATGATTTTCCCTTACCACATATCGATATCGTTGGTAGATCATACTGCTACAAATACTCTCTATTCTTTCATGGATGGATATGCGGGTATAACCAGATTAAATTGGTCGTCGAAGATAGAGAAAAAACTTCCTTCATTACACCATGGGGTACATTCTCGCTATAGAGTAATGCCTTTTGGACTCAAGAACGCGAGGGCTACTTACCAAAGGGCTATGGTCACACTATTTCATGATATGATTCACAAAGAAATCGAAGTATATGTGGATGATATGATCACCAAGTCCAAAAATGAAATAGATCACCTCCAATATTTAAAGAAGTTATTCAATCGACTTCGAAAATACCGGATTAAGCTCAACCCGGCTAAATGCACATTCGGAGTACGATCGGGAAAACTCCTTGGGTTTATTGTTAGTAAAAGAGGAATTGAGGTGGACCTCGATAAAACAAAGGCAATCATAGAAATGCCCCCACCAAGGACGAGAAAAAGAAATCGAGAGGATTCTTGGGTCGAATAAACTACATCGCACGGTTCATCGCGCAATTAACGGACAAGTGCATGCCTATCTTCAAGCTATTGCGTAAAAACCAACCAAAAGTTTGGAACGACGAATGTCGACAAGCTTTCGAGAAAATCAAAATGTGCCTAACCAATCCCCGATACTTGGTACCACCTGTGGAAGGAAAGCCCCCGATTCTTTACCTTTCGGTACTCGACGAATCCATGGGATGTGTGCTCGGTCAACAAGATGATACGGGTAAAAAAGAACAAGCCATATATTACCTCGGTAAAAAATTTCTAAACTATGAGACTCGTTATACACCACTCGAAAAAACATGTTGTGCATTGGTGTGGGCAACTCAACGTCTTCGACAATATATGGCCGGACATACAACTTGGTTGATTTCCAAAATGGACCCAATCAAATATCCGTTTGAAAAACCCGTTTTGACCGGAAGGATAGCCGGATGGCGGTACTCTTATCGGAATTTGATATCGTTCATGTCACTCAAAAAGCTATCAAAGGAAGCCCTTTAGCAGATTATCTAGCACATGGACCAATAGACGAATATCAATCCATACAAGATGATTTTCCGAGATGAGCACATAATGCACATCCAACATGAAGAACTAGAGAATAATGAGTGGATCATGTTCTTCGATGGAGCTTCAAATTTACTAGGACACGGGATCGGAGCTATTTTAATATCTCCCGAAAAGAAGTATATACCGATAATGACCAGATTAAACTTTGATTGCACAAACAATATGGCGGAATACGAAGCTTGTGCTCTAGGTATTCAAACGAGCTTTGGATCATGGGGTAACTAGACTCAAAGTATTCGGTGACTCTTCCCTTGTTATTTATCAACTCAAGGGTGAATGGGAAACTAAAAATTCCAAGTTAATCCCTTATCCGGAACACATTCGTAACATGACTTCAAAAATGGAAAACATCGGCTTCGAGTATGTCCCTCGGGAAGACAACCAAATTGCGGATGCATTGGCAACATTATCATCCATGTTCACATTAGAACAAGAACATGAGATGCCCATCATCCAAGTCAAAAGGTACAATAAACAAGCCTTTTGTATGATGATAGACAGTGAAAAAGATGAAACCCCTTGGTATCATGACATAAGGCGATACTTAACAAAGGGTGAATACCCCGAGGGAATCAGTGACAATGATAAAAGGATTATTCGGAAAAGGGCCGTAGGGTTTATGTTGATAGGAGAAACCCTTTATAAAAAGAATTTTGACTCCACTTTGCTAAGATGCGTCAATCTCAAAGAATCTCAGAAACTGATTAGGGAAATACATGAAGGAGCCTTCGGGACGCACGCCCCAGGGCATATCATGGCTAGGAAAATCCTCGGGCGGGATATTTTTGGTCCACAATGGAAAAGGACTGTCATCGGTATACCGGAAAATGTCACAAATGTCAAGTACATGCGAACAACGTGCATGTTCCACCGGTACCTCTCAATGTTATGGCTATCCCATGGCCATTTGCCATGTGGGGCATGGATGTTATTGGTCCCATTGAACCTAAGGCATCCAATGGTCATCGATTTATTCTGGTGGCTATTGACTACTTCACTAAATGGATAGAAGCTGCATCCTACGCGCATGTGACTAAAAAGGTAGTGGTCACCTTCGTTCAAAAGAATATCATATGTCGATATGGTACCCCGCATCGTCTCATTACCGATAACGGGTCCAATTTGAATAATAAGATGATGGAAGAATTATGTCAAGATTTCAAAATTCAACACCATAATTCTTCTCCTTATCGGCCCAAAATGAATGGCGCGGTCGAAGCGACCAATAAAAATATCAAGAAGATTGTTCAAAAGATGGTTAAAACCTATAGAGATTGGCATGAAATGTTACCTTTTGCTCTTCATGGTTATCGAACATCCGTGCGGACTTCAACAGGGGCTACTCCATTTTCCCTGGTATATGGTGTGGAGGCCGTGTTACCAATAGAAGTCGAAATACCTTCCTTGCGAATCATAATGGAAGCAAAACTAACAGAAGCCGAATGGATTCAAAGTCGATACGATCAATTAAACCTTATCGATGAAAAGCGGCTGAATGCTATATGTCATGGACAAGCCTATCAAAAGAAGATCAAGAAGGCTTATGATAAAAAAGTCCACCCTCATACTTATCAAGAAGGGGATCTAGTTATAAAGAAATTGCTTCCAACCCAGAAAGATAAAATTGGAAAATGGGCGACAAATTACGAAGGACCCTTTGTGGTCAAAAGAGCTTTCTCGGGAGGGGCACTTATCCTCACCAATATGGATGGAGAGGAATTTCGACACCCAATCAATTCGAGACGCGGTGAAGAAGTATTATGCTTGAAGACATTGCTCAAGACCCGTCGGGAATGAAAATCCGCAAAGGACGTTCCTGGGCAAAAGATAGGGTCCATATTCCTCGCTAGGATACGTCCTAGGCAAAAAGTAGAGGTAAAAAAAAAAAAAAAAAAAAAATCTAACTAAGAGCAGTTGTTACTTTAGTCGAAAACCGAAAAGGCGGCTAAAGTAACATTCTTCCGAAGCAAGCGATCGCATAGTCTTCACTCCGAGCTCGGGCATCTCAACTCGAAGTAATTAGGAGAACCAGGGGCGAGATATCATGGACATGATCTGTATAAACCTAAACAAGTATAGCCAACCTTGACTACCCATTCTTCTAAATACCTTTTGTAATCCTTCTATAAAAGAAATAAAATTTTGCTCATTTATCAATAAAATTCCCTTCCATTTCCTTTCTCTTGACCAAATATTATGGAAATGCCTCTTTATTGATATGCGCAAAGACTTTTAATCAAAGATCAAACATGCATCTAAAAAAGGGAAGCGTATAAAAATAATAAGAGAATAAACGCCTGCTAGGATATTCTTAGGTAAAAACTAGGGTAGCCTGCTAGATCGCAAACCCCAAAAAAAGACGGTCTAGGCAAAAAATAAGGCAAAAGCCCCCTAAGATATCCTAGGCAAAAATTGAGGCAGCCCGCTAGATCGAAAACCCGTAAAGGGCGGTCTAGGCAAAAGATAGGGCTAAAACCAAAAGATGAGTAAAAGATGAGCCCATCATTAAGGTCATAAAAAGAGGAGCCCATAGGCATATTCATAAGAAGCCAACGGGAGAAGGCCGAGTTACTTTCTAAATGCATTAAAAATAAATAAACAATAGATTGCATTTAGGACATTCACACACAAAATAGTTGCATAATATGACTTTGTCAAAATCAAGAAAAATAATTTTCTTCAAACAAAAATATTAAACATGTATATAAGGAGGTTAGTCTCCGCACTTGTGATTGAAAACAGGAAGCGCCAGAATCTAGTCTCCATATGAAAATCAAAATCGCGAAAAACGAAATCAAAATCATTTCAGCAACATAAGGAACTTCAAAGAAACTAGTTCCAACCATCAACCTTCTACAATAATAAAAGAAGGTACATCGAAAGAAGAAAGGCTAACGGAAAGGCTTGACCATACCCAAGCAACGGATCCTTGCCTACTCCGGAGGCAAGACAAAAAGATTACCTCGCGACTAAGCTTCATCACCACATGAGTCATCAAGCACACTCACGCTAGAGTCTCCATTTCATTCCCCAAAGAAGAATAAGGACTACACAAGAGTCCATCGAAAGAAAGCACAGAATCAAAACATCCCAATCACTAGGGGGCAACAAAAAGAAAGAAAATAAAAGCCTTTCATCCTCCAACAAAGGCCACTACATGAAAAAGCCGAAAGAAAATCCCCAAGAAGAGCACATCAAGAAAAATTTACAAAAGCAGAAAAGGAGAAATTTCCATCCCCGGAAGCCAATAAAATTCCCCAGGGATCATTACAAAGAGAAGAGAAAATATATATCTTTCCATCTAACGTGCATAAAAGGCGCACATACAAACCCATTCCCAGCAGAAATAAAAGCATAGACAAAAGCCGGTTCAAGCAATAAGGAGTCAAAAACTCCATTTTCCCTCTAAGGGGCAATTCAAAAGAGATCCCGATCGAGCAATCAAATTCTCAAAAGAAAAATTTCACCTAGGTGAGCTTACAACGGAACTACTTGTTTGCTCAAAATAAGCAAAGAGCTAATATCCTAGAGAAATGGGAAATCAACCTATGCGAGAGGTAATGCAAGCCCAAAAGCATAAAAGTCTTCACCATCGCTGAAGCAATTGCCTAATCAAGAGGCACAATCAAAGTCCCCAATAAATTCCTGCCCAAAAGGCAACCAACGAAGAATCCCCGGTAAAACCGGATAACTAAAATAGAAAAGTCAAAAAGAAAGAAAATCAATCATTCCTCATGGAATAGGCGCATGATCAGAGACAATAAGTCGCCAGAAACCGGGTGGGGGTACGTACTCACCTAAGCCTTGCAGAACGGGGCTTACCAAAAACTTCATACCGGGTGGGGGTACGTACTCACCTAAGCCTTGCAAAACGGGGCTTACCAAAAACTTCATACCGGGTGAGGGTACGTACTCACCTAAGCCTTGCAGAACGGGGCTTACCAAAAACTTCATACCGGGTGGGGGTACGTACTCACCTAAGCCTTGCAGAACGGGGCTTACCAAAAACTTCATACCGGGTGGGGGTACGTACTCACCTAAGCCTTGCAGAACGGGGCTTACCAAAAACTTCATACCGGGTGGGGGTACGTACTCACCTAAGCCTTGCAGAACGGGGCTTACCAAAAAACTTCATACCGGGTGAGGGTACGTACTCACCTAAGCCTTGCAAAACGGGGCTTACCAAAAACTTCATACCGGGTGAGGGTACTGTAGACCCCTAATTTTGCCCGGTCTCTCAAATAAAGATAAAAGAGATCACCCGTAACAAGATAAAGCTCGTCTAGCATTACAAATAAGAGCCAAGGAGACTTCCTACATGAAGATAAAGCTTCAACAGACGCATATCGGCATCAACTGACGTCCAAAACAGGCAAGGAAAGCTTCCCGGAGTCCCGAAACGCGCGAAACTGGCCAGAACAGTCGAGACGGCCGTCCCAAAGGTGGGACGGCCGTCCCAACTTGCTCCAGCCAGTTGGGACGCGCGTCCCGAAGTTGGGACGGCCGTCCCAAGCCCCAGAAAAGTGGGACGGCCGTCCCGGGTCCCCGGGGGTCCCGGCTGTGTAATTTTGCCATTTGGGACGGCCGTCCCAGTCCGGACGGCCGTCCCAGTCCGGACGGTGGTCCCGAAGTGCGCCGGCTTCGAAAACTATAAATAGGAGGCTCATTTGTCACTTTTTCACACCCCGGACATCCCGGAGAGCTCCGAAACACTTTCTAAAACTCAGAGCACTTGTCTATTTCTCTCCCTCTCTTGAATGATCTTTCCGATTGCCTTAAATAGGTAACAATCGGTTAAGGAATTATATTCCGGCATTCGATTCTTCTTTAAATTTTTAGTAGAGTCGATCCTGTATTGGTGAGGAGAGTCTGTGTAGAGAGAGGGTTGCCAAAACGCATCCTCACGGTTCGAGATTCTCAATATCAAGCTTGCTACGGAGGTTCTTTTCAATTCTCTTCTCTTTTATTGCTTTATTTATTGTTTTATTTAGCTTTATTTATGCCATGTAGAATAAAATCATGTAGATAGCTATTTTGTCTCTTTTATTGCTTTATTTAGCTTTATTAATCATTTTATGCATGCAATATAGAATAAAATCATGTAGATAGCCATTTAATATTATGTAATAAAATAGGGTAATCGCGTAATTTCTCGTAGTCTTTACTTAAATAAATTAATCTGTCATAGGGAACCCGAAAGGGCGTTGTGGGGTGCTAACACCTTCCCCACACGTAACTAACTCCCTTACCTAACTCCGGTTATAATGGCCAAGTGCGGTTTTTATTAAAAACAACGCCTTTTCCTCCTTTTCCAATGTTTATGGTCAAAATATTGGTGGCGACTCCATAAGAACCCCTTTCGAAAACCTTGCTTTTTCAATGTTGAAGCAATGAACATATTTTAAAACAAATACGCGAGTCTAAACCATCTTTTCGCGACCGCTCGCATAAACGTTCGAGACGTCCCCCGGACGTCGAAAGGGACAGCGGCGACAGATGGCGACTCCGTGGGGAAGCTAGAGAGTTGATCCCATTTAGTGACGAGATAAATTCAAACTAAGCAAAGATTTGAAATTACGCCTTTACCCTTCGTATGTTTTTACTGTATGGCTTTAATAACTCGCTGTATGATTATTTACGCAAATTGTTTGAAATATAAACCGCACACAAAAACCCTTGCACACAACGGTCCCTCTATACCCGGGGCAAGAGTGAATACCTATAGGGAGTGGGTGGCGAGATACGATCGGTTAGTTGGCACACGGGGCTACTGCCGTTGTCGGAAAACCACCAACTCAAGGTGATAACTCTCTTCTTTTGGTCTAAAGGTGTCGCCACGGAGTTCCGTGCATGACCCGAGGATTGAGAGATTGAGAGGTCCCTATAATGGGGGCACCTTGGGGACCTTTGGCCTGGTGAGAACAGTTAGAACCACCTAAACCAAGCACGTTTACGCGGGAAAACCCTACCTCGTGATTAAATAAGCGTGGCTCGCTCGTGGATGTATGAATTGTGTGTGCATACGTTTGCTTGCATTTGTATTGATGCATTAGTATAGGGTAATCATACAACAAACAAAAAAGTGAAAAACCCTAAAAATCATAAAATAATGAAAAAACCCTAAAAATATAAAAACATTAAGGTCATAAAAATACCCTTTTACAAAAGATTTTTGGCAAAGTCGTATCATTCATACCATATCATTCAATAAGTGGTAAAACCAAGAGAGAGAACCAATGCATTAAGAAAGGTATGCATAAACATCATCATAATAAAATCTCTCATACATAAACACATTCATCCTAGGACATATCTATTCCACACTAATCATTTAAAATAAAAGTTATAATAAGAATCATTAAAATCATTTAGAAGGTGGCTGGTCTTCCGCCCGTCCTCACTCGTGCTCAAAAAGCCAAGAAGATGGAACAGCTAGAAGAACAAAACCGAAAGCTCACCGCGGAGCTTAATACGCTGAAAGAGCAAATGGCTCAAATGTTAGATATGATGCATCAACAAAATATTCATCGGGAGGGTCCTCGGAATGGACAAACCTCTCACCAGGAAGAAGAAGAGGAACCTCGGAGTGAGCATGATCCATCTAGCACAAGAGCGAGTACATATTCATGCTCTCGAAATATCAAAACAACAAATCATTGCTCTTGAAGAGAGGCTGAGAGCTATGGAAGGACATAACTTTGATATAAGAGAGGCGGGCGATATGTGCCTCGTTAAAGACATCCAATTCCCTAACAAGTTCAAAACTCCGGACTTCCCGAAATACATAGGGTTAACTTGTCCCAAAAACCATCTTACAATGTACTGCAGTAAGATGGCTGCATATGCTTGATAATGAGAAACTCCTGATCCATTGCTTTCAGGAGAGTTTAGGCTGAATCGGCCTTAAACCGGTATATGCAACTAGAAGGGGGCCAAATCCAAACACTGGAGACACCTGCGAGATGCCTTTCTTCGTCGATATAAATACAATATAGATCCGACCCCCGAAAGAGCAGATTTACAACTATTAAGCAAGAAAGATGATGAATCCTTCAAAGCATATGCCCAAAGATGGAGGGAATTGGCGGCACAAGTGGAACCTCCTTTATCCGACAAAGAGACTACATCCCTGTTCATCAATTCTTTGACGGGTCCTTATTATGACAAAATGATAGGGAACACATCAACACTCTTCGCAGATGTAGTCATTATAGGAGAAAGAGTAGAGCAAGGTCCGAAGAGCGGAAGGATTGCACAACGAGAACTCCTCCAACTCCTCTACTCCATTCATTAAAAAGAGCCTCGGGAAAAGAAAGAAGGAACCAGTAAATGCAATCAACTTGGCCATTCCTTCTTCCTCCTCTCAGACAAACTAAGTCACGTAGACCGGAAAGGAAGTTCACCCCAATACCCACTTCTTATGCAAGCTTGCTGTTAAAATTACTAGACGCCAAGCTCCTCGTACGCATCCCTCCCAAGAAGATGGAGCCACCATATCCGAGAATGGTATAAGCTTAATGAAAAATGCAACTATCATTCGGACGCTCCAGGACATTCTACGAGATAACCGCATAACCTTAAAGCATAAGGTCCAAGATTTAATAGATGCGGGATGGATCGCCTTTGACGCATCTACTCCAAAGGTGGACGACCAGCCCTTATCAAAGCCCGAGTAAAAGACGGGATAAGGGAGACCGACAGATTAGGGCTCATCATTTTTACTTTTTTTGCAATAAAAATAAAGAAATAATAAAAGCTTCCGATGTATTTCTCGTGATCCTTGTCCATGATTATGAGATTTTTGGTTAAATTGGGCTTTGTAAATATTTTCTTCTATCAATACAATGAGGCATTTTTTTAATACACATATTCTCTTTCATTCTTTTCTCTCTCATACATTTAATAAAAGAATCTAAAACAAAGCATAACCCATACGAGTCATGTACGTGATTGAAAACTCCTTGGAAGATCTGAAAGTCGAAGACGAATGGATTGAGTCGAGACAGTGAGGAGGGGACCATTTCCCGGATATGCAAAGACTGTTAGAAAAAGAAGCTCAATCAATACAGCCCCATCGGGAGAAAGCCGAGGCTATCAATTTGGGATCAGAAGACGATAAGAAAGAAGTAAACATCGGTACCCAAATTAATAATGACGTCGAGGGAAAGGTTAATACAATTACTAAGAGAATATATGGATGTGTTTGCTTGGTCCTACCATGATATGCCTGGGATTGACAAGAGCATAGTAGAGCATCGGTTACCAATAAAAGAGGGAATTCGGCCGTCAAGCAAAAACTCGGAAGAGTAAAACCAGAATGGTCCTTAAAAATTAAAGAAGAAGTAGAAAAACAATTGGATGCCAATTTTCTAATTGTATCAAAATACCCCGAATGGTTGGCCAACATTGTGCCGATCATAAAGAAAAATGGAAAAATCGAGTATGCGTAGATTACAGGGATTTAAACCGTGCAAGTCCGAAAGATGATTTTCCCTTACCACATATCGATATGCTTGGTAGATCATACTGCTACAAATACTCTCTATTCTTTCATGGATGGATATGCGAGGTATAACCAGATTAAATTGGCTGTCGAAGATAGAGAAAAAACTTCCTTCATTACACCATGGGGTACATTCTGCTATAGAGTAATGCCTTTTGGACTCAAGAACGCAGGGGCTACTTACCAAAGGGCTATGGTCACACTATTTCATGATATGATTCACAAAGAAATCGAAGTATATGTGGATGATATGATCACCAAGTCCAAAAATGAAATAGATCACCTCAAATATTTAAAGAAGTTATTCAATCGACTTCGAAAATACCAGATTAAGCTCAACCCGGCTAAATGCACATTCGGAGTACGATCGGGAAAACTCCTTGGGTTTATTGTTAGTAAAAGAGGAATTGAGGTGGACCCCGATAAAACAAAGGCAATCATAGAAATGCCCCCACCAAGGACGAGAAAAAGAAATCGAGAGGATTCTTGGGTCGAATAAACTACATCGCACGGTTCATCGCGCAATTAACGGACAAGTGCATGCCTATCTTCAAGCTATTGCGTAAAAACCAACCAAAAGTTTGGAACGACGAATGTCAACAAGCTTTCGAAAAAATCAAAATGTGCCTAACCAATCCCCGATACTTGGTACCACCTGTGGAAGGAAAGCCCCCGATTCTTTACCTTTCGGTACTCGACGAATCCATGGGATGTGTGCTCGGTCAACAAGATGATACGGGTAAAAAAGAACAAGCCATATATTACCTCAGTAAAAAATTTCTAAACTATGAGACTCGTTATACACCACTCGAAAAAACATGTTGTGCATTGGTGTGGGCAACTCAACGTCTTCGACAATATATGGCCGGACATACAACTTGGTTGATTTCCAAAATGGACCCAATCAAATATCTGTTTGAAAAACCCGTTTTGACCGGAAGGATAGCCGGATGGCGGTACTCTTATCGAATTTGATATCGTTCATGTCACTCAAAAAGCTATCAAAGGAAGCCCTTTAGCAGATTATCTAGCACATGGACCAATAGACGAATATCAATCCATACAAGATGATTTTCCGAGATGAGCACATAATGCACATCCAACATGAAGAACTAGAGAATAATGAGTGGATCATGTTCTTCGATGGAGCTTCAAATTTACTAGGACACGGGATCGGAGCTATTTTAATATCTCCGAAAAGAAGTATATACCAAGTAATGACCAGATTAAACTTTGATTGCACAAACAATATGGCGGAATCACGAAGCTTGTGCTCTAGGTATTCAAACGAGCTTTGGATCATGGGGTAACTAGACTCAAAGTATTCGGTGACTCTTCCCTTGTTATTTATCAACTCAAGGGTGAATGGGAAACTAAAAATTCCAAGTTAATCCCTTATCCGGAACACATTCGTAACATGACTTCAAAAATGGAAAACATCGGCTTCGAGTATGTCCCTCGGGAAGACAACCAAATTGCAGATGCATTGGCAACATTATCATCCATGTTCACATTAGAACAAGAACATGAGATGCCCATCATCCAAGTCAAAAGGTACAATAAACAAGCCTTTTGTATGATGATAGACAGTGAAAAAGATGAAACCCCTTGGTATCATGACATAAGGCGATACTTAACAAAGGGTGAATACCCCGAGGGAATCGAGTGACAATGATAAAAGGATTATTCGGAAAAGGGCCGTAGGGTTTATGTTGATAGGAGAAACCCTTTATAAAAAGAATTTTGACTCCACTTTGCTAAGATGCGTCAATCTCAAAGAATCTCGAAGCTGATTAGGGAAATACATGAAGGAGCCTTCGGGACGCACGCCCCGGGGCATATCATGGCTAGGAAAATCCTCGGGGCGGGATATTTTTGGTCCACAATGGAAAAGGACTCGTCATCGGTATACCGGAAAATGTCACAAATGTCAAGTACATGCGGACAACGTGCATGTTCCACCGGTACCTCTCAATGTTATGGCTATCCCATGGCCATTTGCCATGTGGGGCATGGATGTTATTGGTCCCATTGAACCTAAGGCATCCAATGGTCATCGATTTATTCTGGTGGCTATTGACTACTTCACTAAATGGATAGAAGCTGCATCCTACGCGCATGTGACTAAAAAGGTAGTGGTCACCTTCGTTCAAAAGAATATCATATGTCGATATGGTACCCCGCATCGTCTCATTACCGATAACTGGGTCCAATTTGAATAATAAGATGATGGAAGAATTATGTCAAGATTTCAAAATTCAACACCATAATTCTTCTCCTTATCGGCCCAAAATGAATGGCGCGGTTGAAGCGACCAATAAAAATATCAAGAAGATTGTTCAAAAGATGGTTAAAACCTATAGAGATTGGCATGAAATGTTACCTTTTGCTCTTCATGGTTATCGAACATCTGTGCGGACTTCAACAGGGGCTACTCCATTTTCCCTGGTATATGGTGTGGAGGCCGTGTTACCAATAGAAGTCGAAATACCTTCCTTGCGAATCATAATGGAAGCAAAACTAACGAAGCCGAATGGATTCAAAGTCGATACGATCAATTAAACCTTATCGATGAAAAGCGGCTGAATGCTATATGTCATGGACAAGCCTATCAAAAAAAGATCAAGAAGGCTTATGATAAAAAAGTCCACCCTCATACTTATCAAGAAGGGGATCTAGTTATAAAGAAATTGCTTCCAACCCGGAAGGATAAAATTGGAAAATGGTCGAGCAAATTACGAAGGACCCTTTGTGGTCAAAAGAGCTTTCTCGGGAGGGGCACTTATCCTCACCAATATGGATGGAGAGGAATTTCGACACCCAATCAATTCGGACGCGGTGAAGAAGTATTATGCTTGAAGACATTGCTCAAGACCCGTCGGGAATGAAAATCCGCAAAGGATGTTCCTGGGCAAAAGATAGGGTCCATATTCCTCGCTAGGATACGTCCTAGGCAAAAAGTAGAGGTAAAAAAAAAAAAAAAAAAAAAAAAATCTAACTAAGAGCAATGGTTACTTTAGTCGAAAACCGAAAAGGCGGCTAAAATAACATTCTTCCAGAAGCAAGCGATCGCATAGTCTTCACTCCGAGCTCAAGCATCTCAACCGAAGCAATTAGGAGAACCAGGGCGAGATATCACGGACATGATCTGTTTAAGCCTATACAGGTATAGCCAACCTTGACTACCCATTCTTCTAAATCCCTTTTGTAATCCTTCTGTAAAAGAAATAAACTTTCGTTCATTTATCAATAAAATTCCCTTTCATTTCCTTTCTCTTGACCAAATATTACGGAAATGCCTCTTTATTGATAAATCATAAATATGAGCAAAGACTTTTAATCAAAGATCAAACATGCATCTAAAAAAGGGAAGCGTATAAAAATAATAAGATAATAAGCGCCTGCTAGGATATTCTTAGGTAAAAACTAGGGTAGCCTGCTAGATCGCAAACCCCAAAAAAAGACGGTCTAGGCAAAAAATAAGGCAAAAGCCCCCTAAGATATCCTAGGCAAAAATTGAGGCAGCCCGCTAGATCGAAAACCCGTAAAGGGCGGTCTAGGCAAAAGATAGGGCTAAAACCAAAAGATGAGTAAAAGATGAGCCCATCATTAAGGTCATAAAAAGAGGAGCCCATAGGCATATTCATAAGAAGCCAACGGGAGAAGGCCAGTTACTTTCTAAATGCATTAAAAATAAATAAACAATAGATTGCATTTAGGACATTCACACACAAAATAGTTGCATAATATGACTTTGTCAAAATCAAGAAAAATAATTTTCTTCAAACAAAAATATTAAACATGCATATAAGGAGGTTAGTCTCCGCACTTGTGATTGAAAACAGGAAGCGCCAGAATCCAGTCTCCATATGAAAATCAAAATCGCGAAAAACGAAATCAAAATCATTTCAGCAACATAAGGAACTTCAAAGAAACTAGTTCCAACCATCAACCATCTACAACAATAAAAGAAGGTACATCAAAAATGGAAAAGAGCCAACGGAAAGGCTTGATCATCCCCAAGCGGACCCTTGCCTACTCCAGAGGCAAGACAAAAAGATTACCTCGCGACTAAGCTTCATCACCACATGAGTCATCAAAGCACACTCACGCAAGAGTCTCCATTTCATTCCCCAAAGAAGAATAAGGACTACACAAGAGTCCATCGAAAGAAAGCACAAAATCAAAACATCCCAATCACTAGGGGGCAACAAAAAGAAAGAAAATAAAAGCCTTTCATCCTCCAACAAAGGCCACTGCATGAAAAAGCCGAAAGAAAATCCCCGGGAAGAGCACATCAAGAAAAATCTACAAAAGCAGAAAAGGAGAAATTTCCATCCCCAGGAAGCCAATAAAATTCCCCAGGGATCATTACAAAGAGAAGAGAAAATATATATCTTTCCATCTAACGTGCATAAAAGGCGCACATACAAACCCATTCCCAGCAGAAATAAAAGCATAGACAAAAGCCGGTTCAAGCAATAAAAAGTCAAAAACTCCATTTTCCCTCTAAGGGGGCAATTCAAAAGAGATCTCGATCGAGCAATCAAATTCTCAAAAGAAAAAATTTCACCTAGGTGAGCTTACAACGGAACTACAGTTTGCTCAAAATAAGCAAAGAGCTAATATCCCAAAGAAATGGGAAATTAACCTATGCGAGAGGTAATGCAAGCCCAAAAGCATAAAAATCTTCACCATCGCTGAAGCAATTGTCTAATCAAGAGGCACAATCAAAGTCCCCAATAAATTC
This sequence comes from Sphenostylis stenocarpa, assembly GCA_963425845.1. Lineage (NCBI taxonomy): Eukaryota > Viridiplantae > Streptophyta > Magnoliopsida > Fabales > Fabaceae > Sphenostylis > Sphenostylis stenocarpa. Next base: position 63,872,674 of record OY731400.1, on the reverse strand, counting down.
CTCAACGAAGAATCCTCGGTAGAACAGGATGACTAAAATAGAAAAGTCAAAAAGAAAGAAAATCAATCATTCCTCACGGAATAGGCGCATGATCAGAGACAATAAGTCGCCAGGAACCGGGTGAGGGTATGTACTCACCTAAGCCTTGCAAAACGAGGCTTACAAAAAACTTATACCGGGTGGGGGTACATACTCACCTAAGCCTTGCAGAACGGGGCTTACCAAAAACTTCATACCGGGTGGGGGTACGTACTCACCTAAGCCTTGCAAAACGGGGCTTACCAAAAAAATTCATACCGGGTGGGGGTACATACTCACCTAAGCCTTGCAAAACGGGGCTTACAAAAAAAAAAAAACTTCATACCGGGTGGGGGTACGTACTCACCTAAGCCTTGCAAAATGGGGCTTACAAAAAAACTTCATACCGGGTGGGGTACGTACTCACCTAAGCCTTGTAGAACGAGGCTTATCAAAAACCTTGCGGAACGGGGTTCATACCGGATGGGGGTAAGTACTCATCGAGTTAGTCAAAATGCGAGACTCCTACCAGGTGAGGGTAAGTACTCACCGGAACATTATATAGTGAAACTCAAAAACTAGATGGGGGTTCGTACTCATCAAACACCGGATGGGGGTGTATACTCATCAAGCCTTACAAAAAGGAGCTTACCCGACGAGGGTTCATTCTCATCAAACCGGATAGGGGTTGGTACCTATCAAAACTATTCATCATCCAGGAGGATCGACAACGTCGGCAAAGCAAGCATCCGAAGGATAACCGAGCAAAAGGGTTAACTCCTTCTCCTACCGCCTAATTTTATCGGCATATTAGGCCAATAAATTAGCTAGGCAGAGAAGGGGGGCAGCTGTAGACCCCTAATTTTGCCCGGTCTCTCAAATAAAGATAAAAGAGATCACCCGTAACAAGATAAAGCTCGTCTAGCATTACAAATAAGAGCCAAGGAGACTTCCTACATGAAGATAAAGCTTCAACGAGACGCATATCGGCATCAACCGACATCCAAAACAGGCAAGGAAAGCTTCCGGAGTCCCGAAACGCGCGAACTGGCCGGAACAGTCGAGACGGCCGTCCCAAGGTGGGACGGCCGTCCCAACTTGCTCCAGCCGGTTGGGACGCGCGTCCGAAGTTGGGACGGCCGTCCCAAGCCCCGAAAAGTGGGACGGCCGTCCCGGGTCCCCAGGGGTCCCGGCCTGTGTAATTTTGCCATTTGGGACGGCCGTCCCAGTCCGGACGGCCGTCCGAGTCCGGACGGTGGTCCCGAAGTGCGCCGGCTTCGAAAACTATAAATAGGAGGCTCATTTGTCACTTTTTCACACCCCGGACATCCCGAGAGCTCGAAACACTTTCTAAAACTCGGAGCACTTGTCTATTTCTCTCCCTCTCTTGAATGATCTTTCCGATTGCCTTAAATAGGTAACAATCGGTTAAGGAATTATATTCGGCATTCGATTCTTCTTTAAATTTTTAGTAGAGTCGATCCTGTATTGGTGAGGAGAGTCCGTGTAGAGAGAGGGGTTGCCAAAACGCATCCTCACGGTTCGAGATTCTCAATATCAAGCTTGCTACGGAGGTTCTTTTCAATTCTCTTCTCTTTTATTGCTTTATTTATTGTTTTATTTAGCTTTATTTATGCCATGTAGAATAAAATCATGTAGATAGCTATTTTGTCTCTTTTATTGCTTTATTTAGCTTTATTAATCATTTTATGCATGCAATATAGAATAAAATCATGTAGATAGCCATTTAATATTATGTAATAAAATAGGGTAATCGCGTAATTTCTCGTAGTCTTTACTTAAATAAATTAATCTGTCATAGGGAACCCAAAGGGGCGTTGTGGGGTGCTAACACCTTCCCCACACGTAACTAACTCCCTTACCTAACTCTGGTTATAATGGCCAAGACTGGTTTTTTATTAAAAACAACGCCTTTTCCTCCTTTTCCAATGTTTATGGTCAAAATATTGGTGGCGACTCCATAAGAACCCCTTTCGAAAACCTTGCTTTTTCAATGTTGAAGCAATGAACATATTTTAAAACAAATACGCGAGTCTAAACCATCTTTTCGCGACCGCTCGCATAAACGTTCGAGACGTCCCCCCGGACGTCGAAAGGGACGGCGGCGACAGTAGGCTCACTGGGGATGATTTTTCTTTTTTTGGTGATCCACCGAGGAATTGGTTGCCTTCCCGAGGATCTAATTTTGATTTGTCCCCTGAGGGAATGGAGTTTTGACTCCTTAATTGATGTGGGTGCGAGCTGGTTTTTGTGGTGCTCTTATTCCACTGGGGATGATCAAGTCTTTCCGTTGACTTTTTCTGGTGTACCTTCGTTTATTGGTGTAGAAGGTTAAAGCTATTTTCCTTGAAGCTCTTTATTCTGCTGCAATGGTTTTGATTTCGCCTTTTTTTTCGCGATTTAACTCTTTTTTATCGTGATTTTGAAATTTTGCTTTTTTATGGGGATAATGCGTAAGCCTTTCTACTTTTTAGTCTCTTTTTATTACGCTGGCTTTTTCTCTTCTTTTTGGGGGAGGTCCACTAGGGGTGACGTTTTATTTCTTTAGTGATCCACTAGGGAATTAGTTGACTTCCTGGGGATCTGTTTTTTCTTCTCTAGGAATGGAGTCTTGGCTCCTTGATTGACGTTGATGCGAGCTATACTCGTGAAGCTCTTATTCCACTGGGGGATGGGAATTTCTGATTCCTTTATGTATAATTTTTTAGGAGATCCACTTGAGGATTTTTATTCGACCTTCTCCATCATGTCCTTTTTGGACATCCGCTGGGGATGCAAGGGTTTCTTTTCTCTTCTTTCTTTTCTTTTCTTTTTGTTGAGCCCTTGATGGTATGGGGATTGGACTCTTTTGACTGTTGATGATGATGGGCTCTTGAAGCCTTTATTCTCCATTAGGGAATGTGGAGGAGACTTTGGGTGAGTGTGCTTGATGACTCATGTGGTGGTAATGCTGAGTCGTGAGGAGTGTTTTTGTTTTGCCTTCGGAGTAGGAAGGGATCCTCTTGGGGATGACTAAGCCTTTCCGTCGGCTTTTCTTTTATGATGTTTGATGATTGTGCCCTCTTTTATTGGGTAGAAAAATGATGACTGAAGCTTTGGATTCTGAAAGCTTCTTATGACTACTCGCTCTTCTTTCTTGAGGGAGAGCAATGTTTGAAGACTTATTACTTTCTTGTGCCTTCTTTTCTGGGTAGAAGGATGGTATCTAGAGCTCTTTATTTTCAGAAGCTCTTATTCTGCTGAGTCGCTTGATTGACGACTTGCCCCATTTTCTTGAGGGCATTATTTGGAGACTCAGTCTCAGTGATCCTGTTTTCAATCACAAACATGGAGCTAGTCTCCTTATATGCATGAATGCTTTTCGTTTTTTGTTATTTGTCTGAATTAATTTTTATTTCTTTCATTTTTGACATTGACAAAGTCGTTTTGTGCGACTACTTGTGTGTGGATGTCCTAAATGCAATCTATTCTTTTTGATTGATGCATTTGGAAAAGTGACTGGCATTCTCCTGCTGGACCTTCATGATTATGATGAAGGACCCCTCTCTTTTATTCATTTTTTGGTTTAGCCCTATCTTTTGCCTAGACCGCCCTTTTGGGGTTTTCGGTCTAGCAGGCTGCCTTAATTTTTGCCTAGGATATCTTAGCGGGTTTTTTCCTTTTTTATGAATGCCCTAACTTTTGCCTAGACCGCCCTTTGCGGGTTTTTGATCTAGCGGGCTACCCTAACTTTTGCCTAAGAATCTCCTAGCAGGCATTATTCTTTTTATTGTATTTTTTTCTCTCTTCTTTTTTGAGAGGTAGGAGCCTATCATATGCATGCAATGTTTGCGATATGCATCCTATAATACTATTTCAATTAATTTTTCAAAAGGATTAACCAATGTGCTTTTACTTCTGATGAGCTTCTGACGTTATGTGCTTTCGTCGACAGGGATAGGTTGTACCTAATTTTGCCGTCTCGATTTTTTCATGACCGAAGAATGATTGTGCTAATTATAGAGCGACTTGCCATGTTAGTGCGCCCCTCCCTTTCCTTGGGGATGTCGATCCTCCTATTGATTACTATCTCCACATTTCCCTACTAATTACTAGAATGTCGTAGTGGTAAGGGTCAAGAGAAAAGAAGGAAGATGATATTCAATTCAAAGGCTTGTGTTTTAGAATTGTTTTATTTTGACAAAAATGGTTTTTGTAAGCATGGCTAGCCAAGGTTGGTTAGAGTGTTTAGGCTAGTTTAGGCAAACGTTTCGTTTATGGAATGACGTCTTATTTTATGGCGCTTGCTATGACTGATTGACTTCCCTAGTCTGCCCTTTGGGTTTTCAGCTTAGGATGTTGTGTTTTGTTTTGTCCTAACTTTTGTCTAGGTTTCTTTTTTCTTGCTTTGGAAACCTAGCGGACTTTATTTTGTAACCCTAACTTTTGCCTAGGCTACCCTTTATGGATGTTCGGGTTTCCTACCGGGTACCTTGCCCCCTTTTTTTTTGGCCTTTGGCTTCTATGGGCTTCTTTTGATTTTCTTTTGATTTTTTTCTGTTTGCACAACATTGGCGAAACACGACTTTATTATGATGAGGTAAATCCTTATTTTGTGTTTCTAGTCAATCAGTAGTGATGGATTTGACTTTTACTTTGGTCAATGGCGCATTTTGATTACTTTGACGCACTTTTGAAAACGTTTGCTTAAACATGGTTATTAATGTGGTTTAGATATGAATAGCAAGGAGAGAAGCAGCAAGTAAGAATGACATTCTTTATAATTAATAGGGAAATGTGTGCCCTACAATGCTCGGGGGTCGGGCTAGCCCTGAGGAGTAATCTCTAATAGTCATTGGATTTACAAACCCTAAGAATCAAGAGGAGAACACCTAATGACTAAAGTTGCTTTTGACGCTTGAACCCCTCTACTTGGGAAAATCTGGTTTGAAGTGTAGAGGGGAGACTTCCCTTTTCTCCATGTAGCTTGATCCTTTGTAGGGTCATGACCTAGGCCATGCTTTAAAGGATTGTCTTTAAAATCTGGTGGCTCCCTTATTCCTTGAGAGTTTCTAATGAGCCCTTGGTTTGGGCGGCATCCATATTTCCTCATCATGTGGGTCACCTTCATATTGTTGGGGAAGTCTTTTCATATTGGCAAAATATATTTCAAAGGTCCTTTTCAGTCGCATCCATTCACGGTAGGGCAGACGGCTTGCTGATCCGAATGCCACCTTTAGCTCGAACTGTGACCAGCTTGTCGCCTACCATGAGTTTGTCTTTTTGGCGAAGCGTTGAAAGAACTGCCTCAGCGTCGCGAATCCAAAGTCTACTCAGTTTCCTCTTTGGGTTATGTTTTTCTTCGATCTTTTTATTTTTTCTTTATTTGTAGGAGCGTCATCTTACAGCTCCTTGGGGGAATAGATTCTTCCATTTCTAATTTTGCCCCCAATGCCAGCTATGTTGGAGATATCCTCAATGATGGGTGATGTTTCTGCGTGTTTCAATGGTACAACTTTATTTGGTTCGAGACATAAATAAATGCAACGGCCTCCTTGCCCCCTCTTCCTTATTGACTTGGATATCCAATGGTTGAGGCTTGTTATCCTCCTTGGGCAAATCAACCATTGGGGAGAACTTGATGACGAAAGGCTTACTCTCCATCTTATTCCGATTCATGGAAAGCACATCGACTAATCCTTTCTTTTTATTATCTTATTATTATTAAAGTGAGACTGAATGTAATGAATGCAATAGACATTTGAAGGGATGATGAAAATAAACAATTTTATTTATTTCATCTAGACAGTGTACATTCCTCAATGCAATGTTTCAAAGCGTTTTTTTTTTAAAGCGGAGAAGCCTAAATGAACCCATAGGCGGGTAAATATTTTTATTTATTTTCTTTTTGACTTCCCGTGCATGGCATGCGAATGCCCTAATCCTCTTTTCATGGTATTGAGGAATGTCCACTTCTTCGACTATCTATTATGTTATGAAGTTTGGTGGATGCATGTATGTAGGTGTTTGTTTTTTCCTAAACATTATCATGTTTTATTTTCTAACATGATGTATGATAGTGTTTGGGATTTTTTGTTTTTTTTTTTTGTATGCGGATGAGGGCATGAGGAATACCAGCCACTTTCTAGAATGCAAAATGATTTTTATTGTTTAAAAGGAATGATTTATGAGATGGATATTCCTTAAGACAATGACTTAGGTATCCTCCTTAAAGCTTATGCTTTGTGGGGTATCCTACCCACCTTGGTATAATGGTCCCTTCTCCATCACAGACTTGACAAGTATAATGGCAATCACCATCACACCTTAGTACACTTGTCCCTTCCTTGTCGCGAAGGTCACAAATGTGCTCGGGGCCTCTTTCGCCATTGTCTTAGGGATATCTAGTGCTGCCTAGAATGAATGTATTTATGCATGCACCAGTACAGAAGGGCAGTAGATGTTCAAAGTGCGAAAACTTTTGACTGCGATGTCCGATTTGGACGCACAACATATCAAAACGAAGAGAAAGAGGTGAGGAATCAGGTTGCAAATCCCATAAGGGATTTGGCCCAGTAATTTTCCCAAAAAACGCTTCTAAGACCCATTTTTTAGGGATTTATTAAAATGATGTGTATGCATACTTTCCTTATGCGTTTATTTTCTCTCTTGTTTTTTTTTTCACTTATGATATGAATGATACGACTATGTCAAAATTCTTTTTATAAATGTTTTATTGTTATTATCTTATTTATTTTGGATTTTTATCATTTTATTTTATAGCCTTTTATCTCTTCTGTCGGAACTGCGTGGCTACTTAACTTACAAAGAACCTGAAACCAGGCTAGCTAAAAGGCAGACTGTCCGAGATAAAATGTGGCTTTATGCGAAAGAATATTTAGCGTCCCTTATCTCTTCTATCGGAACTGCGTGGCTACTTTAGCTTACAAAGAACCTGAAACCAGGCTAGCTAAAAGGCAGACTGTCCGAGATAAGGGTGTTTATTGCGAAAATATTTTTTGTGATTTTTCTTCTATTGTTTGGTTATGCTATGCAATAGACAAATGCAACAAACATATGCACACACAATTTCAATCATCCACGAACAGGCGAGAATTCGTTTTTATCACGAGGTAGGGTTTTCCTGCAGAAGAGTGCATTGGCGAGGGTAGGTTTTAACTGTTCTCACCAGGCTAAGGCCCCCAAGGTGCCCCCATTATACACTACTACAAATAAAGCTTTCAACGTCGGTTTAATAATCGACGTTGTATCAGGCGACGTTGAAAGTTGTAACTTTCAACGTCGATTCTAATAAACCGACGTTGAAAGTCGACTTTAGATAGCGGTTATAAGGGAACCGCTATCTAAAGTGCACTTTAGATAGCGGTTCCCTTATAACCGCTATCTAAAGTGCACTTTAGATAGCGGTTTCCTTATAACCGCTATCTAATATACACTTTAGATAGCGGTTAACCGCTATCTAAAGTCGACTTTCAACGTCAGTTTAATTAGAACCGACGTTGAAAGTATGATTTTTTAAATTAATAATTTTTATTTATTTACAACCCCTTTACCCCCTTTTATTTATCTAGAAGTCTCCCCTCTCTTCATATTATATTTTTATTATGTCCTCCATCTCTTTATATTATATTTTTTAGAAGTTTTTTAATTTTTAAGAGAATTGTCATTGGCAGGATTCGAACCCAAGTACTTTAGAGTTGGAGGCCGATACTCCAACCACTAAACTACTTGAATTTTTTGATAATAACATACAAATAAATTATATTTATATACAAATAAATATATATCCGTGTAAATATCACTTGTAGAAATCCAACCCAGTGACCTTGAATCTCAAATCCGATTCCGGCTTCGAAGATCTTTAACCCAAGAACTTCGAATCTCAACCCCAGCCTCAACCTCGACGAACTCGAGGCCGAACCCCAACTCTGGCGACATCGAACCCCAATGTCAAGCCAAACCCAATTGTCATGCTCGTGAAACCCAACGCAAACCCAGCGGAGCTCGAACCCTAACGCATACCCTAGTGACGTCGAACTCTAACCTCGAGCCAACCCCCACTTTAATTCGGTCGCAATTAGCGATTGATTGATTGCTCAAGGATGTGTAAAAGATGATATATTCAATGTATGTTAAAAAAGTTCAAGCCAAACTGTTTTTATAGAAGATTTTCAAAACTCGCTGGTTTAATTAATCTGTTAAAAGATTCTTTTAATCTGTTAAAGTGCAGCTTTAATCTGTTAAAACTTCTTTTAATCCATTAATACGTTCTTGATTCTTTAACAGATTTGTTTTAACCGATACGACAACGTTTATATCAATTAAAACACTTTACAAAAATCTTCTAAGTTGATTTAATCGATTGTTTCGCGATTCAATCGATTGAAATACTCGCAAAACTTTCTCGTAAAACTTTTCAAGTTATTTTAACCGATAAAAACAAGTTTTAATCGATTAAAACGCTGTGCAGAAATTGTTCTAATCGATTGAAACAAGATTTAATCGATTAAAATAGTCCTGATCGGTCATAACTGCATTCTGATCGATCATAATTGAAACAATATAATAGCGGTTCCAGTTTAACCGCTATCTAAAATGTTTTTCGCTTGAGCGACACTATTCTCGCTCGAGCGAAACGCCCCCTGCACAAAATTGGCATTCTCGGGTTGTATTTCGCTTGAGCAACACTACTCTCGCTCGAGCGAAATAAGATTCTGATCGATCATAACTTGAAATGATCGATCATAATCGAGAGGATATAATAGCGGTTCCCTTATAACCGCTATCTAAAGTGTACTTTAGATAGCGGTTCCCATATAACCGCTATCTAAAGTGTGTGAGTTTTTGTGGGGAAGAAAATCAATGGGGTTTCGACGTCGGTTATACCCACACCCGACGTTGAAAGCCCATGCAGAAGGGTTTTCAACGTCGGGTGAGGGCATAACCGACGTTGAAAGCCTACTTTCCACGTCAGGCGTGCTAAAACGACGTAGAATGTGTCAAAATTCGACTTTCGACGTCGGTTGTTGACCAACCGACGTTGAAAGCATATTCAACGTCGGCTAAGATGTAACCGACGTTAAACAGCGACGTTGAAAGCATATTTTCTAGTAGTGATAGGGTCCCCACTCTCCAGCCGTCCGACCATGCTTAGCACTAAGGCCATAGTCAGTCTTGTTGCCAAAAGAGGAAGGTTATCACCTTGAGTGGTGGTTTCCGATCACACTGGTGGGCACAAGGCCCTCACTACAGCGAACCGTACCTGCCACCCACTCCCTATGGATTTCTCACTTGCCCCCGGGTATAGAGGGAACTGTAGTGTGCAAGGGTTTGTGTATTTCAAACAATTGCGTAAGCATAAACAAGCAATAGTTATTAAAGCCAAACCGTAAAACATGTTATAATACAAGGTAAGGGCAAAGGCGTTATTTTCTTGGTTTATTTATTTTTTAAGCTAGGCCATCACTAAATGGGATCAACTCTCGAGGCTTCCCCAGTGGAGTCGCCATCTGTCGCCGCCACCAAAAAACGAGGGACGGTCTGAGCGACGCGATGGTTTCGACCCTCTTGATTTTCACGTTTTTTTATGGGTGGTTACAACGCCTTTAGGTTGTCCGATAACCGGGCTAACCTAGGGGCGAGGTTTTCGAAAGGGCGTCCTTGGGTTGTCCGATAACCGGGCTAACCCAAGGACTAATTTTTGAAGGGTTCTGTGGAGTCACCACCGATGTTTTTACCGGAAACATCGAAAAAGGAGTTTAAAAGGCGTTGGTTTTCGAAAAACCAACTTTGGTCGTTAGAACCAGAGTTGGGTAAGGGAGTTAGTTACGTGTAAAGGAAGTGTTATTTCCTTTACTACGCCCCTTTCGGGTTCCCTATGACAGGCCAACTATTTTATTGTTAAATAAACCGAAAAATATGCTTTTACCCTTTTATTTGCGGAATTAAAATATTATGACTACACAGCCCTATCTATTGCGTAATTTAAATAAAGCGGTAAAAGTGGAGAGGGAGAATGTAAACCTCCGAAGCACGCTTTTTCTATTAATTCTCTTAAGCAAGAGGGTGCTTTGTGGCAACCCTTCACTCTATAGCGCCGGAAACCTCTCGAAACGCTTAGAAATCACTCTAAAGACACTCAGAAGCTCCGAAAATGCGTCGGAGGGATTCTAGAGAGAGAAATTCTAGAGAGAAGGAGGAGAGAATGTGTGTTGGTGTGTGGAAATGAGGGGAGGGAGCCCCTATTTATAGGTTTTCGCGGCTGACAAGTCGAGACCGCCGTTCTCGTCTGACAGGGTCGAGACCGCTGTCTCGCCCAACGAGACCGTCGTCTCATCCTTCGCAGGTGGCGAGACCGCCGTCTCGCCATTCGCAGGTGGCGAGACCGCCGTCTTGCCAAATGAGACGGCGGTCTCGCCATTTTCATGAGGCGAGACGGCGGTCTCGTCCCAAAAAGGCGAGAAACCTTATTTTCGTGCTGAAAATCCCTCCTATCCTAGTATGGGGCCTAATAGTCTCTCCTTGTGGCTTGTTAGGCTTCGTCCATCTTCGAATAGGAGGTCTTCTACTCTTTATTTGGAGGTCGTGCAAGATTTGGGGTCTACACTGGTTCAAAAACATTTTATGCATGCAATGTTTTTATGTTTGATGTCCTATAATGCCTACTTTAGTTAATTTTTCAGAAGGATTTAAGGCGTGTCTCGTTGCGCCGAATGCCCTCTGATTTGCCGTATTTACTCTTTGGTTATACCATGTCGGACTTCTTGTGACCGAAGGATAATTTCTTTCTTTCTTTTCTTCTTTTTTGTTCTTCTTTTTTGTAGAGCACTCTTTGCCATGTAGTGTCTCTTTTTCTCCACTCTAGGGGTTTCAATCCTCTTGTTGACTATATGCCTCCATATTCCCAAATTAATTATTAGAATATTGTTGTGAGGGTCAAGAGAAAAGAAGTAAAGAGATAAAAATCAATGGTTTGTGTTTTAGAAAGTTGATTTTTATTTAGAATGTGGTTTTTGTAAGCATGGCTGGCTTAGGGTTAGGCTTAGGTGTTTAGGTCTTGTCTAAGCAAACGTTTTTTCTTTTTTTTTTTGCACTTGCGCCTTTTAGTTCTATTTCCATTGCTTTTAATGGCTAGCTGATTTCCCTAGAACGCCCTTTGGGTTTTCGAACTAGGATACTGTGTTTTGGCCCTAACTTTTGTCTAGGTTCCTTCTTTTGGTATTTTTAGGGAATCCTAGCGGACCTTATTTTGTAACCCTAACTTTTGCCTAGGCTATCCTTTATTGTTGTTCGGGTATCCTATCGGGTTGACCCTATCTTTTGCGTAGCCCCCTTTATGGGTTTCCTATCGGGTATTCTGCCCTTTTTCTTTTTGGCCTTTGGCTTCTATGGGCTTTTTTTTTTGTGTCTTTATTTTTTTGTTCACAATATTGGCGAAGCATGACTTTCTTTTATGGTGAGGTAAAGTCTTATTTTTTGTGCTTCTAATCAACTAGCTTGACTGTAATGGCAATGGCGAATGTTGATTATTTGGATGCGCTTTTTATTCTTCTTCCTTTTTTCGTTTACTTAGACAGGGTTATTTATGAGGTCTAGTCAAAAATAGAGAGAAGAGAAGCAGATTGTAAGAAGTATTCTTCATTAATTAATAAGGGAATATGTGCGCTAAAATGCCCGAGGGTCGGGCTCGCCCCGAGGAATAATCTCTAACAATCATGGGGTTTACATCCCTTAAATGAAGAAAAAGATCTCCTAATGACTAAGGTAGCTCTTGACGCTTGCACCCCTCCACTTCGAAAAATTTGCTTGAGTGTGCGGAGGGGAGACTTCCCTTTTCTTCTTTCTGTTTGGCCCTTAGTAGGGTCATATCCTAGGCCATACTTGAAAGGATTGTCTTTGAATTCTGGGGGTTCCCTCATGCCTTGGGAATCTGCCCCAGTTCTTGGCCAGGATGGTAACCATGTCTCAACATCATGCGGGCTACCTTTGTGTTTTTGGGAAGTCGCTCTATACTGGCAATTTCGAGCGCTTGAAAAGATGTTTCAAGGGCCTCTTCAGTCGCATCCACATAAGGTTGGGTAGACGGTCCACTGATCAAAATGTCGTCTTTTACTTGGACCGTGACCAATTTGTCATCCACTATGAACTTGACTTTTTGGTGGAGCGTTGAAGGTACTTCCTTAGCGTCATGAATCCAAGGCCTGCCGAGGAGACAACTATATGCTGGAGTAATATCCATTACATGGAAATCGACGTTGAAGATAGTGGGTCCAACTTGGATTGGCAAATTAACTTCTCCCACTACTTCTTGTTTAGATCCGTCGAAGGCTCGAACGATGGTGCTGCTTGGGCGCAGACGGGTTCCTTGGATAGTCAACTTGTCCAGTGTGCACTTGGGCATCACGTTTAAGCATGGCCCGTTATCCAAAAGAACTTTGGTGATGAGGTACTCCTTGCATTTGACTGAGATATGCAAGGGCTTGTTATGGTTTGACCCCTTGAGGGGGAGTTCTTCCTCTGTGAAGGTGAGGTGATCGCTTGCCGTGATGTGACCGACGATCCTCTCAACTTTTTCTTGGGATATGGTATGTGGTACATGCGCCTCGCTCAAGACCTTCAGCAGGGCGTTTCTATGCGGTTCCGAGCTCATTATCAAAGACAACAACATAATCTTTGCAGGTGTGCGATTGAGCTGGTCTATAATGGAATACTCACTTTGCCTTATGAACTGGAGTAATTCCTCTGTCTCCTCCTTGGATTCCTTATTTTCTTTTTCTTCTTCGGTCTTTTTATTTTTTCCTTTATTTTTGAGGACCTCTTCTTGCGAGTCCTTGGGGAGTAGACTCTTCCACTTCTAGTCATGCCCCCGATGCCGGCTATATTTGTTATTTCTTCTTTTATTGGTGAAGATTCTCCATATCTCCACGGTACAGCTTTATTCGATTCGTAGGGGAAAGGACGCGGCATAAATAGTCGCACTTGTGTCCTTGCCCCCTCTTCCTTATTCTTGAGGACCAACGGTCGAGGCTTATTATCCTCTTGCGGTGAGTCGACCATTGGGGTAAGCTTTATTAGGAGTGGCTTTCTCTCCATTCTTCTGATTTGGAAGACGTGTCAGTTAATCCTTCCTTTTTATTATCTTATTTATTAAAAGTGAAGGAGGGGAAATTAAATATGCAAATGAATGTCATGCATGCAAGTAGACAATTGTAGAATAAAGAAGAATTTCATTTATCCATTTAGAAGGTGTACATTCCCCTACTCCATACTACGAAGCAACTTTTGGCAAAAATGGAAAAGCCTAAAGAAACCCACAGGCGGGTCTTGATCCCTATGTAGTTCTCTTTCGGCTTCCCGGACGTGACGAGCAAGTGCTTCGCTTTGCTTTTGGACCGCCTGGCTCATGTCTTCACTATACTTTTGAGCCTCTTTGATCTTCGCCTCTTGATGGACGACCAAGGCTTGCAGTTCGTCGAGTTTTGTGACGGCTCGGTCTTTCTCTTGTAGTACCTGGCCATACTGAGCTAGCCCGTCTCTTTCTTTGTAGTGTAGCTCAGCGAGACTTTTGTTGAGTCTCCGGTTGGCCTCTCGCTCTTGGCATATGTCCGACCGAGTCTTGGTGAGTTCTTGCAATAACTCCTTGATCGTCTGAGCCTGTTTTGCTGATTTGGCCTCAAGGTGTGCAGACTTGGCGGTTATCTCTTGAATTTGGCTATCCGAGCTGGTTCTGGCAGTTTTGGATGCTCGGATAGCTTGCTCGTTAGAGTCAGCCCATTGATCCTTGAGGCGCTCTATTTCATGATCCTTTTTCTTACATTGCCTTTGCAGACCATCAATGGTGAGGATAGATTCTTGCTCTCTTTCTTCAAGGGCCCTCATCTGGGCTCCCATGATTTCTATCCTCTGGGTCAAGGCGTCGACTTGAGCCTGCAGCTCTTCACTATTGGCGCTTGTAATGAGTGTGGTGGATGGTTGAGACATCCCTCTTCTTTGTCTCCACACCTCGTACTCACTGGAGACAGTCACTCGAGATTTTCCTAGCTCTCTATCTCCCATATAGACTGGTCTCTCCCATGCTCTTCTCATAGCTAGTGAGTTGGCGATTGTGCATGGGTCTCTGAAGAAACACAGTCCTCCGAGTTCCCCTCGAGAGATGGTAGTTTGAGTCCTCATGAGCTGTCTCATAGCTACTCTAGGTGAGTAGGCTATGCAACCCCTGAGTCCTATCAAGGGTACGTTCGGATAGTCTCCACATCTGATGAGAACTGGGCCAGGTCGGAACCAAGGGCAGACCCAGGATAAACTGTTGGCGTCCTTTTGTTCCAACTTGTCCCTCCATTCTGAAGTTAAGCATCGTTGGAGAGGGATTTTGGAGAAGCTCCTTAAAGGATCAGGGAATATTCCCATGTGACTGGAGGCGTAAAGGTGCGTAGCGCTCCACACGAATAGCAATGAAGAGCAGCAGCGAAGTGTTTTTCCTTGCTTCTGGTGGCAAAATTCCACCGAGAGCAAGGTGTCGGCAAGAATCGCAGGCAAGGGACTCTTCGAGTTCACGTCCCAGGCGAAGAAGGCGTCCATGACGGCTTGATCCACTGTGTCGAGGTGGAAGGGAAACAAGATCGTTCCAAAAATGGTTAAAGCCAGGGTTTCGTTGAAGGCGACCCACTCTGTCCTTTCTGCCAAGTCGGACAGGTGGTCTTCTAACATCGAGACTTTCCAACCCTGGATGTTCCCTTTTCCTATCAGGGCAGTCTGCCAGAAGGGTAGTTGAATGGTGGCAGCGACTTGTGCTGCAGGAGTATATGCCCCGTGGCGGATATGGACCCCAACTGATTTGGGTCATTTCAACATAATCTCATACTCCTCCAAAGTTGGCACCATATCAAACTGTGGAAATTCAAAGCAGCGCAGACTGGAGTTCCAGAAATGAATTAATACCCTGAGGAACACTTGATCGACACAAATCTTTAACAGGTCAAGAATCCGTCCATAGGATTTTTCAAAGTCGACGCGGACCTCCGGTGGCATTACCGCGCAAAGTCGTTCCAACTTCTCATTATGATATCGGGGAATATCCACCTTCTTCAATTGTCTACTAGTCCCCTCCATTTTCTAAAACCAAAATGCATGTTTTATGAAAATGATGCTTATTTGAATGAATGTGAGTGTTTATTTTTGTTTATCATGTTTTGTATGGTATTTACGTATTTTTTCGAAAAAATAAACTACCTATATGAATGATTTGGGATGTTTATGAATCAGGTCCCATTTATTGTTTTGGAAACGGATTTTATTTGTTTATTTTATTTGTTTATTTGTTTATTTTATAGCCTTTTATCTCTTCTCGTCGAATCTGCGTGGCTACTTAGCTTACAAAGAACCTGAAACCAGGCTAGCTAAAAGGCAGACTCGTCCGAGATAAAATGTGGCTTTATGCGAAAGAATATTTAGCGTCCCTTATCTCTTTTGTCGGAACTGCGTGGCTACTTAGCTTACAAAGAACCTGAAACCAGGCTAGCTAAAAGGCAGACTGTCCAAGATAAGGGTGTTTATTGTAAAAATATTTTTTTTGTGATTTTTCTTCTGTTGTTTGATTATGCTATGCAACAAACAAATGCAACAAACATATGCACACAGAATTCGATCATCCACGAACGAGCGAGAATTCGTTTTTATCACGAGGTAGGGTTTTCGTGCGAGAAAAGTGATTTGGCGAAGGTGGGTTCTAACTGTTCTCACCAAGGCTAAGGCTCCCAAGGTGCCCCCATTATAGGGTCCCCACTCTCCAGCCTTCTGACCATGCTTAGCACTAAGACCATAGTCAGTCTTTGTGCCAAAAGAGGAAGGTTCACTACAAGAAAATTGCGTATTACCGACGGATATTTACCGACGGAAATCCGTCGAAAAATAATTATTACCGATGGAAATTACCGACGGATATAAATATTTGTGGAATTTGATCTTACCGACGGATATATCCGTCGGTAAAATAATAATTAGTTACCGACGGATATATCCATCGATAAATCCGTCGGTAATTGACAGATGAATTTACCGACAGATATATCCGTCGGTAAATCCGTCGATAAATTAATAATTAATTACCGACGGATATATCCGTCGGTAAATTCATCCTGTAAGGTAAATTATCAATTGGTAAATATTCAACTAATTAAAAAATTAAATATTTTTTATTTAATAATTTCATTTAATCATAATTAGATTAATTTATAATAATTTCTTAAATTAAATAATTTTAAAAAAGAAATATTTAATTATATATAAATATATAAAAATAAATAAAAACATATAAAAATATTTAATTGTATATAAATATATAAATATATATACAAATATATATATATATATATATATATATATATATAGAAATATATAAATATATATATAAATATATAAATATATAAAAATATAAAAATATAAAAATATAAAAATATAAAAATAAAAAAATAAAAAAATATAAAAATATAAAAATATAAAAATAAAAATATAT
Organism: Sphenostylis stenocarpa; assembly: GCA_963425845.1. NCBI lineage: Eukaryota > Viridiplantae > Streptophyta > Magnoliopsida > Fabales > Fabaceae > Sphenostylis > Sphenostylis stenocarpa. The sequence continues at coordinate 63,856,125 of OY731400.1, read as the reverse complement.
AAATATATAAATATAAAAATATAAAAATATAAAAATATATAAATATATAAATATATAAATATAAAAATATAAAAATAAAAAAATATAAAAATATAAAAATATAAAAATATAAAAATATAAAAATATAAAAATATAAAAATATATAAATATAAAAATATAAAAATATAAAAATATAAAAATATAAAAATATAAAAATATAAAAATATAAAAATATAAAAATATAAAAATATAAAAATATATAAATATATAAATATATAAATATATAAATATATAAATATATAAATATATAAATATATAAATATATAAATATATCAATATATCAATATATAAATATAAAAATATATAAATATATAAATATATAAATATATAAATATATAAATATATAAATATATAAATATATAAATATATAAATATATAAATATATAAATATATAAATATATAAATATATAAATATATAAATATATAAATATATAAATATATAAATATATAAATATATAAATATATAAATATGTAAATATATAAATATGTAAATATATAAATATATAAATATGTAAATATATAAATATATAAATATATAAATATGTAAATATATAAATATATAAATATATAAATATATAAATATATAAATATATAAATATATAAATATATAAATATATAAATATATAAATATGTAAATATATAAATATGTAAATATATAAATATATAAATATGTAAATATATAAATATATAAATATATAAATATGTAAATATATAAATATGTAAATATATAAATATGTAAATATATAAATATATAAATATGTAAATATGTAAATATATAAATATGTAAATATATAAATATATAAATATGTAAATAAATAAATATATCAATATATAAATATATCAATATATAAATATATCAATATATCAATATATAAATATATCAATATATCAATATATCAATATATCAATATATCAATATATCAATATTTAAATATATATTAAAATATATAAATATATTTGTATCTATAAATTTTATAAATATATAAAGATATATATATATATATATATATATATATATATATAAAGATGTAAATATATAAAGATATAAAGATATAAATATATGTAAAGATATAAAGATATAAAGATATAAATATATGTAAAGATATAAAGATATAAAATATAAATATAAATATATGTAAAGATATAAATATATAAAGATCGGTATTAATTAAAGGGAAGTGTAAGAAAAAGGTAAACTTAACATGATTTGTTGGATTAGATGGATCGAAAGTACATATGGTGAATAAATAGGAAGTGCTCATAGGAATGTAGGTCATCAAAATTGGGGTTGAGAAATTTATTGAGAAATGAAATGACATAGGTGTGATCAATCTAGCATCGAAAGTTAAAGAGTAGAAGACGTTGAAACCCTTGGTGCAAATCAACAAAGATAGGATATCGAGAGAAAACAACGCAATAGAGAGATATGCAAGGGATTGTTATTATTCCATTATGACACATGCACACTAATAAGTGATACGTGGCCAGTGGCAGATCTTCTTAGGAGCTGAGGGGGGCCGTGACCCTTCCCCAAAGTTTTGTAACTCTCATGTAATTTATGATTTTGACCCCCCCAAACTTAATGAACATTTAATATATTTACTTGTATATTTACAATTTTATCCTCTTAGCCCCTCCTCAGTTTTGTAACTCTCGTATAATTTATAATTTTGTCCCCCTCAAACTTAATGATCATTTAATATATTTAAGTATATATCTATAATTTTATCCTTTCACCCTTTTATCTTCTTTCTTCCTTTTATATTTATTTATTATTTATTAATAATATATTATTTGGTCCCCCCAAGATCAATGGTCAAGAACCGCCACTGTACGTGGTGACAACATGGGTCGAAGAAAAGGATGTTAGACAAATGGCATTTAGAGGGGGGTGAATAGATGCACAAATTAAAATAGATGTCAAATTAAAAGTTTATTTGTGAGTAAATAATTTGTTAAAGCGGAAGCAATAATATAATTAGGAAAGGAGAAAGAGATAAGGGAAAGAGAAGAGCACATAGAGATTTATACTTGTTCGGGTATAGCCAACCCTACATCCAGTTCCCAGTCAACTCTTAACACAAGAGTGACTCCTCATTCACTATCTTTCAAATTCAGTTTACAAATTACAATCAACTCAGCAGAAGAACCAGTAAAAAGTAAACTAATTAAAAAGACAATCACCTCCTTAAAAACCCACTAAGGATGAACACCTCCCTAGAATCCCACTAGGGATGAACACCTCCTCTGAACAAATCAAAGGATGAAAAACACCTCCTTAAAATCCCACTAAGGATGAACCCCTCCCTAGAATCACACTAGGGATGAAAACCACTTCCTTTTCCACCAATGCAAAAAGGATGAAGGTAATAAAAATAAGAACAGACACACCTGGGTAATGGAGACAACAAATTGTAGAAGCCTGTAGAATGCCAATCTCCAAGAACAAGTGTGATTAACAATGAAAGCACAGAAGGCAGTAGAGAAGAGGGTTTTCTCAAAAGGTGTAAAATATCTCTGTTGCCTTGCTCAAAATTCTTTTCTCAAAATTGATTGAATGTAAATTGTATTTTCGAATTCTGTAATTGTGTGTTTTTGATTTTTCATCAAAACTTAATTAAATAGAAAAATAACATCAGAAAATGGTCGTTGGACATTAATAATATCATAGAGAAAATCAGGATGTATTCAAAAACATTTATTCTTTAAAACAAATATATTTTTCAAATTTGAATTGCCATAATTGATTATATTACCAGTATAATTAATTATGATAGAGAAAATCATTTTTCCATTTCTGGTGCATCAAAATTAATTATGACAGTGAAAAATATCATGTTATGAATTTTATCACACTTGTGCTTTGGAGGCTTATGCATAATATTACTTCATCAACTTGTACCTCCATATCCAGTATTCTAAGACTCTATCTAGTATTCAGGAATAATCTTGGGCTTGCTTGAATCATCATCTTTATCAAAAACATATATTGGGCATGTAGGGAAATGTTTCACATTGTCACCTACGTCATAAATTCAGCTTGTCCTTAAATTTATCTTGAATGGTGTTAACTTGAATGTAGTTGACTTGAATCATCATCAAAATCATCTCTTGGGAATGCAGGAACATTTCCATCAATCTCCCCCTCATTGCTTTCAATCTCCCCCTTTTTGATGATGATCAAGGAAACACCTGAAATGAATTAAAATACTTGACTCTATATTGCCAGCTCAAGATTAGCATAGATTTTTATCATGTGTCAGAGTCTCTTAATCTCCGCCTAGATATATTAATAACAAGACTCCCCCTAACTCATATGAGCAAATACTTCTGTTAACTCCCCTGGTTTAATTTAGATAGGAAAGAATTTCACACAGATTTTAATTCATAAAAAAATCTCCCCCTGTTTCTTTAATAATCATAAAAAAATATTATAAGAAAAAATCTTCCCCTATTTCACACAGATTAATATCATCAAAATATCTCCCTATTTCATTGATAATTAAAAAAAATATTATAAGAAAAAAATCTCCCCTTGTTTCAGACAGATTAATATCATCAAAATATTTCCATGTTTCATTGATAATTATGAAAAATATTGCAATAGAAACTGAGAACAAATTTGTACCTATTAGTATATAAATCAAGGTAGAGAAGATAATGCATTAAAAAGTGTCATAGAGAATAATATCATATTAAGGAAACAATATCTAGGATACCCAAGACAAATGAAGAGAGAGAAAGATAGGGGAATAAAATAATTATAAAGATAATGGAATTAAATGCAGTAGTTTCCCTCCATTGCAGTCTTCTTATTTAGGTAGCTTTCAAATTCAAATGCACTCATATTCCAGATTTTAAATTTCAAATTCAAATTGCAACAAATTTCAAATTCAAATTCTAACAAATTCCAAATTTCAAATTCAAATTTCTAATCCCAAATTTCAAATTCAAATTTCAAATTCAATTTCAAAAATCTCAAACTACAAAAATTTCAAAATTCAAAATCTCAAACTACAAAATTTCAAATTTCAAAAATCTCAAATTGCAAAATTTCAAATTTCAAGAATCTCAAACTGCAAAATTTCAAACTTTAATAATTTCAAATTTTCATAAATTCAAACTTTCAACATAATTGATTATGACAAGAAGAAAAAAAAATCCGATTTTGATAATCAATTAAATGCTCAAATTATCATCTAGACATGTATAAATGCTTTGTTCCTTTAGGCACCCATTCATATTTTCCATTAGATATGCCAAAATGTTTTATGTAACATCTATTTGATGTATGACCTAATTTCATGCAATAAAAACATGTTGGTTTTCTTTGAAAAGGTCTAAATGCGTTTCTTAAAGTTTTTGAAACTGGTTTCACATCTGTTTTCCTTGACTCTTTCACAAAAATAGTTTTATGAGGTTCTAGACTTTCTTTGGGTTTGTAACCAAGTCCAACTTTGCTAGAATTTCCTCTTTTATAACCTAATATCGAATCAAGATTTTTAGAAGATTTTGAAAAATTGCTTATTATTTTCTCGAACTTGAAAATCTCATTTTCTAAAAGATTACAATTTTCACAAGGTTTAGCAACTTCTTTATTTTTAGACAAAGTTTTAGATTTCTCAACATCTTTCTTTAAGCACTCATTTTCTTTTTCAAGAATACCAACAATATTTTCTAATGCATTAAACTTTTGCCTAAGTGCATTGTATTTCTTAGATAACTTGGTAAAACCTTCATACATATCTTGATATTCTTTAAATAACTCATCATATTCATTTAAGGAATTTGTACTACTTACCTGTGATGAGGCTTCATCATCACTTTTTGTCATCAAGCAAAGATTTGCTTCTTCTTCTCCATCACTGCTTTCGGAAGAACTCTCTTGTGTTGTGGAAGAATCATTATCCTCCCAAGCAATATAAGTTTTGCGTTTGCTCTTATAGGTATCGTTCTTCTCTTTCACATCTTTCTTCTCTTTCTTAGGTTTCAGATAATTTGATTTGATATGACTAGGTTTTCCACATTCATAGCAATGGAATTTATTTGTTTTCTCCTTTCTTTGCTATCTCTTTTTCCTGTTCTTTATAAAGTGAGAAAATTGTTTAACAAAAAGAGACATATCGAAGTCTGAAAACTTACCTTCATTTTCGCTTTCGTCTTGTGAAGATTTTTCTACTTTTAGAGCTATCGTCTTGGTTTGATTCTGTTCACCGTTCTTTAACCTTTGTAGCTCCATCTCATGTTTTGTAGCTTTCCAAATAGAGTAGCAATATTCATATTTGTGAGATCCTTTGATTCTGTAATAGCAGTGACCTTTGGTTGCCAATTCCTGTCTAAGGATTTCAAGATCTTTGTGTTCAACTCCTCATTGTCAAAACTCTTTCCTAATGCTTTCAAGTGATTTACTATATGTGTGAAGCGTGTTTGGAAATTCATGATGCTTTCATTTTGCTGCATTTGAAATAATTCATACTCCTGGATGAGTGTGTTTTTACGTGTTCACTTTACTTCATTTGTTCCTTCATGTGTTACTTCAAGAGTGTCCCATATTTCTTTTGTCGTCTTGCATTGTGAGACCCTGAAAAATTCATTACGAGTTAAGGCAGAAACAATAGCATCTCGGGCTCTTACATCATAATGGGCACACTTATTTTCATCTGGCGTCCATTGATCAAAAGTCTTTGGAACAGCTCCAGACTCCGTTGTTCTCATCGGAATGTAAGGACCATTGAGTACAGCATCCCAAATACCATAATCTAGTGTTTGTAAAAATATTTCCATTCTTGCCTTCCAAAACTGATAGTCTTCTCCTTCAAATAATGGTGGTCTGTTTATTGAAGCTCCTTCCCTGTAAACCTGATTTTGCATAGACATCTTGATAGATAATTTAGAAATATCTTATTTAACCAAGCTCTGATACCACTTGTTAGACAAATGGCATCTAGAGGGGGGGTGAATAGATGCACAAATTAAAATAGATGTCAAATTAAAAATTTATTTGTGAGTCAATAATTTGTTAAAGCGGAAGCAATAATATAATCAGGAAAGGAGAAAGAGATAAGGGAAAGAGAAGAGCACACAGAGATTTATATTGGTTCGGGTATAGCCAACCCTACATCCAGTTCTCAGTCAACTCTTAACACAAGAGTGACTTCCCATTCACTATCTTTCAAATTCAGTTTACAAATTACAATCAACTCAGCAGAAGAACCAGTAAAAAGTAAATTAATTAAAAAGACAATCACCTCCTTAGAAACCCACTAAGGATGAACACCTCCCTAGAATCCCACTAGGGATGATCACCTCCTCTGAACAAATCAAAGGATGAAAAACACCTCCTTAGAATCCCACTAAGGATGAACCCCTCCCTAGAATCACACTAGGGGTAAAAAACACCTCCTTTTCCACCAATGCAAAAAGGATGAAGGTAATAAAAACACCTCCTTTATAGCCTATGTTTCTCATGCAGATCAACCTTTAAGGAACTTAGCATTAGCTAAGCCTTTTGAGACCCCTGGAGACTTCAACTCGAAGATGCATAAGACATGGTTTGTGAAGATGAGTCCCGATGAAGGATTTTTATTGAAGGAGGAGGCCAACCTCAAAGTGGTCAGGGACAATAACTGAGCTCCATTATAAAAATTTCTTGACTCGATTCCAAAGTTATTTGAAAGAGAGTCCAGAAATCGTAAGAGTAGGATCAGGTTAAATAAGTCGATCTCATCCACACTGGTTTGTAATAAAGATCCATTAAACAATGATGTTAAGTTGGATTGTATTTACGATTGCTCGCCTTTAGGATTTCAAAAATCAATTACAACAAGAAGTAAGAAAGTTGAAGCATAAGATCCACTAGAAGAGGTTAATTTAGGTGATGGGGAGGAACAAAGACTTATGTAAGCAGATTGTTAAGTGAAAAGATGAAAAAAGAGTTTATTAGTGATGAGCCATTATTTTTCCGCATTTTCTTAACTTTCTGTACTTATCTTAATTGTTGCATTGTGCTTAATTATCTATTATTAGTGCATTTTCATTTATTAGGCTTCATTGATCATTCTGTTTATTAATTAATTGCATTTTTCATTGGGTTTAGAATTTAATTTTTGGACTTTAAGAGGCATTGCCATGTCACTACCATGTCATTGTCATGTCACTACCACATCATTGCTATGTCATTGCCATGTCATTACCACATCACCTGCTATTTCCACATCAGATTATTGGTTGCCACATCAGCTAGCTTCTATTTTATGTGTAATCCTGTGTGGGCCAGCTTGGGCCCATTCCTAGGGGACTCTAAGGTTAGGGTAAGGCATATATTTCAGAGGAGCAGTAGGAGTGGGGAGAGGACCGCATTCTGATATTCTTTTTGTTCTCTCTTTGGGATTGTATTCAGATTCAAAGAAAATGTTTAACATTTGGTATTCATGTTTTGCTAGTGCATCTTCTTCTTCTTCACTATTTTGTATTTTTGGTCCTACCATGGAAGGCTAAACCCCTTGAGGTTGGCTCCTTGAACATATGACAAAATCTCTCTGAGGGTACTACGTTTTATGTTATTTTATCTTTATTCTATTTGGCTTTCCAACATATTGTCCCACAGGTTGCATTCAATATATGTTGATGCTTAATGAACTTGGGTTATGTGTGAACTGTAAAACTTGAGTTTCCATAGTTTACTTAATTCTGTGGGCTGAGATAATATGTTCTGCATGTTTCTTAATCGTGTAGGGAAGTCCTGATCAATCTTCGCTTAGTGGGTTGGTGTTGGATGGAACAAGGTTAAGTGGGACTGGGAATCTGTTGTTACCCAGGGATAAGAGACTTGAAATCTAATCAAGGAGCCAAGCTGTTTCTATTGTTATTTAGTTGTTAATCATTCAAAATTCTGCAACCCCCATCATTGTTTTATCTGTTTGATGTATGAATCTTTGATTGAAACTAATGGTCCTTGGGAGATGACCTAGGAAAGCTTCCTAGTACTATATTTAATCACATTATTTGACAGGATATGACTCCAATCAAATTTGGCGCCGCTGCTGGGGATGCATCAATTTCTGTCAAAGGTGGTGTGTTGTGTTGTGTTATGCAATAGAGTGTTTGGTTCTGTTGAGTATGCATAATTTGTATCAGTCAGTGTGTGGTGTGTTCCGTTTTCAAGTTTATTTTAGTTTAGTTTAGGGTAGTTTACTTGTGCAATTTTGTATCCTGTGCTGTTCAATTGCAAGATTACAAAGAATTCAATTTGTGCTGTTTTGATAGCAGTAAAACCAATGGAACATTGATTTTTATTTTTCTGAATTTTGTTGTGGTGTATGTGATGCTGTGTAATGAGATATTATCATTGGTTGTGGTGTGTTAATGGTAGAATAGAAGAGGGCATTTCAGTTTGAAGTTGAGGTGCTGGTTAATTTTGCAGATTTCAGATTTTGCAGATTGTAGAAAACACTAGATGAATAGTGCCAATGAATAGTGTCTATTTTTTCTAATTAATTGACATTTTTCGTTTGCATAGCTAGACTTCGAATTTTTGGCTGAAATTTTGTGTGCTCACTTATTTCAATCCATATTTTGTGTGAAAAATAAAAAAAGAGTTGGTTGGGTTCTGGTTGATAGATACCAAATTTTTTTAAAAAGTCCATTGTGAAAACTTCAACTGCTCATAACTTTTGCCCTAGTTATCAGAATTGGACATATTTTATATGATTTTGGGGTATAAAAATGAGTTCTATGCACCCAACACTACAAAGTGGTATGATCATGCCTACAACTCCAAAAAAAGGCCGTTTACTATTTCTTTTTTATTTTTGAAGTTTTATTTCCCTATTTTTCCTAACTTTTCTTGGGTGGTTCATATAGTTAGACTTTGAATTTTGTTCTGAAATTTTTTGTGGTAGTCTTTCATGATTTTGGGGTGCTGCATGCAAAATTTCAGGTCATTTGGACATCATTTGCAAAAATTTCCCATTTTACCCCCTGTTTAAGCTTGTTTGAGAACTACTTGATATGTTGCATATAATGCATGACTAGGGGTAATCTAGGAATTTTACACCCATTTGACCCTGAAGTTGATAAGACCTACCATAGGTTAGTTAGGTATAATATGAATCCACCTGTTAGTGATAGCTCCAGTCTGCATAATTATGAAAATCCTCTACATTTGACCATTCTGCTGCATCTGAACATAATCTTGATTTTGATAACATGGGTGAGCAAAACAATGCTGGACCCCGTGAGAGGACCCTTAGGGAGCTTGTTGCTCCTGAATTCACATATGATAGCTTATGTATCCGATATCCTAATGAGGATGTGCCCTATGTTCTCAAGACTGGACTGATCCATCTTTTGCCAAAGTTTCATGGTCTTGCAGGTGAGGATCCACATAAGCATCTGAAAGAGTTCCACATAGTCTGTTCTACCATGAAACCACCAGAGATTCAGAAGGATCACATTTATCTAAATGCATTCCCACATTCTTTGGAGGGTGTCGCCAAGGATTGGCTTTACTACCTTGCATTTGGTTCTATCACTAGCTGGAATGACTTGAAGAGGGTGTTCTTAGAAAAGTTCTTCCCTGCATCCAGGACCACAACAATCAGAAAAGACATATCATGCATAAGATAAATTTTTGGGGAGAGTCTATATGAGTACTGGGAGAGATTCAAGAAATTATGTGCGAGTTGCCCCCACCATCAGATCTCAACGCAGCTCCTCCTTCAGTATTTCTATGAGGGGCTGCATCATATGGAGCGCAACATGATTGACGCTGCCTGTGGTGGAGTTCTAGGAGACATGACCCCCAGCAGCAGCTAGACACCTAATTGAGAAGATGGCTTCTAACTCTCAGCAGTTCAGTGCCAAATAGAGTGATGCCATAGTCATTAGAGGGGTTTGTAGACCCCAAATCTTGCCCGGCCTTACAATAAAGACCATAAATCCTCCGTTCGAAGATGGACAAGGCTCCAAAGGGCCCCTAGGCATGTTCACTAGGCTCCATGTTAAGATAGGAAGACTTTCTGCACACGAAAATAAGAGAATTTTGACCAGGAGCCCGAGATAGTCGTCTCGTTTGGAGAGACGACTGTCTAACTATTCGTAAGGCGAGACAACCGTCTCGTTTGGCAAGATGACCATTTCGCCATTCATAAGGCGAGACGGTCGTCTCGCCTGACAGGGATCCAGACGGCCGTCTCGGCCTGACTAACGTGAATTCTTATAAATAAGACCTCTCCCCCTCTCATTTCACACACAATCACAGAGTCTTTGCTTTCATATACTCTCCTACCTCCCTAAAACTCTCTTTAGGCCAACTCTGAGCATTTTCCAGAGTTCGAGTGCTCTTTTCAGACACTCTATAGCTAGAGCTTTTCATTCAGTAGAGGAGTGAGCAACATTGTAGAGTGAGGGGATAGCCAAAAAGTATCCTCAATTTTGAAGAAGTTAATACAAAGTTTGCTTCAGAGGTTTCTTACCAGTTCTCTCATTTAACTGCTTTCTTTAAATTATTTTCCTTGTATGCATTAGACAATAAGATCATGTAGACATTTAAATTCTACAAGTAGATAAATAAATAGGGTAAAAGCATAGTTTTAAGTCTTTACTTTATGAACTAGTCCATCATAGGGAACCCGAAAGGGGCGTTGTGGGGTGTTAACACCTTCCCCACACGTAACTAACTCCCTTACCCGACTCTAGTTGTAATGGCCAAAGTTGGTTTTCTAAAACCAACGCCTTTTTCTTTCCTTTTTCGATGTTTAGGGTAAAAACATCGGTGACGACTCCATAGAACCTTTTTTTGAAAACCTCATTCTTAAGAACAGTCCGGTTATCGGGCATCTTAAGAATGTTGACCATCTTTAAAAAACGCGAGTCAAATCAAAACCATCGCGTCGCTCGGACTGCCTCTTTTGACGGCGGCGACAGGGTTCATGATATGGGAGCCAATAGTGCTTCAACTTTAGCCGACACGAAGAAATTAGAGGGAAGCTTGATGCCTCAGTGAATCTGGTCACTCAACTAGTAGTTCAATAGAAATCCTCCCCAGTTACCAGAGTTTGTGGAATATGTTCCTTAGACCACCATACTGATCTATGTCCTTCACTGTAGCCATCCACAACCACTGATCATCTTGAGGCATATGTTGCTAATTTAGAGATCTCCCCAGCACTCTCAACAACAGTACAGTTCTGACTTATCCTTGAATAGGTATAATCCAGACTGGAGGAATCATCCTAATCTTAGATGGTCTAATTCCTCTCAACATCCACAACACCACACTCTACCACCACAACCATTCCATCAGTAGGCTCCACCTACACCATATTAGGGCTAGAGTTCTAATAGATATGTGCCACCATCTCATAGATAGCAGGTTGCTGACACACATGTTCCAATAGCCACTCCTCCCTCTTCTTCTTCTTCTGAACCATCATTGGAGGAGTTGGTTAGGCATATGACATTACAAAACATGCAGTTTCAGCAGGAGGCTAAAGCCTCTATACATAATTTGACCAGTCAAATAGGGCAGTTGGCTACTCAGATTAATCAGTCACAGGCACAGATTTTGACAGATTACCATACCAAACTGTGTAGAATCCAAAGAATGTGAGTGTCGTCACCCTGAGGTCCGGGAAGAAGCTTGATGTACCTTCTCTAGTTCCATCTCTTGGTTCCCCATCTGCACCTTCCACCTCTATGTCTCCAGAGACAGTGATTGATGATACCAGTCCTGCAATTCAGGCACCTTCATCCAGTGTGAAATCCACTTGTAGACCCCAAATCTTGCCCGGCCTCCAAATAAAAGAGCAGAAGACCTCCTATTTGAAGACAACCGAAGCCTAATAAGCCACTAGGAGAGACTATTAGGCCCCCGTACTAAGATAGGAGGGTTTTTTTGGCCCGAAAAATAAAGTTTCTCACCCTGAAGGGATGAGACCGCCGTCTCACTTTTCCAGACGGCGGTCTCGCCTCCTGCACAGGTCGAGACGACGGTCTGGGTTTTCCAGACGGCGGTCCCGACTTCTGTCTAGTCGAGACGGCGGTCTGGATTATCCAGACGGCGGTCTCGACCCCCTGCCATGGTCGAGACGGCGGTCTCGACCCTGTCAGAGGAAACGGCGGTCTCGACCTGTCAGGCACGAAAAACTATAAATAGGGGTCCTCCCCCCCTCATTTCCACACAGAAAAGCACAGTAGCTCCTCCTTCTCTCTAGACTTTCTCTCTCTAGAACCCCTCCGAAGCATTTCCGGAGTTTCTGAGTGTCTCTAGGCATAAATTGAGCGTCTTAAATCTTCTTTAGAATCCCTCCGAGGCATTTCCGGAGTTTCTGAGAGTTTGTAGAGTGACGGGTTGCCAAAAAACACCCACTCTTTAAAGAGAAATACAAAAAGCTTGCTTTGGAGGTGCACTCTCTTTCTTTCTAATTTTACCGCTTTCATTTAAAATTATGCAATAGACGCTAGGGCCATGGAGTCATAATCTTTAAATACCGCACAATAAAAGGGTAAAAGCGCAATTTTCTAGTTTAATTATTTATCCAAGCTAGCCAGCCTATCATAGGGAACCCGAAAGGGGCGTCGTAAAGGAACTAATACTTCCTTTACACGTAACTAACTCCCTTACCCAACTCTGGTTCTAATGACCAAAGTTGGTTTTCGAAAACCAACGCCTTCTTTTAAAACTCCTTTTCCGATGTTTCCGGTAAAAACATCGGTGGCGACTCCACGAACCCTTCAAAACCCGTTCTTGGGTTAGCCCGGTTATCGGACAACCCAAGAACACTTTTCGAAAACCTCGTCTCTAGGTTAGCCCGGTTATCGGACAACCTAAGGACGTTGTAACCACCCATAAAAAACGCAAAAATCAAGAGGGTCGAAAAAACCATCGCGTCGCTCCGACCGCCTCTTTTTGACGGCAGCGACACCACTCCATACCAGCAATCCCACATTCCTCTCCCATTCCCATCTAGACCTATTTGAGCAAGAAGATGGAAGAGTTGGACAAAGAGATTCTTGATACCTTTAGGAAGATAGAGGTGAACATAACTCTATTGGATGCCATAAGACAGATCCCTATATATGCCAAATTCCTGAAGGAGTTATGCACCAACAAGAGGAAGCTCAAAGGTAATGAAAGAGTTAGCATGGGCAGAAATGTGTCTGCATTGATAGGTAAATCCATTCCTCAAATCCCTAAAAAATGTAAAGATCCAGGCACTTTTTGTATTCCATGCATCATAGGAAATAACAAATTTGAAAATGCTATGTTAGATTTAGGAGCTTCCATAAATGTGATGCCACTGTCTGTCTTTGATTCTCTTTCTCTTGGACCTCTGAAACCTACTGGGGTGGTGATTCAGTTAGCTAATAGGAGTGTTGTCTACCCTACAGGTTTCATTGAGGATGTCTTAGTTCAGGTTGGTGAACTCATTTTCCCTACCGATTTCTATGTTCTTGATATGGAGGAGGGATTCTCCCATGGATATGTCCCAATCATTTTAGGCAGACCCTTTTTGTTGGAAATTTATCAATGCAATTTGGTGATATTGTTGTTCATTTTAACATTCTTGATGCAATGAAACATCCATCTGAGGATCACTCTGTATTTCGTGTTTAGATTATTGATGAGATCATTGATGATTATATTGTTGATTTTGATTCTTGTCATGCCATGAAACATCCATGTTTATCTATTTTGTATACTTGTCTTTCATGCATTGACCTTGAATCTGAATTTGAATTTCATTATGAAGATGAATCTGATTGTGCATCTCAGTCTTATATTGTGGGCGTGGTACCTCTTGATCTTGATTTTATAGAGTCAGAATGCACTAACCCTGTTGCAGGAAGTGAAAGAATTAATGGTTGAGTTCAAGAGGGGGGGGGGTGAATTGAACTATATAAAACTTTTTCGCAAAACTTACTTTCTTTTGGAAGAATGATTTATCTTTATTCAATTCTTGTGTAGGTAGATTGATTTTAAACACAACAAGTATATATTCAGGAAATAAAAGAGATGAAAGAAGAAATTCAACACAACAATTTATACTGGTTCACTCTATACCAGAGCTACATCCAGTTCTTGACAAATATGCCAAGTTCCACTAATACCAAGTGAAAGATACAACCAGTAGATATTCACCAATCTACCCCAAGAACTATCTTACAAACCCACAAGATAGAATCTTGAAAACCTCCCAGTAACCAAATCCAGTTACTGTAACAAGTGCAGATCCAAATTCCAACCTGCACAACCACACTTTACAAAAGAGTATGAAAAGAAAAAACCTGGACTGCAGCTCTATCAGTAAAATTGTCCAGAACAGATTCTAACACAGCACTTTCTCTCTTTGATTGACCACAATTTTGATCAAAGCACCTTATGATATAACAAAGTTCTTGAATGCAGAGAAAGTCACGAATATGATAGCTTCACAGATTGATTTCAAAATGTTTTCTCAAGTTGTGTGTATCAAAAGATAGATCAAATCTGTATTTATAAAGTAAAACAGAGAACCAGAACGTTTAATCAATTAAAAACTGATTCAGAGATGCAGCTGATCGATCAGAATGAAAATATAACAGGTTAGAATCGATTATGATCGATTAGAACAATATTATGATCGATTAGAACAAGTTATGATCAATTAGAATGAAATTATGATCTATCAGAATGCATTTCAATCGATTAAAACGATGATTCAATCGATTGATTTCATTTAAAACTTCATTCAATCGATTGATTCGAGTTTTCAATGGATTGAAATCCTGCAGACTCTTAGATAGAAAAATTGTCTCTCTGTTTCAACAGATTGAAAAATATTTCAACAGATTGATTTTCTGAAAACTCTTAGACTGAAAAAATAGTCTTTCTGTTTCAACAAAAAAAATATTTCAACAGATTGAAAATGCGAAACCTTGATATTGAAAAATTCATTAAGTCATTTTAACCTATTGATTCTGCGATTCAACCAATTGAAATTTCGACTATGTATGACCACTTATTATGTTAAGTGATTTTAATAGATTGAAAATCATTTTCAACAGATTGAAAAACTTAGTTTGTTCTTTTAATGCTTAAATGTTAGTTTTTCATGCAGAAAAATGATTTCACTGAGATGCATCATATTAAGGCGCTTATCACAAAATATATTGGCCTATCAAGAGCTTAAGTTCAAGCTTCTAGCCTATTCATCTACACACTCACAAACTAAACTATATCCATTCAATATTATGTCTTCATCAAATCCACCAAGTGCTTCAATCTCCCCCTATTTGATGGAGACAAATAACCACTGCACCTGCACAAATAATAACAGACCAGAGACATATATTTTGTGGTGTGTGTGTAGTGACAGTTTTAAGCAAAACACTTCTCCCCCTATTTGACTGCATCAAATAAAGTGTTTAAGTATAGTCCAGTAGTACCACGTAGGTACCCCAAAATGAAACAAAACAATAAAAACAAGGAACAAAAATAAGATAACAGAAACATAAAAAATAAGCCTTCATTCATCCCCGGGACCTTGATTATGGTTCTCTCAAACTGAGACAGGGGCGTGCCATGGTCAGGCTGTGGAGTGTATGGAATCATTTCCAGTGGAGACTGCTCTTCCATCGGGTCTGATGGTCTTGCTGCAGAAGTTCCCGGAACATCAGTATTGATATTTTCCTCTTGTTCTTCTTCTTCAAAGTCTTCTCCTCTCCCAGCTTCTTCTTTTGAGATCCATTCACCATCGATTTTGATGAATCCCATTTTATGCAGAACAGAATTATTTACCTCATTTGTTGGTCGAACAGATTCAACTAGTTCCCCTTCCAAATCAACACCAAAATGCGTTAAAAACTTAGAAATCAGAATAGCATAAGGATACCTGAAGTCACTTAGCCGCTTAGCCTTGATCATGTGGTCCTTGATAACAAAAACCCAGTTCACCCTTATTCCGTGGTGAATGCAAGTACATCGAGTACCAAATCTCCTTCATTCAAGATCGCATGATTGCTCCCCCGGGTGTGAGCTGCCAGGCCACAATGAAAGCGAGAACCCTTTCCTCAAGCTTCAACTTTCCAAGTATTGAAAGAACTTACGAGTCACGATTATTCTTCATGCATGAACGAAAGTACTGAACTTTATTAAACTCTTCCACATCTGAAGTATATCCTTTGGTGACTTTTACACCTTCATCTTTGATTCCAGCAACCTCTTTCCAGACATTTGGAGTTATCTCAATGTCTACTCCTTTGACTTGAGTTTTTAAAGTGGAACCTTCAAAGGACAAGTTGGTGAAAAAGACTTTAATTAAGTCAGGGTAAATCCTACCATTCAACTCCAGAAACTTTTGAAGTTTTTGATGTTGCAGTAGCTTCCGAACACCTCTGAATCCTTCGGCGTCAAACCAGGAGAACTTTAGGACCTTGGGTATATTGACTTGCTTCCTGCTCATTTCATGAATAAACAGATCCATTTTCTCTTGGTTCCCATTGAACCAGGTTTCAATGCGTCCTTCAACATTTGGTTCTTGCCTTGCAGTAGAAGACTCGCCTCTGCTGGACTTCTTCCTACCGGATTTTGTGCGTTTGAGCATGCTGATCTGTGGAATGAATAGGAGAAAAACAGAGAAGAGAGAATATTTCACGAGGAAAAGTATAAGCTTTTCAAACACTATTGTATGAGAACACATGGTCCCTTCGTCTTCACGATTTTCTTTAATGTATTATTACTTCTCTGTTCAGCGCAGTGATGGTAAAGGTGGAGAGAGAGAGTATTTTTACTGTACACCTTAATTACCCTCACATCTGATATCCAATCAGATTCAATCAGCTTTTATTGGATAACTCTGATATTTAAGAGAGTAGTTGAAGGAAATCCCGTTGTAAATGCTTTCAACCCAATCTGCAGTAATTGTTTAGAGACAGAGCATACACTACTATCCCTAGAAAAAATTAACTAGTTGATTTTTCATGAAATCAATTGTTTTTTGCAATTGCAGATTATCAGAAGTAAAATAAATCGATTGAGTCGAAGATCTAATCGATTGTTTTTGTGAAAGAAAAACATGCAGAGCATCAAAAGTGAAATAAATCAATTGAATCGATGATTTAATCGATTGATTTATAACAAAAACATGCAGAGCTACAAGGTTATTGAAATAAATCGATTGAATCAAAGATTGAATTGATTGATTTATAGAAGAAAATATGCAGAGCTACAAGATTAATGAAATAAATCGATTAAAAGCTTATTTAATCGATTGAACTGACAACATATCAATAACAGAGAGTAAGAATCAGGAAATCAACAGATTATTTCGCAATTTCAATTGATTGAAACATATTATTAATCGATTGAACTTGTTATTAACCTGTTAAAAAAAACACATAATCACCATAAAGAATCAGTTATTCAATACTAGATATATCTAGAATTCCTAATTCAGTCCTAAGCATATTAAGTCTGTCTCTAGGAAGTGGTTTAGTGAATAAATCAGCTAACTCGTTTTTCGATTCAATGAATAAAATTTCACAAGTCACCCCTAGATACATGTTCTCTAATAAAGTGATGTCTAATTTCAATATGCTTAGTTCTAGAGTGTTGAATAGGATTCTTAGTTAAATTTATTGCACTAGTATTATCACAAACCGGAGGTACCGTATTTAGAGTCACTCCATAGTCCGTCAGCTTGTTGCTTAAGGTAGATACTTTGAGCATAACAGCTCCTACTGCAATGTATTCAACTTCTGCAGTTGAAAGAGCAACACATGCTTGCTTTTTGCCTGTGCCAAGATATGAGACTGCTTCCCAGTAAATGACATGTACCAGAGGTACTTTTTCTCGTCCAATCTACATCCTGCAAAGTCGAATCGGAAAATCCAACAAGTTTAAGAGATGCACCTTCAAGATACCATAGTCCGACATTAACAGTTCCTTTAAGGTACTTCAGAATCCTTTTAGCAGCGGTAAGATGTGATTCCTTTGGATTTGCCTGAAATCTAGCACAAAGGCACACACTAAACATAATGTCAGGCCTACTAGCAGTCAGATATAGCAGAGAACCAATTAAACCCCTATATTTAGTTTGATCAACAGATTTCCCTTTTTCATCTAAATCTAGACAGCAGTTAGTAGACATGGGTGTAGAGGATTCCTTGCAATTGTGCATATCAAATTTCTTTAACAACTCATTGCAGTATTTAGATTGACTTAGAAAAATGCCATTTCTTAATTGCTTAACCTGGAGACCAAGGAAGAAATTCAATTCTCCCATCATAGACATTTCAAATTCACTTTGCATTTCCTTAACAAACTTATTACACAAGGCATTATTTGTAGAACCGAAAATGATATCATCCACATACACCTGCACCAGAATAATGTCAGTTCTAGATTTCTTAATGAATAGGGTTTTATCAACTTCACCTCGTTTGTACCCTTGATCAATTAAGAAGTTACTTAACCTCTCATACCATTGTCTAGGTGCTTGCTTTAAACCATAAAGGGCCTTTTTCAATTTGTAGACATGGTCTGGATGCTTGTGATTTTCAAATCTAGGAGGTTGAGAAACATAAACTTATTCATTGATGAGTCCATTTAGAAAGACACTCTTGACATCCATCTGTAGTAATCTGAAACCAATTATACAAGCATAAGCTAATAATAATCTGACAGCTTCAAGTCTAGCTACAGGTGCAAAGGTTTCATCAAAATCAATACCCTCCTGTTGGTTATACCCTTTGGCTACCAACCTAGCTTTATTTCTAGTGATAATGCCGTGTTCATCTAGTTTGTTTTTGAATACCCACTTAGTACCAATTACATTGATATCTTTGGTTTTAGGAACTAATTCCCACACGTTATTCCTTATAAACTGATTAAGCTCATCATGCATGGCACTAACCCAGTATTCATCATTTAATGCCTCTTTAACAGTTTTAGGTTCTATTTGTGAAATGAATGCCATATGATTGCAGAATTGATTAAGAGAATGTCTAGTGGATACTCCCTTATTGATTTGCCCAATGACATTGTCAAGAGAAAGATCTCTTGGAACAATCCATTCTTTAGGAAGCTCTTCCAGGACATCTTCTTCCTATTCTTCAGTAATTCTTGGTGGATAGGCTTTTGCAGGATCAACTGATTGATCACCTTCTTCGACAGTAAGCTGATCTGAGCTACTAGGATATTTTAACTGATAAGAATTATCAGTTAAATCTTCATCATCTGCAGTACTTGTTGTTCTATTCTGCAACACTCGAGGAGACTCAACATTACCATGTCAGATTCTGGTTCACAGATTAGGCACTTTTCTGGTTTGAAGATAACTTTGTGACCAAGATCACATAACTGACTTATACTGATTAGATTGTGCTTGAGACCTTCAACAAGGAGAACATTGTGAATGGTTATTGATTCACCATCTCCAATATCTCCAGAACCTAGAATTCTTCCCTTGTTGTTGTCTCCATAAGTCACACGACCTCCATTCTTCAATCTCAGTTTCTGAAATTTTGAAATGTCACCTGTCATGTGCCTTGAGCATCCGCTGTCCAGGTACCAAAGGGACTCTTGTTGCTGTTCTTGAAAAATCAAGCATCAAGTATTTGGTACCCTTTAATGTTTTGGGTCCTTAGGAGTCAAATTTTCTGTTTAACATGTTTTGGAACCCATCTCTTCCTACCTTGCGACACAAAATATTTCCTAGCATGACAAAATTTTTTAGTATGTCCTTTCTTCATGCAGTAATGACAAGATGAGAAAGGGGATGTTGTAGCTTTTCTAAATGAAAAGAAGTTCAAATATTTTTTAGTTTTTACCCCAATCTTAGGTTTGTACCCGATTCCAGTATGTTCAAACACACAGTTTTGAGACCCAAGGAGTGCATCTAAATTCTCTTTACCTTGAGTAAACTTAGACAAAGTTTTAATCAAGTAATCAACCTTATCTTGCAGAAGAATACACTTTTCACAATTCTTATTAGCAGCAACATTATCCGCAGATGCATAGATTATGTCTAGATGTTCTAAATCTGTTTTGCTTTCTAATAGTTCTTTTTCCAGAACTTTAACTCTATTTTCTAACTAGTTATTTAAACCTTTCAACCAATTATTTGTATGAGATAAATTTATGGCTTCACTATGCATTTCATTGAAAGCATTTAGTAATGTGCTATAATTCATTTCATTCTCTGTGGGAGTTGAACTTACATGTGATGAAGAAGATTCACAACCAGCCATCAAACATAGGTTCACCTCTTCACCTTCGGATCCGGAAGCTGGAGGATGAATCATTGTCTTGCCAAGCTATGTAGGCCTTTTTCCCTTTGTATTTTGAATCTTTCTTGTTCTGATTCTTGGTCTTTTCCGGACAATCACTCCTTATGTGTCCCCGCTTACCACAAGAATAACAAGTAATAGCATTTTGAATAGATTCGAGTCTTTTTATCGGTGTACCTTTTTACTTGGCCAGTTCTGTTCTTCCTTCTAAGAAATTTCCCAAATTTCTTAACCAACAAAGCCTCCATAAACAGGCCTCCTCTTTTTTCTGGTGTGAATTATTCTTTCTGGAAGGTTAGAATGAAAATCTTTATTGAATCTCTTGATAGAGGTATTTGGGAAACAATTGTTAATGGTCCTTACAAACCAACTCATACAGTGGATGGTAAAGTAGTTGAGAAAAATTGGGCTGAATTAACTGATGCAGAAAATAGGAGAGTCCAATATGATTATACTGCTAAAAATATTATTACCTCTGCTTTAAATCTTGATGAGTTTTTCAGGGTGTCTCAATGTGCCTCTGCCAAAGAAATGTGGGAAATTCTAGAGGTCACACATGAAGGTACATCTGATGTGAAAAGGGCGAGAAAGCATGAGTTAATTAGGGACTATGAATTGTTCAGCTCTGGTACCAATTGAAAGAATTAATGGTTGAGTTCAAGAGGGGGGGTGAATTGAACTATATAAAACTTTTTCGCAAAACTTACTTTCTTTTGGAAGAATGATTTATCTTTATTCAATTCTTGTGTAGGTAGATTGATTTTAAACACATCAAGTATATATTCAGGAAATAAAAGAGATGAAAGAAGAAATTCAACACAACAATTTATACTGGTTCACTCTATACCAGAGCTACATCCAGTTCTTGACAAATCTGCCAAGTTCCACTAATACCAAGTGAAAGATACAACCAGTAGATATTCACTAATCTACTCCAAGAACTATCTTACAAACCCACAAGATAGAATCTTGAAAACCTCCCAGTAACCAAATCCAGTTACTGTAACAAGTGCAGATCCAAATTCCAACATGCACAACCACACTTTACAAAAGAGTATGAAAAGAAAAAACCTGGACTGCAGCTCTATCAGTAAAATTGTCCAGAACAGATTCTAACACAGCACTTTCTCTCTTTGATTGACCACAATTTTGATCAAAGCACCTTATGATATAACAAAGTTCTTGAATGCAGAGAAAGTCACGGATATGATAGCTTCACAGATTGATTTCAAAATGTTTTCTCAAGTTGTGTGTATCAAAAGATAGATCAAATCTGTATTTATAAAGTAAAACAGAGAACCAGAACGTTTAATCAATCAAAAACTGATTCAGAGATGCAACTGATCGATCAGAATGAAAATATAACAGGTTAGAATCGATTATGATCGATTAGAACAGTATTATGATCGATTAGAACAAGTTATGATCGATCAGAATGAAATTATGATCGATCATAATGCATTTCAATCGATTAAAACGACGATTCAATCGATTGATTTCATTTAAAACTTCATTCAATCGATTGATTCGAGTTTTCAATGGATTGAAATCCTGCAAACTCTTAGATAGAAAAATTGTCTCTCTGTTTCAACAGATTGAAAAATATTTCAACAGATTGATTTTCTGAAAACTCTTAGACTGAAAAAATAGTCTTTCTGTTTCAACAAAAAAAATATTTCAACAGATTGAAAATGCGAAACCTTGATATTGAAAAATTCATTAAGTCATTTTAACCTATTGATTCTGCGATTCAACCAATTGAAATTTCGACTATGTATGACCACTTATTATGTTAAGTGATTTTAATAGATTGAAAATCATTTTCAACAGATTGAAAAACTTAGTTTGTTCTTTTAATGCTTAAATGTTAGTTTTTCATGCAGAAAAATGATTTCACTGAGATGCATCATATTAAGGCGCTTATCACAAAATATATTGGCCTATCAAGAGCTTAAGTTCAAGCTTCTAGCCTATTCATCTACACACTCACAAACTAAACTATATCCATTCAATATTATGTCTTCATCAAATCCACCAAGTGCTTCAGGAAGTACACATAAATCTGACTTGTTGGTTGAGGTACAGGCTATGGAACCCATTCCTTCCTCTTCTTTGGTTCCTTTTGTTGTTCAGCCTACACCCACACTAGAGTTAAAACCCCTACCAGAGAACCTCAAGTATGGTTACTTGGAGGATGATGAGAGACTGCTGGTGATCATTTCCACCTCCCTCACTACTAATCAAGAGTAGAGGTTGTTGCAAGTGCTGAGGAAGCACAAAAAGGCCATTGGATGGACCTTGGCAGACATTCCTGGTATTAGCCCATCCACATGCATGCACAGGATTTTGTTGGAGGATGGAGCCAAACTAGTGAGACAACCACAAAGGAGGCTAAATCCGGTGGTTCTAGACGTCGTCAAGAAGGAGGTGACCAAGCTTCTACAGGCTGGGATCATCTATCCCATCTCCGATAGTCAGTGGGTGAGTCCAGTCCAGGTGGTCCCAAAGAAGATAGGCCTCACTATTGTAAAGAATGAGAGCGATGAGATCATTCCCACTAGAGTACAAAATAGTTGGAGAGTTTGCATTGACTACAAGAGGCTAAATCAAGCAACCAGGAAAGATCACTTCCCGCTGCCTTTCATTGATCAGATGCTTGAGCGATTGGCAGGTAAATCTCATTACTACTTTCTCGATGGTTTCTCTGACTACTTTCAAATACACATTGCTCCTGAGGATTAAGAAAAGACCACATTCACCTACCCCTTTGGCACTTTTGCCTATAGGAGGATGCCTTTTGGCCTATGCAATGCCCCTGGCACATTCTAGCGGTGCATGCTTAGTATTTTCAGTGATTTTCTTGAAAATTCCATAGAGGTGTTTATGGATGATTTTACTATTGTAGACCCCAAATCTTGCCCCGCCTCAAAATAAATAGGAGAAGACTTCCGTTCGAAGATGGGCAAGACCTAGAAGGTCCCTAGGATAGATAAATAGGCCCCATATTAGAATAGGAAGGATTTTTGAATGAGAAAAATAAGAAATTCCACCTAAAGGGTCGAGACCGGTGTCTCGTTTGGTGAGACCGCCATCTCGTTTGGCGAGACGGCCTTCTCGCCACTTGCCAATGCGGAGACTGCTGTCTCGTTTGGCCAAACGGCCGTCTTGCCAATCACCAATGGCGAGACCACTATCTCGTTTAGCGAGATGCCCTTCTCGCCATTTGCCGAGGGCAAGACCGCAGTCCTGTTTGACGAGACGGCGATCCCGACCTTGTCAGGAGAGACGGCGGTCCCGACCTGACAAGCGCGAATTCCTATAAAAGGGGGGGACCTCATCCCTTTCACAGCACAAAACAACTTTCCCTTCTTCAACTTCTCTAAATTCTTCTCCTAGGATCCCTCCGAAGCATTTCCGAAGTTTCTTAGTGTTCTTAGTAAGCGTCTTCTAGTGTTGCGAGAAAGAGGGATCAACACTGTAGAGCGTGGAGGTTGCCAAAAGACACATTTCTTTGCCAAGAATATTAATACAAAGCTTGCTTTGAAGGTTCCTACAGTTCTTATCTTCTTTTATCGTTTTCTTATTACATCTATCTGTGCATTAGCTGTTAGGGCCATGTAGTCACCAATTTAAATTTTGTAAATAAATAAATAAGGGTAAAAGCATAATTTTAGAATTTTTTATTTATAAAATAAACGGTCCATCATAGGGAACCCGAAAGGGGCATCGTAGGGAA
The DNA here is from genome assembly GCA_963425845.1 of Sphenostylis stenocarpa. Taxonomy (NCBI): domain Eukaryota; kingdom Viridiplantae; phylum Streptophyta; class Magnoliopsida; order Fabales; family Fabaceae; genus Sphenostylis; species Sphenostylis stenocarpa. The sequence goes on along the minus strand of OY731400.1, from coordinate 63,832,079 downwards.
GCTAATACCTTCCCTACGCATAACTAACTCCCTGTAGACTCTCCGAAGCATTTCCGGAGTTTTTGAGTGTTTTAAGAGAGCTTTTATAGTGAAAAAGCGACATTGTAGAGCGAAGGGTTTCCAAAACGTACCCTATTTTTCACGGGAATTAATCAAAGCTTGCTCCGGAGGTTTCTTCACTCTCTCCCTCTCTTTTATTGTCCTTTTTACTTACATTAAATTGTGCAATAGCTACTAGGGCCATGTAGTCATTATTTTAATTCCGCAAATAAAAGGGTAAAAGCGTCATTTCAAAAGTTTTTTAATAAAATAATTGGCCGATCATAGGGAACCCGAAAGGGGCGTCGTAAGGGAGCTAATACCTCCCTTACACGTAACTAACTCCCTTACCCAACTCTGGTTTTAACGACCAAAGTTGGTTTTTCTTAAAAAACCAACGCCTTTTTCTTTCCTTTTTCAATGTTTATGGTAAAAACATCGGTGGCGACTCCATAAGAACCCTCTCAATCTTGCTCTTAGGTTAACCCGATTATCGGATGATCTAAGAGCTCCTTTTTGAAAACCTTGCCCTTAGGTTCAGCCCGGTTATTGGACAACCTAAAGGCGTTGTAACTCCACCCATAATTAAATGCGAAAAATGGAAAGTTGGAACCATTGCGTCGCTCTGACCGCCTCTTTTGATGACGGTGATAGATGACGACTCCACTGGGGAAGCCTAGAGAGTTGATCCCATTTAGTGATGGGCCAGTTTAATAAGTAAACTTAGAAAGTTTGCTTTTACCCTACCTTGTATTATAACATGCTTTAATTGTTTAGCTTTAATAACTGTTGTTTGTTTATTTTACGCAATTGTTTGAAATAAAAACTATACACAAACCTTTGCACACAATAGGTCCCTCTATACCCGGGGGCAAGTGAGAAATCCATAGGGAGTGGGTGACAGGTACGGTTTGCCGTAGTGAGGGCCATGTGCCCACCGGTATGAGCGGAAACCACCATTCAAGGTGATAACCTTCCTCTTTTGGCACAAAGACTGACTATGGCCTTAGTGCTAAGCATGGTCGGAAGGCTGGAGAGTGGGGACCTTATAATTGGGGCACCTTGGGGGCCTAAGCCTTAGTGAGAACAGTTAGAACCTACCCTTGCCAATGCACTTTTCTACAGGAAAACCCTACCTCGTGATTAAAACGACTTCTCGCCTGATCACATATGAGTGAATTGTGTGTGCATTTGTTTGTTGCATTTGATTGCATAGCATAACCAAACAATAGATAAAAAACAGAAAAAACAAAAAAATATTTTTAACAATAAACACCCTTATCTTGGACAGTCTGCCTTTTAGCTAGCCTGACTTCAGGTTCTTTGTAAGCTAAGTAGCCACGCAGTCCGACAGAAGAGATAAGAGACGCTAATATTATTCTTTCGCAATAAACCATTTGTAGACCCCAAAACTTGCCCGACCTCCAAATAAAGAGCAGAAGACCTCCTATTCGAAGATGGACGAAGCCTAACAAGCCACTAGGAGAGACTATTAGGCGCCATACTAGGATAGGAGGGATTTTCTGGACAAAAATAAGTTTTCTCGCCTTTTTTGGACGAGACCGCCGTCTCGAAATCGAGACCGCCGTCTCGCCTCACGCAAATGGCGAGACAGCCGTCTCACCAAACGAGACGACGGTCTCGCCACCTGCGAATGACGAGACGGCGGTCTCGTTTGGCGAGACGGCGGTCTCGCCACTTTGGCATGACGAGACGACGATCTCGTTTGGCGAGACGGCGGTCTCGACCCTGTCAGACGAGAACGGCGGTCTCGCCACTGCCAGGCGCGAAAACCTATAAATAGGGGCCTCCCCCCCCTCATTTCCACAGACCACATAGCATTTTCTCCTCCTTCTCTCTAGAATTTCTCTCTCTAGAACCCCTCCTAAGCATTTCCGGAGTTTCTGAGCGTTTCTTAGAGTGTTCTTGAGCGTTTGAGAGACTTTTGACGCTGTGTAGAGTGAAGGGCTGACCCAATTTATTGAGAAATTAAATAGAAAGCTTGCTTCGAAGGTTTCTACTCTCTCCGTCCCCTTTTTACCGCTTTATTTAAATTGCGCAATAGATAGGGCCATGTAGTCATAATTTTAATTTCCGCAGAATAAAAGGGTAAAAGCGTAATTTTCACTGGTTTAAGTATTTTTAAAATAGCTGGCCTATCATAGGGAACCCGAAAGGGGCGTTGTAAAGGGACTAATACTCCCTTTACACGTAACTAACTCCCTTACCCAACTCTTGTTCTAACGACCAAAGTTGGTTTTTTCGAAAACCAACGCCTTTTAATCCCTTTTTCGATGTTTCCAGTAAAAACATCGGTGGCGACTCCATAGAACCCTTCAAAATTAGTTCTTGGGTTAGCCCGGTTATCGGACAACCCAAGAACGCCCTTTCGAAAACCTCGCCCCTAGGTTCAGCCCGGTTATCGGACAACCTAAAGGCATTGTAACCACCAACAAAAAACGCGAAAATTAAGAGGGTCGAAACCATCGCGTCGCTCCGACCGCCCTCATTGTGACGGCGGCGACAGATGGCGACTGCACTGGGGAAGCCTCGAGAGTTGATCCCATTTAGTGATTGGCCGGCTTAAAAAATAAATAAACCAAGAAAATAACGTTTTTGCCCTTTCCTTGTATTATAACATGTTTTATTACTTGGCTTTAAATAATTGTTGTCTGTTTATACTTCCGCAATTGTTTGAAATACAAATTGTACACAAACCCTTGCACACAACAGTTCCCTCTATACCCGGGGGCAAGTGAGAAATCCATAGGGAGTGGGTGGCAGGTACGATTCGCTGTAGTGAGGGCCTTGAGCCCACCAGTGTGATCGGAAACCACCACTCAAGGTGATAACCTTTCTCTTTTGGCAACAAGACTGACTATGGCCTTAGTGCTAAGCATGGTCGGACGGCTGGAGAGTGGGGACCCTATAATGGGGGCACCTTGGGGTCCTTAGCCTGGTGAGAATAGTTAGAACCAACCCTCGCCAATGCACTTTTCTGCAGGAAAACCCTACCTCGTGATAAAAACGAATTCTCGCCTGTTCGTGGATGATCAAATTGTGTGTGCATTTGTTTGTTGCATAGCATAAACAAAAAATAGAACAAAAATCACAAAAAAAATATTTTCGCAATAAACGCGCTTATCTCGGACAGTCTGCCTTTTAGCTAGCCTGGTTTCAGGTTCTTTGCAAGCTAAGTAGCCACGCAGTTCCGACAGAAGAGATAAGGGACGCTAAATATTCTTTCGCATAAAACCATTTTATCTCGGACAGTCTGCCTTTTAGCTAGCCTGGTTTCAGGTTCTTTGTAAGCTAAGTAGCCACGCAGTTCCGACAGAAGAGATAAAAGGCTAAAAAAATAAAAATAAAATCCAAAAACAAATAAAATGATAATAAACAAAATCAAAACATTTATAAAAATAATTTTGACAAAATCGTATCATTCATATTGCATCATGTCATAAGTGGAAAAACCAAGAGAGAAAATAAATGCATAAGGAAAGTATGCATACGCATCATTTTAATAAACCCCTAAAAAAGGGGTCTTAGAGGCGTTTTTTGGAAAATTACTGGGCCAAATCCCTTACAGGAATTTGAAGCTTGATTCTTCACCTTTTTCTCTTCGTTTTGATATGCTGTGCGTCCAAATCGGACATCCCAGTCAAAAGTTATCGCACTTTGAACATCTACTGCCCATTTGTACTGGTGCATGCATAAATACATTCATTCTAGGGAGCACTAGATATCCCTAAGACAATGGCGAAAGAGGCCCCGAGCACATTTGTGACCTTCGCGATAAGGAAGAGACAAGTCTACTAATTAAGGTGTGATGGTGATTGCCATTATACTTGTCAAATCTGTGATGGGAAAGGAACCATTACACCGAGGTGGGTAGGATACCCCACAGAGCATAAGCTTTAAGGAGGATACCTAAGCCATTGTCTTAAGGAATATCCATCTCATAAATCATTCAATAAAAATCTTTTTGCATTGTAGAAAGCGGCTGGTATTCTTCATGCCCTCATCCGCATACCAAAAAAAAAAAAACACAAAATCCCAAACACTATCATACATCATGTTAGAAAATAAAACATGATAATGTTTAGGAAAAAACAAACACTTGCATATCCTCATAACATGCATCTAACAATAAGACAGTCGAAGAAAGTGGACATTCCTCAATACCATGAAAAGAGGATTAGGGCATTCGCATGCCATACACGGGAAGTCAAAAAAGGAAATACGTACAAATTTTAACCAACCGATGGGTTCCTTTAGGCTTTTCGCTTTTAAAATGTACTTCAAAACATTGCATTGAGGAATGTACACCGTCTGGATGAAATAAATAAAATTGTTTGTTTTCATCATCTCACCGTCTATTGCATTCATGAATTGCATTCATAAATTGCATTCATTCTCACTTTAATAATAATAAGATAATAAAAAGAAAGGATTAGTCGATGTGCTTTCCACGAATCAGAATAAGATGAAGAGCAAACATTTTGTCATCAAGTTTTTTCCAACGGTTGATCCGCCTAAGGAGGATAATAAGCCTCAATCGTTGGTCATCTGAGTAAATAAAGGAGAGGGGGCAAGGATATCATTGCGTTTGTTCATGCCTCCCACGTCAAAAAAGTTGTACCATGGAGATACGCAAAAACATTGTCTATCAATGAAGATATCTCCAGCATAGCCGGCATTCGGGGACAAGATTAGAAGTGAAAGAATTTACACCCCCAGGAGCTATAAGACAATGCTCCCAAGGATAAAGGAAAAATACAAAGACCGAAGGAAACATAATCCAAAGAGGAAATTGAAGAGACTTTGGATTCACGATGCTGAGGCAATTCTTTCAACGCTCCGCCAAAGAGACAAACTCAGGGTAGGCGACAAGCTAGTCATAGTTTGAGCTAGAGACGACATTCAGATCAGCAAGTCGTTTGCCCTACCTTGAATGGATGCGACTGAAAAGGACCTTTGAAATATCTTTTGCCAATATGAAAAGACTTCCCCAACAATATGAAGGTGACCCACATGATATGGATATCGCCCAAACCAAGGGTTCATTAGAAACTCTCAAGGAATAAGGGAGCACCAGATTTTAAAGACAATCCTTTGAAGCATGGCCTAGGGCATAACCCTACAAAGGATCAAGCTGTACGGAGAAAAGGGAAGTCTCCCCTCCATACCTTGAATCAGATTTTCCCACATAGAGGGGTTCAAGCGTCGAGAGAAACTTTAGCCATTAGGTGTTCTCTTTCCAATCTTAGGGTTTGTAAATCCAATGACTATTAGAGATTACTCCTCGGGGCTAGCCCGACCCCCGAGCATTGTAGGGCACACATTTCCCTATTAATTACAAAGAATGTCATTCTTACTATCTGCTTCTCTTCTTGCTATTAATGTCTAAACCTCATTAATAACCATGTTTAAGCAAACGTTTTCAAAAGTGCGTCAAAGTAATCAAAATGTGCCATTGACCAAAATAAAAGTCAAATCCAACACCACTGATCGACTAGAAACACAAAATAAAGTTTTATCTCGTCATAAATAAAGTCGTGTTTCGTCAATGTTGTGCAAAAAGAAAAAAAAAAGCCCATTAAATCTAAAGGCCAAAAGAGGGCAAGATACCCGGTAGGAAACCCACAAAGGGGGCTACGCAAAAGTTAGGGTAAACCCGCTAGGAAACTTGAACAACCATAAAGGGTAGCCTAGGAAAAAATTAGGGTTACAAAATAAAGTCCGTTAGGTTTCCCAAAGCAAAAAAAATGAAACCTAGACAAAAGTTAGGACATAGCACAACATCCTAGGCTGAAAACCCAAAGGGCAGACTAGGGAAGTTAATCAGTCGCCATCGAATAAGACGCCACTCCATAAACAAAACATTTGTTTAAACTAGCCTAAACACTCTAACCAACCTTGGCTAGCCGTGCTTACAAAAACCATTTTTGTCAAAATAAAACAATTCTAAAACACAAGCCTTTGAATTAAATATCCTCTTCCTTCTTTTCTCTTGACCCTTACTACTACAACATTCTAGTAATTAGTAGGGAAATGTGGAGATAGTAGTCAATAGGAGGATTGACATCCCCAAAGGAAAGGGAGGGGCGCACTGATATGGCAAGTCGCTCTACAATCAACACAATCATTCTTCGGTCATGAAAAAATCAAGACGGCAAAACCGGTACAGCCTATCCTGTCGACAAAAGCACATAACGTCAGAAGCTGATCAGAAGTAAGAGCACATCGGTTAATCCTTTTGACAAATTAATTGAAATAGTATTATAGGATGCATATCGCAGACATTGCATGCATATGATAGGCTCCTATCTCTCAAAAAGAAAAGAGAAAGAAAAAATGACAATAAAAAGAATAATGCCTGCTAGGAGATTCTTAGGCAAAAGTTAGGGTAGCCCGCTAGATCGAAAACCCGCAAAGGGCGGTCTAGGCAAAAGTTAGGGCATTCATAAAAAAGGAAAAAGCCCGCTAAGATATCCTAGGCAAAAATTAAGGCAGCCCGCTAGACCGAAAACCCCAAAAAGGGCGGTCTAGGCAAAAAATAGGGCTAAACCAAAAAATGAATAAAAGAGAAGGGCCCTTCATCATAATCATAAAAAAGTCCAGTAAGAGAATGCCAATCACTTTTCCAGATGCATCAATCAAAAAGAATATATTGCATTTAGGGCATCCACACACAAGTAGTCGCACCAAACGACTTTGTCAATGTCAAAAATAAATAAAAATCACTTCAGATAAATAACTAAAAACGAAAAGCATTCATGCATATAAGGAGACTAGCTCCATGATTGTGATTGAAAATAGGATCACCGAGACCGAGTCTCCAAAATAAAGCCTTCAAGAAAATGGAGCAAGTCGTCAATCAAGCGACTCAGCGGAATAAGAGCGTCTAAAAATTAAAAGCTCCAGTTACCATCCTTTTACCCAGAAAAGAAGGCACAAGAAAGTAATAAGTCTCCAAACATTGCTCTCCCTCAAGAAAGAAGAGTGAGTCGTCATAAGAAGCTTCCAGAAGCCAAAGCTCCAATCATCATTTTTCTACCCAATAAAAGAGGGCATATTCATCAGACATCATAAAAGAAAAACCGACGGAAAGGCTTAGTCATCCCCAAGAGGATCCTTGCCTACTCCAGAGGCAACACAAAAATACTCCTCATGGCTCAGCACCGCCATCACATGAGTCATCGAGCACACTCACCCAAAGTCTCCTCCACACTCCCCAATGAAAAATAAAGGCTTCAAGAGCCTATCATCATCCACAGTCAAAAGAGTCCAATCTCCATACCAACAAGGGCTCAACAAAAAAGAAAAAAAGAAGAAAACTCTTGCAGAGGATGTCCAAAAGAAAAGGCAACAACAGAAAAAGCCGAATAAAAATCCTCATCCTCCAGTCTACAAAAAAGTCTACAAAAAAGAATCAGAAATTCCCATCCCCTAGTGGAATAAGAGCTTCACAAGTATAGCTCGCATCAACATCAATCAAGGAGCCAAGACTCCATTCCTAGAAAAGAAAAATCAGATCCCCAGGAAGTCAACTAATTCCCTGGTAGATCACTAAAGAAATAAAGCGTCATCCGTAGTGGACCTCCCCAAAAAAAAGAAGGGAAAAAGCCAGTGTAATAAAAAGAGACTAAAAAGTAAAAAGGCTTACGCATTATCCCAAAAAAGCCAAATTTCGAATCGCGATAAAAAAAAAGGTAAATCGCGAAAAAAGGCGAAATCAAATAAAAATCCTTGCTCCCTAAGTAGGTCTACTCAGAAAAAGGAAAAGCCAATGAAAAAGAAATAAAAAATCTCAATGAAACAAGAGTATCGGCAAAGCCATCTCATACCAACAACATCCAACAAGGAGTCAAAACTCCATTCTCTCAAAGGGGAAATCAAAATTAGATCCCCGGGAAGGCAACCAATTCCCCGGTGGATGAATAAAAAAGAGAGATCATCCCCAGTGAGCCTACTCAAAGGCAAAACCTCAGATTCATCCTCAGAATGTCATTTGCCCACGCATAGGCAAGAACTGGCAAGCAAGAGCCAGCATCCCCATATCAGCCTAGTCAGAGGAAAAAACAAATGCAACCAAAAGTCTTCACTTCCGATGAAGCATCTGCCTACTCAGAGGCATTACCAGAAACTCAATGGAGTATTTGCCTGCTCAGAGGCACCATCAAAATCAACAAATTTTTCAATGGATATCTGCCTACTTAAGAGGCCTCACCAAAGATCAACAAATCCCCAAAGGATTCCTGCCTACCTAAGAGGTACTCATCAAAAATCCCCGACAACCAGCAAAGTCGGATGACCACTACCAAATGATCAAAAACAAAGAATCCCCAGCAAACAACAAGCTGGATGGCTGGATGGCTATCAGAAAAATCCAAAAAACAAAGAATCCCCAGCAATCAACAAGCTGGATGAACACCCACAAAATCCCCGGCACAGACCGGACAAACCTCAGAAGACAAGAGGACACATCTCAAACAAAGGCGCATGAGCCACCTGAACAGTAAGCCGCCACTACCACCCTGATGGGGGGTTCATACCCATCCAGTCCCACACAACGGACTGCGACTACCAGCCTGATGGGGGGTTCATACCCATCCAGTCCCACACAACGGACTGCGACTACCAGCCTGATGGGGGGTTCATACCCATCCAGTCCCACACAACGGACTGCAACTACCAGCCTGATGGGGGGTTCATACCCATCAACCGAAGGATTGGCTACCGTTAGAAGGAGTATCCTGAGGTTCTACCACGTATCAACCGAAGGATCGGCTACCGTCAGAAGGAGTATCCTGAGGTTTTTACCACATGCTAACCAAAAGGATCGGCTACGTCAGAAGTAGTATCCTGGAGGTGCACAACACCAAGTTTTCCCCAAAAGATCAACCGTCGCAAGACGAAACATCCAAAGGGTAACCGGGCAAGAGGGTCAACTCCTTTACCTTCCTGTCAATCTGTCTGGCTTAACAGGCCAACAGATGACTAGTCAGGTAAAGGGGGGGCAGCTGTAGACCCCAAAACTTGTCCGACCTCCAAATAAAGAGCAGAAGACCTCCTATTCGAAGATGGACGAAGCCTAACAAGCCACTAGGAGAGACTATTAGGCCCCATACTAGGATAGGAGGGATTTTCTGGACAAAAATAAGTTTTCTCGCCTTTTTTGGACGAGACCGTCGTCTTGAAATCGAGACCTCCGTCTCGCCTCACGCAAATGGCGAGACCGCCGTCTCACCAAACGAGACGGCGGTCTCGCCACCTGCGAATGACGAGACGGCAGTCTCGTTTGGCGAGATGGCGGTCTCGCCACTTTGGCATGACGAGATGACGGTCTCGTTTGGCGAGACGGCGGTCTCGCAACTGCCAGGCGCGAAAACCTATAAATAGGGGCCTCCCCCCCCTCATTTCCACAGACCACATAGCATTTTCTCCTCCTTCTCTCTAGAATTTCTCTCTCTAGAACCCCTCCTAAGCATTTCCGGAGTTTCTGAGCGTTTCTTAGAGTGTTCTTGAGCGTTTGAGAGACTTTTGACGCTGTGTAGAGTGAAGGGCTGCCAAAACACACCCAATTTATTGAGAAATTAAATAGAAAGCTTGCTTCGAAGGTTTCTACTCTCTCCGTCCCCTTTTTACCGCTTTATTTAAATTGCGCAATAGATAGGGCCATGTAGTCATAATTTTAATTTCCGCAGAATAAAAGGGTAAAAGCGTAATTTTCACTGGTTTAAGTATTTTTAAAATAGCTGGCCTATCATAGGGAACCCGAAAGGGGCGTTGTAAAGGGACTAATACTCCCTTTACACGTAACTAACTCCCTTACCCAACTCTTGTTCTAACGACCAAAGTTGGTTTTTTCGAAAACCAACGCCTTTTAATCCCTTTTTCGATGTTTCCAGTAAAAACATCGGTGGCGACTCCATAGAACCCTTCAAAATTAGTTCTTGGGTTAGCCCGGTTATCGGACAACCCAAGAACGCCCTTTCGAAAACCTCGCCCCTAGGTTCAGCCCGGTTATCGGACAACCTAAAGGCATTGTAACCACCAACAAAAAACGCGAAAATTAAGAGGGTCGAAACCATCGCGTCGCTCCGACCGCCCTCATTGTGACGGCGGCGACAGATGGCGACTGCACTGGGGAAGCCTCGAGAGTTGATCCCATTTAGTGATTGGCCGGCTTAAAAAATAAATAAACCAAGAAAATAACGTTTTTGCCCTTTCCTTGTATTATAACATGTTTTATTACTTGGCTTTAAATAATTGTTGTCTGTTTATACTTCCGCAATTGTTTGAAATACAAATTGTACACAAACCCTTGCACACAACAGTTCCCTCTATACCCGGGGGCAAGTGAGAAATCCATAGGGAGTGGGTGGCAGGTACGATTCGCTGTAGTGAGGGCCTTGAGCCCACCAGTGTGATCGGAAACCACCACTCAAGGTGATAACCTTTCTCTTTTGGCAACAAGACTGACTATGGCCTTAGTGCTAAGCATGGTCGGACGGCTGGAGAGTGGGGACCCTATAATGGGGGCACCTTGGGGTCCTTAGCCTGGTGAGAATAGTTAGAACCAACCCTCGCCAATGCACTTTTCTGCAGGAAAACCCTACCTCGTGATAAAAACGAATTCTCGCCTGTTCGTGGATGATCAAATTGTGTGTGCATTTGTTTGTTGCATAGCATAAACAAAAAATAGAACAAAAATCACAAAAAAAATATTTTCGCAATAAACGCCCTTATCTCGGACAGTCTGCCTTTTAGCTAGCCTGGTTTCAGGTTCTTTGCAAGCTAAGTAGCCACGCAGTTCCGACAGAAGAGATAAGGGACGCTAAATATTCTTTCGCATAAAACCATTTTATCTCGGACAGTCTGCCTTTTAGCTAGCCTGGTTTCAGGTTCTTTGTAAGCTAAGTAGCCTGGTTTCAAGAATTTTTCGACAACCAGCAAAGTCGAACTACAAAACAAGACTATCTGACAACCAACAAGCTAGATGACCACCGGAAGAGTCAAAATAATCCCAGGAGAAAACCGGATGACTACTCCGGAAAAGTAAAAAACAAATATAAAAAAGCAAGAGAACGCATCTCAACATCGGCGCATGATCAGAATCAGTAAGCCGCCACCACAACCAAAGGGTCAGCTACCATATTGAAGGAGCATCCTGAGGCACCTAACCAGATGAGGGTTCGTACTCATCAACCAAAGGGTCAACTACCGTATCGAAGGAGCATCCTGAGGCACCTAACCAGATGAGGGTTCGTACTCATCAACCAAAGGGTCAGCTACCGTATCGAAGGAGCATCCTGAGGCACCTAACCAGATGGGGGTTCATACTCATCAACCAAGGGGTCAGCTACCGCATCAAAGGGGCATCCTACGGTTTCTCACTCGGCGCATGAGCTAGAGCAGTAAGCCACCACCACCAGTAGTCCTACAAAGTGGACTCAACACCAGATGGGGGTGTGTACTCATCAGACCTTACAAAAGGGAGCCTACCAGACGTGGGTTCATACTCGTCAAACACCAGATGGGGGTGTGTACTCATCAGGCCTTACAAAAGGGGGCTTACCAGACGGGGTTCATACTCGTCAAACCAGATGGGGGTTCGTACTCATCAACCGAAGGGGTCAGCTACCACAAGAAGGAGCATCCCGGAGGCGTACACTTTTTCCTAGAGGATCAGCTACCGCAAGACAGAGCATCCGAAGGACAACCGGGCAACAGGGTTAACTCCTTCACCCTCTAGCCGATCTTCTTAGCATAACAGACCAACAGTCGGCTGGTCAAGTGAAGGTGGGGCAACTATAGACCCCAAATCTTGCCCGACCTCAAAATAAAGAGCAGAAGACCTCCTATTCGAAGATGGACAAAGCCTAAAAAGCCACTAGGAGAGACTATTAGGCCCCATACTAGAGTAGGGAGGTTTTTTTGTACAAAAAATAAGGATTCCCACCTTCAGGGGTCGAGACCGCCATCTCACTTTTTGGGACCGCCGTCTCGCTGAATAGCAAGTCGAGACGGCCGTCTCGTTTGGTGAGACGACCCTCTCGTCATTTGACAAAGGTCTCACCATTTGTCAAAGTCGAGACGACCGTCCTGAATGGTGAGACGACTGTCTCGACCTGATAGGCGCGAATCCCTATAAATAGGGGACGCTCTCCCTTTCATTTCACACAGTTCTTCCATTCTCTCTTCTACATTTTCTTAGAATACCTCTTCTAGAGCCCCTCCAAAGCATTTCCGGAGTTTTTGAGTGTTTTAAGAGAGCTTTTATAGCGAAAAAGCGGCATTGTAGAGCGAAAGGTTGCCAAAATGCACCCTATTTTTCATGAGAATTAATCAAAGCTTGCTTCGGAGGTTTCTTCACTCTCTCCCTCTCTTTTATTGTCCTTTTTACTTACATTAAATTGTGCAATAGCTACTTGGGCCATGTAGTCATTATTTTAATTCCGCAAATAAAAGGGTAAAAGCGTCATTTCAAAAGTTTATTTATAAAATAAATGGCCCATCATAGGGAACTCGAAAGGGGCGTCGTAAGGGAGCTAATACCTCCCTTACACGTAACTAACTCCCTTACCCAACTCTGGTTTTAATGACCAAAGTTGGTTTTTCTTAAAAAACCAATGCCTTTTTCTTTCCTTTTTCGATGTTGTCGCTGCCGTCAGAAGAGGCGGTCGGAGCGACGCGATGGTTTTGATATGACTCATATTTTTTGAAATAAGTGGTTCAACGCCTTTAGGCTGTCTGATAAACGGGCTGGACCTAAAGGCGAGGTTTTCGAAAAGGTTCGAGGAGTCGCCATCAGTGTTTTAACCTTAAACATTGAGAAAGGTGAAGAAAAAGAAGAAGGCAGTGGTTTTAGAAAAAACCAACTTTGGCCATTACAACCAGAGTCGGGTAAGGGAGTTAGTTACATGTGGGAAAGGTGTTAGCACCCCACGACGCCCCTTTCGGGTTCCCTATGATGGACTAACTTAGAAAATAAACACTTAAAGAAATTATGCTTTTACCCTATTATTCTATCTACTTGCAGAATTTAAATGTCTACATGACCCTATTATCTAATGCACACAAATAAAGCGATAAAGAAAGCAGTAAAAGAGACAGAGAATAGAGAAGGAACCTCCGATGCAAGCTTTTATATTAACTATTCGAAAACTTGAGGACGCTTTTTGATAGTCCCCGTACTCTACAAGCACGCTCCTCCCACAAAAATAAAGAAAAGTCACTCTACCGAGGGCCAGACGTCTCAAAAGGAGACTTCCTTAACCGATTTGAACCTTAACGGAAATTGGAAAGCTCACTCGAACCTCAGAATAATGCTCGGGTCACTCTAAAGTGCCAAAAGGCTTCCTAGAGAGTGGTAGGAGTGAAAAGGTGTGAAAAAATGGAGAAATGAGGCTCCTATTTATAGGGAACCGGGCCTGAAAAAGGTGGACGACCGTCTGGACTTAGTGGACGGCCGTCCATGGCTCAAAATTAGGGTGGACGGCCGTGTGGTCATCATGGACGGTCGTCCAGGGCTCAAAAACAGGGTGGATGGCCGTCTGGTTGTCATGGATGACAGTATGGACACTCTGGACGGTCGTCTGGACACTCTGGATGGTCGTCTGGACACTCTGGATGGCCATCTGCATGTTCTGGATGGCCATCTGGACGCTCTAACAAAATTTTATTTTTTATTTTCTTAGAAAACCCTCATTTTCCTAAATGAAGTCTAGTAAACACTACTAAGGGCCTTATGAAGCCTTATTCATCTTCGGAACGGAGGATTTCTAGTCTTTATTGTGAGGTTGGGCAAGATTTGGGGTCTATAGCTGCCCCCCCTTTACCCGACCAATTGACTATGGGTAACGTACCATGAGGTTGATTGGTGGGTGAAGGAGTTAACCCTCTTACCCGGTTGTCCTCTGGATGCTCCTCTTGCTGTGGAGGCTGACCCTTCAGACAATATGCTGTGAGTCTTCAGGATGCTCCTTCGGTGCGGTAGCTGACCCCCTAGTTGATGAGTACGAACCCCCATCAGGTTAGATGCCTCAGGATGCTCTTTCGATGCGGTAGCTGACCCTTTGGCTGTGGTGGCGACTTACTGCTTCTGGTCATGCGCCGGTTTTGCCTGTGTGCAGGTCTTCGTCTTCAGGTATTTCCCTTTCCCGAAGTGGTGGTGGCGGCTTACTGCTTCCGATCATCCGCCGGTTGTCGTGGAGGCTGACCCTCGTGACGTTGATTGTGAACCTCCAAGATGTTCCCTTTGGTTGAAAGAATTGTTTTAAGCATCTTGTCGTAAGGCTTGATGAGTACGTACCCCCATCTGGTTTAATTTTCAGTCAACTTCATAGGACTGGATGAGTATGCACCCCCATCTGGTTTAAATTTTAGTCCACCTCGTAGGACTGGATGAGTACGCACCCCCATCTGGTTTGAGTTTCAATCCTCTTCATAGGACTGGATGAGTACGCACCCCCATCTGGTTTAAATTTCAGTCCACCTCGTAGGACTGGATGAGTACGCACCCCCATCTGGTTTGAGTTTCAATCCACTTCGTAGGACTGGATGAGTACGCACCCCCATCTGGTTTAAATTTCAGTCCACTTCGTAGGACTGGGTGTTAGCGGCTTACTGATCTCGTTCATGCACTGACTCCATGGGAATAATTGTTCTTGATTCTTCTTGTGTAGTCATCCAATGTGCTGGGGATTCTTTCTTTTTTCTTTAACCATCCAACTTTGTTGGTTGCTGGGGATTCTTGATTAATGCCTCTTGAATAGGCAGGGATCTGCTGGGAATTCGTTGATTCTGACGATGGTGCCTCTGAGTAGGCAGATATTTCATTGAGGTTCTGGTAATGCCTCTGAGTAGGCAGATGCTTCATCAGAAGTGAAGACTTTTGGCTGTATTGTTTCGCCTCTGAATAGACTGATATCTCTTTCTGGGGATTTTGGCTTTTGCTCGCCGGGTTTTTCCTACGCATAGGCAAATGAATCTTCTAAGGATGTGAATTTGAAGATTGCCTTTGCAGTAGGCTCACTAGGGGTAAGTTCTTCTTTTTGGTGATCCACTAGAGATTTGGTTGACTCCTTGGGGATCAAATTTTGATAGCCCTTTAGGGGAATGGGGTCTCGGCTCCTTAATTGATATGGGTGCGAGCTGGCTTCGTCAAGCTCTTATTCTGCTGGGAAATGGAATTTCTGATTTTTGTCTTTTTCTTCAATCGTCCGACTTGTTAGTTGCCGGGGATTTTGATGATTGCCTTTTGATGTAGGCAGGAATCTGTTGGGGATTTATTGGCCTTCCATTGTCATGGACTTTTCTTCTTGGGCATCCGCTGGGGATGAAGGCTTTTCTTTTTGGTGATCCATCAGGGAATTAGCTGACTTCCTGGGGATCCGATTTTGATGTTGATGTGAGTTGACCTGACCTTGTGATGGGAATTTTTTATTCTTCTTTTGTTGAAAACTTGATGGTATGGAGATTGGACTCTTTTGATTGTTGATGATGATGGGCTCTTGATGCCTTTATTCTCCATTGGGGAGTGTGGAGGAGACCTTGGGTGAGTGTGCTTGATGACTCAAGTGGGGGTGATGCTGAGCCGTGTGGAATTATTTTTGTTTTTGCCTTCGGAGTAGGCAAGGATCCTCTTGAGGATGACTAAACCTTTCCGTCGGCTTTTCCATTCTAATGACTATGCCTTCTCTTTATTGGGGTAGAAGGAGAATGGTTGGGGCTTTTGATTCGGGAGACTCTTATTTCCTCTGAGTTATTTGATGACGACAACTCGCTCTTCTTTCTTGAGGGAGGGAGAGCAAAGTTTAGAGACTTCTTATTTGTGCCTTCTTTTTCCGGGTAGAAGGATGGTAGCTGGAGATCTGGTTCTTGGAAGCTTTTATTTTGCTCTGGAGTTGCTGCCTTATTGGTTGCAACTTGCTCTATTTTCTTGAGGGAGAGCATTATTTGGAGGCTTGTTTTGAGTGCTTCCTGTTTTCAAACACAAACATGGAGCTAGTCTCCATACATGCATGAATTTTGTTTTTGTTATATACTTGGAGAGATTGTTTTATTTTTTATTTTTTACTTTGACAGAGTCATATTGTTCAACTATTTTTGTGTGAATACCCTAAATGCAGTCTATTCTTTTATGAGATGCATCTAGAAAAGTGACCGGTATTCTCCTACTGTACTTTCATGATTATGCTGATGGGTTCCTTTTTTATTCATTTTTTAGTTAAGCCCTAACTTTTGCCTAGACCGCCCTTTTGGGGTTTTCAATCTAGCGGGCTGCCTTAATTTTTGCCTAGGATATCCTACCGGGCTTTTTCCTTTTTTTTGTGTGAATGCCCTAACTTTTGCCTAGACCGCCCTTGTGGGTTTTCGATCTAGCGGGCTACCCTAACTTTTGCCTAAGAATCTCCTAGCAAGCATTATTCTTTTTATTTTTTCATGCAATGTTTGTGATATGCAACTTATAATGCTAATTCAGTTAATATTTCAAAAGGATTAACCGATGTGCTTTTGCTTCTGATGTGCTTCCGATGTCACGCCTAGCGGTACCGATTTTGCCATCTCGGATTCGCCATGACCGAAGAGTGAATGTTGTTGATTGTAGAGTGACTGCCATGTCAGTGCACTCCTTCCTTTTCTTAGGGATTTCAATCCTCTTATTGATCACTATATCTCCATATTTCCCAATTAATTACTAGAATGTCGTAATAAGGGTCAAGAGAATAGAAAGAAAGGGATTTAATTCAAAGGCTTGTGTTTTAGAGCGTTTTTATTGAAAAAAGTTTCTATAAAAATGGCTAGCCAAGGTTGGTCAGACTGTTTAGGCTAGTTTTAAACAAATGTTTCGTTTATGAAGTTGCGTCTTAACTAATTGTTTTGTGGCGCCTATCACGACTAATTGCCTTTCCTAGATTGCCCTTCGGGTTTTCAACCTAGGATGTTGTGCTTTTTCTTGGTCCTAACTTTTGTCTAGGTTTCCTCTTTTCTTGTTTTGGGAATCCTAGTAGACCTAACTTTTGCGTAGCCCCTTAGTAAGTTTCCTACTGGGTATCTTGCCCTTTCTTTTTGGCCTTTGGCTTCTATGGGTTTCTTTTGATTTTTTTTTTTATCTTTTGTTTGCTTGAACAACATTGGTGAAACATAGCTTTATTGAAGAGGTAAAACCTTATTCGTGTTTCTAGTCAATCAGTGGTGATGGATTTGACTTTTATTTTGGTCAATGGCGCAGTTTGATCACTTTGACGCATTTTGAAAATGTTTGCTTAAACATGGTTATTAATGAGGTTTAGAAATGAATAGCAAGAAGAGAAGCAAATAGTAAGTGTAAACCCCTAATTTTGCCCGACCTCTCAATAAAGACCAAAAGACTTTTCTATCTGAAGATAAAGCTTCGGTGGACGTCTATTGGTATCAATCGGCTTCTGTCTGAGGAAAGGAAAGATTCCCGAGAGTCCTAGAACACAAAATCTGGCCAAAACACTCGAGACAACCATCCCAAAAGCCAAGACAGCCGTCCCAGATAGTCCAAATGGCCGTCCCACATGCCAGACGACCGTCTCACCCAATTTTGACACTTGGGACGGCCGTCCCGACCTCTGCAAACGACGGTCCCTATTTTTTGCACCCCAGACAGTCGTCCCGAGCTGCCAGGCTGAAAAAACTATATATAGGAGCTCATTTGAGCATTTTTGGACACACCTAAAATTCTCTTCTCTCCCTCTTTCAAATGAACTCTCTGATTGCCTATAAGGTAACAATCGGTTAAGGAAGTTTCTTGCGGCATTCGATTCTTCTTAGAATTTTAGTAGAGTCGGTCCTATATTCAGAGAGGAGAGTCTTTGTAGAATGGAGGATTGCCAAAACGCATCCTCACAGTTGAAGAATTGTAATAAAAAGCTTGCTACGAAGGTTCTTTTCAATTATCTTCTCTTTTATTGCTTTATTTACAGCTTTATGTATGCAATAGAAAATAAAATCATGTAGATAGCCATTTTTAAACATTGTATAATAAAATAGGGTAATAGCGTAATTTCTCTTAATCTTTACTTTACGAATTAATCCGTCATAGGGAACCCGAAAGGGGCGTCGTGGGGGTGCTAACACCTTCCTCACGCGTAACTAACTCCCTTACCTAACTCTGGTTATAATGGCCAAGTTTGGTTTTTCTTAAAATCAACGCCTTTTTATCCTTTTCCAATGTTTATGGTCAAAACATTGGTGGCGACTCCATAAGAACCCTTTTGCAAAAACCTTGCTTTTATTAGAGGATAGTTCAGTTGTTGAGCACCTCGGAAGCAATGAACACATTTTAAAATAAAATGCGAGTCTAAATCATCTTTTCGCGACCGCTCGCATAAACGTTTGAGATGTCCCTAGACGTCAGATCGGACGGCGGTGATAGATGGCGACTCCACTGGGGAAGCTAGAGAGTTGATCCCATTTAGTGACGGATAAATTCAAACTAAGTATAGATTTGAAATTACGCCTTTACCCTCCTTTGTATGTTTTATTGTATGGCTTTAATAACTGTTGTATGATTATTTTTCTGCAAATTGTCTGAAATATAAACTGTACACAAAAACCCTTGCACACTACAGTCCCTCTATACCCGGGGGCAAGAGTGAATACCTATAGGGAGTGGGTGGCAGATACGATCGGCTTGTTGGCACACGGGGCTACAACCGTTGTCGGAAAACCACCAACTCAAGGTGATAACTCTCTTCTTTTGGTCCAAGGATGTCGACACAGAGTTCCGTGCATGACCTGAGGACTGAGAGATTGAGAGGTCCCTATAATGGGGGCACCTTAGGGACCTTTGGCCTTGGTGAGAACAGCTTAGAACCGCCTAAACCAAGCACGTTTCTGCAGGAAAACCCCACCTCAAAATAAGCGTGGCTTTTCTCTTGGATGGATGAATTGTGTGTGCATTTGTTTGTTGCATTTGTATTGATGCATTAGCATAGGGTAATCATACAACAAACAAAATAGTAAAAATCCTAAAAACCATAAAAGTGATAAGAATAAACCAACTTTATCTCGGACAGTCTTCGTTTAAGCTAGCCTGGTTTCAGGTTCTTTGTAAGCTAAGTAGCCACGTTGACCAACAGAAGAGATAAAGGGCTATAAAAAAAAAAACAATTTAAAGCCATAAAAATACCGTTTACAATAAAAATATTTTTGACAAAGTCGTATCATTCATACCATATCATCCAATAAGTGGTAAAACTAAGAGAGAAAATAAATGCAGCATGTATACATATCATTTTAATAAACCTCTAAAAAATGGGTCTTAGGAGCGTGTTTTTGGGAAAATTACTGGGCCAAATTGTTGAACATTCAAGGACTTGATGTTGCACTTGATGGACATGAAGATTGTTGATTTTGATGATGATTCAAGAACACAAAGACTTAGAGTGTTGAAGACTTGTTTTGTATTGTAATAACTCTGTTTCAATTAGATTGAGTCTGTAATATTAGAGTTTAAGATAGCCGGTACATAGTCTGCACCTTAGAAGCTTCAAAAAGCTCAAATTTATCATCCAGACTCGGCTTTAATCGATTAAATAGGGAAATAATCGATTAAAACAGTGAGAAAAATCATTTTCTGTAACAACTCACTGGTTTAATCGATTAAACCAACTATTAATCGATTAACAGGCGGTTTAATCGATTAAAACCCCTTTTAATCGATTAAAATAGAGAGTTTTGGGTTCTGTTGATTTTTGGCTCTTTTTTAATCGATTAACACTTCATTTAATCGATTATTTCAGTCAGATTTTGATTTGAAGTTATTTAATTGATTAATTTGAATTTTAATCGATTAAATCTGACCAGGTTGGCTTCCTAGCCGTTGCCAATGGATATTTTGACTATTATTCCCTTCCATATGAACGTTGGAGATGCTTGGTTATAAATAGGGACCTTCATTTCACTTCTACTCACTTCTATCTCTTGAAATCAAGCTATCTTGCCTTATTCTAGCAATCTTGCCCTCTTCTCAATACACTTAGCTTTCTAAATTTTCTTGTTATTCCTCTAATCTTTCAATGGCCTCATCTTCTCGTGCTAAGATCCCTACTAGAAGAAGATCTGCACCCTCATCTTGTCCCCGTCCTAATTCTGTAGAAGGATGGATTTCTGATACAGATGGCCAACAAGAATTTCTGACCTACTAGAAGGAACGTGCTATTATTTCTCCCAAGTTTCTTATTGGTGAGCAATTCATCAATAGGGGATTCAATTTTCCCAACCTTCTTGAAATTCAAGGAGTTCTTCCCTTCATCCAAATGCAAGGTACGTATTATCCTGACCTAGTTAGGGTATTTTACTCTAGATTTAAATTTAGAGATCAAATTGCTACCTCTAGAGTAAAGGGCGTCACAATTATTCTTGACGATGATATCTGGGAAAACGTCGCTCACTTTCCAATTAGAGAAGATGCTATTAACATTTATGGTGAGTTAGATGATTTTGACAGGTTTTTAGCTTACCGTTCTTTTCTGAGAAATCCCTCCATGGAGATTGGGCGTCTCCTTCATGCTGGACCTTTAAAGAAGGAAGAACGCATGATTCTACATCTAATTGTCTGGATCCTCTGTCCCCGAGCTACAAATCATGCTCAATGTTCTTCAATTGATCTTAGGATTATTCATGCAATAATGAATAATGAGCCTTTAGATTGGGGTGTTCTTGTCACCATGACTATGTTAAAAGCCAAACGTCATCCCACCTTCAAAATTCCATATGCTCTCCTTGTCTCCCGTATTCTTGAATATAAAGGAGTAAATGTTGAAGGTGAACAAGCAATTAGAACAAATAACTTGAACCGCATGCTGGACAACACATTGATTCAACTCCAAATGGTGCGAGTCAATGATATTTATGTTCACAAAGATGACGTTCCTAATCAAGGTGATGCTAATGAAGATTCTGATGAAGATATGCCTCCAGCTGCTGAGTTTCCCTCTAACCAAATTCAAAGTGTTGGAACTTCCTCCACTCATCATGAAACCCGACAATCCATGGAAGACATGTTATCTGACATGAATCAGAGGATGCAATCATTCTTCACTCTTTCTGGAGTACGGCATGAGGAAATAATTCGCCGTATATCTGATGTAGATGATAAAGTGTGTCGTTTAGAAAATAGATTTGATGCACACTTTCATAGTGATGATAGTGAAGAATTTTAAATTTGTTGTTTATTTCTCTTCTTGTGATGTAATGTATTGACATTTCTGAAATAAAATGTGATGTTTTGTTATTGCTTTGATTGAGGGGGAGTTTTCTCTAAATTATGCATATTTTAAGGGGGAGCTCTTATGTTTGTCATAGATGAATTATTTTTTATTCTAATCAAAATAGGGGGAGAAAATATTTAAAGCCTAATATGATTGTTTTTAAATATTATCTGGTATATTATCTGGTATGTTTAATGTGTTTGTTAGTATGACAGATAAAACAGGTTATTACAAGGCTTT
Source organism: Sphenostylis stenocarpa (assembly GCA_963425845.1). Lineage (NCBI taxonomy): Eukaryota > Viridiplantae > Streptophyta > Magnoliopsida > Fabales > Fabaceae > Sphenostylis > Sphenostylis stenocarpa. Next base: position 63,810,546 of record OY731400.1, on the reverse strand, counting down.
AAAAAGATAATTTTGATCATCATCAAAAAGGGGGAGATTGTTGAACATTCAAGGACTTGATGTTGCACTTGATGGACATGAAGATTGTTGATTTTGATGATGATTCAAGAACACAAAGACTTAGAGTGTTGAAGACTTGTTTTGTATTGTAATAACTCTGTTTCAATTAGATTGAGTATGTAATATTAGAGTTTAAGATAGCTGGTACATAGTCTGCACCTTAGAAGCTTCAAAAAGCTCAAATTTATCATCCAGGCTCGGCTTTAATCGATTAAATAGGGAAATAATCGATTAAAATAGTGAGAAAAATCATTTTCTGTAACAACTCACTGGTTTAATCGATTAAACCAACTATTAATCGATTAACAAGCGGTTTAATCGATTAAAACCCCTTTTTATCGATTAAAACAGAGAGTTTTGGGTTCTGTTGATTTTTGGCTCTGTTTTAATCGATTAACACTTCATTTAATCGATTATTTCAGTCAGATTTTGATTTTTAACTTCAAATCAAACCTATTTTCGAAAACCCTATTTCCAAGAACCCTAGTTTCGAAATCCCCAATTCCTAAACCCTAATTTCTCTACTTAAACTCTTCTATGACACTCAGAAAAGAAGAACAACCTTTTTCATACAAAAGTTAAGTGCTGTGAGTGCTAGAGAACTGTTTGTTGCAAGAAAAAGGGGCTTTCGGAACCTGGTGTGGGCTAGAAGCGATAAGAATCACTAAGTGGAGTTCTTAGTGGATTGTGTGTTGTGCCGTCTCTAGGGAAAGTTGTTCATCATCTCTTGTGGATTTCAAGAGAGGTGTTTTCTTATCTTTATCTTTTCAATTGTAATTTGTTTGTAACAACTTGATCATAGTGACAGCGTTAATCCTCTGTTTGAGTGATTAGCAACTGGACGTATGGTCTTTTGATCCGAACCAGTATAAATTTCCTGTGTAAGATTCTCTTCTCTTCTCTATTTACATTTACACAATTTTTAATCGGTAAAATTTGGGGAAAATTTTGAAAACCTAATTTTTATTAAGAAACCAATTCACCCCCCCTCTTGGTTTTTGTCTGATCACGCGCGATCATTCCGCTGCGCGATTCTAACACAAATCCCCTTTGGAAATTTGCAGCTTGGTTCTTCACCTTTTTCTCTTCGTTTTGATATGCTGTGCATCCAAATCTGACAACCCAGTCAAAAGTTATCCCACTTTCAATATCTGCCGTCATAAAAAGTATTTTTGTAGTGCATGCATAAACACATTCATTATAGGATGCATTAGATATCCTTAGATAATAGCGAAAGAGACCCAAGTGCGTTTATAACCTTCCTAGAAGAGATAAGTGCGCTAAGGTATGATGGTAACCTTTTGAAAAAAGGGAACCATCACACCAAGGTAGGTATGGTACTCCCTAAAGCATAAGCGTTTAGGAAAATACCAAAGCTATTGTCTAAGACATATCTATCTCACACTAATCATTTGAAATAAAAAGCTATAATAAAAATCTTTAAAATCATTTAGAAAGTGGCTGGTCTTCCGCTCGTCCTCACCCATGCCCAAAAAGCTAAAAAGATGGAGCAATTAGAAGAACAAAACCGAAAGCTCACCACTAAGCTTAATATGCTGAAAGAGCAAATGGCTCAAATGATGCGCCAGTAAAGTCTCCACAAAGAGGGTCCTCAGAGTGGACAAGCCTCTCACCAAGAAGAGGAAGAGGAACCTAACGTTGAACACGCCCAATCTGATACAAGGGCAGTACATATTCATACTCCGGAAATATCGAAACAACAAATTACTGCCTTGGAGGAGAGGTTGAGAGCCATGGAAAGGCATAACTTTGATGTTAAAGAGGCGGCTGATATGTGCCTCGTTAAAAACATCCAATTCCCCAACAAATTTAAAACTTCGGATTTCCCAAAGTACATGGGAATAACTTGTCCCAAAAGCCATCTCACAATGTACTATTGTAAGATGGCTGCATATGCTGACAATGAGAAACTCCTGATCCATTGCTTTCAGGAGAGCCTGGCTGAGTCAGCCTTAAACTAGTATATGCAACTAGAAGGAGGGCAAATCCAAACATGGAGACATCTGGCGGATGCTTTTCTTCATCGTTATAAATACAATATTGATCTGACACCAGGGAGAGTAGATTTATAATTACTAAGCAAGAAAGACGACGAATCCTTTAAGGCATATGCCCAACAATGGAGGGAATTAGCAGCACAAGTAGAACCTCCTCTATCCGACAAAGAAACGACATCCATGTTCATCAATTCTCTGACTGGTCCCTACTATGACAAAATGATAGGGAACACATCACACTTTTTGCAGATGTGGTAATTATAGGGGAAAGAGTGGAGCAGGTTTGAAAAGTGGAAGAACTACACAACATACTTCCTCCAATTCCTCCACCCCAAATGTTAAAAAGAACTTTGGAAAAAAGAAGGAAGGAACCGTAAATGCAATCAACTTTGCCACTCCTTCTTCCTCCTCGCAGCAGACCAAATCACGCAGACCGGAAAGGAAATTCACTCCAATACCCACCTCCTATGGAAGTCTGCTTTTAAAATTGTTGGATGCCAAACTTCTCGTGCGCATCCCTCCCAAGAAAATAGAGCCACCATATCCAGAATGGTATAAGCCAAACGTAAAATGCAATTATCATTCAGATGCTCCGGGACACTCCGTAGATAACTGTGTGGCCTTAAAGCATAAGGTCTAGGATTTAGTAGATGCAGGGTGGATTACCTTTGACGCATCTACTCCAAAAGTGGATGACCAGCCTCTATCTAAGCTCGAATAAAAGATGGGATAAGGAAGATCAGCAAATTAGGGCTCATCATTTTTTGTCATTTCTAAAAAATAATAAATATAAAAACTAATAATAATAAAAATAATAAAAGCTTCTGATGTATCTCTCGTGATCCTTGCCCGTGATCACGAGATTTTTTATTAAAGTGGGCTTTGTAAATATTTCTTTCTATCAATACAACGAGGCATTTTTCATAATATTCGTATTCTCTTTCATTCTTTTCTCTCTCACACACTTAATAAAGAAATCTAAAACAAAGCATAACCATACAGTCATGTCTACGATTGAAAACTCTCTAGAAGACCCGAAAGCTGAAGACGAATGGATTGAGTCAAATAGTGAGGAGGGGACCATTTCCCCGGACATGCAAAGACTGTTGGAAAAAGAAGCTCAATCAATATAGTCCCATCAGGAAAAAACTGAGGCCATCAATTTGGGACAAGAAGATAATAAGAAAGAAGTAAATATTGGTACCCAAATTGACGATGATGTCAGGGAAAGGTTGATACAATTATTAAAAGAATATGTGGACGTGTTTGCATGGTCCTACCATGATATGCCTGGAATTGATAAAAGCATAGTGGAGCATAGATTACCACTAAAAGAGGGATTTCGGCCAGTTAAGCAGAAGCTCAGAAGAGTAAAGCCAGAATGGTCCTTAAAAATTAAGGAAGAAGTAGAAAAATAGTTGGATGCCAATTTTCTAATCGTGTCAAAATACCCTGAATGGTTGGCAAACATCGTGCCAGTTATAAAGAAGAATGGAAAAATCAGAATATGCGTAGATTACAGGGACTTAAATCGTGCAAGTCCAAAAGATGATTTTCCCTTACCACATATTGATATGCTGGTAGATCACACCGCTACGAATACTCTCTATTCTTTCATGGATGGATATGCAGGGTATAACCAAATTAAATTGGCTGTTGAAGATAGAGAAAAAACTTCCTTCATTACGCCGTGGGGTACATTCTGTTATAGAGTAATGCCTTTTGGACTCAAGAATGCAGGGGCTACTTATCAAAGGGCTATGGTAACATTATTTCACGATATGATCCACAAAGAAATCGAAGTATATGTGGATGATATGATCGCCAAGTCCAAAAATGAGATGGATCACCTACAATACTTAAAGAAATTATTCAATTGGCTTCAGAAATACCAGATCAAGCTTAATCCGACTAAATGTACGTTCAGAGTACGATCATGTAAACTTCTTGGGTTTATTGTCAGTAAAAAAGGAATTGAGGTAGACCCTGATAAAACAAAGGCAATTGTAGAAATGCCCCCACCAAGAACAGAAAAAGAAGTCAGAGGGTTTTTGGCCCGAATAAATTATATCGCACGGTTCATTGCACAATTAACAGACAAGTGTACACCCATTTTTAAGTTGTTGCGTAAAAACCAACCGAAAGTTTGGAATGATGAATGTTAATAAGCTTTTGAAAAGATCAAAATGAGCCTAACCAATCCCCCAGTGTTGGTACCACTTGTGGAAGGAAGACCCCTGATTCTTTACCTTTCAGTACTCGACAAGTCCATGGGATGTGTGCTCGGTCAACAAGACGATACGGGTAAGAAAGAACAAGCCATATATTACCTCAGTAAGAAATTTCTAAACTATAAGACCCGTTATACACCACTCGAAAAAACATGTTGTGCATTGGTATGGGCAACTCAGTGCCTTCGACAATATATGGTTAGACATACGACTTGGTTGATTTCCAAAATGGACCCAATCAAATATCTGTTTGAAAAACCCATCTTGACCAAAAGAATAGCTAGGTGGCAGGTACTCCTTTCAGAATTCGACATTGTTCATGTCACTCAGAAAGCTATCAAAGGTAGTCCTTTAGCAGACTACCTGGCACATGGACCAACTGACGAATATCAATCCCTCCAAGATGATTTTCCAGATGAGCACATAATGCACATCCAACATGAAGAACTTGAAAATAATAAGTAGATCATGTTTTTCGATGGAGCTTCAAACTTACTGGGACATGGGATCAAAGCTATTTTAATATCTCCCGAAAAGAAGTATATCCCAGTAACAGCCAGACTAAACTTTGATTGCATGAACAATATGGAGGAATACGAAGCCTGTGCTCTAGGTATTCAAGCAGCTTTGGATCATGGGGTGACTAGACTCAAAGTATTCGATGACTCATCCCTTGTCATTTACCAACTCAAAGGTGAATGAGAAACTAGAAATTCCAAATGAATCCCTTATCTGGAGCACATCCGTAATATGACTTCAAAAATGGAAAACATTAGTTTCGAGTACATCCCTCGGGAAGATAACCAGATTGCAGATGCACTTGCAACATTGTCATCCATGTTCGCGTTAGGACAAGAACATGAGATGCCCATCATCCAAGTCAAAAGGCATGACAAACAAGCCTTTTGTATGATGGTGGACAATGAAAAAGATAAAACCCCTTGGTATCATGACATAAGGCAATACTTGACAAAAGGTGCATATCCCGAGGGAATCAGTGACAATGATAAAAGGATTATTTGGAAAAGGGCCATAGGGTTTATGTTGATAGGAGAAACCCTTTATAAAAAGAATTTTGATTCTACTTTGTTAAGATGCGTCAATCTCAAAGAAGCCCAAACATTGATTAAAGAAATACATGAAGGAATCTTTGGAACTCATGCACCGGGCATATGATGGCTAGAAAAATCCTCAAGGCAGGATATTTTTGGTCCACAATGGAAAAGGACTGTCATCAGTATGCCAGAAAATGTCACAAGTGTCAGGTACATGTGGACAATATACATGTTCCACCGGTACCTCTCAATGTTATGGCTATACCTTGGCCATTCGCTATGTGGGGCATAGATGTTATCGGACCCATTGAGCCTAAGGCATCCAATGGTCATCGATTCATTTTGGTAGCTATCGATTACTTCACTAAATGGGTAGAAGCTGCATCTTATGCACATGTGACTAAAAAGGTAGTGACTATCTTTGTTAAGAGAAATATCATATGTCGATATGGCATCCCGCATTGTCTTATTACTGTAGACCCCTAATTTTGCCCGGCCTCCCAATAAAGGCTAAGAAGACTTCCTATATGAAGATAAAGCTTCGGTGGACGTCTATCGGCATCAATCGACTTCCGAATAAAGAAAGGAAAGCTTCCCGGGAGTCCCAGAACACAAAATCTAGCCAAAATAGTCGAGATGGCCGTCCCAGAAGTCGGGATGGCCGTCCCAGCCAGCCCAAACGGTCGTCCCACATGCTAGACGGGCGTCTCAGCCAGTTTTGCTGCTTGGGACGACCGTCCCAGATCCCAGACGGCCATCCCGGCCTTCCCAGACGCCCATCCCTGTTTTCTGCACCCCAGACGACCGTCCTGAGCTGCCAGGCTGCGAAAACTATAAATAAGAAGCTCATTTGAGCATTTTACACACTCCAGACACTTGTCTTCTCTCCCTCTTTTGAATGAACTCTCTGATTGCCTAAAAAAGGTAACAATCGGTTAAGGAATATGATTCCAGCATTCGATTCTTCTTAAAATTTTAGTAGAGTCGATCTTGTATTCGGGGAGGAGAGTATTTGTAGAGCGGGGGATTGCCAAAATGCATCCTCACAGTTAAAGATTTGCAATACAAAGCTTGCTACGGAGGTTCTTTTCACTTCTCTTCTCTTTTATTGCTTTATGTATGCAATCACAAATAAAATCATGCAGATAACCATTTTTAAATAATGTATAAATAAAATAGGGTAATAGCGTAATTTCTCTTAATCTTTACTTGATGAATTAAATCCATCATAGGGAACCCGAAAGGGGCGTTGTGGGGTGCTAACACCATCCCCACACGTAACTAACTCCCTTACCCAACTCTGGTTATAATGGCCAAGTTTGGTTTTTCTTAAAATCAATGCCTTTTTATCCTTTTCCAATGTTTATGGTCAAAACATTGGTGGCAACTCCATAAGAACCCTTTTGCGAAAACCTTGCTTTTATTAGAGGATAATTCAGTTGTTGAGCACCTCGGAAGTAATGAACACATTTTAAAATAAAACGCGAGTCTAAACCATCTGGGGACGGCGGCGACAGATGGCAACTCTACTGGGAAAGCTAGAGAGTTGATCCCATTTATTGACGGATAAATTCAAACTAAGTAAAGATTTGAAATTACGCCTTTACCCTCCTTTGTATGTTTTATTGTATGGCTTTAATAACTGCTGTATGATTATTTTTTCTGCAAATTGTCTGAAATATAAACTGTACACAAAAACCCTTGCACACTACAGTCCCTCTATACCCGGGGGCAAGAGTGAATACCTATAGGGAGTGGGTGGCAAATACGACCGGCTTGTTGGCACACGGGGCTACAACCATTGTCGGAAAACCACCAACTCAAGGTGATAACTCTCTTCTTTTGGTCCAAGGATGTCGACACAGAGTTCCGTGCATGACCCGAGGATTGAGAGATTGAGAGGTCCCCATAAAGGGGGTGTCGCCGCCGTCAAAACGAGGCGGTCAGAGCGACGCGATGGTTTCTGACTTTCCATTTTTCGCGTTTTTATAGGTGTGGTTACAACACCTTTAGGTTGTCCGATAACCGGGCTGAACCTAGGGGCAAAGTTTTCGAAAAGGCGCTCTTGGGTTGTCCGATAACCGGACTAACCCAAGAACTAATTTTTGAAGGATTCTGGATTTGCCACCGATGTTTTTACCGGAAACATCGGAAAAGGAGTAAAAAGGCGTTGGTTTTCGAAAAACCAACTTTGGTCATTAGAACCAGAGTTGGGTAAGGGAGTTAGTTACGTGTAAAGGAAGTGTTAGTTCCTTTACGACGCCCCTTTCGCGTTCCCTATGATAGGCCAGCTATTTTAAATAAATAAACCCGTGAAAATACGCTTTTACCCTTTTATTTGTAGAATTTTAAACTATGACTACATGGCCCTAATATCTATTGCGTAATTTAAAATAAGGCAGTAAAAGATAGAGAGAGAAAGTAGAAACCTCCGAGGCAAGCTTTCTTATTAATTCTGTGAAAAATAGGGTGCTTTTTGGCAGCCCTTCACTCTTTACAGCACCAGAACCTCTCAAAAAACGCTATAAAAACTCTTAGAAAGCTCTCAGAAACTCCGGAAATGCTTCGGAGGGGTTCTAGAAAGAGAATTTGAAGAAAAGTCTAAAGAGAGAATGGAAGAACTGTGTGGAATGAGGGGAATGTGGCTCCTATTTATAGGTATTCGTGCCTGTCAGGTCGAGACGGGCCATCTCGTCTAACAAGGTCGAGACGGCCGTCTCGCCTTGCAGGAATGGTGAGACGGCGGTCTCGCCACTTGCGCAAGGCGAGACGACGGTCTTGACCCTAAAAGGCGAAAATCCTTATTTACATGCCAAAAATCCCTCCTATCCTAGTATGGGGCCTAATAGTCTCTCCTAATGGCTTCTTAGGCTTCATCCATCTTCGAAAAGGAGGATTCTGGTCTTTATTATGAGGCCGGGCAAGATTTGGGGTCTACAGCTGCCCCCCCTTTACCCGACTAGTCGACTGCTGGCCTGTTGTGCCAAGGAGATCGACTGGAGGGTAAAGGAGTTGACCCTCTTGCCCGTTTGTCCTTCAGATGCTCCGTCTTGCGGCGGTTGATCTTCTGGGAAAATTTGTGTTGTGCACCTCCAGGATAGTCCTTCTGACGGTAGCCGATCCCTTCGGTTGACACATGGTAGGACCTCAGGATACTCCTTCTGACGGTAGCCGATCCTTCGGTTGATGCATGGTAGGACCTCAGGATACTCCTTCTGACGGTAGCCGATCCTTCGGTTGATGCATGGTAGGACCTTAGGATACTTCTTCTGACGGTATCCGATCCTTTGGTTGATGGGTATAAACCCCCTATCTGGCTGGTAGTTGCAGTCCGCTGTGTGTTGGACTGGATGAGTATGAACCCCCCATCAGGCTGGTACAGTCCACTGCGTAGGACTGGTGGTGGTGGCGGCTTACTGCTCGGGTGGCTCATGTGCCGAGCGTTGAGATGTGCTTTCTTTGTTTTTGTTTGTCTTTTCTGAGATTTGGTCGTCCGGTCTGTGCCGGGGATTTTGTTGGTGTTCATCCAACTTGTTGATTGCTGGGGATCTTTGCTTTTGGTCTTTTTTGTGGTGATTACCCGTCTCTTGTTGGTTGGTCGGGCAATCTTTGTTTGTTGTTCGACTCTTGCTTGGTCGTCGAAAATTGTTGGTTGTTTGAGGATACATGTCGCCGCCCTCCAAAAAGGATAATGGCGGTCGGAGCGACGCGATGGTTTTCCGACTCTTATTTCTTTCGTAATCGCGTTTTTTATTGGTTACAACGCTTTTAGTTGTCCGTTAACCGGGCTAACTTAAAAACGAGGTTTTTAAAAAGGTGTCTTTGAGTTGTCCGATAACCGGGCTAACCCTAAAGACTTATTTTTATGGGTTCTATGGAGTCGCCACCGACGTTTTTACCGGAAACATCGGAAAAGGAAAAAAAGGCGTTGGTTTTTGAAAAACCAACTTTGGTCCGTTAAAACCAGAGTTGGGTAAGGGAGTTAGTTACGTGTAAAAGGGGTATTAGCCCTTTTACGACGCCCCTTTCGGGTTCCCTATGACAGGCCAACTTTATTTGTTTATAAATGAACTAGAAAAATGCGTTTTTGCCCCTTTTTATTGTGCGGAAATTAAAAATATGACTACATGGCCCTAATTTCTATTGCAGCATTTATAATTGAAAGCAATAAAAGTAAAGAAGCGGGAATTTCACCTCCGAAGCAAGCTTTTTGTATTTATATTTCAAAATTTGGGTGCTTTTTGGCAGCCCTTCACTCTACAAGACGTCGGAATGCTTCTCGAACGCCGAAAAACACTCTTAAACACTCAGAAACTCCAGAAATTGCGTCGGAGGGATTCTAGAGAGAGGTTTCTAGAGAGAAGGGAGAGCTAGAGAGGTGATTTTCTGTGTGGAAAATGGGGAAATGGCGCCCCTATTTATAGTTTTTCGCACCTGACAGGTCGAGACCGCCGTCTCCTCTGACAGGGTCGAGACCGCCGTCTGGAAATTCCAGACTGCCGTCTCGTTCGCGACAGAGGTCGAGACCGCCATCTGGAAAATCCAGACCGCTGTCTCGACTAGGCAGGAATCGAGACCGCCGTCTGGAAAATCCAGACCGCCGTCTCGACTTTTGCAGGAAACGAGACCGCCGTCTCGACTTTCGAGACGGCGGTCTCGTCTTGCAATGAGACGAGACGGCGGTCTGGGTTTCCCAGACGGCGGTCTCGTCCCTTCAGGGCGAGAAACTTTATTTTCGGGCCAAAAATCCCTCCTATCCTAGTACGGGAGCCTAATAGTCTCTCCTAATGGCTTGTTAGGCTCTGGCCGTCTTCAGATAGGGAGCTTTCTGGCTTTATTCTGAGGCCGGGCAAGATTTGGGGTCTACAGCTGCCCCCCCTTTACCCGACTGGTCGACTGTTGGCTTGTTGTGCCAAGGGGTCGACTGGAGGGTAAAGGAGTTGACCCTCCTGCCCGGCTGGTCCTTCAGATCCTTCGCCCTTTGCAGCGGATGATCCTCTGGAAAAAAGTGTTGTGCGCCTCCGGGATGCTCCTTCGACGCGGTAGCTGACCCCTTCGACTGATGAGTACGAACCCTCACCCGGTTTGACGAGTACGAACCCCCGCCCGGTTTGACGAGTACTAACCCCCGCCCGGTAAGCCCTCTTCTGTAAGGCTTGATGAGTTCACACCCCCATCTGGTGTTAAGCCTTCGGATGCTCCTTCGACGCGGTAGCTGACCCTTGGGCTGATGAGTACGAACCCCCATCTGGTTTGGTGCCTTTGGATGCCCCCTTCTTGCGGTGGCTGATCCTTTGGCTATGGTGGCGACTTACTGCTCTAGCTCATGCGCCGATGTGGATGTACTTTCTTTGTTGTTTTGTCTTTTGTCGTCCAGTCTGTACCGGGGATTCTTGGACTTCATCCAGCTTGTTGATTGTTGGGGATTCTTTGTTTTTGATTTTTTTTGGTAATTGCCTGACCTTTGCTGATCGGTCGGGCGGTTTTTTTGTGTATTGACTCTTGGTAGCCAATTCTTATTGGTTAGGGTAGTTGTTTTGATCCTGCCTTTTTCTCGCGGTTTTATCTCTTTTTTTCCTCGCGATCTTGGATTCTTTGGCTTTTGTTAAGCATATGCCTTTTCTTTTTAAGCTTCTTTCTTGTTATGATGGCTTTTGCAAAAAAAAGTAAGGGATGCGTGAAATAAAATTTTTATTCACCGGACAATTTATTACAGCGATTTTTATTTTGACCCGTACAACCCCTAAGAGTCATCATCAGAAGGGGGGTGGGAGGGGAAATGTTTATACATATGATAGCGGAAGTCGGTTTGTTCTTGGACTTCATCATTGTAGTCCTCCTGATACGTTGTCCAATCCTGCCGCATCCTCTGCTGCTCCTGGCAGATCTCGTCCAGGCCTTCTTGAAGGGCTTGTTGGCGGGCGTCTTGTTCTTGCCGCCACTGGGTCTGCTGCTCCTGCCATATCGCCATTTGGCCGAGCTGCTGGCTTAGATCAGTCATATGTTGGTGGAGGCCAGCAAAGTCCTCCGTGTACGGTGGTGGTTGCTACTGCTGCTGCTGCCGCTGTTGCTGGAAGCTGGGAGACGTGGGCACATCCTGCATTGCCACTATTCCCTGGAGTTCCAGCTCAAAGTCCAGGGTAGGATGCAGGGCGAATTGACCTCCCCGACGTATCAGCATCCCCATGCTGACCAGCATTGGCCCGTTGATGGGCTCGGGTCGCAAGTTGCGGGCCAGCTCCTCCCGACCCGGGCACCCCATTCTCTCTGCTAGAGGGGTGATGAGGGGAGCTACAAGGATGGCCCCTGCAGATCTGCTCCCAAAGTCCTTCAGGGCCCTCAGGAAGAAGTACCCAGGATTGCAGCGCCGTCTCTGGTGCATGCAGTAGAGGATGAAGAGGTCAGGGAGGGATATCTTCCCCTGACTTTCTTTCCTTGCGTGGATAGTGCCTGCTAGCAGCTTGTGGCAGATGCGGAGTGGTGCGGGGAGTGCAGACCCCCTCATCAGTGAGGGCAATGATGTGGCTCCTGTGAGCCCGTGCCACATCTCAGCAGCGGTGAGGTTGGTGGGCCTGGAGCAGATGGCTTCTCGGTACTCCCGGGTTAAAGCCGCCTCAGGCCGGATGAATCCAATGGACACATTGAATTCTTCCAGCGTAGTAGTATGGTACTGCCCACCCATAAAATAATTGACCATCTTGGTGGGCTGCATGCCTGAGGCCATGGAGGGGATCTCGATGAGAGAGACCGAGGCCAGAAACTCCAGTACCGCTTGTGGGTACACATGAACGGGTGGTGGCTGCAGCAGAAAGCTCCACCCGATGTTATCAATGTGGGCCCGAACGTCTTCCTCCCATCCGAACTCAGCTAGGACAGCAAAATCCAGTGCCAGCATGGAGTGCCACTGATAGCTTCTCAGGTTGTCCAAGCGGGCCTGGTGTTGTGGTTGGAGTTGAGAAGGGTCCGGGGGTGGCGGTGGTGCTGAGCTGCTAGCACCAGCGGTGCCCCTTCTCTTCCTGGAACCGCTTCTACTGAACATCTTTGAGTAGAGAAGGTTTGGGAGAGCAAGATGTGAATTTTGGGAGCTCTGGAGACTTTGGAGGCTTGGAGAATTGTGAGGAAACCCTCCAAGGCGCGCCCCCTTATATAGGATTTTTTTCAGGTCGAGACCGCCGTCTGGGAAGTCGAGACGGTGGTCTCGTTTTGTTGACCAAACGAGACGGCGGTCTCGATAACCCGGACGACGGTCTCGACTTTGCCTAAGTCGAGACGGCGGTCCGGTTTCTCGCGACGGCGGTCTCGATTTGTTAGGGATCCGAGACGGCGGTCTGGAATATCCAGACGGCGGTCTCGGATTTTTGGGATGCTTTTTTTTTTTTTTTTTTTTTCAAATAAGACATAGGACCTTGTTCAAAAACATTTTATGCATGCAAATGTTTTTATGTTTGATGTCCTAAAATGTCTACTCTTGGTTAAATTTTAAGAAGGATTAACCGACGTATCTTGTAGCGCGGAATGCCCTCCTGATCTGTGTTTTTGTGTTTGCTGTACCTTGCCGGCTCTTGCTGTGACCGAAGTACCATTTTTTTTTTCTTTTTCTTTTCTTTTCTTTTTCTCCTTTTTTTTTGTTTGGTAGAGCACCTTTTGCCATGTAGTTCCCCTTTTTCCTCGTTGTAGGGATTTTAATCCTCTTGTTGACTATACGCCTCCACATTCCCAAATTAATTATTAGAATTTTTGGTGTGAAGGTCAAGAGAAAAGAAGTAAAGGGGATGATTTCAATGGCTTGTGTTTTAGAGTGTTGTTTTTGTTGGAAATTGTGTTTGTAAGAATGGGTGGCTAGGGTTAGGTTTAAGTGTTTAAGCTTTTGTCTAAGCAAACATTTTTCCCTCCCTTTGGTATTTGCGCCTTTTGGTTTTATTCCTATCGCTTTTTGTAGCTAATTGATTTCCCTAGATCGCCCTTTGGGTTTTCGAACTAGGATACTGTGTTTTGGCCCTCACCTTTGTCTAGGTTCTCTCTCTTGTAAAATTTTGGAGGAATCCTAGTGGACCTTTATTTATGACCCTAACTTTTGCCTAGGTTACCCTTTGTTGTTGTTCGGGTGTCCTACCGGGTCGACCCTAACTTTTGTGTAGCCCCCTTTGTGGGTTTCCTACCGGGTCATTTACTTCCTTTTGTTTTATTTATTTTTTTGGCCTTTGGCCTTCTTTTTTTGTGTTTATTTTTTGTTCACAGTATTGGCGAAGCAAGACCTTTTTTATGGATGAGGTGAGGTCTTATATGTTTTGCTTCTAATCAACTAGCTTGATGGTACTAGCGATGATAGTTGTTGGTTATTTGAATGCGCTTTTATTCCTTTCTTTTGTTTGTTTACTTAGACAAGGGTTATTTACGTGGTCCAGTCATAAGTAGAGAGAAAAGAAGCAGATAGTAAGAATAATTCTTTATTAATTAACAAGGGAATGTGTGCCCTAAAATGCCCGGGGGTCGGGCTCGCCCCGGGGGATAGTCTCTAACAGTCATGGGGTTTACATCCCTTAAACAACGAAAAAGACTTCCTAATGACTAAGGTGCTTCTTGACGCTTGCACCCCTCCACTTCGGAAAATCTGCTTGAGTGCGCGGAGGGGGGACATCCCTTTCCTTCTTTCCGCCCGGCCCTTAGTAGGGTCGTATCCTAGGCCATGCTTGCAAGGATTGTCTTTGAATTCTGGGGGTTCCCTTATGCCTTGGGAATCTGCCCCCAGCCCTTGGCCCGGATGGTAACCATGCTTCATCATCATGCGGGCTACCTTTGTGTTTTTGGGAAGTCGCTCTATACTGGCAATCTCGAGCGCTTGAAAAGATGTTTCAAGGGCCTCTTCAGCCGCATCCACATAGGGTTGAGTGGACGGTCCACTGATCAGGATGTCATCTTCTGCCTGAACGGTGACCAACTTGTCGTCCACTATGAACTTGACTTTCTGGTGGAGCGTCGAAGGTACTGCCTTAGCGTCATGAATCCAAGGCCTGCCGAGGAGACAGCTGTATGCTGGAGTAATATCCATGACGTGGAAGTCGACGTTGAAAATAGTGGGTCCCACTTGAATTGGCAAATTGATCTCTCCCACTACTTCTCGCTTTGATCCATCGAAGGCTCGAACGATGGTGTTGCTTGGGCGCAGACGGGTTCCTTGGATAGTCAACTTATCCAACGTGCATTTGGGCATCACGTTCAAGGACGACCCGTTATCCACAAGAACTTTGGCGATAAGGTACTCCTTGCATTTCACCGAGATATGCAAGGGCTTGTTGTGATTTGCTCCCTCGAGGGGAAGTTCTTCTGCCGTGAAGGTGAGGTGATCGCCTGCCGTGATGTGACCAACGATCGTCTCAACTTTTTCTTGGGATATGGTATGAGGTACGTGCGCCTCGCTCAAGACCTTCAGCAGGGCGTTTCGGTGCGGTTCCGAGCTCATTATCAGTGATAGCAACGTGATTTTTGCAGGTGTACGGTTGAGCTGGTCAATAATGGAATACTCACTTTGCCTTATAAATTGGAGTAATTCCTCTGCCTCCTCCTTGGATTCTTTATTTTCTTTTTCCTCTTCGGTCCTTTCTTTATTTTTTCCTTTATTTTGAAGGACATTTTCCTGTGTGTCCTTGGGGGAGTAGATTCTTCCACTTCTAGTCGTGCCCCCAATACCGGCTATATTCATTATTTCTTCTTTTACTGGTGAAGATTCCCCATATCTCCACGGTACAGCTTTATTTGATTCGTAGGGGAAAGGACGTGGCATAAAAAGTCGCACTGGCGTCCTTACCCCCTCTTCTGTATTCTTGAGGACCAACGGTCGATGCTTATTTTCCTCTTGTTGTGAATCGACCGTTGGGATAATCTTTATTAGGAGTGGCTTTCTCTCCATTTTTCTGATTTGGAATATACGTTAGTTAATCCTTCCTTTTTATTATCTTATTTATTAAACGTGCAGGAGGGGAAATTTTAAGTATGCAAATGAATGCTTATGTATGCAAGTAGACAACCATTTGAAAAAAAGAATTTTTATTTATTTCCACAAGAAGGTGTACATTCCCCTATTCTATACTGCGAAGCAGCTTTTGACAAAAGCGGAAAACTTTGAAGAAACCCACAGGTGGTTCTTGATTCCTCTGTAGTTCCCTCTCAGCTTCCCGGACGTGAAAAGAAAGCGCTTCGCTTTGTTTGCGGACTGCCTGGCTCATATCTTCACTATACTTTTGAGCCTCCTTGATCTTCGCCTCTTGATGGATAACCAAGGCTTGTAGTTCATCGAGCTTCTCGGTGACTCGGTTCTTCTCTTGTAATAGTTCGTCGTATTGAGCTAGCCCCTGCCTTTCTCTGGAGCGTAGGTCAAGGAGAGTCTTGTTGAGTTTGCAGTTGTTCTCTCTCTCCTGACGAATGTCTAACCGAGTTTTGTAGAGCTCTTGCGAGAAGTCCTCGACCATCTTGGCCTGCTTTGCGGATTCGGCCTCAAGGTGTGCTGCTCTGGCGGCGATTTCCTGGAGCTGGCTATCCGAGCTGGTTCTGGCAGCTTTGGATGCTCGGATAGCTCGTTCAGTAGAATCGGCGCATTGGTCCTTGAGGCGCTCTATTTCATGATCCTTTTTCTTGCCCTGCCTCTTCAGGCCATCTATTGTGAGGATAGACTCTTGTTCTTTCTCTTCAAGGGCCCTCATCTGGGCTCCCATGATCTCTATCCTCTTGGTCAGGGCGTTGATCTGATCCTGCAGCCCTTCATTGTTGGCGCTCGTAGTAGGTGTGGGGGATGGTTGAGACATCCCTCTTCTTCTCCTTTCCGCGTCGTAGTCACTAGTGGTAGCCACCCGTGCTTTTCCGAGCTCTCTGTCTCCCGCATAGACTGGCTTCTCCCATGCTTTTTTCACAATAGGTGAGTTGGCAATGGCGCATGGATCTCCAAAGAAGCACAGTCCTCCGAGTTCCCCTTTGGAAATAGGAGTTTGGGTCCTCATGAGTTGCCTCATAGCTACCCTGGGTGAGTAGGCTATGCAACCCCTGAGTCCTATCAAGGGTACGTTCGGATAATCTCCACACCTGATGAGTACTGGGCCAGGCCGGAACCACGGGCAGACCCAAGTTACGCTGTTGGCGTCTTTCCGTTCCAGCTCGTCCCTCCACTCTGAAGTTAGGCGGCGCTGGAGGGGTATCTTGGAGAAGCTCCTCAAAGGATCGGGGAATATCCCCATGTGGCTAGAGGCGTAGAGGTGCGTAATGCTCCACACAAAAAGCAATGAAGAGCAGCAGAGAAGTGTTTTTCCTTGCTTCCGGTGGCAGAATTCTACCGAAAGCAAGGTATCAGCAAGGATCGCAGGTAAGGGACTCTTCGAGTGCACGTCCCAGGCGAAGAAGGCATCCATAACGGCCTGATCTATGGTGTCTAGATGAAAGGGGAACAAAATGGTTCCGAAGATGATGAGTGCCAGGGTCTTGTTGAAGGCAACCCACTCTGTCCGTTCTGCCAGGTAGGACAGTTGGTCTTCTAGCATGGAGACTTTCCAACCCTGGTTGTTCCCCTTCTTGATCAAGGTGTTTTGCCAGACTGGCAATTGAATGAGGGCGGCGACAGGTGCCGCAGGAGTATACGCCCCATGGCGAACATGGACCCCAGCTGATTTGGGTCATCTTAACATTATCTCATACTCCTCTAGAGTGGGCACCATGTCAAACTGCGGGAATTCGAAACATCGCAGATTCGTGTTCCAGAAGAATATTAACGCCCTTAGGAACACCTGATCGACACTGATTTTTAGCAGGTCCAAAATCCGTCCATAAGATTTCTCGAAGTCGGCGCGGACTTCGGACGGCATTGCGGCACTGAGCCGTTCCAACCTCTCAGTATTGAAACGGGGAATGTCTACCTTCTTGGGCTGTCTGCTAGTCCCCTCCATCTTTCTAGAAAAAAAATGCATGTTATGGAGATGATGCTTATTTTGAATGAATGAGAGTGTTTTATTTTTCTATTTATCATGTTTTCCTACATGATGTATGGTATTTGCTTATTTTTTGAAAAATAAACTATCTATATGAATTTTTTTTTTTATGGATGTATATTTTTTGAACCAGGTCTTATTCATGGCTTTTTATTGAAGTCAAATTTTTATTTTTATTGGTTTTTATTTTATAGCCTCTTATCTCTTCTGTCGGAACTGCGTGGCTACTTAGTTTACAAAGAACCTGAAACCAGGCTAGCTAAAAGGCAGACTGTCCGAGATAAAATATGGCTTTATGCGAAAGGATTATTTAACGTCCCTTATCTCTTCTGTCGGAACTGCGTGGCTACTTAGCTTGCAAAGAACCTGAAACCAGGCTAGCTAAAAGGCAGACTGTCCGAGATAAGGGTGTTTATTTGCGGAAATATTTTTTTTTGGTTTGTGGTTTTTGTTCTATTGTTTGTTTATGCAATGCAGCAACCAAATGCATCAAACAAATGCACACACAATTCGAACATCCCCGAGCAGGCGAGCTTTCGTTTATATTACGAGGTAGGGTTTTCCTGCAGAAAAGTGTATTGGCTAGGCTCGGTTCTAACTGTTCTCACCAGGTCAAAAGGCCCCCAAGGTGCCCCCATTATAGGGTCCCCGACTCCCCAGCCGTCCGACCATGCTTAGCACTAGGGCCATAGTCGGTCTTATTGCCAAAGGAGGAAGGTTATCACCTTGAGTGGTGGTTTCCGATCACACTGGTGGGCGCAAGGCCCTCACGCAGCGAACCGTAACTGCCACCCGCTCCCTATAGGTTTCTCACTTGCCCCCGGGTATAGGGGGAACTGTTGTGTGCAAAGGTTGGTGTGCAATTTTTATTTCAAACAATTGCATAATAAAAAAACAACAGTTATTAAAGCCAAACAAATAAAGCATGTTAGAAAACAAGGTAGGGCAAAAGCGTTTTCCTTGGTTCATTTATTTATTTTAAGCTGGCCCATCACTAAATGGGATCAACTCTCTAGGCTTCCCCAGTGGAGTCGCCATCTGTCGCCGCCCTCCAAAAAGGATAATGGCGGTCGGAGCAACGCGATGGTTTTCCGACTCTTATTTCTTTCGTAATTGCGTTTTTTATTGGTTACAACGCTTTTAGTTGTCCGTTAACCGGGCTAACTTAAAAATGAGGTTTTCAAAAAGGTGTCTTTGAGTTGTCCGATAACCGGGCTAACCCTAAAGACTTATTTTTATGGGTTCTATGGAGTCGCCACCGACGTTTTTACCGGAAACATCGGAAAAGGAAAAAAAGGCGTTGGTTTTTGAAAAACCAACTTTGGTCCGTTAAAACCAGAGTTGGGTAAGGGAGTTAGTTACGTGTAAAAGGGGTATTAGCCCTTTTACGACGCCCCTTTCGGGTTCCCTATGACAGGCCAACTTTATTTGTTTATAAATGAACTAGAAAAATGCGTTTTTGCCCCTTTTTATTGTGCGGAAATTAAAAATATGACTACATGGCCCTAATTTCTATTGCAGCATTTATAATTGAAAGCAATAAAAGTAAAGAAGCGGGAATTTCACCTCCGAAGCAAGCTTTTTGTATTTATATTTCAAAATTTGGGTGCTTTTTGGCAGCCCTTCACTCTACAAGACGTCGGAATGCTTCTCGAACGCCGAAAAACACTCTTAAACACTCAGAAACTCCGGAAATTGCGTCAGAGGGATTCTAGAGAGAGGTTTCTAGAGAGAAGGGAGAGCTAGAGAGGTGATTTTCTGTGTGGAAAATGGGGAAATGGCGCCCCTATTTATAGTTTTTCGCGCCTGACAGGTCGAGACCGCCGTCTCCTCTGACAGGGTCGAGACCGCCATCTGGAAATTCCAGACCGCCGTCTCGTTCGCGACAGAGGTCGAGACCGCCGTCTAGAAAATCCAGACCGCTGTCTCGACTAGGCAGGAATCGAGACCGCCGTCTGGAAAATCCAGACCGCCGTCTCGACTTTTGCAGGAAACGAGACTGCCGTCTCGACTTTCGAGACGGCGGTCTCGTCTTGCAATGAGACGAGACGGCGGTCTCGTCCCTTCAGGGCGAGAAACTTTATTTTCGGGCCAAAAATCCCTCCTATCCTAGTACGGGAGCCTAATAGTCTCTCCTAATGGCTTGTTAGGCTCTGGCCGTCTTCAGATAGGGAGCTTTCTGGCTTTATTCTGAGGCCGGGCAAGATTTGGGGTCTACAATACATAATTGACAAGGTCTTACCGGGATACCCCTGAGTGCTCCATATTTTCGCATGCAAGCATGAAGCTGATATTTTTATATGAATGTCTTTTGGGTCTTTTATTTATCTGAAGTATATTTGTTTGTTTTTATTCTGACAAAGTCCTTTTCGTGCGACTATTTGTGCGTGGATGCTTTTGATGCAATCTATTTTAGTTGGGGACATCTAGAAAGTGACCAGTACTTTCTTTTTCGTTCTCTTGTGGCTTATTCTTTTGAAATTTTGTTTTAGCACTATCTTTTGGCTAGACCGCCCTTTGCGGGTTTTTGATCTAGCGGGCTTAATTTTTGCCTAAGATATTTCGGTGGGCTTTTTCTTTTTATGAAGACCTTATCTTTTGCCTAGACAGCCCTTTGCGGGTTTTCGATCTAGCAGGCTACCCTGTACTTTTTGCTTGGGACGACCCTGGTCGGCGCTGTTCGTCTTGTTTTTCTTATGCTTTCTCGTATTATTTGTTTTATGCATGCTCATATTTTGTTAATACAGAGGCATTCCCATAAGTAGGTAAAGAGAAGGAAAGACAATTTTTATTAATATAATCAAATGTTTTATTTTTACAGGAGGATTTACAAAGGAATTTGTAAGCAACGCTGGCCAAGGTTGGCTAAGCTGTATAGGATACATCAATCATGCCCGTGATTTCTATTTCTCTGTTTTTCCTGGTCACTTTAATTGAGATGCTCGAACTCAGAGTGAAGACTATGCGAAGTCTTGCTTGCTTCTGTGAAGGTGTTACCTTAGTCGCCTTTGCGGTTTTCGGCTAAGGTAATCATTGCTCCTTTTTTTGTTGTTGTTGTTGTTGTGTTTTTTTTTTTTTTGAAACCTCTAAGTTTTTCCTAGGACGTGTCCTAGCGAGGAATGCGGACCCTATCTTTTGCCCAACACACTCTTTGCGAGTTTTCATCCTGACGGGTCATGAGCAATGTCTTTAGGCGTAGTATTTTTTCACCGCGTCTGAGTTGACAGGATGTCGGAGCTCTTCTCCGTCCATGTTAGTGAGGATGAGGGCTCCTCCGGAGAAGGCTCGCTTGACCACGAAGGGTCCTTCATAGTTTGCTGTCCATTTCCCGATTTTGTCTTTTTGGGCTGGAAGCAGTTTCTTTATCACTAGATCCCCTTCTTGGAAGATGCGGGGATTGACCTTTTTGTTATAGGCTTTCTTGATCTTTTTTTGGTAAACTTGTCCCCGACATATGGCGTCTAGTCGTTTTTCTTCGATGAGGTTTAGCTGATCGTACCGACTTTGGATCCATTCAGCTTCTGTTAATTTTGCTTCCATAACAACTCGCAGGGAGGGTATTTCAACCTCTACTGGTATCACGACCTCGATTCCGTATACGAGGGAAAATGGAGTAGCCCCTGTGGAGGTTCGTACTGACATTCGGTAGCCATGTAAGGTGAAGGAAAACATTTCATGCCAATCTTTGTATGTTATTACCATCTTCTGGATGATTTTCTTAATATTTTTATTGGCTGCCTCTACTGCACCGTTCATCTTTGGTCGGTACAGAGAAGAGTTGTGGTGTTGGATTTTGAAGTCTTGGCATAGCTCCTCCATCATTTTATTATTGAGATTGGTCCCATTATCAGTAATGAGCCTATGAGGGATGCCGTACCGACATAGAATATTTTTCTTGATGAAAGTGGTCACCACTTTCCGAGTCACATGTGCATATGACGCGGCCTCAACCCATTTGGTGAAGTAGTCAATGGCCACCAAGATAAAGCGATGGATGCTTTGGGTTCTATGGGTCCGATGACGTCCATGCCGCACATGGAAAATGGCCATGGTGTAGCCAAAGTATTGAGAGGTGCGGGCGGCACGTGGATGTTATCGGCGTAGATTTGACACTTGTGACACTTTTTAGCATACTGGTGACAATCAGCTTCCATTGCGGACCAAAAATATCCTGCCCTTAAGATCTTCTTTGCCATGACATGCCCAGGTGCGTGGGTCCCAAAAGCTCCTTTGTGGATTTCTCTTATCAAGGTTTGGGCTTCTTCTTGGTCCACACACCTTAAGAGAGTGGAATCAAGACTCCTTTTGTAGAGGGTTCCTTCTGAAAGTGATGAAGATCTTATTGAAATACTCTGGCAAAGATCTTGTTGATTTGATGAAGTCAAGAATGAAGTCAAAGGCAACTTTGTGGCAGTCAAAAGTCACTTAGATAAAAGAGTAGAGGGATTAGTGTGTTTGCAGCTCTGCTTAGGTATAATCATTTTTATCTTTTCTGCTGCATGAGGTTTCTTCACTTAAAAGATTTTGCAAAATGCCTCTAAAAAAGTTTAAACAGTTAAAAACAAAGTATTTTGATAAAAGCTTTTGAATTAACTATTTTTAACTAATAGCATATATGTTCTATAAACTAAAATGTTCTTCACATTTTTATAAACAAGTTTTTAACTGATATAATTTCGAAATAACCGATTGTTTTCATTAAAGAAAGTTTTGAAAACCTTCTGTCAGTATTTTAACTGATACAACTTCGAAATAACCGATTAAAATCACTTAAAATGTTCAGAGAAATGTTTTGGCAGTATTTTAATCGATATAACTTTGAAACAATCGATTAAAACCACTTAGAGTACAGTATGACCGATCAGTATGCGTTTATAACCGATTAGAATCAGATATGATCGATCAGAATTGAGTTATGACTGATCAGAATTATTTTAATCGATTAAATCACGTTTCAATCGATTAAAACAACTTAAGGAAAGTTGTACTAAGCGTTTTAATCGATTAAAACATATTTTTATCAGTTAAAATCACTTTGAAAAGTTTACAAGAAAGTTTTGCAGTATTTTAATCGATTGAAACACGAAACAATCGATTAAATCAAATTAGAAGATTTTTTGCAAAGAGTTTTAATTGATATAAACGTTGTCGTATCAGTTAAAACAAATATGGAAAATAATCAAGAACGTTTTAATAGATTAAAAGAAGTTTTAATAGATTAAAACAAGGCTTTTAACAGATTAAAAGATTATTTTAACAGATTAATTAAACCAGCAGTTTTGAAAATCTTCTATATAAACAGAGTTGCTTGATCATTTTAAAATACATCTGATACACATCCTTTTGCAATCATTCAAGCAATCAAAAGTACTTCTTTCAAGAAAGATTCGCGCTAGTTTTTGTGAAGTTCAAAAGAATTCTTTCTTGAGGCAAAATTGCATTCTTTTGAGAAGAAACAACATACTGCAGAATTGCATAAAACTGGTTTGAGCATTCTAGTTTCTTCTGTTTGTTTCTTTACATTCTTTTCTGTATTGTTGGTGCCTGGAATTGTGGGCACTGGTTTCTCTGCAGCTGGAATTTGGTTGTAGAGGTTGTCAAGAACTGGAATTTGGTTCTTGGTGAAAGGTTAGGTGCAGGAACTGGAATTGTGGTTCTTGTGGTAGATTGAGTGTAAGGTTAAGGTTGTAATCTGTAAAACATTCAATCTAGTGGAACCCAGCTGGAATTTGGCTGGAGACTGGACGTAGCCCTGGGATTGGGTGAACCAGTATAAACCTTGGTGATATATTTCTAAACCTTTCTTTTCTTTAATTTTGTTGTTGCATTTATTTTTTGATTGCTTACTGTGTGATTCAAGAACAGATCTGAAATCTTAATTTTTGAAATAGATAATCTGTTAATTGCGAAAATCTTTCAAAGATCAATTCACCCCCCTCTTGATCCCAACCTCTTTTTCTTAACAATTGGTATTAAGAGCAAGGTTCTTGAGAGTTATTCAAGTCTTTCGATCAAATCTTTAATGGATGAAAACAAATTACCGTTTTCTGAGGGAGCTTCTATTAATAGACCTCCACTGTTTTGCGAAATAGATTATCTATTTTGGAAAATTAGGATGAAGATCTTTATCAAATCTATTGATAGGAATGTTTGGGATGTAATTGCTAATGGTCCATTAATTACAGAAAAAGAATGGTCCAGTTTAAATGATGAAGAAAAGAAAAAAGTTCAAAGTGATTGCACTGCTAAAAATATAATTACTTCTGCACTAAATATGGATGAGTTTTTCAGGGTCTCCAAATGCAAATCTGCCAAGGAAATGTGGGAAGTTCTTGAGGTTACTCATGAAGGGACTGCTGATGTAAGGAGAGCCAGAAAACATACTCTCATAAGAGAATATGAGTTGTTCAAAATGCAAACTGGAGAAAGTATTGCAGATGTGCAAAAGCGCTTCACTCACATCATCAATCACCTAATGGGCTTAGGTAAAACTTTTGATAAAGAAGAATTAAATATTAAAGTCTTGAAATGTCTTGACAGGTCATGGCAGCCAAAGGTCACAAGCAATCTCGAATAAAAAAGACTTGTCCGTCATGACAACAAGCGTCCTTGTTTGGCAAACTCAGAGAACATGAAATGGAAATTAACAGATTCAATGAGCACGAAGTCTCTGAGAAGAAAGGCAGAAGTATAGCACTCAAAGTTGAAGAAAGGAATCAAGAATCAGAGGAGGAAAGTGAAAATCTTGGACTGCTTGTCAGAAAATTCAACAAATTTCTCAAGAAAAAGATTCAAGACAAAGAAAAACATAAAAGGTATGAGAAAAAAACTGATTCTTCTAACTATAAATGCTATGGCTGTGGTAAGCAAGGTCATGTAAGAATGGAGTGCTCAGAAAAGAAAAAATACAATGACAAGAAAGAAGAGAAAGTCAAAAGAAGAGCCTATATAGCATGGGATGACAATGATATTTCATCAACAGAAATTTCTAATAATGAAGAAGCCAACTTATGTCTAATGGCAAATCAAAATCTTCAATCTAGCAGTGTAAGTTCTAACTCTTCTTCAAATTTAGTGAATTATAATTCATTACAAGAAGCATTTAATGAAATGCATGAAGAAGCTAAGAAACTGCAAAAAGAAAATGATAGGCTAAAAGGATTGAATAATTGGTTAGTAAATAAAGTAGACTCTCTTGAAAATAAAATTCTTGAAGATGAAGCTGATCTTGATTTTTTAAAATTAATTCATGATAATTCTGATTGTGCATGTAATAAATCCTGTAATAATTGTCCAGAATTACAAAAGAAGATTGATTTTTTATCACAAATTGTTTCAAAGTTTACACAAGGTCAAGCTAATCTTGACGTTTTACTTGGGTCACAAAAACTAATTTTTGACAAATCATGGCATAGGATTTAAATCTAGGATGAAATTCAGAAAAACAAATGTAAAGAGGAAATCATACTCTGAGATTAAATGTTTTACTGCATGAAAAGAGGTCATTCAGTGAAATATTGTAGAATTAAGAAGTATGCTATTCCCAGAGGTAGAATGAAGTGGATTCCCAAAAATAATTCATTTCAAATAACCTGATTGGACCCAGTAATTATAAAGGGTACCAGAAACATGCTAAATCTGTTTTGCAGGAACAAAATCTGGAAGTCCCTTGGTGTTCAAAACATCAAATTAGGTTATGGTTTCATAAACTGAATGTTTTAATTGATATAAAACAATATTAATCGATTAAAATAACTAACAGAGAATACCAAAAAATCTGTCTGTACAGTTTTTAATCGATTGAATTACGAATTAATCGATTAAAATGTTCTCAGGATTTGAGTTTAGCTGTTTTAATCGATTAAAAAGAATTTATATCAACTAAAAACACTAAGATGTCAAATTTAATCGATTCTTTTTCGTTTTAATCGATTAAAATTCTATTATCACTTTATTAATTTCATCCAGTACAAGATTAATCGATTCCTTTATGAATTAATCGATTATTTCACTGTAGCATTTTTAAACCTAGTATTAAAGATCAAATTAATAGGTTAATTAGTTGATTAATCGATTAATTTGTTCCTGAAAATTATTTTTACAACATCCAATTAAAATTTGGTAAGCAAATCAGAGTCAAAATCCCAAGTTTTTGTGGTAATCAAAATCTACATAATTCTTTTTAATATTCTTTGACCAAGTCAAACATCTTCCCAAGAACAGTTTAGCTGATGCACCTACTATCCAAAAATCTGTGTCTTTGTCTTCGGTCAATGGGACATGTACAATTAAAGCTGATTTTGCAGGTTCTGTCAAAATTTAAACCGCAATTCACGAAAATTGACATCCGTGAATCTTCACTTTGCTCACTTGTAGCTCATTGTTCTCATTCTTCTCTTTCTAGTTCAAATTGCTTCTCTCTTCTTTCCTTGTACTCACGTCTCAAAACCCCTCTCTAAAACTATACAACAAGATGCTGAGGAGATCAAAGTCAAGAAAGAAGCAAAAAGGGGAATCTTCCTCTGCTGCTAATCCTGGTGGTCATTTGGAAGCATGGTTTAATGGTGATATTGGAAAAATGAACACCTTCATTTCTGAGTTCAGTCAGAAACAGATTGTTATTCCAAAATTTATCAAATACAAATGGCTTGATGAAGAGGGATTTACTAGTCTGAGAAGAAAGCTAAAAAGTCAAAAGCTAAAAACCTTCATGGAGTTTACTAGGAACATACAGCCTGATCTGGTTTGGGTGTTTTATTCAAATTTGACAGTAAATGGTTCAACAATTAGATCTCAGGTAAAGGGAGTTAATATGGAAATTACTCCTTCTGTTTGGGAGCAAATTGCTGGCCTCAAGGATAGGGGTGTCAAAGTTTCCAAGGGGAATATTTCTGAGATTCCTGATTTCAACAAAATTCAGTTTTTCCGGTCTTGCCTTAAGGATCTAAACGATTCGGTAAGAATTTTAAATGCTGGAAAACTTGCACATGAACATAGACTACTTGCTTTTATTGTGGCATGGATGCTTACTCCAAGAGGGAGTAATCATGCTATTCTTAATGAGGGAGATCTTGCCCTCATGTACTGCATTTTTAACAATATTCGGGTAAACTGGGTTTATGTGATTAAAGATCACATGTTAAAGGCAAAAAGGTTGGAAGATTTCAAACTGCCTTATGCCATGTTAATTAATAATTTCTTTAGATATTTTGAAGTTGATCTTACTGGGGAGAGCATAGAAACCCCCAAGGCATCAAATGAAATTGACGACTCTACCCTGAGAAAAATGGGGTATATAAAAGTTGATGATGAATGGATCTCTAAAATTGATGCTGGGATGTCTGAGGGTGAGGGAGAAGATGAAGATGAAGATGAACAAGGCCAAATTCCTTCCTCTCCAGCTGCTGCAGAGGTTCCTGAGTCAACCAGTGGTCAAGCTTCATATGAGAATATGGAAATCATTCCTTACATGGAGCAGCCTGACCGTGGGACTCCTTTATCTCAATTTGAAAGAACAATGCTTTCTCAAATGGTCGCAATGCAGGAAAATCGGAGAAAGCATATGCAGATGACATATCAACATTTCCAAGCAAACAAACAATCAATTCGCATCCCTTGGAAACCAGATTGTCGATATCTACACCAAGCTAGAAGATATGCAGCTGAACCAAGGAAACTGGGATGATTGAATTTATGGATAAAAGGGGTCCCTTCTTATCTTTCTTTTATGTTTTATTTCCTTTGATGCTAATTTCAATTTCTGGTCTGTAATATTTACTGGTTGTATACCAGGTACAATCTTTTTAGCTTTGATTAATATAATGTAGGTTTTAAATCGAATCAAACTAGCCTAGATGGAATTTAACATAGATCCCTGATATTTTTAGCTGATACAAAATGAATTTAATCGATTAAATCGATTAAAGGAAACACTTTCACAACAAAATAATCGATTAAACTGCGTATTAATCGATTAAAATCTATATAAACTAGTTTACATCAGTTAAATTAGCTAAAGAAGATTTTATTCTAATCGATGTAGTTGATATTATTGTAAAACAACTTTTTAAATGATCGGTTTTACAAAATTTACACTGGATTAGGCATGATAAATTGGCATTTTAGATGCATCAAACATTACTTAGTTTTCAAAACCTAGGTTGTTTTAATCAATAAAAAATCTTTTAAATCAATTAAAAGAATTTATACATCATTTTTCTTACTATTTTAATCGATTAAATGAACTTATGTTTCAAACTTTTGAATTCCTTCATTGTTTTAATCGATTAAACCTTTATTTCAATCGATTAAAACCATTAACAAGAAATTTTTAAATTGATTTTGTCCTGTTTTTAATCGATTTTTATTCTGGAAAGAAAAATTAAAGGCTTTAGTTAATGGCTATTCTTGTAACATGCTACTAAAGCGTGGTTCCCTTATCTTTACACGTGTTAATTGTATTCATTACAAATGTGTTAATGAAGATAAGCTTGAATCAACTTTGATTTGTCTTTACATGAGTAAAGTATCGTATCCATTTTTTTTATTTTCGAAACCTAAGACATGATACATACCATGCATTGTTTTTCTTCTGTTCCCTATTTTTGACGAAGTCAAAAGGGGGAGAAATAGTTCCTTTACTTTTTAAATTTAGGGGGAGCAACAATTTAGGGGGAGAAATAGGAAAATAATTCATTTTTGGTTACTCACTAATCTATATTATCAAGTGACTTCTTTTGCAGAGTTATTATTCAAAGTGATGTCTGTCTTCATCAAATAGGGGGAGACTGAAAGTGATGAAGATCTTATTGAAATACTCTGGCAAAGATCTTGTTGATTTGATGAAGTCAAGAATGAAGTCAAAGGCAACTTTGTGGCAGTCAAAAGTCACTTAGATAAAAGAGTAGAGGGATTAGTGTGTCTGTAGCTCTGCTTAGGTATAATCATTTTTATCTTTTCTGCTGCATTAGGTTTCTTCACTTAAAAGATTTTGCAAAATGCCTCTAAAAACGTTTAAACAGTTAAAAGCAAAGTATTTTGATAAAAGCTTTTGAATTAACTATTTTTAACTAATAGCATATATGTTCTATCAACTAAAATGTTCTTCACATTTTTATAAACAAGTTTTTAACTGATATAATTTCGAAATAACCGATTGTTTTCATTAAAGAAAGTTTTGAAAACCTTCTGTTAGTATTTTAACTGATACAGCTTCGAAATAACCGATTAAAATCACTTAAAATGTTCAGAGAAGTGTTTTGGCAGTATTTTAATTGATATAACTTTGAAACAATCGATTAAAACCACTTAGAGTACAGTATGACCGATTAGAATGCGTTTATAACCGATCAGAATCAGATATGATCGATCAGAATTGAGTTATGACCGATCAGAATTATTTTAATCGATTAAATCACGTTTCAATCGATTAAAACAACTTAAGGAAAGTTGTACTAAGCGTTTTAATCGATTAAAACATACTTTTATCAGTTAAAATCACTTTGAAAAGTTTACAAGAAAGTTTTGCAGTATTTTAATCGATTGAAACACGAAACAATCGATTAAATCAAATTAGAAGATTTTTTGCAAAGAGTTTTAATTGATATAAACGTTGTCGTATCAGTTAAAACAAATATGGAAAATAATCAAGAACGTTTTAATGGATTAGAAGAAGTTTTAACAGATTAAAACAAGGCTTTTAACATATTAAAAGATTATTTTAACAGATTAATTAAACCAGCAGTTTTGAAAATCTTCTATATAAATAGAGTTGCTTGATCATTTTAAAATACATCTGATACACATCCTTTTGTAATCATTCAAGCAATCAAAAGTACTTCTTTCAAGAAAGATTCGCGCTAGTTTTTGTGAAGTTCAAAAAGAATTCTTTCTTGAGGCAAAATTGCATTCTCTTGAGAAGAAACAACATACTGCATAATTGCATAAAACTGGTTTGAGTATTCTAGTTTCTTCTGTTTGTTTCTTTACATTGTTTTATGTATTGTTGGTGCCTGGAATTGTAGGCACTGGTTTCTCTGCAGCTGGAATTTGGTTGTAGAGGTTGTCAAGAACTGGAATTTGGTTCTTGGTGAAAGGTTAGGTGCAGGAACTGGAACTGTGGTAGATTGAGTGTAAGGTTAAGGTTGTAATCTGTAAAACATTCAATCTAGTGGAACCCAGCTGGAATTTGGCTGGAGACTGGACGTAGCCCTGGGATTGGGTGAACCAGTATAAACCTTGGTGATATCTTTCTAAACCTTTCTTTTCTTTAATTCTGTTGCTACATTTATTTTTTTGATTGCTTGCTGTGTGATTCAAGAATAGATCTGAAATCTTAATTTTTGAAATAGATAATCTGTTAATTAAGAAAATCTTTCAAAGATCAATTCACCCCCCCTCTTGATCTCAACCTCTTTTTCTTGACACCTTCAATCAACGTGAACCCTGCAGCCCTTTTACGAATTATTCGTTTATCATTGTCATTAATCCCTTCGGGATATTCGCCCCTCATGAGATATTGTTTGATGTCATGATACTAGGGATTTTGGTCGCGCTCGCCATTTACTGCCATGCAAAAAACTTGTTTGTCATGCAGCTTAATTTGGATGATTGGCATCTCATGTTCTTGACCCAAAGAAAACATGGATGATAGAGTGGCGAGGACGTCAACAAATTGATTGTCTTCCCGGGGAATATATTGGAAGGTGACGCCTTCCATTCTCGAGACTAAATCTCGGACGTGCTCTAGATATGGGATTAATTTGGAGTTGCGGGTTTCCCATTCTCCTTTAAGTTGGTAGATGACAAGGGATGAATCACCGAAAACTTTGAGTTTAGTAACCCCATGATCTAAAGTTGCTTGGATCCCTAGCGCGCATGCTTCGTATTCGCCATGTTATTGGTACAGTCAAAATTAAGTCTGGCCATTACAGGGATGTGTTTCTTGTTAGGGGATACCAAAATAGCTCCTATCCCGTGTCCAAACATGTTTGAGGCCCCATCAAAGAACATGGTCCATGCCTCTTCTTTGGTCTCTTCGTGTTCGATGTGCATGATATGCTCATCGGGAAAGTCGTCTTGTAAGGACTGATATTCGTCCGTTGATCCATGGGCTAGATAGTCTGCTAGGGGGCTACCTTTGATAGCTTTCTGGGTGACATGAATGATGTCAAATTCTGAAAGGAGCACTTGCCACCTAGCTATTCTTCCGGTCAGAATGGGCTTCTTGAAGAGATCCTTGATTGGGTCCATTTTGGAGACCAACCACGTTGTATGCCGAGCCATATATTGACGGAGACGCTGAGTGACCCACACCAATGCGCAACAGGTCTTTTCGAATGGTGTATAACGGGTTTCATAGTCTAAGAACTTTTTGCTGAGATAGTAAATGGCTCGCTCTTTCTTCCCGGTTTCATTTTGTTGACCGAGCACACATCCCATGGATTCTTCGAGTATTGACAAGTATAGGATCAGAGGTCTCCCTTCAACGGGTGGTACCAATACTGGCGGATTGGTTAAACATGTTTTGATTTTATCGAATGCTTGTTGGCATTCTTCATTCCATACCGTTGGTTGATTTTTGCGCAACAGTTTAAAGATGGGTATACATTTATCCGTCAACTGTGCGATGAAACAGGCAATGTAGTTAATCTGGCCTAGAAAACCTCTGACCTCCTTTTCCGTGCTTGGTGGAGGCATTTCCAAAATTGCCTTGGTTTTGTCGGGGTCCACTTCAATTCCTCTTTTGCTGACAATGAAGCCCAATAGTTTTCCTGAACGTGCTCCGAAAGTACATTTTGCCGGGTTTAGTTTAAGTTAATACTTTCGAAGTCGGTCAAAAAGCTTTTTGAGGTATTGAATGTGGTCCATCTCATTTCTGGACTTGACAATCATGTCATCTACATATACCTCTATTTCCTTGTGGATCATGTCATGGAACAGTGTGACCATAGCCCTTTGATAGGTAGCCCCTGCATTTTTGAGTCCAAAAGGCATTACACAGTAGCAAAAGGTGCCCCACGGTGTGATGAAGGAGGTTTTTTCTCTGTCCTCGACGGCCAACTTAATTTGGTTGTATCCCGCGTACCCGTCCATGAAGGAGTAAAGTGTGTTGGTAGCGGTATGGTCTACTAGCGTGTCTATATGTGGTAAGGGAAAGTCATCTTTTGGACTTGCTCGATTGAGGTCCCTATAATCCACACACACTCTGACCTTCCCGGTCTTTTTGATGACGGGTACTATGTTGGCCAACCACTCTGGGTATTTGGAAACTACTAGGAAATTGGCGTCCAATTGTCTTTGTACCTCTTCTTTTATCATTAAGGACCAGTCGGGTTTGATTCTTCTGAGCTTTTGCTTTACAGGTCGAAACCCTTCTTTCAATGACAATCTATGCTCCACTATACTTGTGTCAAGCCTAAGCATGTCATGGTAAGACCAAGTGAACACATCTATATATTCTTTTAGCAATTGTATCAATCCCTTTTTTATGCTACTTTCTATTTGAGTGCCGATGTTTATCTTTTTCTCATCGTCCCCTTCTCCCAAATTGACAGTTTCGGTCTCTTCTTGATGTGGTTGTATAATGCGTGCTTCTTTTTCCAGCATTCTTTGCATGTCCGGAGAAATGGTCTCCTACTCACTGTCGGACTCGACCCATTCATTTTCAGTTTCCGGGGTCCACAGAGATCCATCAATCACAGACATGATGTGTTTTAGGTTCTGTTTTAGTCATAGATTTTATTATTCAATTATCTTTGAAAGAATAATAAATAAAAGAGGGAAAAGAATGAATGTGACAAAATGCCTCATGTATTAAAGAAAATGAAAGTGTATGTACAAGCCCTTTTAATCGGGGTTCCTGCGGCCACGGGCAAGGACTGCAGGAGATACAAGAGAAAGCTTAAAAAACCTAGGGCTGATCCTCCCAGTCCTCCCTCTTTGCTACTCTGGCTTTGATAAAGGTTTGGCGTCGACATCGGAAGCAGAGGCGTCAAAAGTTATCCATCCGGCGTCTATTAATTCTTGGACCCGATACTTGAGGGTCAAGCAGTTTTCTGTTGAGTGTCCGGCTGAACCCGAGTGGTAATCACATTTCTCGTTTGGTTTATACCACTCGGGGTAGGGAGGCTCCAGCTGCTCTTTAGGAGGGACGCATGTTAAGATTTTGGCTTCCAACAGCTGTGGCAGCAGCTTGCCATAGGAAGTGGAGATTGGAGTGAACTTCCTTTCTTTCTTACGAGGTTGCCTAGCTGTTTGCGGGGTAGAAGAAGGAGTGGCAAAGTTGATTGCATGCACGGCTTCGTCCTTCTTCTTACCAGCAGGCTTTCTGAATGAGACAACAGCTTGGGAAGACTGCGCTATCTTCCCACTCCTCAGTCCCTGCTCTACTCTTTCACCCACAGTGACTATGTCCGAAAAAAGGTTGGAGGTACTGGCTATTGCCTTGTCGTAGTACGCTCCTATCAGTGAATCTATGAACATAGCCACTGTCTCCTTATCTGTCAAAGGAGGCTCTATCTGGGCCGCCATTTCCCTCCATCTCTGGGCGTACGCTTTAAAAGGTTCGTCGTTCCTTTTGCTTAGAGTCCTGAGATCTGACCTGTCGGGGGTCAGATCAATGTTGTATCGGTAACGACGAAGAAAAGCGTCAGCCAATTGTTTCCAGCTCTGGACCTGCCCTCTTTCCAGCTGCATATACCAGTTGAGAGTTGTGTCTGCCAGACTCTCCTGGAAGCAGTGGATTAGGAGTTTCTCGTTCTCGGCGTGTGCGACCATCTTACAACAATACATCGTAAGATGGTTCTTTGGGCAGGTCATCCCGGCATACTTGGGGAAGTCTGGGATCTTGAATTTGGGAGAGAAATGGATATTCTTCACCAGGCACATGCCCGCCACCTCCTTGACGTCAAAGTTGTGCCCCTCCACCGCCTTCAACCTTTCCTCTAGGACGGAGATTTGTTGTTTGGACACCTTTGGGGTGAGGATGCGTGCAGTCTTAGCATCCTTTCCATCGTACAAGTATTCTTCTTCTTCTTCCTCTTCGTGGCGAGAGGTGTGTTCCGTTTGGGCTTCGCCCTTATTTTGACCCTGGCGCATGACCTCCATCAGTTGAGCCACTTGCTCGCGGAGGGTATTGACCTCTGCAGTGAGTTTTCGATTTTGTTCCTCCAGGTTCTCCATCGCTCTGGCCTTTTGTGCACGGGTTCGGGTGGGGAGAGGACCAACCACTTTCTAAAATGCCCGAAAGAAGTTTATTAATGCATGTTGAGTGTTGGACTAACATGGATATGCATGAGATTCTGCTTTAGATGATGCTAAATGCACTCTCACTTTATTTTCTCTCTTGGTTTTTCTTTACTCATGATATGATGTAATATGAATGACACGACTTTGTCAAAATTATTTTTTATAAATGTTTTGATTTTTATTATTTTATTTATTTTGGATTTTATTATAGCCTTTTATCTCTTCTGTCGGACTGCGTGACTACTTAGCTTACAAAGAACCTGAAACCAGGCTAGCTAAAAGGCAGACTGTCCGAGATAAAAAAAAATGGCTTTATGCGAAAGGATAGTTAACGTCCCTTATTTCTTCTATCGGACTGCGTGGCTACTTAGCTTACAAAGAACCTGAAACCAAGCTAGCTAAAAGGCAGACTGTCCAAGATAAGGGTGTTTATTGTGAAAATATTCTTTGTGATTTTTTGTTGTTTGGCTATGCTATGCAACAGACAAATGCAACAAACATATGCACACACAATTCGATCATCCACGAACAGGCGAGAAGTCGTTTTAATCACGAGGTAGGGTTTTCTGGCAGAAAAGTGCATTGGCGAAGGTAGGTTCTAACTGTTCTTACCAAGGCTAAGGCCCCCAAGGTGCCCCCATTATAAGGTCCCCACTCTCCAGCCTTCCGACCATGCTTAACACTAAGGTCATAGTCAATCTTTGTGCCAAAAGAGGAAGGTTATCACCTTGAGTGGTGGTTTCCGATCACATTGGTGGGCACAAGGCCATCACTACAGCGAACCGTACCTACCACCCACTCCCTATGAATTTCTCACTTACCCCCGGGTATAGAGGGAACTGTAGTGTGCAAGGGTTTGTGTACAATTTGTATTTCAAACAATTGCGTAAGTATAAACAAGCAACAGTTATTAAAGCCAAGCATTAAAACATGTTATAATACAAGGTAGGGTAAAGGCGTAATTTTCTTGATTTATTTATTTTAAGTTGGCCCATCACTAAATGGGATCAACTCTCTAGGCTTCCCTAATGGAGTCTCCATCTGTGGCCAACGTCAAAACGAGGCGGTCGGAGCGACGTGATGGTTTCCGACTTTCCATTTTTCGCATTTTTATAGGTGTGGTTACAACACCTTTAGGTTGTCCGATAACCGGGCTGAACCTAGGGGCAAAGTTTTCGAAAAGGCGCTCTTGGGTTGTTCGATAATCGGGCTAACCCAAGAACTAATTTTTGAAGGGTTCTGGAGTCGCCACCGATGTTTTTACCGGAAACATCGGAAAAGGAGTAAAAAGGCATTGGTTTTCGAAAAACCAACTTTGGTCATTAGAACTAGAGTTGGGTAAGGGAGTTAGTTACGTATAAAGTAACTGTTAGTTCCTTTACGACGCCCCTTTCGGGTTCCCTATGATAGGCCAGTTATTTTAAATAAATAAACACGTGAAAATACGCTTTTACCCTTTTATTTGTAGAATTTTAAACTATGACTACATGACCCTAATATCTATTGCGTAATTTAAAATAAGGCAGTAAAAGATAGAGAGAGAAAGTAGAAACCTCCGAGGCAAGCTTTCTTATTAATTCTTTGAAAAATAGAGTGCTTTTTGGCAGCTCCTCACTCTTTACAGCGCCGGAACCTCTCGAAAAACGTTATAAAAACTCTTAGAAAGCTCTCAAAAACTCCGGAAATGCTTCGCAGGGGTTCTAGAAAGAGAATTTGAAGAAAGGTCTAGAGAGAGAATGGAAGAACTGTGTGTAATGACGGGAATGAGGCTCCTATTTATAGGGATTTGCGCCTGTCAGGTCGAGACGGGCTGTCTCGTCTGACAAGGTCGAGACGGCCGTCTCGACATTCGAGACGGCCGTGTCGCCTTGCAAGAATGGCGAGACGGCGGTCTCGCCATTTGCGGGTGGCAAGACGGCCGTCTCGCCAAACGAGACGGCGGTCTCGCCACTTGCGCAAGGCGAGACGGCGGTCTCGAATCCGAGACAGCGGTCTCGACCCTAAAAGGCGAAAATCCTTATTTACATGCCAAAAATCCTTCCTATCCTAGTATGGGGCCTAATAGTCTCTCCTAGTGGCTTCTTAGGCTTCATCCATCTTCGAAAAGGAGGTCTTCTGGTCTTTATTATGAGACCGGGCAAGATTTGGGGTCTACAGGGGGCACCTTGGGGACCTTTGGCCTTGGTGAGAACAATTTAGAACTGCCTAAACCAAGCACGTTTCTGCAGGAAAACCCCACCTCGAAATAAGCGTGGCTCTGCTCGTGGTTGAATGAATTATGTGTGCATTCGTTTGTTGCATTTGTATTGATTCATTGGCATAGGGTAATCATACAATAGACAAAAAAGTAAAAATTCTAAAAAACCATAAAAGTGATAAAAATAAACCAACTTTATCTCGGACAGTCTTCATTTAAGCTAGCCTGGTTTCAGGTTCTTTGTAAGCTAAGTAGCCATGTCGACCGACAGAAGAGATAAATGGTTATAAAAATATAAAAAACAATTAAAGTTATAAAAATACCTCTTACAATAAAAAGATTTTTGACAAAGTCGTATCATTCATACAATATCATTTCATAAGAAAAAAACCAAGAGAGAAAATAAATGCAGTATGCATGCACATCATTTTAATAAACCTCCAAAAAATGGGTCTTAGGAGCGTATTTTGGGAAAATTACGGGGCAAAATCCCCTTTGGGGTTTGAAACATGGTTCTTCACCTTTTTCTCTTCGTTTTGACATGCTATGCGTCCAAATCGGACATCCCAGTCAAAAGTTATCCCACTTTCAATATTTGTCGTCATAAAAAGTAGTTTTGTAGTGCATGCATAAACACACTAATTCTAGGATGCATTAGATATCCTTAGATAATAGCAAAAGAGACCCAAGTGCGTTTATAACCTTCCTAGAAGAGATAAGTGCGCTAAGGTATGATGGTAACCTTTTTGAAAAAAAAAAAAGGGAACCATCACACCAAGGTGGGTATGGTATTCCCTAAAGCATAAGCTTTTAGGAAAACACCAAAGCTATGGTCTAAGGCATATCTATCCCACACTGATCATTCATAATAAAAAAACAATAATAAAAATCTCTAAATCATTTAGAAAATGGCTGGTCTTCTACTTGTTCTCACTCGCGCTCAAAAAACCAAGAAGATGGAGCAATTAGAGGAGCAGAACCGTATGCTCACCGCTGAGCTTAATGCCATAAAGGAGCAGGTGCTGCAATTAAAGGAGCGGTTAGAGGAACAAAACCACAGGCTCACCATTGAGCTTAACTATGTAAAAGAGCAGATGGTGTATTTAATGGAACTAATGCACCGACAATGCCTCCACAATGAGGTTTCCAAACAACAAATTTTTGCCCTAGAGAAGAAATTAAGGGTATTAGAGGGATACAACTTTGATGTAAAGGAGGTAACAGATGTACGCCTTGTCGAAAATACTCGATTCCCTCCCAAGTTTAAGAAATCCCACGCATCATTCAAGAAGTCCTTTGGCAAAAAGAAAGAGGGGAGCGTAAATGCTATCAACCTCACTACCCCTTCCTCTTCTTCACAACCATCTAGGCAGTCACGCAGACAAGAGAAGAAATTAACTCCCATTCCAACCTCCTATGGAAGTCTGCTGCCAAAATTGATAAAGGACCATCTCCTAGCATATGTCCCTCCAAAGAAGATGGATCTACCCTACCCAGAATGGTACAAACCTAATGAAAACTGCGATTACCATTCAGGCGCTCCTGGGCATTCTGTGGAGAATTGCATGGCCTTGAAGTATAAGGTCCAAGAGTTGTTGAATGCTGGGTGAATCACCTTCAAAATGTTAGAAAAAGAGGCTGAGATCAAGAGGGGGGGGATGAATTGATCTTTGAAAGATTTTCACAATTAACAGATTATCTATTTCAAAAATTAAGATTTCAGATCTGTTCTTGAATCACACAACAAGAAATCAAAAAATAAATGCAGCAACAGAATTAAAGAAAAGAAAGGTTTAGAAAGATATTACCAAGGTTTATACTGGTTCACCCAATCCCAGGGCTACGTCCAGTCTCCAGCCAAATTCCAGCTGGGTTCCACTAGATTGAATGTTTTACAGATTACAACCTTAACCTTACACTCAATCTACCACAAGAACCACAATTCTAGTTCCTGCACCTAACCTTTCACCAAGAACCAAATTCCAGTTCTTGACAACCTCTACAACCAAATTCCAGTTGCAGAGAAACCAGTGCCCACAATTCCAGGCACCAACAATACAGAAAAGAATGTAAAGAAACAAATGAAAGAAACTAGAATGCTCAAACCAGTTTTATGCAATTCTGCAGTATGTTGTTTCTTCTCAAAAGAATGTAATTTTGCCTCAAGAAAGAATTCTTTTGAACTTCACAAAAACTAGCGCGAATCTTTCTTGAAAGAAGTACTTTTGATTGCTTGAATGATTGCAAAAGGATGTGTATCAGATGTGTTTTAAAATGATCAAGCAACTCTGTTAATATAGAAGATTTTCAAAACTGCTGGTTTAATTAATCTGTTAAAATAATCTTTTAATCTGTTAAAAGCCTTGTTTTAATCTGTTAAAACTTCTTTTAATCCATTAAAACGTTCTTGATTATTTTCCAGATTTGTTTTAACTGATACGACAACGTTTATATCAATTAAAACTCTTTGCAAAAAATCTTCTAATTTGATTTAATCGATTGTTTCGTGTTTCAATCGATTAAAATACTGCAAAACTTTCTTGTAAACTTTTCCAAGTGATTTTAACTGATAAAAATATGTTTTAATCGATTAAAACGCTGTGTAGAAATTTCCTTAAGTTGTTTTAATCGATTGAAACGTGATTTAATCGATTAAAATAATTCTGATCGGTCATAACTCAATTCTGATCGATCATATCTGATTCTGATCGGTTATAAACGCATTCTGATCGGTCATACTGTACTCTAAGTGGTTTTAATCGATTGTTTCAAAGTTATATTGATTAAAATACTGCCAAAACACTTCTCTGAACATTTTGAGTGATTTTAATCGGTTATTTCGAAGCTGTATCAGTTTAAAATACTGACAGAAGGTTTTCAAAACTTTCTTTAATGAAAACAATCGGTTATTTCGAAATTATATCAGTTAAAAACTTGTTTATAAAAATGTGAAGAACATTTTAGTTGATAGAACATATATGCTATTAGTTAAAAATAGTTAATTCAAAAGCTTTTATCAAAATACTTTATTTTTAACTGTTTAAACGTTTTTTAGAGGCATTTTGCAAAATCTTTTAAGTGAAGAAACCTCATGCAGTAGAAAAGATAAAAATGATTATACCTAAGCAGAGCTGCAGACACACTAATCTCTCTACTCTTTTATCTAAGTGACTTTTGACTGCCACAAAGTTGCCTTTGACTTCATCAAATCAACAAGATCTTTGCCAGAGTATTTCAATAAGATCTTCATCACTTTCAGTCTCCCCCTATTTGATGAAGACAAACACCACTTTGAATAATAACTCTGCAAAAGAAGTCACTTGATAATATAGAGTAGTGAGTAACCAAAAATGAATTATTTTCCTATTTCTCCCCCTAAAATGTTGCTCCCCCTAAATTTAAAAAGTAAAGCAACTATTTCTCCCCCTTTTGACTTCATCAAAAATAGGGAACAGAAGAAAAACAATGCATGGTATGTATCATGTCTTAGATTTCGAAAATAGAAAAAAATGGATACGATACTTTACTCATGTAAAGACAAATCAAAGTTGATTCAAGATTATCTTCATTAACACGTTTGTAATGAATACAATTAACACGTGTAAAGATAAGGGAACCACGCTTTAGTAGCATGTTACAAGAACAACCATTAACTAAAGCCTTTAATTTTTCTTCCCAGAATAAAAATCGATTAAAAACAGGACAAAATCGATTAAAAATTTCTTGTTAATGGTTTTAATCGATTGAAATAAAGGTTTAATCGATTAAAACAATGAAGGAATTCAAAAGTTAGAAACATAAGTTCATTTAATCGATTTAATTCGACATTTAATCGATTAAAACAGTAAGAAAAATGATGTATAAATTCTTTTAATTGATTTAAAAGATTTTTTATTGATTAAAACAACCAGTTTTGAAAACTAGGTAATGTTTGATGCATCTGAAATGCCAATTTATCATGTCTAATCTAGTGTAAATTTTGTAAAACCGATCATTTAGAAAGCTGTTTTACAATAATATCAACTACATCGATTAAATTTTAACTAATAGATCCATCAAAATTAGAATAAAATCTTCTTTAGCTAATTTAACTGATGTAAACTAGTTTATATAGATTTTAATCGATTGATACGTAGTTTAATGTATTATTTTGTTGTGAAAGTGTTTCCTTTAATCGATTTAATCGATTAAATCCCTTTTGTATCAGCTAAAAATATCAGGGATCTATGTTAAATTCCATCTAGGCTAGTTTGATTTGATTTAAAACCTACATTATATTAATCAAAGCTAAAAAGATTATACCTGGTATACAACCAGTAAATATTACAGACCAGAAATTGAAATTAGCATCAAAGGAAATAAAACATAAAAGAAAGATAGGAAGGGACCCTTTTTATCCATAAATTCAATCATCCCAGTTTCCTTGGTTCAGCTGCATATCTTCTAGCTTGGTGTAGATATCAGCAATCTGGTTTCCAAGGGATGCGAATTGATTGTTTGTTTGCTGGAAATGTTGATATGTCATCTGCATATGCTTTCTCTGATTTTCCTGCATTGCAGCCATTTGAGAAAGCATTGTTCTTTCAAATTGAGATAAAGGAGTCCCACGGTCTGGCTACTCCATGTAAGGAATGATTTCCATATTCTCATATGAAGCTTGACCACTGGTTGACGCAGGAACCTCTGCAGCAACTGGAGAGGAAGGAATTTGGTCTTGTTCATCTTCATCTTCATCTTCTCCCTCACCCTCAGACATCCCAGCATCAATTTTAGAGATCCATTCATCATCAACTTTTATATACCCCATTTTTCTCAGGGTAGAGTCGTCAATTTCATTTGATGCCTTGGGGGTTTCTATGCTCTCCCTAGTAAGATCAACTTTAAAATATCTAAATAAATTATTAATTAACATGGCATAAGGCAGTTTGAAATCTGCCAACCTTTTTGCCTTTCACATGTGATCTTTAATCACATAAACCCAGTTTACCCGAATATTGTTAAAAATGCAGTACATGAGGGCAAAATCTCCCTCATTAAGAATAGCATGATTACTCCCTCTTGGAGTAAGCATCCATGCCACAATAAAAGCAAGTAGTCTATGTTTAAGTGCAAGTTTTCTAGCATTTAAAATTCTTACCGAATCATTTGGATCCTTAAGGCAAGACCGGAAAAAACTGAATTTTGTTGAAATCAGGAATCTCAGAAATATTCCCCCTAGAAACTTTGACACCCCTATCCTTGAGGCCAGCAATTTGCTCCCAAACAGAAGGAGTAATTTCCATATTAACTCCCTTTACCTGAGATCTGATTGTTGAACCATTTACTGTCAAATTTGAATAAAACACCCGAACCAGATCAGGCTGTATGTTCCCAGTAAACTCCATGAAGGTTTTTAGCTTTTGACTTTTTAGCTTTCTTCTCAGACTAGTAAATCCCTCTTCATCAAGCCATTTGTATTTGATAAATTTTGGAATAACAATCTGTTTCTGACTGAACTCAGAAATGAAGGTGTTCATTTTTCCAATATCACCATTCAACCATGCTTCCAGATGACCACCAGGATTAGCAGCAGAGGAAGATTCCCCTTTTTGCTTCTTTCTTGACTTTGATCTCCTCAGCATCTTGTTGTATAGTTTTAGAGAGGGGTTTTGAGACTGAGTACAAGGAAAGAAGAGAGAAGCAATTTGAACCAGAAAGAGAAGAATGAGAACAATGAGCTACAAGTGAGCAAAGTGAAGATTCACGGATGTCAATTTTCGTGAATTGCGGTTAAATTTTGACAGAACCTGCAAAATCAGCTTTAATTGTATACGTCCCCTTGACCGAAGACAGAGACACAAATTTCTGGATAGTGGGTGCATCA
The DNA here is from genome assembly GCA_963425845.1 of Sphenostylis stenocarpa. Classification (NCBI taxonomy): domain Eukaryota; kingdom Viridiplantae; phylum Streptophyta; class Magnoliopsida; order Fabales; family Fabaceae; genus Sphenostylis; species Sphenostylis stenocarpa. The sequence goes on along the minus strand of OY731400.1, from coordinate 63,768,905 downwards.
GCTAAACTGTTCTTGGGAAGATGTTTGACTTGGTCAAAGAATATTAAAAAGAATTATGCAGATTTTGATTATCACAAAAACTTGGGATTTTGACTCTAATTTGCTTACCAATTTTTAATTGGATGTTGTAAAAATAATTTTCAGGAACAAATTAATCGATTAATCAACTAATTAACCTATTAATTTGATCTTTAATACTTGGTTTAAAATCCTACAGTGAAATAATCGATTAATTCATAAAGGAATCGATTAATCTTGTACTGGATGAAATTAATAAAGTGATAACAGAATTTTAATCGATTAAAACGAAAAAGAATCGATTAAATTTGATATCTTAGTGTTTTTAGTTGATATAAATTCTTTTTAATCAATTAAAACAGCTAAACTCAAATCCTGAGAACATTTTAATCGATTAATTCATATTTCAATCGATTAAAAACTATATGGACAAATTTTCTGGTATTCTCTGTAAGTTATTTTAATCGATTAATACTGTTTTATATCAATTAAAACATTCAGTTTATGAAACTAGAACCTGATTTGCTGTTTTGAACACCAAGGGACTTCCAGATTTTGTTCTTGCAAAACAGATTTAGCATGTTTCTGGTACCCTTTATAATTACTGGGTCCAATCAGGTTATTTGAAATGAATTATTTTTGGGAATCCACTTCATTCTACCTTTAGGTATAGCATATTTCTTAATTCTACAATATTTCACAGAATGACCTTTTTTAATGCAGTAAAAACATTTAATAAATGGAGACGAAACAGATTTACTATATGCAAAATAATTTTTAAATGCTCTAGTTTTCTTTCCAATAGAAGGTGTAAAACCTATAGCACCACGATCAATCACTAGTTTTTGAGAATCAAGTATCATATCAAGACTAGTCTTTCCTTTTGCTAGTTTAGATGCAGTTTTTATTAAATATGTTAATTTCTCTTGCAACTTAGGACAATTTTTACAATCTTTAACATTACATATGCAATCAGAGTTATTGTCTATATCCAAGTTTTCATTCTTGATTTCTTCATCAACTATTTTCTTTTCAAGAATAGTGATCTTATTTTCTAATAGATTATTCATACTTTTTAGCCTTTTGTTTTCAGTTTCTAATCTTTTACCTACTGCATGCATTTCATAAAAAGCATCTTGTAAAGAACTATAATTTAGAGTAGTTGCTGAGTCAAAACTTACACTGGTTATTGGAGAATCCGAATTGACCATTAAGCATGTCTCTGTTGTTTCTTCATAGACTATTTCAAGGATCTTCCACATTTGTGCAGCAGTTTGATAGTGTGCTATCCTGAAAAAATTGTTTCTGTTAAGTGCAGATATGATGATATTTTTGGCAATACAATCGTCTTGGATTAATTTCTTTTCACATTCATTTAAGCTACACCAATCTTTGTTAAGAATATCAGTTTCTTGTTCAATGACATTCCAAACATTTATACTAACAGATTCAATAAAGATCTTCATCCTAATTTTCCAAAATGGATAATCTGTTCCACAAAACAGTGGAGGTCTATCAATACAAGCACCCTCAGAAAATTTGTTTCCAGCCATGGATCGAAAGACTTGAATAACTTTCAAGAACCTTGCTCTTGATACCAATTGTTAGAAAAAGAGGATGAGATCAAGAGGGGGGGGGGGTGAATTGATCTTTGAAAGATTTTCGCAATTAACAGATTATCTATTTCAAAAATTAAGATTTCAGATCTGTTCTTGAATCACATAGCAAGCAATCAAAAAATAAATGCAGCAACAGAATTAAAGAAAAGAAAGGTTTAGAAAGATATCACCAAGGTTTATACTGGTTCACCCAATCCCAAGGCTACGTCCAGTCTCCAGCCAAATTCCAGCTGGGTTCCACTAGATTGAATGTTTTACAGATTACAACCTTATCCTTACACTGAATCTACCACAAGAACCACAATTCCAGTTCCTGCACCTAACCTTTCACCAAGAACCAAATTCCAGTTCTTGACAACCTCTACAACCAAATTCCAGCTGCAGAGAAACCAGTGCCCACAGTTCCAGGCACCAACAATACATAAAAGAATGTAAAGAAACAAACGGAAGAAACTAGAATGCTCAAACCAGTTTTATGCAATTCTGCAGTATGTTGTTTCTTCTCAAAAGAATGTAATTTTGCCTCAAGAAAGAATTCTTTTGAACTTCACAAAAACTAGCTCGAATCTTTCTTGAAAGAAGTACTTTTGATTGCTTGAATGATTACAAAAGGATGTGTATCAGATGTGTTTTAAAATGATCAAGCAACTCTGTTAATATAGAAGATTTTCAAAACTCGTTGGTTTAATTAATCTATTAAAATAATCTTTTAATCTGTTAAAAGCCTTGTTTTAATCTGTTAAAACTTCTTTTAATCCATTAAAATCTTCTTGATTATTTTCCAGATTTGTTTTAACTGATACGACAACGTTTATATCAATTAAAACTCTTTGCAAAAAATCTTCTAATTTGATTTAATCGATTGTTTCGTGTTTCAATCGATTAAAATACTGCAAAACTTTCTTGTAAACTTTTTCAAGTGATTTTAACTGATAAAAATATGTTTTAATCGATTAAAACGTTGTGTAGAAATTTCCTTAAGTTGTTTTAATCAATTGAAACATGATTTAATCGATTAAAATAATTCTGATCGGTCATAACTCAATTCTGATCGATCATATCTGATTCTGATCGGTTATAAACGCATTCTGATCAGTCATACTATACTCTAAGTGGTTTTAATCGATTGTTTCAAAGTTATATCGATTAAAATACTGCCAAAACACTTCTCTTAACATTTTGAGTGATTTTAATCGGTTATTTCGAAGCTGTATCAGTTTAAAATACTGACAGAAGGTTTTCAAAACTTTTTTTAATGAAAACAATCGGTTATTTTGAAATTATATCAGTTAAAAACTTGTTTATAAAAATGTGAAGAACATTTTAGTTGATAGAACATATATGCTATTAGTTAAAAATAGTTAATTCAAAAGCTTTTATCAAAATACTTTGTTTTTAACTGTTTAAATGTTTTTTAGAGGAATTTTGCAAAATCTTTTAAGTGAAGAAACCTCATGCAGCAGAAAAGATAAAAATGATTATACCTAAGCAGAGCTGCAGACACACTAATCCCTCTACTCTTTTATCTAAGTGACTTTTGACTGCCACAAAGTTGCCTTTGACTTCATTCTTGACTTCATCAAATCAACAAGATCTTTGCCAGAGTATTTCAATAAGATCTTCATCACTTTCACAATACTCCCGACGTGAATATCAAGGCTCTATCACAACCAGAATAGTGAGCCTGGGTAGAAAAGGCCAGCTAACTAGGGCTCCCCATTTTGTGCATCTTTTGGTTAAAAGAAAAAAGTATAAATAAATAAAAAATCTTCCGATGCATCTCTCGCGGACTCTACCCATGGCCGCAAGATCTTTTGATTAAAGGGGCTCTCTATATATTTCTCCTTTCATCAATACAAGGAGGCATTTTTCATAATATTCATATTCTTCTCATTCTTTTCTCTTTCACTCCAAAATAATTAAATAAAATCTAAACCCAAATAAGGACCATATAAACAGTCATGTTTGTGATTGAAAACTCTCTGCGGGATCTGAAAGTCGAAGGCGAATGGATTGAGTCAGACAGTGAGGAGGGGACCATTTCCCCGGACATGCAAAGACTGTTGGAAAAAGAAGCTCAATTGATTAGCATACGTTTTGTTCCAAAATGCGTCAAAATAATCAAAATGCCATAGACAAAATGAAGCCAAAGTTAACATGATTGATTAGCTAGAGACACGAATTACAAAATCATGTTTCAATAATGTTTTAACAAAAGAAATTATTATTAAAAGAAGCTCGTCAAGGTCAAAGGCCGAGACAAAAAGATAAAAGGGCAAAATCCTAGGCTGAAAACCCAAAAGGGCGGACTAGGAAAGTTAATCAGTCACAAATAAGCGCCAGAGTATTCATTTGAAGACGCCACCTCATAAAAACAAAACGTTTGTTTAAACTAGCCTAAACACCGACCAACCTTGGCTAGCCATTCTTACAGAAACTATTATTTCATAAAAAATCTCACTAAAACACAAGCCTTTGCAATACATCCCTTTCTTTCTATTCTCTTGACCCTTCATCATAAAGCATTCAAGTAATTGACTGGGAAATGTGGAAATATAGTGATCAATAGGAGGATTGAAATCCCTAAGGAAAGGAAGAGGTGAAGTACTTGTTGGATTTGATGAAGACATATTGAGTTGATATAGTTTAGTTTGTGGGTGTGTAGATGAATAGGTTAGAAGTTTAAAACTTAATCTCTTGATAGGCCAATAGATCTTGTGATAAGCGCCTTGAAATGATGCATCTCATTGAACTCATTTTTCTGCATGAAAAACTAACCTTTAAGCATTAAAAGAACAAACTAAGTTTTTCAATCTGTTGAAAAGGAGTTTCAATCTGTTAAAATCACTTAACATAAGAAGTGTTCATATATAGTCGAAATGTCAATTGGTTGAATCGCAGAATCAACAGGTTAAAAATGTTCTTAATGATTTTTTTTTCAAATATTAAATTTTTCGCATTTTCAATCTGTTGAAATATTTTTTAATCTGTTGAAATAGAGAGACCATTTTTTCAGTCTAAGAGTTCACAGGATTTCAATCTGTTGAAATATTTTTTAATCTGTTGAAACAGAGAGACCATTTTTTCAGTCTAAGAGTTCACAGGATTTTAATCTGTTGAAATGTTTTTTAATCTATTGAAACAGAGAGCTATCATTTTTTTCTAAGCTGTTTCAATCCATTGAAAAATCGAATCAATCGATTGAATGAAGTTTTAAATAAAATCAATCGATTGACACGTCATTTTAATCGATTGAAAAGCATTCTGATCGATCATAATTCGATTCTAATCGATCATAATTGATTCTAACCTGTTATATTGTTATTCTGATCGATCATTTGCTACTCTGAATCAGTTTTTATCAGTTTAAACATTCTGGTTCTCTCTTTTATTCTATAAATACAGGTTTGATCTATCTTTTGAAATATACAATTTGAGAAAACATTTGAAAGCAATCTTAGAGCTATCATATCCGTGACTTTCTCTATGCATTCAAAAACTTTTCATATCATAAGGTGCTTTGATCAAGATTGTTGTTCATCAAAGAGAGAAAGTTCTGAGTTAGAATTGCTTCTAGACATCTATACTGTTAAAGCTGCAGTCCAGGTTTTTTCTTTTCATATTCTTGTATAAAGTGTGATTGTGTAGATTGGGTTTTGAATCTGCACTGGTTACAGTAACTGGATTTGGTTACTGGGAGGTTTTCAAGAGTCTATCTTGTGGGTTTGTGAGATAGTTCTTGGGGTAGATTGGTGAATATCTACTGGTTGTAATTTTCACTTGGAATTAGTGGAACTTGGCAGATTTGTCAAGAACTGGATGTAGCTCTGGTAAAGAGTGAACCAGTATAAACTTTTGTGTTGAATTTCTGCTTTCATCTCTTTTATTTCTTGTTTATATTCTTGCTGTGATTAAAATCAAATCTACCTATAGAAGAATTGAATAAAGATAAATCATTCTTCCCAAAGAAAGTGTGTTTTGCGAAAAAGTTTTCTAAAGTTCAATTCACCCCCCCCTCTTGAACTCAACCATTAATTCTTACAATTGGTACCAGAGCTGGTTCTTGTAAGTTACTCAAGAATTCGGTCCAAGAATGGCTGAGGGAAAGATGAATTTTTCGGAAGGAGCCTCCATAAACAGGCCTCCTCTTTTTGCTGGTGTGAATTATTCTTTCTGGAAGGTTAGAATGAAAATCTTTATTGAATCTCTTGATAGAGGTATTTGGGAAACAATTGTTAATGGGCCTTTCAAACCAACTCATACAGTGGATGGTAAAATTGTTGAGAAAAATTGGGCTGAATTAACTGATGCAGAAAATAGGAGAGTCCAATATGATTATACTGCTAAAAATATTATTACCTCTGCTTTAAATCTTGATGAGTTTTTCAGGGTGTCTCAATGTGCGTCTGCCAAAGAAATGTGGGAAATTCTAGAGGTCACTCATGAGGGTACATCTGACGTGAAAAGGGCAAGAAAGCATGAATTAATTAAAGACTATGAATTGTTTAAAATGCAGCAAGGAGAAACAATTGCAGATGTACAGAAAAGATTCACGCATATAGTCAATCATCTAATTGGGCTAGGAAATACTTTTGACAAGGAAGAGTTGAACATCAAAATCTTGAAATGTTTGGACAGAACTTGGCAACCAAAGGTGACAGACTATATCGGAATCAAGAGACTTAACCGAAATGACTACTGCTTCACTATTTGGTAAGTTAAGGGAACATGAGTTGGAAATCAATCGGTTCAAAGAACAAGAAAATGCGAGAGAAGAAAAGCAGAAACATTGTTCTCAAGACGATTGAAGAAAATAGTGAGTCCGAAGAAGATGAATCCGAGAACTCGACTCTGTTGGTTAAGAAGTTTGGGAAATTTCTTAGAAGGAAGAACAGAACTGGCCAAGTTAAAAGGTACACTGATAAAAGAACTGAATCTATTCAAAATACTGTTACTTGTTATTCTTGTGGTAAGCAGGGACACATAAGGAGTGAATGTCCGGAAAAAACCAAGAATCAGAACAAGAAAGAGTCAAAGTACAAAGGGAAAAAGGCCTACATAGCTTGGCAAGACAATGATTCATCCTCCAGCTTCTGCATCCGAAGGTGAAGAGGTGAACCTATGTTTGATGACTGGCTGTGAATCCTCTTCATCGCATGTAAGTTCAACTCCCACAGAAAATGATATGAATTACAGCACATTACTAAATGTTTTCAATGAAATGCATAATGAAGCCAAGAATTTATCTCATACAAATAATCGGTTAAAAGGACTAAATAACTGGTTAGAAAATAGGGTTAAAATTCTGGAAAAAGAGTTATTAGAAAGCAAAACAGATATGGAACATCTTGAAATAATCTATTCATCTGCTAATAATGCTGCTGCTAACAATAATTGTGAAAAGTGTATCCTTCTACAGAATAAGGTTGATTAATTGATTAAAACTCTGTCTAAGTTTACTCAAGGTAAAGAAAATTTAGATACACTTCTTGGATCTCAAAATTGTGTTTTTGAACTTACTAGAATCGGGTACAAACCTAAGGTTGGGGTGAAAACTAAAAAGTATTTGAACTTCTTTTCTTTCAGAAAAGCAACAACATCCCCTTTCTCATCTTGTCATTACTGCATGAAAAAAGGACATACTGTAAAATTTTGTCATGCTAGAAAATATTTTGTGCCTCAAGGTAGAATGAGATGGGTTCCAAAACATGTTAAACAGAAAATTTGACTCCTAAGGACCCAAAATATTTAAGGGTACCAAATACTTGATGCTTGATCTTTCAGGAACAGCAACAAGAGTCCCTTTGGTACCTGGACAGCGGATGCTCAAGGCACATGACAGGTGATATTTCAAAATTCCAGAAACTGAGACTGAAGAATGGAGGTCACGTGACATATGGAGACAACAACAAGGGAAGAATTCTAGGTTCTGGAGATATAGGAGATGGTGAATCCGTGACCATTCACAATGTTCTTCTTGTTGAAGGTCTCAAGCACAACTTAATCAGCATAAGCCAGTTATGTGATCTAGGTCACAAGGTTATCTTCAAACCAGAAAAATGACTAATCTGTGAGCCAAAATCTGACACGGTAATGTTGACAAAATCTGTGAAGCTTGTTTAAAAGGTAAACAAACTAGGAAATCCTTTTCAAACAAAAACATTGTTTCTACTTCTAGACCTTTGGAACTGCTGCACATGGATTTGGTTGGTCCTTCAAGAAATAAAAGCCTAGGTGGTAATCTCTATATCATGGTAATTGTTGATGATTTTTCCAGATTTACTTGGACTATCTTTTTAAAAGCCAAATCTGATTCTTACAAATCTTTCAAAAAGCTTGCCAAGGTCTTACATAATGAAAAAGGTTATTTCATTACTTCTATTCAAAGTGACAATGGTGGAGAATTTGTAAATGAAAAGTTTGAATTATTCTGTGAAAAGTATGACATAAAACACAATTTTTCTGCTCCGAGAACTCCTCAACAGAATGGTGTTGTGGAAAGAAAGAACAGATCCATTGTGGAACTTGCTAGAACAATGCTTTGTGAAAATTCTTTACCTAAATACTTTTGGGCAGATGCAGTAAACACTGCTTGTCATGTTTTGAATAGAGTCTTGATTAGACCCATGCTTAAGAAAACCTCGTATGAACTGTACAAAGGAAGAAAACCCAACATAAACTATTTCAGGGTTTTTGGATGTACATGTTTTGTTTTAAACAATGGGAAAGAAAATATTGGCAAGTTTGATGAAAAATCTGATAAAGGAATCTTTCTTGGCTATTATACTAATGGCCATGCATATAGAGTCTACAATTTAAGACTGAAATCTGTTGAAGAATCAGTACATGTTGTTTTTAATGAGTCTCCTCGAGTGTTGTAGAATAAAACAACAGGTACTACAGATGATGACGATTTAACTGATAATTCTTATCAGTTAAAACATCCCAGTGGCTCAGATCAACATACTGTCAAAGAAGGTGATCAATCAATTGATCCTGCAAAAGCTGATCCACCAAGAATTACTGAAGAACAGGAAGAAGATATCCTGGATGAGCTTCCTAAAGAATGGATTGTCCCAAGAGATCTTTCTCTAGACAATGTCATTGGGCAAATCAATAAGGGAGTATCCACTAGACATTCTCTTAATCAATTCTGCAATCATATGGCATTCATTTCACAAATTGAACCTAAAACTGTTAAGGATGCATTAAATGATGAATACTGGGTTAGTGCCATGCATGATGAGCTTAATCAGTTTGAAAGGAATAACGTGTGGGAATTAGTTCCTAAAACCAAAGATATCAATGTAATTGGTACTAAGTGGGTATTCAAAAACAAACTAGATGAACATGTCATTATCACTAGAAATAAAGCTAGGTTGGTAGCCAAAGGATATAACCAACAGGAAGGAATTGATTTTGATGAAACCTTTGCACCTGTAGCTAGACTTGAAGCTGTTAGACTATTATTAGCTTATGCTTGTATTAGTGGTTTTAGATTACTACAAATGGATGTCAAGAGTGCCTTTCTAAATGGACTCATCAATGAAGAAGTTTATGTTTCTCAACCTCCTGGTTTTGAAAATCACAAGCATCCTGACCATGTCTACAAATTAAAAAAAGGCTCTTTATGGTTTAAAGCAAGTTCCTAGACAATGGTATGAGAGGCTAAGTAACTTCTTAATTGATCAAGGATACAAACGAGGTGAAGTTGATAAAACCTTATTCATTAAGAAATCTGGAACTGACATTATTCTGGTGCAGGTGTATGTTGATGATATCATTTTCGGTTCTACTAATAATGCCTTGTGTAATAAGTTTGTTAAGGAAATGCAAAGTGAATTTGAGATGTCTATGATGGGAGAATTAAATTTCTTCCTTGGTCTCCAGGCTAAGCAATTAAGAAATGGCATTTTTCTAAGTCAATCTAAATACTGTAATGAGTTGTTGAAGAAATTTGATATGCACAATTGCAAAGAATCCTCTACACCCATGTCTACTAACTGTTGTCTAGATTTAGATGAAAAAGGGAAATCTGTTGATCAAACTAAATATAGAGGTTTGATTGGTTCTCTGCTATATCTGACTGCTAGTAGGCTTGACATTATGTTCAGTGTGTGCCTTTGTGCTAGATTTCAGGCAAATCCAAAGGAATCTCATCTTACCGCTGCTAAAAGGATTTTCAAGTACCTTAAAGGAACCATTAATGTCGGACTATGGTATCCTGAAGGTGCATGTCGCCGCCGTCCATTCCGACGTCTAGGGACATCTCAAACGTTTATGCGAGCTGTCGCAAAAAGATGGTTTAGACTCGCGTTTTATGTTAAAATTATGTTCATTGCTTCCGAGGTGCTCAACAACTGAACTATCCTCTAATAAAAGCAAGGTTTTCGAAAAGGGGTTCTTTTGGAGTCGCCACCAATGTTTTGACCTTAAACATTGGAAAAGGATAAAAAGGCGTTGATTTTGATAAAAACCAAACTTGGCCATTATAACCAGAGTTGGGTAAGGGAGTTAGTTACGTGTGGGGAAGGTGTTAGCACCCCACAACGCCCCTTTCGGGTTCCCTATGACGGATTAATTCATTTAAGTAAAGATTACGAGAAATTACACTATTACCCTATTTTATTGCATAATATTAAAAATGGCTATCTACATGATTTTAGTTTACATTGCATACAAACAGCAATAAATAAAGCAGTAAAAGAGAAGAGAATTGAACAAAACCTCTGTAGCAAGCTTTGTATTGCGAATCTTTAATCGTGAGGATGCATTTTGGCAATCCTTCGCTCTACAAAGACTCTCCTCTCGAATACAAAATCGACTCGACTAAAATTTTACAGAAGAATCGAATGCTGGAATATAATTCCTTAACTGATTGTTACCTATTTAAGGCAATCAGAAAGATCATTCGAAGTAGGGAGAGAAGAAGATAAGTCTTGGGAGTTGTCTGGTGTGTCGAAAAGTGGCAAATGAGCCTCCTATTTATAGTTTTCGCAGCCTGGCACCTCGGGACGGCCGTCCGGGACTCAGAAAACAGGGATGAGCGTCTCAGGGAGTTGGGACGGCCGTCTGGACTTTGTGACAACCGTCCCATTTGAATTTAAGCCTTGGGACGGCTGTCTCACCTGTCCTAGGTTATTTGGGACGGCTATCTGGTTTGAGCCTTACTTGATAAGGCTCTGGTGAGTACTTACCCTCACTCGGTATGAGTCTGTATTTTACTAGACTCTTGTGGGTACCTAGCCCCACTAGGTATGAACCTTGTTCTGCAAGGCTTTGGTGAGTACCTACCCTCACCCGGTACGAGTTCGCATTTTGCTAAACTCTTGTGAGTACTTACCTCCGAGGTGCTCAACACTTGAACTATCCTCTAATAGAGGCAAGGTATTTGCAACCCATTTTTGTAATGCTCTGGTGAGTATTTTACTCTACCTGATGCATTTTGTTAGGTTTTGATGAGTACTTACCCTCATCCGCTACAAACCTTATTTTATAAGGCTTTGGTGGGTACCTACCCCCACCTGGTACGAATATGCATTTTGCTAGATTCTGATGAGTACCTACCCTCATCTGGTCCGAATCTGCATTTTGACAGATTTTGATGGGTACCAACCCCCACCTGGTCCGAATTTGCATTTTGACAAATTCTGATGGGTACCAACCCCCACCTGGTCCGAACCCCATTTTGCAAGGCTCTGATGGGTACCTACCCCCACCTGGTCCGAATCTGTATTTTAACAGATTCTGATGGGTACCTACCCCCCCCTGGTCTGAATCTGCATTTTGACAGATTCTGATGGGTACCTACCCCCACCTGGTCCGAACCCCGTTTTGCAAGGCTCTGATGGGTACCTACCCCACCTGGTCCGAATCTGCATTTTGACAGATTCTGATGGGTACCAACCCCCACCTGGTCCGAACCCCATTTTGTAAGGCTCTGATGGGTACCTACCCCCACCTGGTACGAATCTGCATTTTGACAGATTCTGATGGGTACCAACCCCCACCTGGTCCGAATTTGCATTTTGACAAATTCTGATGGGTACCTACCCCCACCTGGTCCGAGTCTGCATTTTGACAAATTCTGATGGGTACCAACCCCCATCTGGTCCGAATTTTCATTTTGACAAATTTTGATGAGTACCTACCCTCACCTGGTCCGAATCTACATTTTGACAGATTTTGATGGGTACCTACCCCCACCTGGTCCGAATTTGCATTTTGACAGATTCTGATGGGTACCAACCCCCACCTGTTCCGAATTTGCATTTTGACAAATTCTGATGGGTACCAACCCCCACCTGGTCTGAATCTGCATTTTGACAAATTCTGATGGGTACCTACCCCCACCTGGTCCGAATCTGCATTTTGATAGATTCTGATGGGTACCTACCCCCACCTGGTCCGAATTTGCATTTTGACAAATTCTGATGGGTACCTACCCACACCTGGTCCGAATTTGCATTTTGACAAATTTTGATGAGTACCTACCCTCACCTGGTCCGAATTTGCATTTTGACAGATTCTGATGGGTACCAACCCCCACCTGGTCCGAACCCCGTTTTACAAGGCTCTTAGGATGCACTTTTTGGTAGTCCATCCTATGGTTATCTGGTTTTTTTTTGGAGATGTGTTGGCGGCTTATTATTTCTGATCATGCGCCTATTCCGTGGGGAATGATTGATTTTTACTTTTGACTTTTTTGTTTTAGTCATCCGGTTTTACCGGGGATTTCATTGTTTTTAGCTTTTTCGTTTAGCTATCCAGCTTTGTCGGAGATTCTTTGTTTTTGGCTTTTTAGCCATCCGGTCTTGGCCGGGGGTTTCTTGTTGATTGCCTCTTTTTGGGCAGAGATCCTCTGGGGATTTGGGCTTTCTGTTAATTGTGCCTCTTGATTTGGCAGATGCTTCACTATTAGTGAAGGCTTTATGCTTTGGGCTTGTATTGCCTTTTGCATAGGTTGACTTCCCATTTTTTGGGGAATATTGGTTCTTTGCTTGCCTCTGATTAGGCAGAGGCTTTATTGGAAGTGAATGCTTTGCTTTTCACTGGGGATATTCATATTGGGTGTTGTAAGCGATTAACTCCCTTAGGATATGAATTTGTAGTTTGCCTCTATAGTAGGCTCACTGGGGATAATTTTTTTTTTTTTTTTTGGTGGTCTGCCGGGGATTTGAACGTTTTTCCCGGAGATCTATTTTGAATTGCCCCCTAGGGAGAAATGGAGTTTTTAACTCCTTGTTGGATGTTTGTTGTTTTGAGCTGGCTTTGCCTATGCTCTTATTCCATTGGGGAATGGGTTTTGACCTCTTTCCCGCGATTGTGCTTTTTCACGATTTTGAAATTTTGATTTTGAATGCGTGTGCCCTTTTTCTTTCTTTTGTGCACGCAGGCTTTTTATTATCCATTGGGGATGAAGAGGTTTTACCTCTTTTCTTCTCTTTCTCTTTTAATGGCCCTAGGGAATTTATTGGCTTCCTGGGGATATGAAGGAGTCTTGGCTCCTGACTTTGTGAGGCTCTTCATTGAGCGGGGTGAAGATATTTTCTTCTTTTTCCTTTCTTTTTGTAGACTTTTCTTGATATGCTCTACTTGGGGATTTTCATGTGGCCTTTTTTGTGCCTCTATTGGGGAATGAAAGTTTTTTCTTTTCTTTCTTTTTGTTGCCCCTTGGTGATATGGAGGATTTGACTCTGTATTTTCTTTGATGGACTCTTTGTGTAGTCCTTATTCTCCTTTGGGGAAGTGGCGGAGATTCTGGATGAGTTTGCCTGATGACTCATGTGGCTATGAAGCTGAGTCATGAGGTAATCTTTTTGTTTTGCCTTTGGAGTAGGCAAGGATCCGCTTGGGGATGATCAAGCCTTTCCGTTGGTTTTTCTATTTTGACGGTTTCCTTCTTTATTGGATGGAAGGATGTTGATTAGAGCTATTTTCTTTGAAGCTCCTTATTTTGCTGAAATGGTTTTGATTTCGCCTTTTTCTTTCGCGATTCTTGATCTTTATCACGAGTTATTTGAAATTTGGCTTTTTAATATATCACGTGTGCCTTTTTATTTTATAATCTTGTACACGTGGGCTTTTGGAATGTAAACAGAAATAACAACTTCTTTTTTCTTTTCTTTTTTTGTAATACATTCAAGCATTTTCAAAATACTAAAATTTTTTTTTTTTTTAAAAACTACTCCTAGTCATCTGCCTCTGGGCTGGAATGGGAGGATGGTGCTGGTGAGGGAATGCGGCGGAGTATGCGGCGCTGGAACCTTGCCTGAGTCTGGACCAAGCTCTCTATCTGGCGGTCCGTCCTGTCCTACCTCATGGTCAGCTGGCTGAACTGCTGTCTCATGAACTGGAACTGCCCTTCCATGTAGGCATGCTCGTCATCCAAGCGTTGATATAGACCGGCGTAGTCAGGATCATATGACTGCTGCTGGGATTCCGAGGTCGCGGGGATGTCCTGTGGTATGTCGAAATCCCGCATATCCATCGAGATCGAGATGATTGGGTTTAAGATAAACCTTGATCCTTGCCTGCTGAGGATATTCATGTGGGCCAACATCCTGCCGTTAATTGGCTCTGGTTGGAGGCTAGCCGGGAGGTCTTCTCCGTCGGTACATCCCCAATATTCGACTAAAGGGGTGAGAAAGGGAGCTATCATGATAGCTCCTGCTGGACCACGAGTTCCGTAGTCCTTGACAGCTTTCAGGAAGGCATATCCTGGGTTGCACCTATGCCCCTGATGCATACAATAGACGATGAAAAGGTCAGCCAGTGTTACCTTCCCTTGGCTCTCTTTCCGGCTATGTATAGTCCCGGCTAGCAACTTATGGCATATGCGGAGCGGAGGAGAGAAGGATGCCCCTTTCAGATGTGTCAGCAAGGTATGGGTTCCAGTAACCTCTTTCCACATGCTGGTGGTGGTGAGAGCAGTTGGTTTCTCAAAATACGCCGCCCTGTATTCCGGCGTTCTGGTGTCTGCCAGTTGGCAGAAGCCCATTATGACATTAAAGTCATCTAGGAAAGTGGTTCGGTACGCCCCATCCATCCAGTAGGAGACAGCTTGAGTAGGTGGAACTCCGGGCATTGTGGAAGGCATTTCCGCTAGACTAACAGAAGCGAGGAATTCCAGCGTAGCGGTACGGTGGATCCGGGTAGGTGGCTCATGGAGCAGAAAGTCCCATCCTATGTTGTTGATGAACCTTCTGACGTCTTGGTCCCAGCCAAACATACTTAGGATTTCAAAATCCAAACGCAGCATGGGATACCAGGAGAATTGCTGGACATTTGTCAATCGTTGTTGATGTGGCTCTGCCAGCAAATTGTTGGTGACAGTAGTTCCTCTGGCAGCGGTTCTAGTGCATTTTCTTCTGGATGAGGCTTCTCCACGTTCCATTGTATGATCCACTCACTTAAGAATGGTAGGAGTGTGTAGAAAGGGAAGAAAAGCAAAGTAGAAAGCTTGGAATGGGGTACCAAAGCAAAAACCCGTGCCCCACATATATAGGCAACGTTAGGAGGTTTGGGACGGCCGTCTGGGCTGGGATGGCCGTCTCAATTGAATTTTCTGTATTAAGGCCACCAACTGAAACATGGGACGACCATCTCACATGGGACGTGCATCCCAATCGAATATAACTACTTGGGACGGCTGTCTCGAGCTTCTTGGGTTGGTTATCGTGTTTTTTAAGTTGATTTTCATATTTTTTGATGAAACTAAAGATAGGATTCTCTTCATTGATGTTTTAATGCATGTAATGTTTCATGATATGCATCCTATGATCTATTTCAGTTAATATTTCGAAAGTTTTAACTGATGTGCTTCGACTTCGGGCGCATTCTTGGTGCTGTACCTTTCTGTCATCATGTTTCTTCTGATTAACAAGCTTGGTTGTACTGATTTGCCGCCTTGGACTTTTCTTGCTATAGCCGAAGAGAAATCTTTTGTTCGTAGGGTAACTGCCATATCAATGCCCCCCTTCCTTTCCTTAGGGATCTCAACCTTCTTATTGATCACTATGTTTCCACATTCCCCCTTATCACTTGAATGCTTTATAGTAAAATGGTCAAGAGAAGAGAAAGAAAAGGATTTATAACAAGGGTTTGTGTTTTAGAGGGATATTTTTTGTAATAGAAGTTTCTGTAAGAATGGCTAGCCAAGGTTGGTCGGTGTTTAGGCTAGTTTAGACAAACGTTTTGTTCTTATGATGTGGCGTCGTTGTTTACTGTTTTATGGCGCCTTTTTTATGATTGATTAACTTTCCTAGTCCGCCCTTTCAGGTTTTCAGCCTAGGATGTTATGCTTATGTCCTAACTTTTGTCTAGGTTTCCTTTTTTGTATTTATTTTTTAGGAATACCTAGCGGACTTTTCGTAACCCTAACCTTTGCCCAGGTTACCCTTTATTATTGTTCGGGTCTCCCGCCGGGTTTACCCTAACTTTTGTGCAGCCCCCTTTGTGGGTTTCCTGCCGGGTATTTTGCCCTTTTATTTTCTTGTCTTGGCCTTTGGCCTTGACGGGCTCTCCTTTTTTGTATATATGTATTTTTTTTGCATAACATTGTCGAAACTTGATTTTATTGAGATGAATTTGATCCTTGTTTCTAGTTAATCAATCATTTTTTACTTTGCTTTGTGACGCGTTGATTGTTCTGACGCATTTGGAACAAAACGTCTATCTAAACCTTGTTTATTAAAATGGGGTATAGATATATTTAGCAAGAAAAGAAGCAGATAGTAAGAATAGCATTCTTTTGTAATTTCGGGGAAATGTGTGCCCTAGAAATGCTCGGGGTCCGGGCATACCCCGAGGAGTGATCTCTAATAGTCACTAGGTTTACATTCCTTAGAATTGGAAGAAGGACACCTAATGACTAACGCTACCCTTTGCGCTAATACCCCTCCTTTTCGGAATATCGTCTTTGAGGGGTAAGACTTTCCTGTTTTTCGTATGGTTTGATCTTTTGTGGGGTTGTACCCTAAACCATACTTTAAAGGATTATCTTTGAAATCTGGTGGCTCTTTTATTCCTTGAGCATTCTTTCCGAGCCCCTGTCCTAGGCGATATCCATATCTTTTCATCATATGGGCCACCTTTGTATTACCAGGGAGTCTTTCTATGTTGGCAATTTCGAGCGCTTGAAATGATGTTTCAAGAGCCTCTTCAGCCGCATCCACATATGGTTGGACAGACGGTTTGCTAATTAGAAAGTCTTCTTCAGCTTGAACTGTGACGAGTTTATCATTTGTCACAAACTTGACTTTCTGGTGGAGCATTGAAGGTATTGCCTTAGCGCTATGAATCCAAGGTCTACCAAGGAGACAACTATATGCTGGCGTGATGTCCATCACGTGGAAGTCTATGTTGAAAATAGTAGGGCCAATTTGGATTGGTAGACTAATCTCTCCTACTACTTCTCGTCTTGACCCGTCAAAGGCTCGAACAACTGTATTACTCGGGTGCATGTGGGTTCCTTGCACTGTTATCTTGTCGAGTGTGCCTCTAGGCATAACGTTTAAGGATGACCCATTATCCACAAGAACTTTGGAAATGAGATATTCCTTGCATTTAACAGAAATATGAAAAGGTTTATTATGATTTGACCCTTCCAAAGGGAGTTCTTCATTGGTGAAGGTAAGATGATCATTGGCTGTAATATTACCAATGATTCCTTCAAACTTGTCTTGGGATATTGCATGCGGAACAAATGATTCATTCAAAACCTTTAACAGTGCATTTCGATGCGGTTCCGAACTCATTATGAGTGATAACAAGGTTATCTTTGCAGGAGTACGATTGAGTTGATCAATGATGGAGTACTCACTTTGTCTTATGTATTGGAGTAACTCATCTGTCTCCTCCTTGGATTCTTTTTCCTCTTCGGTCTTATTTTTTGCCTTATCATTGGGAATATTATCTTGTAATTCCTTGGGGGAGTATATTCTTCCGCTTCTTGTCATGCCCCCGATACCGGCTATGTTGGAGATATCTTGATTGACTGGTGATTCTTCTGAGTATCTCCAAGGTACAACTTTATTTGATGAATAAGGGAAAGGACGAGACACGAATAAACGTAAAGGCGTTATTGCCTCTTCCCGTTTATCGATTGGGATAACCAACGGTGCTTGTTTGTTATCATCTTTGGGTCTACCGACCGTTGTAGAGATTTTGATGACGAAAGGCTTCTTTTCCATTTATTCTGATTTGTGGAAAGCACATCAATTAATCCTTCCTTTTTATTATCTTTGTTATTAAAATGAGGAGGGATGTATGAATGTATGCAACTTATGAATGCAATAGACAGTTTAAGGAAAAAAATCTTTTTATTTCAACTAGAAAGTGTTTATCCTTCTATACAATGCTTTGAAGCAAGTGTTGACAAAAACAGAGAAGCTTGAAGAATCCTATGGGTAAATTAGGCTTTCTTCGTAATTCATCTTCAGCTGTTCTCACTGAAAGTAATGAAGATCTTATTGAAATACTTTGGCAAAAATCTCATTGATTTGATGAAGTCAAAGATGAAGTCAAAAGTCAACTTTGCAGTGGTCAACAAGTCACTCAGATAAAAGAGCTAGAGGATTAGTGTGTCTAACAGAATGCTTAGGTAAAACCACTTTATCTTTTCTACTGCATGAAGTTTCTTCTCTTAAATGATTTTGCAAAATGCCTCCAAAATCGTTTTTAACAATTAATTACAAAGAATTTTAACAAAAGCTTTCTTAATAATGTTTTTAACTGATATAATGTTGAAAGAACCGATTATAATCTATTAGAATGTTCAAAGAAGTATTTTTACAGTATTTTAATCGATACAAATTGCTTTTAATCGATTAAAACCTTTTAGAACTCATTATGACCGATTAGAATACAAATATGACCGGTCAGAATCAAATTTAACCGATCAGATTTGAATTATGAGCAATCAGAACTTTTTCAATCGATTAAAATCACTTAAAGGGTCAGAATGATCGATCAGAATGTAGTTATGAGCGATCAGAGTTTGTTATGATCGATCAGAATTGAATTATGACCGATCAAATCTGTTTCAATCGATTAAAACGCGAAAGAGTCGACTGAATTAACTTAGAAAAATTGTTGTAAAGTGTTTTAACTAATATAAAGGTTGTAGTATCAGCTAAAACAAATCTGTTAAAGAATCAAGAACGTATTAATGGATTGAAAGGACTTTTAACAGATTAAAACGGCTATTTCAACAGATTGAAACAAACTTTTAACAGATTAATTAATGCAGCAGTTTTTGAAAATATCATATAAAAACAGTTTGGCTTGAACTTTTTTAACAGAGATTGAACATCAGTTTTATACATCCTTAAGCAATCAATCAAGCAACTTTAGCACTCATTCAAGAAAGATTCGCAACAGTTTTTTTGAAGTTATTTTGAAAATCTTTCTTGAGGCAACTTGCATTCTTTTGAAGAAGAAACTCTCTGCAGATTTGCATAAACTGGTTTGAGCTTTCTAGTTTCTTCTTTGTCAATTCTTTTTCATTCTTTTGTATTGTGTTGTGCCTGGAATTTGGGCACAAGTTTCTCTGCAGCTGGAAGTTGGTTGCGGAGGTTATCAAGAACTGGAATTTGGTTCTTGGTGGAGAGGTTGAGTACAGGAACTGGAATTTGGTTCTTGTACTGTGTGGTGCCTGGAATTTGGGTACTGGTTTCTCTGCAGCTGGAATTTGGTTGCAGAGGTTATCAAGAACTGGAATTTGGTTCTTGGTGGAGAGGTTGAGTACAGGAACTGGAATTTGGTTCTTGTACTGTGTGGTGCCTGGAATTTGGGTACTGGTTTCTCTGCAGCTGGAATTTGGTTGCAGAGGTTATCAAGAGCTGGAATTTGGTTCTTGGTGGAGAGGTTAAGTGCAGGAACTGGAATTTGGTTCTTGTGATAGATTAGGTGTAAGATTGTTGAATCTGTAAATCATTTAATCTAGTGGAACCCAGCTGGAATTTGGCTGGAGACTGGACGTAGCCCTGGTATTGGGTGAACCAGTATAAAATACCGGTGATATCTTTCTTAACCTTTCTCTCCTTTAAATTCAGTTGTTGCGCTTATTTTAATTGATTGCTTTGTGATTCAAGAACATATCTTTAAACTTAATTTTCGAATTAGATAATCTGTTATTTGCGAAAAACTTTCAAAGATCAATTCACCCCCCCTCTTGATCTAAAACTACTTATCTAACAATTGGTATCAGAGCGAGGTTCTTGAAAGTTATTCAAGTTCTTCGATCCATGGCTGGAAACAAATTTTCTGAGGGAGCTTGTATTGATAGACCTCCACTGTTTTGTGGAACAGATTATCCTTTTTGGAAAATTAGGATGAAAATCTTTATTGAATCCATTAATAGAAATGTTTGGGATGTTATTTCTAATGGTCCTTTAATTACAGAGAAAGAATGGTCCAGCCTAAATGATGAAGAGAAGAAGAAAGTTCAAAGTGATTGCACTGCAAAAAATATAATTACTTCTGCACTTAACATGGATGAATTTTTTAGGGTATCCCAGTGCAAATCTGCCAAAGAGATGTGGGATGTTCTTGAGGTCACCCATGAAGGGACAACAGATGTAAAAAGAGCCAGAAAGCATACTCTAATAAGAGAATATGAGTTGTTCAAGATGCAGACTGGTGAAAGCATTGCAGATGTGCAGAAACGATTCACTCACATCATTAACCATCTAATGGGCCTAGGTAAGACATTTGATAAAGAAGAACTGAATATTAAAGTTTTAAAATGTCTTGACAGGTCTTGGCAGCCAAAAGTCACAGCAATTTCAGAATCAAAAGATCTGTCCGCTATGACAACAACTTCTCTGTTTGGAAAACTTAGAGAACATGAAATGGAAATCACAAGATTTAATGACCAAGAAGTCTCTGAGAAGAAAAACAGAAGTATAGCACTTAAAGTTAAAGAAAATCAAGAATCAGAGGAAGAAAGTGAGAACCTTGGACTGCTTGTTAGGAAATTCAACAAGTTTCTCAAGAAAAAGATCCAAGACAAGGAAAGACATAAGAGGTATGAGAAAAGAACTGATTCTTCTAACTTTAAATGTTATGATTGTGGCAAGCAGGGCCATGTCAGGATGGAATGCCCAGAAAGAAACAAACAAAGTAACAAGAAAGAAGAGAAAGCCAAAAGAAGAGGCTATATAGCTTGGGATGACAATGACACTTCATCAACAGATAATTCTGATAATGAAGAAGTCAACCTATGTCTAATGGCAAGTCAAAATCCACAATCCAGCAATGTAAGTTCTAGTTCCTCTTCAAATTCAGTGAATTATGATGCATTGCAAGAAGCATTTAATGAAATGCATGAAGAGGCTAAGAAACTTCAAAAAGAAAATGAAAGGCTAAAAGGACTAAATAATTGGCTAGTAAATAAAGTTGACTCTCTTGAAAAACGAATTCTTGAAGATGAAACTGATTGTGATTTCTTGAAATTAATTCATGCTAATTCTGATTGTGCTTGTAATAAACCATGTAATAACTGTTCAGAATTACAAAAGAAGATTGATTTTTTATCTCAAACTGTTTCAAGATTCACACAAGGCCAAGCCAATCTTGATGTTTTACTTGGGTCTCAAAAATTGATTTTTGACAAATCTGGAATAGGATTTAAATCTAGATCCAGAAAAACAAACACAAATAGGAAATCATACTCTGTAATCAAATGTTTCTACTGCATGAAGAAAGGTCACTCGGTCAAAAATTGTAGAATAAAAAAGTATGTTATTCCTAAAGGAAGAATGAAATGGGTTCCAAAAATTAATTCATTTCAAATAACCTGATCAGGACGCAGTAACCATAAAGGGTACCAGAAAAATTCTTAACTTGTTTTGCAGGAACAAAGTCTGGGAATCCCTTGGAGTTCAGAGCTACGAATCAGGTTCTGATTATTTAAACTGATTGTTTTAATTGATATAAAGCAATATTAATCGATTAAAATAACTTACAGAGGAATCAGAATATCTGTCCGTACCATTTTAATCGATTGAAATATCGAATTAATCGATTAAAATGTTCTCATGATTTTAGTTTAGCTGTTTTAATCGATTAGAATGAATTTATATCAACTAAAAACACTAAGGTATCAACTTTAATCGATTCATTTTCGTTTTAATCGATTTAAATTCTGGTATCATCTTCTAAATCTCTTCCAGTACATAAACAATCGATTCTTTTAAGTATTAATCGGTCATTTTTACTATTGCATTTTCAAACCGAATATTAAAGATCAATTTAATAGGATAATTTGTTGTTTAATTAATTTGTTCCTGAAAAGTCATTTTTATAACATCCAAATGAAATTTGGTCAGCAAAATAGAGTCAGAAACCCAAGGTTTTATGATAATCAGAATCTGCATAATATGTTTAAAATTTCTTTGACCGAATCAAACATATTCCAAATAGCTGCAGTACCCACTGTCCTGAATCATCAAACCAGGAAGTATGAACAGATAACTTGAACACACGTTTACATTAGATTTCTGGATATTACCTAGCAATATATTTGGAATAATTTTGGGCATGCATTAGTTCAAGTCTCTTGGTGAAATTCATTGAAATTATGCAACTTTGATAATTCGTATTAATCATCAAAGTCACGAGGTGTCACTGTAAGGAAACCAATCTGAGACAGCAATTCAAGAATTGAATGAAAAGCTAAAAGTGCCATAGGGAATGTGTGTTTTATGGTCAGTTCAGGGATCAATTTTATACTGATAATCTGGCATCCTTAACAACAAACCAACAAGATGATCTTTCAGTGATTCTAAAGGAATTTCAGATGTTGGGAACCAACATAACTGTCTTCCCTCAATGAAGGCAAATTTCGTGACAAATACGATGCTTTTTGATGCCCATGATAATAGTGATGTATGAAATATGTATGGATATGGTTATTGACCGGGAAGTCCTGGATTGCTGTCATCACTAGTTCTGTTTTGTATGCATATGTTCCAGTATATGATACCACTGGAAACAACAAAGTTGAAGAAAATGACTGATCCATTTGAAGGGAAGAATAACAACACGCTATCATTTTCTTCCATACTACATTAAGAATGTAGTTATTTGCTTGGATGGTGATAACGTAATGAGGTTCATAATAGGAAAAACAGTTGTTGGTGTCTCAATGGTTGATAAAGCACAATTGGTTTCAGAAAAAGTGAAGCCTATGGCCTTTTAAAGTTGGTAAGGATCAAATGACTGAGTCATGAATTTTGGTATCTGACACAAATAATCAGGGAAGTATGGATAAAAAGGGTCCCTTCTTACCTTATCTCTTATATCTTATTACTTTTTTATGCTTATTTTTCGGATCTGTAATGTTACCTGGTTATATACCAGGCACATTTTGCTTTAACTTTGACTGATATAATACACCTTTCTAGATAATCAGTTCACAACATATTCACTAAATTAGATATAAGAAATTCGCATCAGATATGTCGAGTTTTCAAATCTGAATGTTTTAATCAATAAAAACATCTTTTAAATCGATTAAAATCATTTATTCAACATTTTTCATTACTTGTTTTAATCGATTAAAAGTCGAAATAATCGATTAATTGCACTAAAGTTTCATGTTTTCAAATTCTTAAATTTTTTAATCGATTAAACCTTTCTTTCAATCGATTAAAATCATTAAACAAAAACTTTTTAATCGATTTTGTCCTGTTTTTAATCGATTTTTATTCTGGAAAGAAAAATTAAAGGCTTTAGTTAATGGTTGTTCCTGTAACATGCTACTAAAGCGTGATTCCCTTATCTTTACACGTGTTAATTGTATTCATTACAAACGTGTTAATGAAGATAAGTTTGAATCAACTTTAATTGATCTTTACATGAGTAAAGTATTGATTTCTTTTTATTTTCAAAAACTCAAACTGTTGAAAACCTTTGCATTTCATTATTTCTCTTCTGTTCCCTATTTTTGATGAAGTCAAAAGGGGGAGAAATAGTTGCTTTACCTTAGGATCAATTTAGAGAAATAACTCTTACATTAAGGAAGCATCATTTTAAGGGGAGAAATAAGTTTTAGGGGGAGAAATAGGACATTAATACATTTTTTAATTTCTCACTAATCTGTATTATCAAGTGACTTCTCTTGTAGAGTTTTTTTTCAAAATGGTGTTTGTCTTCATCAAATAGGGGGAGACTGAAAGTAATGAAGATCTTATTGAAATACTTTGGCAAAAATCTCATTGATTTGATGAAGTCAAAGATGAAGTCAAAAGTCAACTTTGCAGTGGTCAACAAGTCACTCAGATGAAAGAGTTAGAGGATTAGTGTGTCTAACAGAATGCTTAGGTAAAACCACTTTATCTTTTCTGCTGCATGAAGTTTCTTCTCTTAAATGATTTTGCAAAATGCCTCCAAAATCGTTTTTAACAATTAATTACAAAGAATTTTAACAAAAGCTTTCTTAATAATGTTTTTAACTGATATAGTGTTGAAAGAACCGATTATAATCTCTTAGAATGTTCAAAGAAGTATTTTTACAGTATTTTAATCGATACAAATTGCTTTTAATCGATTAAAACCTTTTAGAACTCATTATGACCGATCAGAATACAAATATGACCGGTCAGAATCAAATTTAACCGATCAGATTTGAATTATGAGCAATCAGAACTTTTTCAATCGATTAAAACACGTTTCAATCGATTAAAATCACTTAAAGGGTCAGAATGATCGATCAGAATGCAGTTATGACCGATCAGAGTTTGTTATGATCGATCAGAATTGAATTATGACCGATCAGATCTGTTTCAATCGATTAAAATGCGATAGAGTCGATTGAATTAACTTAGAAAAATTGTTGTAAAGTGTTTTAACTAATATAAAGGTTGTAGTATCAGCTAAAACAAATCTGTTAAAGAATCAAGAACGTATTAATGGATTGAAAGGACTTTTAACAGATTAAAACGGCTATTTCAACAGATTGAAACAAACTTTTAACAGATTAATTAATGCAGCAGTTTTTGAAAATATCATATAAAAACAGTTTGGCTTGAACTTTTTTAACAGAGATTGAACATCGGTTTTATACATCCTTAAGCAATCAATCAAGCAACTTTAGCACTCTTTCAAGAAAGATTCGCAACAGTTTTTTTGAAGTTATTTTGAAAATCTTTCTTGAGGCAACTTGCATTCTTTTGAAGAAGAAACTCTCTGCAGATTTGGATAAACTGGTTTGAGCTTTCTAGTTTCTTCTTTGTCAATTCTTTTTCATTCTTTTGTATTGTGTTGTGCCTGGAATTTGGGCACAAGTTTCTCTACAGCTGGAAGTTGGTTGCGGAGGTTATCAAGAACTGGAATTTGGTTCTTGGTGGAGAGGTTGAGTACAGGAACTGGAATTTGGTTCTTGTACTGTGTGGTGCCTGGAATTTGGGTATTGGTTTCTCTGCAGCTGGAATTTGGTTGCAGAGGTTATCAAGAACTGGAATTTGGTTCTTGGTGGAGAGGTTGAGTACAGGAACTGGAATTTGGTTCTTGTACTGTGTGGTGCCTGGAATTTGGGTACTGGTTTCTCTGCAGCTGGAATTTGGTTGCAGAGGTTATCAAGAGCTGGAATTTGGTTCTTGGTGGAGAGGTTAAGTGCAGGAACTGGAATTTGGTTCTTGTGATAGATTAGGTGTAAGATTGTTGAATCTGTAAAACATTTAATCTAGTGGAACCCAGCTGGAATTTGGCTGGAGACTGGACGTAGCCCTGGTATTGGGTGAACCAGTATAAAATACCGGTGATATCTTTCTTAACCTTTCTCTCCTTTAAATTCAGTTGTTGCGCTTATTTTAATTGATTGCTTTGTGATTCAAGAACAGATCTTTAAACTTAATTTTCGAATTAGATAATCTGTTATTTGCGAAAAACTTTCAAAGATCAATTCACCCCCCCTCTTGATCTAAAACTACTTTTCTAACAATTGGTATCAGAGCGAGGTTCTTGAAAGTTATTCAAGTTCTTCGATCCATGGCTGGAAACAAATTTTCTGAGGGAGCTTGTATTGATAGACCTCCACTGTTTTGTGGAACAGATTATCCTTTTTGGAAAATTAGGATGAAAATCTTTATTGAATCCATTGATAGAAATGTTTGGGATGTTATTTCTAATGGTCCTTTAATTACAGAGAAAGAATGGTCCAGCTTAAATGATGAAGAGAAGAAGAAAGTTCAAAGTGATTGCACTGCAAAAAATATAATTACTTCTGCACTTAACATGGATGAATTTTTCAGGGTATCCCAGTGCAAATCTGCCAAAGAGATGTGGGATGTTCTTGAGGTCACCCATGAAGGGACAGCAGATGTAAAAAGAGCCAGAAAGCATACTCTAATAAGAGAATATGAGCTGTTCAAGATGCAGACTGGTGAAAGCATTGCAGATGTGCAGAAACGATTCACTCACATCATTAACCATCTAATGGGCCTAGGTAAGACATTTGATAAAGAAGAACTGAATATTAAAGTTTTGAAATGTCTTGACAGGTCTTGGCAGCCAAAAGTCACAGCAATTTCAGAATCAAAAGATCTGTCCGCTATGACAACAGCTTCTCTATTTGGAAAACTTAGAGAACATGAAATGGAAATCACAAGATTTAATGACCAAGAAGTCTCTGAGAAGAAAAACAGAAGTATAGCACTTAAAGTTAAAGAAAATCAAGAATCAGAGGAAGAAAGTGAGAACCTTGGACTTCTTGTTAGGAAATTCAACAAGTTTCTCAAGAAAAAGATCCAAGACAAGGAAAGACATAAGAGGTATGAGAAAAGAACTGATTCTTCTAACTTTAAATGTTATGATTGTGGCAAGCAGGGCCATGTCAGGATGGAATGCCCAGAAAGAAACAAACAAAGTAACAAGAAAGAAGAGAAAGCCAAAAGAAGAGGCTATATAGCTTGGGATGACAATGACACTTCATCAACAGATAATTCTGATAATGAAGAAGTCAACCTATGTCTAATGGCAAGTCAAAATCCACAATCCAGCAATGTAAGTTCTAGTTCCTCTTCAAATTCAGTGAATTATGATGCATTGCAAGAAGCATTTAATGAAATGCATGAAGAGGCTAAGAAACTTCAAAAAGAAAATGAAAGGCTAAAAGGACTAAATAATTGGCTAGTAAATAAAGTTGACTCTCTTGAAAAACGAATTCTTGAAGATGAAACTGATTGTGATTTCTTGAAATTAATTCATGCTAATTCTGATTGTGCTTGTAATAAACCATGTAATAACTGTTCAGAATTACAAAAGAAGATTGATTTTTTATCTCAAACTGTTTCAAGATTCACACAAGGCCAAGCCAATCTTGATGTTTTACTTGGGTCTCAAAAATTGATTTTTGACAAATCTGGAATAGGATTTAAATCTAGATCCAGAAAAACAAACACAAATAGGAAATCATACTCTGTAATCAAATGTTTCTACTGCATGAAGAAAGGTCACTCGGTCAAAAATTGTAGAATAAAAAAGTATGTTATTCCTAAAGGAAGAATGAAATGGGTTCCAAAAATTAATTCATTTCAAATAACCTGATCAGGACGCAGTAACCATAAAGGGTACCAGAAAAATTCTTAACTTGTTTTGCAGGAACAAAGTCTGGGAATCCCTTGGAGTTCAGAGCTACGAATCAGGTTCTGATTATTTAAACTGATTGTTTTAATTGATATAAAGCAATATTAATCGATTAAAATAACTTACGGAGGAATCAGAATATCTCGTCAGTACCATTTTAATCGATTGAAATATCGAATTAATCGATTAAAATGTTCTCATGATTTTAGTTTAGCTGTTTTAATCGATTAGAATGAATTTATATCAACTAAAAACACTAAGGTATCAACTTTAATCGATTCATTTTCGTTTTAATCGATTTAAATTCTGGTATCATCTTCTAAATCTCTTCCAGTACATAAACAATCGATTCTTTTAAGTATTAATCGGTCATTTTTACTATTGCATTTTCAAACCGAATATTAAAGATCAATTTAATAGGATAATTTGTTGTTTAATTAATTTGTTCCTGAAAAGTCATTTTTATAACATCCAAATGAAATTTGGTCAGCAAAACAGAGTCAGAAACCCAAGGTTTTATGATAATCAGAATCTGCATAATATGTTTAAAATTTCTTTGACCGAATCAAACATATTCCAAATAGTCATGAGTACCCATCGTCCCGAATCATCAAACCAGGAAGTATGAACAGATAACTTGAACACACGTTTACATTAGATTTCTGGATATTACCTAGCAATATATTTGGAATAATTTTGGGCATGCATTAGTTCAAGTCTCTTGGTGAAATTCATTGAAATTATGCAACTTTGATAATTCGTATTAATCATCAAAGTCACGAGGTGTCACTGTAAGGAAACCAATCTGAGACAGCAATTCAAGAATTGAATGAAAAGCTAAAAGTGCCATAGGGAATGTGTGTTTTATGGTCAGTTCAGGGATCAATTTTATACTGATAATCTGGCATCCTTAACAACAAACCAACAAGATGATCTTTCAGTGATTCTAAAGGAATTTCAGATGTTGGGAACCAACATAACTGTCTTCCCTCAATGAAGGCAAATTTCGTGACAAATACGATGCTTTTTGATGCCCATGATAATAGTGATGTATGAAATATGTATGGATATGGTTATTGACCGGGAAGTCCTGGATTGCTGTCATCACTAGTTCTGTTTTGTATGCATATGTTCCAGTATATGATACCACTGGAAACAACAAAGTTGAAGAAAATGACTGATCCATTTGAAGGGAAGAATAACAACACGCTATCATTTTCTTCCATACTACATTAAGAATGTAGTTATTTGCTTGGATGGTGATAACTGCAGGGTTCATAATAGGAAAAATAGTTGTTGGTGTCTCAATGGTTGATAAAGCACAATTGGTTTCAGCAAAAAGTGAAGCCTATGGCCTTTTAAAGTTGGTAAGGATCAAATGACTGAGTCATGAATTTTGGTATCTGACACAAATAATCAGGGAAGTATGGATAAAAAGGGTCCCTTCTTACCTTATCTCTTATATCTTATTACTTTTTTATGCTTATTTTTCTGGATCTGTAATGTTACTGGTTATATACCAGGCACATTTTGCTTTAACTTTGACTGATATAATACACCTTTCTAGATAATCAGTTCACAACATATTCACTAAATTAGATATAAGAAATTCGCATCAGATATGTCAGAGTTTTCAAATCTGAATGTTTTAATCAATAAAAACATCTTTTAAATCAATTAAAATCATTTATTCAACATTTTTCATTACTGTTTTAATCGATTAAAAGTCGAAATAATCGATTAATTGCACTAAAGTTTCATGTTTTCAAATTCTTAAATTTTTTAATCGATTAAACCTTTCTTTCAATCGATTAAAATCATTAAACAAAAACTTTTTAATCGATTTTGTCCTGTTTTTAATCGATTTTTATTCTGGAAAGAAAAATTAAAGGCTTTAGTTAATGGTTGTTCCTGTAACATGCTACTAAAGCGTGATTCCCTTATCTTTACACGTGTTAATTGTATTCATTATAAACGTGTTAATGAAGATAAGTTTGAATCAACTTTAATTGATCTTTACATGAGTAAAGTATTGATTTCTTTTTATTTTCAAAAACTCAAACTGTTGAAAACCTTTGCATTTCATTATTTCTCTTCTGTTCCCTATTTTTGATGAAGTCAAAAGGGGGAGAAATAGTTGCTTTACCTTAGGATCAATTTAGAGAAATAACTCTTACATTAAGGAAGCATCATTTTAAGGGGAGAAATAAGTTTTAGGGGGAGTGTCGCCGCCGTCCCTCTCCGACGTCCGGAGGACGTCTGGGAAACGTTTATGCGAGCGGTCGCGAAAAGATGGTTTAGACTCGCGTTTTTTATTTTAAAAGGATTTCGAAAAAGGGGTTCTTATGGAGTCGCCACCAATGTTTTGACCTTAAACATTGGAAAAGGAAAAATATTAATTTTAAGAAAAACCGCACTTGGCCATTATAACCAGAGTTGGGTAAGGGAGTTAGTTACGTGTGGGGAAGGTATTAGCACCCCACAACGCCCCTTTCGGGTTCCCTATGACAGATTAATTCATTTAAAGAAAAGACTTTGAGAAATTACGCGATTACCCTATTTTATTGCATAATATTGAAATGGCTATTTACATAATTTTAAATAAAACTAAATAAAGCAATAGAAGGAATATTAAAATGACTATCTACATGATTTTATTCTATATGACGCAATAAATAAAATAAAACAATAAATAAAGCAATAAAAGAGAAGGGAATTGAAAAGAACCTCCGTAGCAAGCTTTATATTGAGAATCTCGAACCGTGAGGATGCGTTTTGGCAACCCCTCTTTCTACACAAGACTCTCCTCACCAATACAAGAACGACTCTCTTAAAAATTTAAAGAAGAATCAAATGCCGGAATATAATTCCTTAACCGATTGTTACCTATTTAAGGCAATCGGAAAGATCATTTGAGAGAGGGAGAGAAGTAGACGAGTGCTCTAAAGTGTTTCGAGCTCTCGGAGTGTCTGTGGTGTCAAAAAGTGGCAAATGAGCCTCCTATTTATAGTTTTTCGCAGCTGGCGCACTCTGGGACGGCCGTCTGGGTTGGGACGGCCGTCTGGACTGGGACGGCCGTCCCAAATGGTGAAATAACGAAGGCTGAGACCCCCAGGGGTTTGGGACGGCCGTCCCAAGTTTGGGACGCGCGTCCCACTTGAAAAATAGCAGTTGGGACGGCCGTCCCAACTCTGGGACGGTGGTCTCGGCCTGTTTTGTCCAGTCTTCGCGTTTTGGGACCCAGGAAGCTTTCCTTGCCGTTTTCGGACGTAGATTGATGCCGATGTGTGTCCATTGAAGCTTTATCTTCATATAGGAAGTCTTCTTGGCTTTCACTAAGATGCGGGCGAGCTTTATCTTTGTGTAGGAAGTCTCTTTGGTCTTTATTGTGTGAATGAGTGAACTCCAGTCTTCGTTGTGGGAGGTCCTTCTCGGTTTTGGGAAGCCGGATGAAACTCTATCTTCGAGTGTAATTCCTCTAGCTTTTATTTTGAGAGGCCGGGCAAAATTAGGGGTCTACAGCTGCCCCCCCTTCACCTGCCTAGCTAATTCGTTGGCTAGATGTGCCGACAAAATTAGTAGGTAGGGGAAGGAGTTAACCCTTTTGCCCGGTCATCCTTCGGATGCTGCTCCTTTGCCGATCTTCTGGATGATAAATATTTTGATAGGTACCAACCCCTATCTGGTTTGAGCCTCCTTTTATAAAGCTCTGGTGAGTACTTACCCTCACCCGGTATAAGTCTGTATTTTATTAGACTTTTGTGGGTACCTACCCCCATTAGGTATGAACCTTGTTCTGCAAGGTTTTTGTGAGTACCTACTCTCACCCGGTATGAATTTGCATTTTGCTAAACTCTTGTGGGTACTTACTTCAGAGGTGCTCAACACTTGAACTATCCCCTAATAGAAATAAGGTCTTTGCAACCCATCTTTGAAATGCTTTAGGTGAGTATTTTTTTACTCCACCTAAAGTCTTACTGCAAAGTTTTTGATGAGTACTTACCCTCATCCGGTCTGAACCCCGTTATGCAAGGTTACGGTGGGTATTTACCTCCACCAGGTTTGAATCTTGTTCGCAAGATTCCGAAGGGTACTTACCCCCACCTGGTCCGAATCTCGTTACGCAAGATTCGATGGGTACCTACCCCCACAGTCCGAACCCGGTTACGCAAGGCTCGATGGGTACTTACCCCCACCTGGTGCGAATCCCGTTACTGCAAGATTCGATGGGTACCTACCCCCACCAGTGCGAACCCCGTTTTGCAAGGCTACGATGGGTACTTACCCCCACCAGTGCGAATCACTGTTCGCAAGATTCGATGGGTACTTACCCCCATCCGGTCCGAACCCCGTTCTGCAAGGCTCTATTGTGCGAGTCTGCATCTTGAAGGACTCTAATGGTTTTTACACCCCCACTGGGTGCGAACTTGCATCTTGACAAGGCTCTATTGTGCGAGTCTGCATCTTGACTGACTCTAATGGTTTTTACACCCCCACTGGGTGCGAACCTGCATCTTGACAAGGCTCTATTGTGCGAGTCCG
This sequence comes from Sphenostylis stenocarpa, assembly GCA_963425845.1. Taxonomy (NCBI): domain Eukaryota; kingdom Viridiplantae; phylum Streptophyta; class Magnoliopsida; order Fabales; family Fabaceae; genus Sphenostylis; species Sphenostylis stenocarpa. The sequence continues at coordinate 63,737,136 of OY731400.1, read as the reverse complement.
CATCTTGGCTCGACTCTAATGGTTTTTACACCCCCACCGGGTGCGAACCTGCATCTTGACAAGGCTCTATTGTGCGAGTCTGCATCTTGGCTCGACTCTAATGGTTTTTACACCCCCACTGGGTGCGAACACGCATCTTGACAAGGCTCTATTGTGCGAGTCTGCATCTTGGCTCGACTCTAATGGTTTTTACACCCCACTGGGTGCGAACCTGCATCTTGACAAGGCTCTATTGTGCGAGTCTGCATCTTGGCCGACTCTAATGGTTTTTACACCCCCACGGGTGCGAACCTGCAAGGCTCTATTGTGCGAGTCCGCATCTTGGCTGACTCTAATGGTTTTTACACCCCCACTGGGTGCGAACCCGCATCTTGACAAGGCTCTATTGTGCGAGTCTGCATCTTGACGGACTCTAATGGTTTTTACACCCCCACTGGGTGCGAACCTGCATTTTGACGAGGCTTTATTGTGAGAGTCTGCATTTTGACGGACTCTTTAGGATGTATTCTTTTGAAATTCACCCTATGGTCATCTGGTTTTTAGAGATGTGTTTGGCGACTTATTATCTTTGATCATGCGCCTCCGGGAGTAATTGATTTTTCTTTTTGACTTTTTAGTCTTCAGGTTTTTTACGGGGATTTCATTATTTTGGCTTTTTCTTTTAGCCATCCGGCTTTTGCCTGGGATTCTTGATTTTTGGCTTTTCTTTTAGCCATCCGGCTTTTGCCGAGGATTCTTGTTGATTGCCTCTTTTTAGGCGGGAATCCTCTAGCGATTTTGAATTCTCTTTTTGATTGTGCCTCTTGATTAGGCGAAGGTTCACTTGGGGATTTTGTTGTGCCTCTTGATTAGGCGGGGATCCACTAGGGATTTGTTGATTTTTGATTGTGCCTCTTGATTAGGCAAATGCTTCAATAGTGGTGAAGGCTTTTTACTTGTTGTTTTTCGCCTCTGAATAGGCTGATGTTCTACTTGAGGATATTTGCTCTTAATAATACCTCCGAGTAGGTGGATGCTCTTTGAAAACTTTATGCTCGTATTGCCTCTTGCATAGGTTGATTTCCCATTTCTTGGGGATATTGGTTTCTGCTTGCCTTTGGCAGAGGCTTTCTTGGGAGTGAAGGCTTTGCACTTCGCTGGGGATATTCATATTGGGTGATCCGGATGGAGAACTCCCCGAGGATATGAATTTGTAGTTTTCCTTTACTTGGTAGGCTTCTTGGGGGTTTTTCTTTACGATGATCCACTGGGGAATTGATCGTCTTTTGGGGATCTATTTTGGATTGCCCCCTAGGGGAGGAATGGAGTTTTTGACTCCTTGTTGGATGTTGTTGTTTGAGCTGGCTTTGCTTATGCTCTTATTCCTATTGGGGAATGGGTTTGTATTTTTTCCTCGCGTTTTTGAACTTCTTTTCGCGAGTTGGTTTTTTACATATGTGCTCCTTTTATGCACATTGGCTTTTTGGGTGAAAGGATATCTTTTTTTTTTCTCTTTTCTCTTTTTGCGATTCCCAGAGAGTCCGTCGGTTTCCTGGATATCCAAATTTGATGATGGAGTCTTGGCTCCTGGCTTTTGTGAAGCTTCTTATTGATCGAGGTGAAGATTTTTCTTCTTTTCTTTTTGTTGCCCCCAATGATGTGGAGGATTCGACTCCACTTTTCTTTGATGGACTCTTATGTAGTCCTTATTCTCCATTGGGGAATGACTTCTCTAACGAGTGTGCTTGATGACTCATGTGATGATGTTTTCACATAATGAGGTAATCTTTTTGTTTTGCCTTTAGAGTAGGCGATGATCCGTTTGGGGATGGTCAAGCCTTTTCCTTTGGCTTTTCTATTTTTGATGTACCTTCTTTTATTGGTGTAGAAGGTTGATGGTTGGAGCTAATTTCCTTGAAGCTCCTTATTTTGCTTGAAGTGGTTTTGATTTTCGCCTTTTGTGATTTTGATTTTCATATGGAGACTGGATTCGGCGCCTCCTGTTTTCAATCACGGGTATGGAGACTAGACTCCTTATGTGCATGTTTATTATTCTTTGTTTGAAGAAAATTATTATTATTTTTTTTATTTTGACAAAGTCGTATTATGCAACTACTTTGTGTGTGAATGTCCTAAATGCAATCTAATGTTTATTTATTTTTGATGCACTTAGAAAGTAAGCTGGTCTTCTTACGTTGGCTTCTTATGAATATGTCGGTGGGCTCCTTTTCTATGATCGTGATTACTGGGCTCTTCTTTTATCCATCTCTTGGTTTTAGCCCTATCTTTTGCCTAGATCGCCCTTTACGGGTTTTCGATCTAGCGGGCTGCCTTAATTTTTGCCTAGAATACCTTAGGGAGTCTGTTGCCTTATCTTTTGCCTAGATCGTTCTTTTTGGGATTTCCGATCTAGCGAGGCTACCCTGGTTTTTTCCTAAGAATATACTAGCGAGGCCTTTTCTTTTTGTTATGCTTCCTTTTTTTTTTTTAGATGCATGCTTGATCTTTGATTAAAAAGTCTTTGCGCATATTTATGATTTATCAATAAAGAGGCATTTCCATAATATTTGGTCAAGAGAAAGGAAATGAAAAGGAATTTTTATTGATAAATGAGCAAAAGTTTTATTTCTTTTATAGAAGGATTTCAAAAGGTATTTAGAAGAATGGGTGGTCAAGGTTGGCTGCATCTTGTATAGGCTTGAGCAGTCATGTCTATGATATCTCGCCCCGAGTTCTCTTAATTGCTTCGGTTGAGATGCTTGAGCTCGAGTGAAGACTATGTAGACTGCTTATACGGAAGAATGTTATTTTAGCCGCCTTTTCGGTTTTCGACTAAAGTAACCATTGCTCTTAGTTTTTTTTTTTTTTTTTACCTCTTCTTTTTGCCTAGGACGTATCCTAGCGAGGGGTATGGACCCTATCTTTTGCCCGGGGAATGCCCTTTGCGGGTTTTCATTCCTGACGGGTCATGAGCAATGTCTTCAAGCATAATATTTCTTTACCGCGTCGAGAATTGATTGGGTGTCGAAGTTCTTCTCCATCCATATTAGTGAGAATAAGTGCCCCTCACGAAAAAGCTCGTTTGACCACAAAGGGTCCTTCATAATTTGCTTGCCCATTTTCCAATTTTATCCTTTTGGGCTGGAAGCAGTTTCTTTATCACTAAATCTCCTTCTTGATAAGTATGAGGGCGGACCTTTTTGTCATAAGCCTTTTTTATTTTCTTTTGATAGGCTTGTCCATGGCATATGGCATTCAGCCGTTTTTCATCGATAAGGTTTAGTTGATCGTATCGACTTTGAATCCATTCGACTTCGTTAATTTCGCTTCCATAATAATTCGCGAGAGAAGGTATTTCGACCTCTATTGGCAATACGGCCTCCATTCCATATACAAGGGAGAATGGAGTGGCTCCTGTTGAGGTTCGTACGGACGTTCGATATCCATGAAGAGCAAAAGGTAACTTTTCATGCCAATCTTTATAGGTTTTAACCATCTTTTGAACAATCTTCTTGATGTTTTTATTGGTTGCTTCCACTGCGCCATTCATTTTAGGCCTATAAGGAGAAGAATTATGATGTTGAATTTTGAAGTCATAACATAGCTCTTCCATCATTTTGTTATTCGATTGGTCCGTTATCGATAATGAGACGATGTGGAATGCCGTATCGACATATGATATTTTTCTTAATAAAGGTGACCACTACTTTTCTAGTCACATGTGCATAAGATGCGGCTTCTACCCACTTAGTGAAATAATCAATGGCCACCAAAATGAATCGGTGACCATTGGACGCCTTAGGTTCAATAGGTCCAATAACATCCATGCCCCACATATCAAATGGCCAAGGGGTAGCCATAACATTGAGAGGTGTTGGCGGGACATGTATATTGTCCGCATGTACACGACACTTGTGACATTTTCAGGCGTCTTGGTGGCAGTCCTTTTCCATTGTGGACCAAAAGTATCCTGCTCTGAGAATCTTCCTAGCCATGATATGCCCTGGTGCATGAGTCCCAAAGGTTCCTTCATGTATTTCTTTGATCAATATCCGGGCTTCTTCGGGATTGACGCATCTTAACAAAGTAGAATCACAATTCTTTTTATAGAGGGTTTCTCCTATCAATATAAATCCTATAGCCCTTTTCCGAATGGTCCTTTTATCATTGTCACTTGATTCCCTACGGGTATTCACCCTTTGTCAAGTATCGCTTTATGTCACGATACCAAGGGGTTTTATCTTTCTCATTATCCACCATCATACAAAAGGCTTGTTTGTCGTGCCTTTTGATTTGGATGATGGGCATTTCATGTTCTTTCCCTAGTGCGAACATGGATGATAATGTTGCCAGCGCATCCGCAATTTGGTTATCCTCCGAGGGATATACTCGAAACTAATGTTTTCCATTTGTGAAGTCATCTTACGGATATGCTCCGGATAGGGGATTAGTTTGGAGTTTCTAGTTTCCCATTCACCCTTGAGCTGGTAAATAACAAGGGATGAATCACCGAATACTTTGAGTTTGGTTACCCCGTGATCCAAGGCTGCTTGAATACCTAGGGCACGAGGCTTCATATTCCGCCATATTGTTTGTACGGTCAAAGGTTAATCTAGGCTGTTATCGGGATATGCTTCTTTTACGGTGATATTAAAATAGCTCCGATCCCATGTCCCAGTAAGTTCGAAGCTCCATCGAAAAACATGATCCATTTATCATTTTTAAGCTCTTCATGTTGGATATGCATTATATGCTCATCCGGAAAATCATCTTGGAGGGATTGATATTCTTCGTTGGCCCATGTGCCGGGTAGTACGCCAAAGGATTGCCTTTGATAGCTTTACGAGTGACATGAATAATATCAAATTCGAGAGGAGTACTTGCCATCTAGCTATCCTTCGGTCAAGATGGGTTTTTCAAACAAGTATTTGATTGGGTCCATTTTGGAAATTAACCAAGTTGTATGTCGACCATATATTGTCGAAGGCGTTGAGTGGCCCACACCAATGCACAACATGTCTTTTCGAGTGGTGTATAACGGGTCTCATAGTTTAGAAATTTTTTACGAGGTAATATATGGCTTGTTCTTTCCTTCCGAGTATCATCTTGTTGGCCAGAGTACACATCCCATGGATTCGTCGAGTACTTGATAGGTAAAGAATTAGGGGTTTCCCTTCCACGAGGTGGTATCGATCTTGGAGGATTAGTTAGGCATATCTTGATCTTTTCGAAGGCTTGTTGGCATTCATCGTTCCAAGCTGTCGATTGGTTTTTACGCAATAATTTGAAGATGGGCGTACATTTATCCGTTAATTGTGCAATGAAGCAGGTGCGATGTAGTTTATTCGGCCTAAGAACCCTCGACTTCTTTTTGTTCTTGGTGGGGGCATTTCTAGGATTGCCTTTGTTTTATCGGGGTCCACCTCGATTCCTTTTTACTGACGATAAACTCGAGAAGTTTTCCTGATCGTACCCCGAATGTGCATTTAGCCGGATTAAGCTTAATGCGGTATTTTCGAAGCCGATTGAATAGTTTCTTTAAGTGTAGGAGGTGGTCTGTCTCATTTTTGGACTTGACAATCATATCGTCCACGTATACTTCGATTTCTTTGTGAATCATATCGTGAAATAGTGTAACCATAGCCCTTTGATAGGTTGCCCCCGCATTCTTAAGTCCAAAAGGCATTACTCTATAACAAAATGTCCCCCATGGCGTAATGAAGGAAGTTTTTTCTCTGTCTTCGACGACCAATTTGATTTGATTATATCCCGCATATCCATCCATGAAAGAATAAAGAGTATTTGTAGCGAGTGTGATCTACGAGCATATCGATATGTGGTAAGGGAAAATCATCTTTTGGACTTGCCGGTTTAAGTCCCGTAATCTACGCATACTCCGATTTTTCCATTTTTCTTTACAAGCGGCACGATGTTCGCCGACCATTCGGGGTATTTTGAAACGATCGGGAAATTGGCATCCAAGCTTGTTTTTCTACTTCTTCTTTAATTTTTAAGGACCATTACGGTTTTACTCTTCGAGTTTCGTTTAACGGTCGAAATCCTTCCTTTAATGGTAATCGATGCTCCACTATACTTTTATCGATTCCGGGCATATCATGGTAGGACCACGCAAACACGTCCATATATTCTCTTAGCAATTGTATTAGCTTTTCCACGACATCATCGTCAATTTGGGTTCCAATATTTACTTCTTTTTTATTATCTTCTTGTCCCAAATTGATGACCTCGAGTTTTCTCTGATGGGGTTGTATCGATTGAGCTTCTTTTTCTAACGAGTCTTTGCATGTCCGGGAAATGGTCCCCTCCTCACTTGTCGACTCAATCCATTCGTCTTCGGCTTTCGGATCTTCCAAGGAGTTTTCAATCACGAGACATGATTGTATGGGTTATGCTTTGTTTTAGATTTCTTTATGAGATATATGAGAGAGAAAAGAATGAAAGAGAATATGGATATAAAAAAATGCCTTATTGTATTGATAGAAGAAAATATTTACAAAGCCCTTATTAACCAAAAATCTCGTGATCGTGGGCGGGGATCACGAGAAATACATCGGAAGTTTTTTTTATATATTTTTTTTATCTATATATTTTTTATTGCAAAAGATGGTAAAAATGATGAGCCCTAATCTGCTGGTCTCCCTTATCCCGTCTTTCATTCGGGCTTTGATAAGGGCTGGTCGTCCACCTTTGGAGTAGATGTATCAAAGGTAATCCATCCTGCATCTATTAGATTCTGGACTTTGTGCTTTAGGGCTATACGACTTTCGACGGAGTGTCCAGGAGAACCTGAATGGTAATCACGGCTTTCATTAGATTTATACCATTCGGGTATGGTGGCTCCATTTTCTTGGGAGGGACACGTACGAGGAGCTTGGCGTCCAATAATTTCAAAAACGGACTTCCGTAGGATGTAGGTATGGGGGTGAATTTCCTCTCTTGTCGCGCGGCTTGATTTGTTGGGAGGAGACGGGAGGAGTAGTAATATTAATTGCATTCACATCTTCTTCCTTCTTCTTTCCATAATTCTTTTTAAAAGTTTGAGTAGAGGAATTGGAGGAAGTTTGTTGTACAATTCTTCCGCTCTTCGAGACCTTGCTCTACTCTTTCTCCTATAATGACTACATCCGCAAAGAGTGTTGATGTATTCCCTATCATTTTGTCGTAATAGGGACCGGTTAGAGAATTGATGAACATGGATGTAGTTTCCTTGTCGGATAGAGGAGGTTCCACTTGTGCTTGCCAATTCCCTCCATCTTTGGGCATATGCTTTAAAGGATTCGTCGTTCTTCTTACTTAGAAGTTGCGGATCCGATCTTTCGGGGGTTAGGTCAATATTATACTTATAGCGGCGGAGAAAAGCATGCGCCGGATGTCTCCATGTTTGGACTTGCCCTCCGTCTAGTTGCATATACCGGTTTAGGGCTGATTCGGCTAAGCTCTCCTGAAAGCAGTGGATCGGGAGTTTCTCATTGTCGACATACGCGACCATCTTACGACGGTACATTGTAAGATGGCTTCTTGGGCGAGTTATTCCGTGTATTTTGGGAAATCCGGAGTTTTGAACTTGTTAGGGAATTGGATGTTTTTAACGAGGCACATATCGGCCGCCTCTCTTATGTCAAAGTTATGACCTTCCATGGCTCTCGGCCTCTCTTCAAGAGCGAGTGATTTGTTGTTTTGATACTTCGGGAGCATGAATATGTACTTGTTCTTGTGTCGGATTGATCGTGCTCATTTTGAGGTTCCTCTTCTTCTTCATGGTGAGGAGCTTGTCCGTTACGAGGACCCTCTTGATGAAGATTACTGTTGATGTATCAATTCTAACATTTGAGCCATTTGTTCTTTCGGCGTAGTAAGCTCGGCGGTGAGCTTTCGGTTTTGTTCTTCTAGTTGTTCCATCTTCCTAGCCTTTTGAGCACGAGTGAGGACGGGCGGAAGACCGACCACCTTCTAAATGATTTTAATGATTCTTATTATAACTTTTTATTTTAAATGATTGGCGTGGAATAAATATGCCCTAGGATGAATGTGTTTATGTATGAGAGATTTTATTATGATGATGTTTATACATACTTTTCTTAATGCACTACTTATTGAATGATGCGGTATGAATGATACGACTTTGCCAGGCATCTTTTTATGGTAAAAGATATTTTTATTGCTTTAATTGTTTTTATATTTTTATGATTTTTAGGTTTTTTATTTTTTTTGTTTGTTGTATGATTACCTTATGCTAATGCATCAATACAAATGCAGCAAACGTATGCACACACAATTCATACATCCACGAGCGAGCCACGCTTATTTAATCACGAGGTAGGGTTTTCCTGCAGAAACGTGCTTGGTTTGGGTGGTTCTAACTGTTCTCACCAGGCCAAAGGTCCCCAAGGTGCCCCCATTATAGGGACCTCTCAATTTTCAATCCTCGGGTCATGCACGGAACTCCGTGTCGACACCCTTAGACCAAAAGAAGAGAGTTATCACCTTGAGTTGGTGGTTTTCCGACAACGGTAGTAGCCCCGTGTGCCAACTAACCGATCGTATCTGCCACCCACTCCCTATAGATATTCACTCTTGCCCCGGGTATAGAGGGACCGTTGTGTGCAAGGGTTTTTGTGTGCAATTTATATTTCAAACAATTGCGGGAATGATCATACGACGAGTTATTAAAAGCCATACGAGTAAAAACATACGAGAGGGGTAAAGGCGTAATTTCAAATCTTTGCTTAGTTTGAATTTATCTCGTCACTAAATGGGATCAACTCTCTAGCTTCCCCGGTGGAGTCGCCATCCGTCGTCGCCGTCCCTCTCCGACGTCCGGAGGACGTCTGGAAAGCGTTTATGCGAGCGGTCGCGAAAAGATGGTTTAGACTCGCGTTTTTTATTTTAAAAGGATTTCGAAAAAGGGGTTCTTATGGAGTCGCCACCAATGTTTTGACCTTAAACATTGGAAAAGGAAAAATATTAATTTTAAGAAAAACCGCACTTGGCCATTATAACCGGAGTTGGGTAAGGGAGTTAGTTACGTGTGGGGAAGGTATTAGCACCCCACAACGCCCCTTTCGGGTTCCCTATGACAGATTAATTCATTTAAAGAAAAGACTTTGAGAAATTACGCGATTACCCTATTTTATTGCATAATATTGAAATGGCTATTTACATAATTTTAAATAAAACTAAATAAAGCAATAGAAGGAATATTAAAATGACTATCTACATGATTTTATTCTATATGACGCAATAAATAAAATAAAACAATAAATAAAGCAATAAAAGAGAAGGGAATTGAAAAGAACCTCACGTAGCAAGCTTTATATTGAGAATCTCGAACCGTGAGGATGCGTTTTGGCAACCCCTCTTTCTACACAAGACTCTCCTCACCAATACAAGAACGACTCTCTTAAAAATTTAAAGAAGAATCAAATGCTTGGAATATAATTCCTTAACCGATTGTTACCTATTTAAGGCAATCGGAAAGATCATTTGAGAGAGGGAGAGAAGTAGACGAGTGCTCTAAAGTGTTTCGGAGCTCTCGGAGTGTACTGTGGTGTCAAAAAGTGGCAAATGAGCCTCCTATTTATAGTTTTTCGCAGCTGGCGCACTGCGGGACGGCCGTGCGGGTTGGGACGGCCGTCCGGAGCTGAGACGGCCGTCCCAAATGGTGAAATAACGAAGGCTGAGACCCCCGGGGGTTTGGGACGGCCGTCCCAAGTTTGGGACGCGCGTCCCACTTGAAAAATAGCAGTTGGGACGGCCGTCCCAACTCTGAGACGGTGGTCTCGGCTTGTTTTGTCCAGTCTTCGCGTTTTGGGACCCCGGGAAGCTTTCCTTGCCGTTTTCGGACGTAGATTGATGCCGATGTGTGTCCATTGAAGCTTTATCTTCATATAGGAAGTCTTCTTGGCTTTCACTAAGATGCGGGCGAGCTTTATCTTTGTGTAGGAAGTCTCTTTGGTCTTTATTGTGTGAATGAGTGAACTCCGTCTTCTGTTGTGGGAGGTCCTTCTCGGTTTTGGGAAGCCGGATGAAACTCTATCTTCGAGTGTAATTCCTCTAGCTTTTATTTTGAGAGGCCGGGCAAAATTAGGGGTCTACAGGGAGAAATAGGACATTAATACATTTTTTAATTTCTCACTAATCTGTATTATCAAGTGACTTCTCTTGTAGAGTTTTTTTTCAAAATGGTGTTTGTCTTCATCAAATAGGGGGAGACTGAAAGTAATGAAGATCTTATTGAAATACTTTGGCAAAAATCTCATTGATTTGATGAAGTCAAAGATGAAGTCAAAAGTCAACTTTGCAGTGGTCAACAAGTCACTCAGATAAAAGAGTTAGAGGATTAGTGTGTCTAACAGAATGCTTAGGTAAAACCACTTTATCTTTTCTGCTGCATGAAGTTTCTTCTCTTAAATGATTTTGCAAAATGCCTCCAAAATCGTTTTTAACAATTAATTACAAAGAATTTTAACAAAAGCTTTCTTAATAATGTTTTTAACTGATATAGTGTTGAAAGAACCGATTATAATCTCTTAGAATGTTCAAAGAAGTATTTTTACAGTATTTTAATCGATACAAATTGCTTTTAATCGATTAAAACCTTTTAGAACTCATTATGACCGATCAGAATACAAATATGACCGGTCAGAATCAAATTTAACCGATCAGATTTGAATTATGAGCAATCAGAACTTTTTCAATCGATTAAAACACATTTCAATCGATTAAAATCACTTAAAGGAGTCAGAATGATCGATCAGAATGCGGTTATGACCGATCGAAGTTTGTTATGATCGATCAGAATTGAATTATGACCGATCAGATCTGTTTCAATCGATTAAAATGCGAAAGAGTCGATTGAATTAACTTAGAAAAATTGTTGTAAAGTGTTTTAACTAATATAAAGGTTGTAGTATCAGCTAAAACAAATTTGTTAAAGAATCAAGAACGTATTAATGGATTGAAAGGACTTTTAACAGATTAAAACGGCTATTTCAACAGATTGAAACAAACTTTTAACAGATTAATTAATGCAGCAGTTTTTGAAAATATCATATAAAAACAGTTTGGCTTGAACTTTTTTAACAGAGATTGAACATCGGTTTTATACATCCTTAAGCAATCAATCAAGCAACTTTAGCACTCTTTCAAGAAAGATTCGCAACAGTTTTTTTGAAGTTATTTTGAAAATCTTTCTTGAGGCAACTTGCATTCTTTTGAAGAAGAAACTCTCTGCAGATTTGGATAAACTGGTTTGAGCTTTCTAGTTTCTTCTTTGTCAATTATTTTTCATTCTTTTGTATTGTGTTGTGCCTGGAATTTGGGCACAAGTTTCTCTACAGCTGGAAGTTGGTTGCGGAGGTTATCAAGAACTGGAATTTGGTTCTTGGTGGAGAGGTTGAGTACGAGGAACTGGAATTTGGTTCTTGTACTTGTGTGGTGCCTGGAATTTGGGTACTTGGTTTCTCTGCAGTTGGAATTTGGTTGCGAGAGGTTATCAAGAACTAGAATTTGGTTCTTGGTGGAGAGGTTGAGTACAGGAACTGGAATTTGGTTCTTGTACTTGTGTGGTGCCTGGAATTTGGGTACTTGGTTTCTCTGCAGCTAGAATTTGGTTGCAGAGGTTATCAAGAGCTGGAATTTGGTTCTTGGTGGAGAGGTTAAGTGCGAGGAACTGGAATTTGGTTCTTGTGATAGATTAGGTGTAAGATTGTTGAATCTGTAAAACATTTAATCTAGTGGAACCCAGCTGGAATTTGGTTGGAGACTGGACGTAGCCCTGGTATTGGGTGAACCGAGTATAAAATACCGGTGATATCTTTCTTAACCTTTCTCTCCTTTAAATTCGGTTGTTGCGCTTATTTTAATTGATTGCTTTGTGATTCAAGAACAGATCTTTAAACTTAATTTTCGAATTAGATAATCTGTTATTTGCGAAAAACTTTCAAAGATCAATTCACCCCCCTCTTGATCTAAAACTACTTATCTAACAATTGGTATCGGAGCGAGGTTCTTGAAAGTTATTCAAGTTCTTCGATCCATGGTCGGAAATAAATTTTCCGAGGGAGCTTGTATTGATAGACCTCCACTGTTTTGTGGAACAGATTATCCTTTTTGGAAAATTAGGATGAAAATCTTTATTGAATCCATTGATAGAAATGTTTGGGATGTTATTTCTAATGGTCCTTTAATTACGAGAGAAAGAATGGTCCAGCCTAAATGATGAAGAGAAGAAGAAAGTTCAAAGTGATTGCACTTGCAAAAAATATAATTACTTCGCACTTAACATGGATGAATTTTTCGGGGTATCCCAGTGCAAATCTGCTAAAGAGATGTGGGATGTTCTTGAGGTCACCCATGAAGGGACAACGAGATGTAAAAAGAGCCGGAAAGCATACTCTAATAAGAGAATATGAGTTCGTTCAAGATGCAGGACTGGTGAAAGCATTGCGAGATGTGCGAAACGATTCACTCACATCATTAACCATCTAATGGGCCTAGGTAAGACATTTGATAAAGAAGAAGCTGAATATTAAAGTTTTGAAATGTCTTGACAGGTCTTGGCGACCAAAAGTCACGAGCAATTTCAGAATCAAAAGATCTGTCCGCTATGACAACGACTTCTCTGTTTGGAAAACTTAGAGAACATGAAATGGAAATCACAAGATTTAATGACCAAGAAGTCTCGAGAAGAAAAACGAAGTATAGCACTTAAAGTTAAAGAAAATCAAGAATCGAGAGGAAGAAAGTGAGAACCTTGGACTGCTTGTTAGGAAATTCAACAAGTTTCTCAAGAAAAAGATCCAAGACAAGGAAAGACATAAGAGGTATGAGAAAAGAACTCATTCTTCTAACTTTAAATGTTATGATTGTGGCAAGCAGGGCCATGTCAGGATGGAATGCCCAGAAAGAAACAAACAAAGTAACAAGAAAGAAGAGGCTTGGGATGACAATGACACTTCATCAACAAATAATTCTGATAATGAAGAAGTCAACCTATGTCTAATGGCAAGTCAAAATCCACAATCCAGCAATGTAAGTTCTAGTTCCTCTTCAAATTCAGTGAATTATGATGCATTGCAAGAAGCATTTAATGAAATGCATGAAGAGGCTAAGAAACTTCAAAAAGAAAATGAAAGGCTAAAAGGACTAAATAATTGGCTAGTAAATAAAGTTGACTCTCTTGAAAAACGAATTCTTGAAGATGAAACTGATTGTGATTTCTTGAAATTAATTCATGCTAATTCGATTGTGCTTGTAATAAACCATGTAATAAGCTGTTCGAAATTACAAAAGAAGATTGATTTTTTATCTCAAACTGTTTCAAGATTCACACAAGGCCAAGCCAATCTTGATGTTTTACTTGGGTCTCAAAAATTGATTTTTGACAAATGTGGAATAGGATTTAAATCTAGATCCAGAAAAACAAACACAAATAGGAAATCATACTCCGTAATCAAATGTTTCTACTTGCATGAAGAAAGGTCACTTCGGTCAAAAATTGTAGAATAAAAAAGTATGTTATTCCTAAAGGAAGAATGAAATGGGTTCCAAAAATTAATTCATTTCAAATAACACTGATCAGGACGCGAGTAACCATAAAGGGTACCAGAAAAATTCTTAACTTGTTTTGCAGGAACAAAGTCCGGGAATCCCTTGGAGTTCGAAGCTACGAATCAGGTTCGATTATTTAAACTGATTGTTTTAATTGATATAAAGCAATATTAATCGATTAAAATAACTTACGGAGGAATTAGAATATACTGTCAGTACCATTTTAATCGATTGAAATATCGAATTAATCGATTAAAATGTTCTCATGATTTTAGTTTAGTTGTTTTAATCGATTAGAATGAATTTATATCAACTAAAAACACTAAGGTATCAACTTTAATCGATTCATTTTCGTTTTAATCGATTTAAATTACGGTATCATCTTCTAAATCTCTTCCGAGTACATAAACAATCGATTCTTTTAAGTATTAATCGGTCATTTTTACTATTGCATTTTCAAACCGAATATTAAAGATCAATTTAATAGGATAATTTGTTGTTTAATTAATTTGTTCCTGAAAAGTCATTTTTATAACATCCAAATGAAATTTGGTCGACAAAATGAGTCGAAACCCAAGGTTTTATGATAATCAGAATCTGCATAATATGTTTAAAATTTCTTTGACCGAATCAAACATATTCCAAATAGTCTGCAGTACCCATTGTCATGAATCATCAAACCAGGAAGTATGAGCGAGATAACTTGAACACACGTTTACATTAGATTTCTGGATATTACCTAGCAATATATTTGGAATAATTTTGGGCATGCATTAGTTCAAGTCTCTTGGTGAAATTCATTGAAATTATGCAACTTTGATAATTCGTATTAATCATCAAAGTCACGAGGTGTCACCGTAAGGAAACCAATCCGAGACAGCAATTCAAGAATTGAATGAAAAGCTAAAAGTGCCATAGGGAATGTGTGTTTTATGGTCGGTTCGGGGATCAATTTTATGCTGATAATCCGGCATCCTTAACAACAAACCAACAAGATGATCTTTCGAGTGATTCTAAAGGAATTTCGAGATGTTGGGAACCAACATAAGCTGTCTTCCCTCAATGAAGGCAAATTTACGTGACAAATACGATGCTTTTTGATGCCCATGATAATAGTGATGTATGAAATATGTATGGATATGGTTATTGACCGGGAAGTCTGGATTCGTTGTCATCACTAGTTCTGTTTTGTATGCATATGTTCCAGTATATGATACCACTGGAAACAACAAAGTTGAAGAAAATGACTGATCCATTTGAAGGGAAGAATAACAACACGCTATCATTTTCTTCCATACTACATTAAGAATGTAGTTATTTGCTTGGATGGTGATAACTGCAGGGTTCATAATAGGAAAAACAGTTGTTGGTGTCTCAATGGTTGATAAAGCAAAATTGGTTTCAGCAAAAAGTGAAGCCTATGGCCTTTTAAAGTTGGTAAGGATCAAATGACTGAGTCATGAATTTTGGTATCTGACACAAATAATCAGGGAAGTATGGATAAAGAGGGTCCCTTCTTACCTTATCTCTTATATCTTATTACTTTTTTATGCTTATTTTTCTGGATCTGTAATGTTACTGGTTATATACCAGGCACATTTTGCTTTAACTTTGACTGATATAATACACCTTTCTAGATAATCAGTTCACAACATATTCACTAAATTAGATATAAGAAATTCGCATCGGATATGTCGAGTTTTCAAATCTGAATGTTTTAATCAATAAAAACATCTTTTAAATCGATTAAAATCATTTATTCAACATTTTTCATTACTTGTTTTAATCGATTAAAAGTCGAAATAATCGATTAATTGCACTAAAGTTTCATGTTTTCAAATTCTTAAATTTTTTAATCGATTAAACCTTTCTTTCAATCGATTAAAATCATTAAACAAAAACTTTTTAATCGATTTTGTCCTGTTTTTAATCGATTTTTATTCGGAAAGAAAAATTAAAGGCTTTAGTTAATGGTTGTTCTCTGTAACATGCTACTAAAGCGTGATTCCCTTATCTTTACACGTGTTAATTGTATTCATTACAAACGTGTTAATGAAGATAAGTTTGAATCAACTTTAATTGATCTTTACATGAGTAAAGTATTGATTTCTTTTTATTTTCAAAAACTCAAACTGTTGAAAACCTTTGCATTTCATTATTTCTCTTCTGTTTCCTATTTTTGATGAAGTCAAAAGGGGGAGAAATAGTTGCTTTACCTTAGGATCAATTTAGAGAAATAACTCTTACATTAAGGAAGAATCATTTTAAGGGGAGAAATAAGTTTTAGGGGGAGAAATAGGACATTAATACATTTTTTAATTTCTCACTAATCTGTATTATCAAGTGACTTCTCTTGCAGAGTTTTTTTTTTCAAAATGGTGTTTGTCTTCATCAAATAGGGGGAGACTGAAAGTAATGAAGATCTTATTGAAATACTTTGGCAAAAATCTAATTGATTTGATGAAGTCAAAGATGAAGTCAAAAGTCAACTTTGCAGTGGTCAACAAGTCACTCAGATAAAAGAGCTAGAGGATTAGTGTGTCTAACAGAATGCTTAGGTAAAACCACTTTATCTTTTCTGCTGCATGAAGTTTCTTCTCTTAAATGATTTTGCAAAATGCCTCCAAAATCGTTTTTAACAATTAATTACAAAGAATTTTAACAAAAGCTTTCTTAATAATGTTTTTAACTGATATAGTGTTGAAAGAACCGATTATAATCTCTTAGAATGTTCAAAGAAGTATTTTTACAGTATTTTAATCGATACAAAGTGCTTTTAATCGATTAAAACCTTTTAGAACTCATTATGACCGATTAGAATACAAATATGACCGGTCATAATCAAATTTAACTGATCAGATTTGAATTATGAGCAATCAGAACTTTTTCAATCGATTAAAACACGTTTCAATCGATTAAAATCACTTAAAGGGTCAGAATGATCGATCAGAATGCAGTTATGACCGATCAGAGTTTGTTATGATCGATCAGAATTGAATTATGACCGATCAGATCTATTTCAATCGATTAAAACGCGAAAGAGTCGATTGAATTAACTTAGAAAAATTGTTGTAAAGTGTTTTAACTAATATAAAGGTTGTAGTATTAGCTAAAACAAATCTGTTAAAGAATCAAGAACGTATTAATGGATTGAAAGGACTTTTAACAGATTAAAACGACTATTTCAACAGATGGAAACAAACTTTTAATAGATTAATTAATGCAGCAGTTTTTGAAAATATCATATAAAAACAGTTTGGCTTGAACTTTTTTAACAGAGATTGAACATCAGTTTTTTACATCCTTAAGCAATCAATCAAGCAACTTTAGCACTCTTTCAAGAAAGATTCGCAACAGTTTTTTTGAAGTTATTTTGAAAATCTTTCTTGAGGCAACTTGCATTCTTTTGAAGAAGAAACTCTCTGCAGATTTGGATAAACTGGTTTGAGCTTTCTAGTTTCTTCTTTGTCAATTCTTTTTCATTCTTTTGTATTGTGTTGTGCCTGGAATTTGGGCACAAGTTTCTCTGCAGCTGGAAGTTGGTTGCGGAGGTTATCAAGAACTGGAATTTGGTTCTTGGTGGAGAGGTTGAGTACGAGGAACTGGAATTTGGTTCTTGTACTTGTGTGGTGCCTAGAATTTGGAGTGCTTGGTTTCTCTGCAGTTGGAATTTGGTTGCAGAGGTTATCAAGAACTGGAATTTGGTTCTTGGTGGAGAGGTTGAGTACAGGAAGCTGGAATTTGGTTCTTGTACTTGTGTGGTGCCTGGAATTTGGGTACTTGGTTTTTCGCAGTTGGAATTTGGTTGCGAGAGGTTATCAAGAAGCTGGAATTTGGTTCTTGGTGGAGAGGTTAAGTGCGAGAACTGGAATTTGGTTCTTGTGATAGATTAGGTGTAAGATTGTTGAATCTGTAAAACATTTAATCTAGTGGAACCCAGCTGGAATTTGGCTGGAGACTTGGACGTAGCCCCGGTATTGGGTGAACCAGTATAAAATACCGGTGATATCTTTCTTAACCTTTCTCTCCTTTAAATTCAGTTGCTGCGCTTATTTTAATTGATTGCTTTGTGATTCAAGAACAAATATTTAAACTTAATTTTCGAATTAGATAATCTGTTATTTGCGAAAAACTTTCAAAGATCAATTCACCCCCCTCTTGATCTAAAACTACTTATCTAACACTCACATGATTTCTGAGCGTCTTGATTTGCTCATGTACTGCCTGGCTCATATCTTCACTATATCGACGAGCCTCTTTTATCTTTTCTTCTTGATGAACGATCAAGGCTTGTTGTTGGTCAGACCTCTCTATTACTTGGTCTTTTTCACGAAGTAATTGACCATACTGAGCTAATCCATCTCTTTCTTTATCATGTAGCTCCTCTAGGTCTTTTCTGTATTTTTCAGCGGTTTCCCACCACTTTTGTGCTTCTGACCGAGTTTCTGCTAGGTCATCCTGTATTATCTTGATCGTTTTTGCCTGTTCTGCAAGCGCACTCTCAAGATGTGCTATTTCGTCACTCATGTCTCGGAATAGACTATCTTGTTCAAGCCTCGGAATTTTATATGCTTGTTTAGTCTCTTCTTGATAATTAGCACAATCATTCTTAAGGCGCTCTTATTTCATGGTCCTTCTTTTTACATTGCCTATTTAGACCATCTATTGTGAGGGTTGCTTCTTGCTCTTTTTCTTCGAAGGCCCTTAGCTGAGCTTCCATGACTTCTACCCTTTTATTCAAGGCATTGACCTGCAATTGTAGCTCTTCATTGACTAATGTTGTCGTGAATGTAACAGATGGTTGGGGTATCCCTCTACTTTTCCTCCATTCCTCATATTCGTGGGACGTAGATACCTGAACCTTTCCGAGTTCTTTATCCCCCATATAGACTGGTCTTTCCCATGCTTGTCGCCGCCTTCCAAAAAGGATAAATGGCGGTTGGAGCGACGCGATGGTTTTCCGACTCTTTATTTCTTTCGTAATCGCGTTTTTTATTGGTTACAACGCTTTTAGTTGTCCGATAACCGGGCTAACTTAAAAGCGAGGTTTTCGAAAAAGTGTCTTTGAGTTGTCCGGTAACCGGGCTAACCCTAAAGACTTATTTTTATGGGTTCTATGGAGTCGCCACCGATGTTTTTACCGGAAACATCGGAAAAGGAGGAAAAAAGGCGTTGGTTTTCGAAAAACCAACTTTGGTCCGTTAAAACCAGAGTTGGGTAAGGGAGTTAGTTACGTGTAAAAGGGGTGTTAGCCCTTTTACGACGCCCCTTTCGGGTTCCCTATGACAGGCCAGCTTTATTTATTGGTAAATGAACTAGAAAATCATGCTTTTGCCCTTTTTATTATGCGGAAATTAAAAGTATGACTACATGGCCCTAATTTCTACTGCAACATTTATAATTAAAGCGGTAAAAATAAGAAGAGAGGATTTCTACACCTTCGAAGCAAGCTTTTTGTATTAATTCTCTTAAAAAGAGGGTGCGTTTTGGCAGCCCTTCACTCTACAACTCTCAGAAACTCCGGAAATGCCTCGGAGGGATTCTAAAGAAGATCTAAAACGCTCGAGAACTCACTCTAAGACGCTCAGAAACTCCGGAAATGCCTCGGAGGGATTCTAGAGAGAGATTTTAGAGAGAAGGGACAGCTAGCAAGCTTGTGGTGTGTGGAAATGAGGGGGAGGGGACCCCTATTTATAGTTTTTCGGGCCTGGCAGGGTCCATAACGCCGTTCTCGTCTGACAGGGCCAGACCGCCGTCTGGACATTCGGGAAGGCGGTCTCGACATTCGGGAAGGCGGTCTCGACATTTGGGAAGGCGGTCTCGTCATTCGGGAAGGCGGTCTCGACTAGTAAGGTCGAGACGGCGGTCTCGACATTCGGGAAGGCGGTCTCGACATTCCAGACGGCGGTCTCGACATTCGGGAAGGCGGTCTCGACATTCCGGAAGGCGGTCTCGACATGCGGGTAGGCGGTCTCGACATTCGAGAAGGCGGTCTCGACATTCGGGAAGGCGGTCTCGACATTCGAGAAGGCGGTCTCGACTAGTAAGGTCGAGACGGCGGTCTCGACATTCGGGAAGGCGGTCTCGACATTCGGGAAGGCGGTCTCGACCCCTGAAGACAAAAATCCTTATTTTTGTACAGAAAATCCTTCCTACTTTAAATGGGGCCTAATAGTCTCTCCTAATGGCTTGTTAGGCTTCGTTCATCTTCAAATAGGAGGTCTTCTGGTCTTTATTTGGAGGCCGGGCAAGATTTGGGGTCTACAGCTGCCCCCCCTTTACCTGACCAGTCGACTGCTTGGCCTTTTGTGCCGAGGTGATCGACTGGGGGGTAAAGGAGTTGACCCTCCTGCCCGGTTTCCCTTCAGATACTCCGTCTTTGCGGCGGACGATCCTCTGGGGAGATGATGTTGTGCGCCTCTGGGATGCTCCTTCGACGCGGTAGCTGACCCCTTCGGCTGATGAGTACGAACCCTCACCCGGTTTGACGAGTACGAACCCCCGCCCGGTAAGCCCTCTTCTGTAAGGCCTGATGAGTTCACACCCCCATCTGGTGTTAAGCCTTCGGATGCTCCTTCGACGCGGTAGCTGACCCTTGGGCTGATGAGTACGAACCCCCATCTGGTTTGGTGCCTCTGGATGCCCCCCTCTTGCGGTGGCTGATCCTTTGGTTATGGTGGCGACTTACTGCTCTAGCTCATGCGCCGGGTGTGAAACCTCGGGATGCTCCTTCGACGCGGTAGCTGACCCCTTGGTTGACGAGTACGAACCCTCGTCCGGTTTGGTGCCTCTGGATGCCCCCTTCTTGCGGTGGCTGATCCTTTGGCTATGGTGGCGGCTTACAGTTCAGGTGGCCCATGCGCCGATGTTGAGATGTGTTCTTTCTTTGTTTTTTGTCTTTTCTGGGGATCATCGTCCGGTCTGTGTCGGGGATTGGCGTTCATCCAGCTTGTTGATTGCTGGGGATTTCTTTATTTTTGATAGTGATCACCCGACTCTTGCTGGTTGGTCGGGCAGTCTTTGTTTATTTGGCTTTTCCTGATAGCCATCCAGCTTGTTGTTTGCTAGGGATTCTTTGTTATTTTGATCTTTTTGGTAGAGGTCATCCGACTTTGCTGGTTGTCGGGGATTTTTGATGAGTGCCTCTTAGGTAGGCAGAAATCCTCTAGGGGTTTGTTGATCTTGGTGGTGCCTCTGAGTAGGCAAATACTCCATTGAGTTTCTGGTAATGCCTCTGAGTAGGCAAATGCTTCATTTGGAGGTAAAGACTCTTGGTTGCATTTGTTTTGCCTCTGACTAGGCTGATATTCCCTTCTGGGGATGCTGGCTCTTGTTTGTCAGGTCTTGCCTATGCATAGGCAAATGAAGTTTTGCCTTTGCAGTAGGCTCACTGGGGATGATTTTTCTTTTTGATTGATCCACCGGGGAATTGGTTGCCTTCCCGGGGATCAGATTTGGGTTTCTCCCTTGAAGAAATGGAGTTTTGACTCCTTGTTGGATGTTGTGGCGAGCTGGCTTTTGTAGTGCTCTTATTCTGTTGGGGGAAATGGAATTTCTGATTCCTCTCTTTTTTTTTTGTTGATTTTCCCTTTTTCTGAGGTGACCTACTTTAGGGATTTGATTTTAGGATTTTTGTTTGATTTTGCCTTTTTCCACGATCTATCTCTTTTTTATCGTGATTTTGAAATCTGGATTTTTCTTTCCTGGTAATGCGTGCGCCTTTTTACTTTTTAGTTTCTTTTATGCACGCAGGCTTTTTCTCTTCTTTTTGGGAGGGTCCACTAGGGATGACTCTTTATTTCCTTAGTGATCTACCAGGGAATTAGTTAACTTCCTGGGGATTCGGTTTTTTCTAGAATGGAGTCCTGACTCCTTGATTAATGTTGATGCGAGCTGACCTTGTGAAGCTCTTATTCTACTGGGGAATGGAGATTTTTATTCGGCCTTCTCTATCGTGGCCTCTCTTTTTTGTTATCCGTTGGGGATGAAGAGTTTTCTTTTCTCTTCTTTTCTCTTCTTTCTTTTTGTTGAGCCCTTGATGGTATGGAGATTGGACTCTTTTGACTGTTGATGATGATGAGCTCTTGAAGCCTTTATTCTCCAGTGTGGAGGAGACTTTAGGTGAGTGTGCTCGATGACTCATGTGGTGGTAATGCTGCTGAGCCGTGAGGAATATTTTTGTGTTGCCTCTAGAGTAGGCAAGGATCCTCTTGGGGATGACTATGCCTTTCCGTCGGCTTTTCTTTTATGATGTCTTGATGATTGTGCCCTCTTTTATTGACTTCTGGAAGCTTCTTATGACAACTCGCTCTTCTTTCTTGAGGGAGAGCAATGTTTGGAGACTTCTTACTTTCTTGTGCCTTCTCTTCTGGGTAGAAGGATGGTAGCTAAAGCTCTTGATTTTCAGAAGCTCTTATTCTGTTGAGTCGCTTGTTTGACGACTTGCTCCATTTTCTTGAAGGCTTTATTTGGAGACTCAGTCTCTGTGATCCTGTTTTCAATCACAAACATGGAGCTAGTCTCCTTATATGTATGAATGTTTTTTGTTTCTTTTTGTTATATATATATTTTTTCATTTTGGTCATTGACAAAGTCGTTTTGTGCGACTACTTGTGTGTGGATGCCCTAAATGCAATCTATTCTTTTTGATTGATGCATCCGGAAAAATGACTGGCATTCTCTTGTTGGAGTTTTTATGAGTATGATGAAGGACCCCTCCCTCTCTTTTATCCATTTTTTGTTTTAGCCCTATCTTTTGCCTAGACCGCCCTTTTTGGGGTTTTCGATCTAGCGGGCTGCCTTAATTTTTGCCTAGGATATCTTAGCAGGCTTTTTCCTTTTTTTATGAATGCCTTAACTTTTGCCTAGACCGCCCTTTGCGGGTTTTCGATCTAGCAGGCTACCCTAACTTTTGCCTAAGAATCTCCTAGCAGGCATATTGTTCTTTTTATTGTCATTTTTTCTTTCTCTTCTCTTTTTGATGGATAGGAGCCTATCATATGCATGCGATTTTCGCGATATGCATCCTATAATACTATTTCAATTAATTTTTCAAAAGGATTAACCAATGTGCTTTTACTTCTGATGAGCTTCTGACATTATGTGTTTTCGTCGATAGGATAGGTTGTACCAATTTTGCCGTCTCGATTTTGTCGTGACCGAAGAATGATTGGTTTTTCCTCTTTTCCTTTTTTTTTCTTTTGTAGAGCACTCTTTATCATGTAGTGTCCCTCTTTCCCCACTCTAGGGATTTCAATCCTCTTGTTGACTATGCGCCTCCATATTCCCAAATTAATTATTAGAATTTTGGTGTGAGGGTCAAGAGAAAAGAAGTAAAGAGGTAAATTCAATGGCTTGTGTTTTAGAATGTTATTTTTATTGGAAAAAGGTTTTTGTAAGAATGGTTGGCCAGGGTTAGGCTTAGGTGCTTATGCTTTTGTCTAAGCATACGTTTTCCCCTTTTCTTTTGTATTTGCGCCCTTTTGGTTTTATTCCTATTGCCCTTTGATGACTAGCTGATTTCCCTAGATCGCCCTTTGGGTTTTCGAACTAGGATATTGTGTTTTGGCCCTATCTTTTGTCTAGGTTCCTTCTTTTTGTATATTTTTGGGGAATCCTAGCGGACCTTATTTTGTAACCCTAACTTTTGCCTAGGCTACCCTTTATTTTTGTTCGGGTGTCCTACCGGGTTGACCCTATCTTTTGCGTAGCCCCCTTTGTGGGTTTCCTACTGGGTAATTTGCCTTTTCTGTTTTTGGCCCTTGGCTTCTATGGGCTTTCTTTTTTTTGTATTTATTTTTTGATTCACAATATTGGCGAAGCATGACTTTCTTTATGGTGAGGTAAAGCCTTATTTGGGTGCTTCTAATCAACTAGCTTGACTGTAATGGCAATGGTGAATTTTGGTTATTTGGACGCGCTTTTTATTCTTCTTCTTCTTTTTTTTGTTTACTTAGACAGGGTTATTCATGTGGTCTAGTCAGAAATAGAAAGAAGAGAAGCAAATAGTAAGAATCATTCTTTATTAATTAATAAGGGAATATGTGCCCTAAAATGCCCGGGGGTCGGGCTAGCCCCGGGGGATAATCTCTAATCATGGGGTTTACATCCCTTTGAATGAAGAAAAAGATTTCCTAATGACTAGGGACGCTCTTGACGCTTGCACTCCTCCACTTCGGAAAATTTGCTCGAGTGTGCGGAGGGGAGACTTCCCTTTTTTCCGTGCAGCTTGATCCTTTGCTTTAAAGGATTGTCTTTAAATTTTGGTGGCTCCCTTGTTCCTTGAGAGTTTCTAATGAGCCCTTGGTTTGGGCGGCATCCATATTTCCTTATCATATGGGTCACCTTCATATCGTTGGGAAAGTCTTTTCATATTGGCAAAAGATATTTAAAATGTTCTAGGTCCTCTTCCGCCGCATCTATTCAAGGTAGGGCAGACGATTTGCTGATCTGAATATCGTCTCTAGCTCAAACTGTGACTAGCTTGTCGCCTACCGTGAGTTTGTTTCTTTGGCGGAGCATTGAGAGAACTGCCTTAGCATCGTGAGTCCAAAGTCTTCTTGGTTTCCCCTTTGAATTATGTTTTTCTTCGGTCTTATTATTTTTCCTTTATTTGTAGGAGCGTTGTCTTACAACTCCTTGGGGGAATAGGTTCTTTCACTTCTAATTCTGCCCCCGAATGTTGGTTGTGCTGGAGATGGATGGACGATGTTTATGCGTATCTCCATGGTGCAGCCTTATTTGATGTATGGGGTGAACAAATGTAACGACATTCTTGGCCCCTCTTCCTTATTAACTCGGATATCCAACGGTTGAGGCTTATTATCCTCCTTAGGCAGATCAACCGATGGAGAGAACTTGACGATGAAAGGTTTGCTCTTCACCCTACTTTGATTCGTGGAAAGCACATCGACTAATCCTTTATCTTATTTTTATTAAAGTGAGAATGAATGCAATTTATGGATGCAATTCATGTAATAGACGGTTGAAACAAACAATTTTATTTGTTTCATCCAGACAGTGTACATTCCTCAATGCAATGTTTCGCAGTGCTTTTTTTTTGTGCATGGCATGTGAATGCCCTAATCCTCTTTTCATGGTATTGAGGAATGTCCACTTCTTCGATTGTCTATTATTAGATGCATGTTATGAGGATGCAGTTTGGTGAATGCATGTATGTTTGTTTTTTCCTAAACATTATCATGTTTTATTTTCTAACATGATGTATGATAGTGTTTGGGATTTTGTGTGTTTTTTGTATGCAGATGAGGGCATGAAGAATACCAGCCGCTTTCTAGAATGCAAAAAGATTTTTATTGAATGATTTATGAGATGGATATTCCTTAAGACAATGGCTTAGGTATCCTCCTTAAAGCTTATGCTTCGTGGGATATCCTACCCACCTCGGTGTAATGGTTCCTTTACCATCACAGATTTGACAAGTATAATGGCAATCACCATCACACCTTAGTACACTCGTTCCTTCCTTGTCGCGAAGGTTACAAATGTGCTCGGGGCCTCTTTCGCCATTGTCTTAGGGATATCTAGTGCTCCCTAGAATGAATGTATTTATGCATGCACTACAAAAATATATATATATTTTTTTGACAGCAGATATTGAAAGTGGAATAACTTTTGACTGGAATGTCCGATTTGGACGCACAGCATGTTAAAACGAAGAGAAAAGGGTGAAGAACCAAGTTGCAAATTCCGAAGGGGATTTGGCCCAGTAATTTTCCCAAAAAATGCCTCTAAGACCCATTTTTTAGAGGTTTATTAAAATGATGCGTATGCAGACTCTCCTTATGCATTTATTTTCTCTCTTGGTTTTTTCCACTTATGACATGATGCGATATGAATGATACGACTTTGTCAAAAATCTTTTTATAAGCGTTTTGATTTTGTTATTATTATTTTATTTATTTTGGATTTTTTTTTATTGACTTATTTTGATTCTTATTTTATAGCCTTTTATCTCTTCTGTCGGAACTGCGTGGCTACTTAGCTTACAAAGAACCTGAAACCAGGCTAGCTAAAAGGCAGACTGTCCGAGATAAAATATGGCTTTATGCAAAAAAATTGTTTAACGTCCCTTATCTCTTCTGTCGGAACTGCGTGGCTACTTAGCTTACAAAGAACCTGAAACCAGGCTAGCTAAAAGGCAGACTGTCCGAGATAAGGGTGTTTATTTGAGAAAATATTTTTTCGTTTTGTTCTGTTGTTTGTTTATGCTATGCAACATACAAATGCAGCAAACAAATGCACACACAATTTGATCATCCCCGAACAGGCGAGATTTCGTTTTTATCACGAGGTAGGATTTTCCTGCAGAAAAGTGCCTTGGCGAAGGTTGGTTCTAACTATTCTCACCAGGCTAAGGCCCCCAAGGTGCCCCCATTATAGGGTCCCCACTCTCCAGCCGTCCAACCATGCTCAGCACTAAGGCTAGAGTCGGTCTTGTTGCCAAAAGAGGAAGGTTATCACCTTGAGTGGTGGTTTCCGATCACACTGGTGGGCACAAGGCCCTAACTGCAGCGAACCGTATCTGCCACCCACTCCCTATGGTTATCTCACTTGCCCCCGGGTATAGAGGGAACTGTAGTGTGCAAGGGTTTTGTGTGCAATTTATATTTCAATCAATTGCGTAAGTATAAACAAACAACAGTTATTTGAAAGCCAAACAATAAAGCATGTTATAATACAAGGCAGGGTAAAAGCATTTTTCTTGGTTCATTTATTTATTTTAAGCTGGCCCATCACTAAATGGGATCAACTCTCTAGGCTTCCCCAGTGGAGTCGCCATCTGTCGCCGCCCTCCAAAAAGGATAAATGGCGGTCAGAGCGACGCGATGGTTTTCCGACTCTTTATTTCTTTCGTAATCGCATTTTTTATTGGTTACAACGCTTTTAGTTGTCCGATAACCGGGCTAACTTAAAAGCGAGGTTTTCGAAAAAGTGTCTTTGAGTTGTCCGGTAACTGGGCTAACCCTAAAGACTTATTTTTATGGGTTCTATGGAGTCGCCACCGATGTTTTTACCGGAAACATCGGAAAAGGAGGAAAAAAGGCGTTGGTTTTCGAAAAACCAACTTTGGTCCGTTAAAACCAGAGTTGGGTAAGGGAGTTAGTTACGTGTAAAAGGGGTGTTAGCCCTTTTACGACGCCCCTTTCGGGTTCCCTATGACAGGCCAACTTTATTTATTGGTAAATGAACTAGAAAATCATGCTTTTGCCCTTTTTATTATGTGGAAATCAAAAGTATGACTACATGGCCCTAATTTCTACTGCAACATTTATAATTAAAGCGGTAAAAATAAGAAGAGAGGATTTCTGCACCTTCGAAGCAAGCTTTTTGTATTAATTCTCTTAAAAAGAGGGTGCGTTTTGGCAGCCCTTCACTCTACAACTCTCAGAAACTCCGGAAATGCCTCAGAGGGATTCTAAAGAAGATCTAGAACGCTCGAGAACTCACTCTAAGACGCTCAGAAACTCCGGAAATGCCTCGGAGGGATTCTAGAGAGAGATTTTAGAGAGAAGGGAGAGCTAGCAAGCTTGTGGTGTGTGGAAATGAGGGGGAGGGGACCCCTATTTATAGTTTTTCGGGCCTGGCAGGGTCCATAACGCCGTTCTCGTCTGACAAGGCCAGACCGCCGTCTGGACATTAAGGAAGGCGGTCTCGACATTCGGGAAGGCGGTCTCGTCATTCTGGAAGGCGGTCTCGACTAGTAAGGTCGAGACGGTGGTCTCGACATTCGGGAAGGCGGTCTCGACATTCCAGACGGCGGTCTCGACATTCGGGAAGGCGGTCTCGACATTCCGGAAGGCGGTCTCGACATGCGGGTAGGCGGTCTCGACATTCGAGAAGGCGGTCTCGACATTCGGGAAGGCGGTCTCAACATTCGGGAAGGCGGTCTCGACCCCTGAAGACAAAAATCCTTATTTTTGTACAGAAAATCCTTCCTGCTTTAAATGGGGCCTAATAGTCTCTCCTAATGGCTTGTTAGGCTTCGTCCATCTTCAAATAGGAGGTCTTCTGGTCTTTATTTGGAGGCCGGGCAAGATTTGGGGTCTACAATGCTTTCTGGACAGCGGATACTTCTTCAAAGCTATGGGAATAATGGCATAGACTCAACCCTCTGAGCTCTTCTTGAGTTGGCACAGTCTGGGTTCTCATGAGTTATCTCATAGCCATCTTGGGAGAGTAAGCTATACAACCCCTGAGGCCTAGTAGTGGTATGCTCAGGTAATCTCCGCATCGTACAAGAATATAACCGGGTCGGAACAAAGGGCAAACCCATGATATATGCTCTATGTTCCAATTTTCTAACTCGGTTTTCCACTCTAAAGCTTGACGATGTTGAAGAGGGATTTTCAAAAAATTCCTTAAAGGATCGGGGAATACGCCCATGTGACTTGAAGCATAGAAGTGAGTGACGCCCCATACATATAGTAATGAAGTGCAGCATCTAAGTGTTTTCCCCTGTTTCTGTCGGCAAAAATCTACTGAAAGCAGGGTATCAGCAAGAATTGCAGGTATGGGACTCTTAGAGTATACATCCTAGGCAAAGAATGCATCTATTGCAGCATGATCCACAATGTTCACATGAAATGGGAATAATATGATTCCGAACATTGCCAATGCTAGAGTTTTTTTGAAGGTAGACCAATCTTTCTTTTCAGCCAAAGAGATTAAGTGGTCTTCTATTATGGACATTTTCCAACCTCGGATATTTCCCTTTCCCTCTAGGATGGATTGATGATGAGGCAGTCGTATGATAGTAGCAACCTTACTCACGGCCACATATACTCCTGAGTAGACATAGACCCCGACTGATTGAGGCCATCTAACCATGAGTTCATATTCTTCTAAGGTTGGTACTAAGTCAAATTGCGAAAACTCAAAGCAGTGTAGATTGGGATTCCAGAAGTGGACCAATGCTCTAACAAAGATCGGATCGATGCTGATTTTCAGGAGGTCAAGAATTCTTCCATAAGATTTCTCAAAATTGGCACTGACCTCCGGCGGCATATATGTACTCAACTGCCTTAACTTCTCTACACGGCATAGAAGGATTTCCACTTTCTTTAACTGTCTATTACTGGATCCCTCCATTATCTAAAAGAAATGAAAATGCATGATATGAGGATGAGTCCTTGTAAATGCGTGCATGTAAGTGTTTGCTTTTCTAAGTATTATCATGTTTTATTCCTAATATGATACATGATAGTACTTGGTTTTTCTCAAGAAACAAACTATCTATATGGATGTTTATGGATTTGATGAAGAGAGTCCTATTTTCTTCTCTTTTTATGAACAAAGGTTGTATGAATTGTAAGACCTTTATCAAGAATCTTTTTATTGTGTAAAAGGCATTTTTATGGCTTTGATTTGTTTTTATATTTTTTATGACCCTTTATCTCTTCTGTCGGTCAACGTGGCTACTTAGCTTACAAAGAACCTGAAACCAGGCTAGCTTAACTGAAGACTGTCCGAGATAAAGGTGGTTTATCTTATCACTTTTATGATTTTTAGGGTTTTTCACTATTTTTTGTTGTATGATTACCCTATGCTACTGCATCAATACAAATGCAGCAAACGAATGCACACACAATTCATACATCCATGAGCAGAGCCACGCTTTTTAATCACGAGGTAGGGTTTTCCTGCAGAAACGTGCTTGGTTTGGGTGGTTCTAAACTGTTCTACCAAGGCCAAAGGTCCCCAAGGTGCCCCCATTATAGGGACCTCTCAATCTCTCAGTCCTCGGGTCATGCATGGAACTCCGTGTCGACATCCTTAGACCAAAAGAAGAGAGTTATCACCTTGAGTTGGTGGTTTCCAACAACAGTTGTAGCCCCGTGTGCCAACAAGCCGGTCGTATCTGCCACCCACTCCCTATAGGTATTCACTCTTGCCCCCGGGTATAGAGGGACTGTTGTGTGCAAGGGTTTTTGTGTGCAATTTATATTTCAAACAATTTGCAGAAAATAATCATACAGCAATTTGTTAAAGCCATACAATAAAACATACGGAAAAGGGTAAAGGCGTAATTTCAAATCTTCACTTAGTTTGAGTTTTATCCGTCACTAAATGGGATCAACTCTCTAGCTTCCCCAGCGGAGTCGCCATCTGTCGCCGCCGTCCGTTCCGACGTCTAGGGACATCTCGAACGTTTATGCGAGCTGTCGCGAAAAGATGGTTTAGACTTGTGTTTTATGTTAAAATTATGTTCATTGCTTCCGAGGTGCTCAACAACTGAACTATCCTCTAATAAAAGCAAGGTTTTCAAAAAGGGGTTCTTTTGGAGTCACCACCAATGTTTTGACCTTAAACATTGGAAAAGGATAAAAAGGCGTTGATTTTGATAAAAACCAAACTTGGCCATTATAACCAGAGTTGGGTAAGGGAGTTAGTTACGTGTGGGGAAGGTGTTAGCACCCCACAACGCCCCTTTCGGGTTCCCTATGACAGATTAATTCATTTAAGTAAAGATTATGAGAAATTACACTATTACCCTAATTTATTGCATAATATTAAAAATGGCTATCTACATGATTTTAGTTTACATTACATACAGACAACAATAAATAAAGCAGTAAAAGAGAAGAGAATTGAACAGAACCTCTGTAGCAAGCTTTGTATTGCGAATATTTAATCGTGAGGATGCGTTTTGGCAATCCTTCGCTCTACAAAGACTCTCCTCTCAAATACAAAATCGACTCGACTAAAATTTTACAGAAGAATCGAATGCCGGAATATAATTCCTTAACTGATTGTTACCAATTTAAGGCAATCAAAAAGATCATTCGAAGTAGGGAGAGAAGAAGACAAGTCTTGGGAGTTGTCTGGTGTGTTGAAAAGTGGCAAATGAGCCTCCTATTTATAGTTTTCACAGCCTGGCACCTCGGGACGGCCGTCCGGGACTCAGAAAATAGGGATGAGCGTCTCAGGGAGTTGGGACGGTCGTCTGGACTTTAGGACGGACGTCCCATTTGAATTTAAGCCTTGGGACGGTCGTCCCACATTTGGGACGGGCGTCTCACCTGTCCTAGGTTATTTGGGACGGCTGTCCCAACTTTGGGACGGCTGTCTCGATCTGTTTTGTCCAGTTTTTGTGTTCTGGGACCCCGGGAAGCTTTCCTTGCTATTTTCGGACATTGGTTGATGCCGATAGACGTCCATTGAAGCTTTATCTTCATATAGGAAGTCTTCTTGGCCTTTATTGAGATGCCGGACGAACTTTATCTTCGTTATAGGAGGTCTCCTTAGCTTTTATTGAGAAGCCGGGCGAGCTTCGCTTTGTTGTAGGAAGTCTCCTTAGCTTTTATTGAGAAGTCGGGGCAAAATTAGGGGTCTATAGTGCATCTCTTAAACTTGTTGGATTTTCTGATTCTGACTTTGCAGGATGTGGATTGGACAGGAAAAGTACCTCTGGTACATGTCATTTACTGGGAAGCAGTCTCATATCTTGGCACAGCAAAAAGCAAGCATGTGTTGCTCTTTCCACTGCAGAAGCTGAATACATTGCAGCTGGGAGTTATTGTGCTCAGAGTATCTATCTTAAACAACAACTGAAAGATTATGGAGTGGCTCTTAACATGGTACCTCTGGTTTGTGATAATACTAGTGCAATAAATCTAACTAAGAATCCTATTTAACACTCTAGAACTAAGCATATTGAAATTAGACATCACTTTATTAGAGAACATGTATCTAGGGGTGATTGTGAAATTTTATTCATTGAAACTGAGAAACAGTTAGCTGACTTATTCACTAAACCACTTCCTAGAGATAGACTTAATATGCTTAGAACTGAATTAGGAATTCTGGATATATCTAGTATTGAATAATTGATTCTTTATTGTGATTATGTGCTTTTTAACAGGTTGATAACATACTCAATAGATTAAAATTGTCTGAAAATCTTGAAATTATGTGCTTTAATCGATTGAAATTGCGAAATAATCTGTTGATTTCCTGATTCTCAATCTCTGTTCATGATATGTTACCAGTTCAATCGATTAAATAAGCTTTTAATCGATTTATTTCAATAACCTTGTAGCTCTGCATATTTTTCTCTTGTAAATCAATCGATTAAATCTTTGATTCAATCGATTTAATTCACTTTTGATACTTTGCATATTTTTCTTTCACAAAACAATCGATTAAATCTTCGATTCAATTGATTTATTTTACTCCTGATAATCTGCGTCTATATCAGAAATTGAAAAATCAATTAATTTCATGGAAAATCAATTGGTTAATTTTTCCTAGGGTTAGTAGTGTATGTGTTGCCTCTAATCAATTACTGCAGATTGTGCTGAGTGCATTTACAACTGGGATCAGCTTCAGCTACTCTCTTAAATATCAGAGTTATCCAATAAAAGCTGAATGACTGTGATTGGATATCAGATGTGAGGGTAATTAAGTTGCACAGTAACAATTCAATTGCTCCACCTTTACCATCCCTGCGCTGAAGCAGAACATCAGTAAATCATTAAAGACAAAATTGTCTATTCAAAGAAGATGAAGGGACCGAGTGTTCTCATAATCTTAGCATACAATAGTTGTTTGAAAAGCTTATACTTCTTCTTGAAAACATTCTCTCTTCTCTGTTTTTCTGTTTCATCTCACAAATAAGCATGTTCAAGCGCACCAAATCAGGAAGGAAGAAGTTCAGCAAAGGAGAATCCTCTGCTGCTGTGCAAGGAACATCTGTAGGAGGGCGCATTGAATCCTGGTTCAATGGGAACCAAGAGAAGATGGATTTGTTCATTCATGAAATGAGCAGGAAACAAATCAATATACCCAAGGTTCTAAAATTTTCATGGTTGGACGCTGAAGGGTTCAGAGGTGTTCGGAAACTGCTACAACATCAGAAACTTCAGAAGTTCCTTGAGCTCAATGGTAGGATTTATCTTGACCTTATTAAAGTCTTCTTCACTAACCTGTCATTTGAAGGGTCTACTCTAAAAACTCAAGTCAAAGGAGTGGAAATAGAGATTACTCCCACTGTTTGGAAAGACATTGCTGGTCTCAAAGATGAAGGAGTAAAAGTTACCAAAGGGTATACCTCTGATGTGGAAGAATTTAACAAAGTTCAGTACTTTCGCTCTTGTTTGCGAAATAAGAGGGACTCCGTGAGTTCCTTCAACACTGGAAAGTTGAAGCTTGAAGAAAGGATCTTTGCATTCATAGTGGCCTGGCAGCTTACTCCCAGGGGAAGTAATCATGCAGTACTAAATGAAGGAGATTTGGTACTGATGTATTGTATTCACAACAGAATAAGAGTGAACTGGGTTTTTGTCATCAAGGACCATATGATCAAAGCGAAAAGGCTAAGTGATTTTAGGTATCCTTATGCAATATTGATTTCTAAATTTTTAACTCATTTCGGTGTTGATTTGGAAGGAGAATTAGCTGAAATTGTTCGTCACACAAATGAAGTTAACAACTCTTTCCTTCATAAAATGGGATTCATCAAAATTGACGGTGAGTGGATTTCAAAAGAAGAAGCTGGGAGAGAAGAAGAAATTGAAGAAGAAGAACAAGAGGAAGATGATGATACTGGTGTCCCGAGTGCTGCTGCAGCAAGATCAACATACCCTATGGAAGATGTCATAGAAGAGCAGTCTCCATTGGAAGTAATTCCTTATACTCCACAACCTGACCGTGGCACGCCTCTCTCACAGTTTGAAAGGATTATGCTGCATTAGATGAATGAATTACAAACAAATCAAAGGAGGCACATGGAGATGACATTTGCTCTGCAAGCTCGCCAGCATCGTCTGGATGAAGATTTCATTGCCAGATTTCAACACATTGACAATCAACTGGAAGATATCTTCAACATAATTGGTGATCTTCAATTCAATCAGGGTCCCTGGGATGGTGATGAATGAAGTCTTGTTTTTTAATGTTTTTGTTCTCTTGTTTCTTTTCCTTGTTTTTTTTTGTTTTAGGTACCTACGTGGTACTGTTGGACTGTAACTAAACACTTTATTTGATGAAGTCAAATAGGGGGAGAAGTGTTTGCTTATAACTGTCACTACACACACACCACAAAATCATATATGTCTCTGTTCTGTTATTACTTGTGCAGGTGCAGTGGTTATTTGTCTCCATCAAATAGGGGGAGATTGAAGCACTTGTTGGATTTGATGAAGACATATTGAGTTGATATAGTTTAGTTTGTGGGTGTGTAGATGAATAGGTTAGAAGTTTTAAACTTAATCTCTTGATAGGCCAATAGATCTTGTGATAAGCGCCTTGAAATGATGCATCTCATTGAACTCATTTTTCTGCATGAAAAACTAACCTTTAAGCATTAAAAGAACAAACTAAGTTTTTCAATCTGTTGAAAAGGAGTTTCAATCTGTTAAAATCACTTAACATAAGAAGTGTTCATATATAGTCGAAATGTCAATTGGTTGAATCGCAGAATCAACAGGTTAAAAATGTTCTTAATGATTTTTTTTCAAATATTAAAGGTTTCGCATTTTCAATCTATTGAAATATTTTTTAATCTGTTGAAACAGAGAGACCATTTTTTCAGTCTAAGAGTTCACAGGATTTCAATCTGTTGAAATGTTTTTTAATCTGTTGAAACAGAGAGCTATCATTTTTTTCTAAGCTGTTTCAATCTATTGAAAAATCGAATCAATCGATTGAATGAAGTTTTAAATAAAATCAATCGATTGAAACGTCGTTTTAATCGATTGAAAAGCATTCTGATCGATCATAATTCAATTCTAATCGATCATAATTGATTCTAACCTGTTATATTGTTATTCTGATCGATCATTTGCTACTCTGAATCAGTTTTTATTAGTTTAAACATTCTGGTTCTCTCTTTTATTCTATAAATACAGGTTTGATCTATCTTTTGAAATATACAATTTGAGAAAACATTTGAAAGCAATCTTAGAGCTATCATATCCGTGACTTTCTCAGTGCATTCAAAAACTTTTCATATCATAAGGTGCTTTGATCAAGATTGTTGTTCATCAAAGAGAGAAAGTTCTGAGTTAGAATTGCTTCTGGACATCTATACTGTTAAAGCTGCAGTCCAGGTTTTTTCTTTTCATATTCTTGTATAAAGTGTGATTGTGTAGATTGGGTTTTGAATCTGCACTGATTATAGTAACTGGATTTGGTTACTGGGAGGTTTTCAAGAGTCTATCTTGTGGGTTTGTGAGATAGTTCTTGGGGTAGATTGGTGAATATCTACTGGTTGTAATTTTCACTTGGAATTAGTGGAACTTGGCAGATTTGTCAAGAACTGGATGTAGCTCTGGTAAAGAGTGAACCAGTATAAACTTTTGTGTTGAATTTCTGCTTTCATCTCTTTTATTTCTTGTTTATATTCTTGCTGTGATTAAAATCAAATCTACCTATAGAAGAATTGAATAAAGATA
Source organism: Sphenostylis stenocarpa (assembly GCA_963425845.1). Lineage (NCBI taxonomy): Eukaryota > Viridiplantae > Streptophyta > Magnoliopsida > Fabales > Fabaceae > Sphenostylis > Sphenostylis stenocarpa. The sequence continues at coordinate 63,702,169 of OY731400.1, read as the reverse complement.
AATCATTCTTCCCAAAGAAAGTGTGTTTTGCGAAAAAGTTTTCTAAAGTTCAATTCACCCCCCCTCTTGAACTCAACCATTAATTCTTACAAGAGGGGCATTGATATGGCAGTTGCTATACATTCAAAATGATTACTCTTCGTTATAGCAAAGATCCGAGATAGGAAATCGGTACAGCTAATCATGTTGACAAAAGGACAGGATGATGGAAGCCAAATTAACAGAAGCTGAATGGGTTCAAAGCTGATATAACCAGTTAAACCTTATGGAAGAAAAACAACTGAATGTTATATGTCGTGAGCAAGTCCATCAAAGGAAAATAAAAAAGCTTACGAAAAAAGGCCAACCCTCATATTTACCATAAGAGGAATTTAATGGTAAATAATGTGCTTCCGGCCCAGAAGAATAAAGTTGGAAAATGGGTAACAAATTATGAAGGACCCTTTGTGGTCAAACGAGCTTTCTCGAGAAGGGCTCTTATCCTCACCAATATGGATGGAAAGGAACTTCAACACCCAATCAACTTCGATACGGGGAAGAAGTATTATGCTTGAAGACATTGCTCAAGACCCGTCAGGAATGAAAACCTGCAAAGGGCATCCCTGGGCAAAAGATAGGGTCTATATCCCTCGCTAGGATACGTCCTAGGCAAAAAGTAGAGGTAATAAAAAAATAAAAAATAAAAAATTAAGAACAATGGTTACCTCAGTCGAAAACTGAAAGGCAGCTAAGGTAACATTCTTCCAGAAGCAAGCAGTCTGCATAGTCTTCACTATGAGCTCAGACATCTCAACTGAAGCAATTAGGAGAACCAGGGGGGCAGATATCATAGACATGACTGTTTAAGCCTATACAGTATAGCCAACCCTAACCACCCGTTCTTCAAAATACCCTTGAAATCCTTCTATAAAAGAAATAAACTTTTGCTCATTTATCAATAAAATTCCCTTTCATTTCCTTTCTCTTGACCAAATATTATGGAAATGCCTCTTTATTGATAAATCATAAATATGCACAAAGACCTTTAATCAAAGATCAAGCATGCATCTAAAAAAGGGGAAGCATAAAAAATAATAAAAGAATAAATGCCTGCTAGGATATTCTTAGGTAAAAATTAGGGTAGCCTGCTAGATCAGAAATCCCAAAAGAACGATCTAGGCAAAAGATAAGGCAAAAGCCCCTAAGATATTCTAGGCAAAAACTAAGGCAGCCCGCTAGATCGAAAACCCGTAAAGGGCGGTCTAGGCAAAAGATAGGGCTAAAGCCAAAAGATGAATAAAAGAGGAGTCCATCATCATGGTCATAAAGGAGGAGCCCATCGGCATATTCATAAGAAGCCAACGGGAGAAGGCCAGTTACTTTCTAAATGCATAAAAAATAAATAAATAAATAGATTGCATCTAGAACATCCACACACAAAGTAGATGCACAATACGACTTTGTCAAAATCCAGAAAAAAATAATTTTCTTTAAATAAGAATAATAAACATGCATATAAGGAGGCTAGTCTCCATACTTGTGATTGAAAACAGGAGGCGTCAGAATCCAGTCTCCAAATAAAAATCAAAATCGCGAAAGAAAAGGCGAAATCAAAACCACTTCAGCAGAATAAAGAGCTTCACTACTACAGAATGATCATTCAACGTCGGGTGTGGAAGGCATTCAATGTCGGTTCCAATGACGTCGTTGATTCAGGCGTCGTTGAATGTCAAAGGATTCTACGTCGGTTCAGAATACCCGACGTCGAAAGTGATATATATCTATGTCGGTTAACCAAATGTCCGTCGTAGAAATTAGTAAATTCTACGTCGGTTATTGAACTAACCGACGTTGAAAGTCCTTTCTCGCTCAAGCGACCGGTGTACTCGCTTGAGAGACGAAGCCTTCAAACAAAGGGGACTCTCGGGTTACAGTATCGCTCAAGCGACCTCCGTATCGCTCAAGCGGCCAGACGTTACAACGTCGGTTAATGCAATAACCGACGTAGAATATCCCTTTTTTTTTAAATGTAGGTCCGTTTTAGTGTCACCAACATTATACGACTGCTTGTAATCTCGATCCAGACAAGTATATTTATTTCAGCTAATCACTAATATATAAAATGATAGATATATATGTCAAAATCAGCCAAATTATGTACAAAATACACAAAAAATTATCAATCAATCTTATTCCTAACTCCTTGTACAAACTTTTACTGCCCATTTGTTTCTAACCATGTCTATAGTATCCATAGGCAAAGGTTCTATATCTTTAAATGCACTGTAAGAAGTTCACAATAATAGAATGGTAAACCCTAAGCAATAAAAATAAAGGAATTGAATATAATAGCAAATGTCAACTTACCTCATTCCAACTATCCTGAATGCTACCAAAAATGATGAGCCACATCCAATACATTACATAGTAGCCGCACTCGTATCCTCCATTTTGTTTGTTACACTAAAAATGACTAAATATGTTAAAAATAACTATTAAATTTGAACATAAATTAATAGATAGTATAATATATATAAAGGCTACTTACTTTGATAAAATTCCAATTTGGAGTTGTGCTTTTACTTGTGTGTTTTCCACCTAATGTACTACAAACCTTTAGAGCACTATATATTGAAAAGAAGGGGGTTAGAAATAGAATAATCAAGATGTTTAGACATAATATAAGAAATACTTACTTGTTTACAATATTTTTTAGCTCCATGTCGGGTTTCCTTCCCAATGAGCGAGAACCAACACACAAGATTACTGCTTTGGACAAATAACTAATAGGCTGCTAGTGGTTTACGTATATACACATGATTAGAATCTATTAAAAAAACTTGTGTAAAACCGGAAGAGGCTGGGATAACTTATGAATGATGGTATGCTCCAAGGTAAATATCTCTTTTAGAATCGGTGATCCAATTCGCATGTAGCGAGAATTTGATCACGCTTATTCCAGAACTTTTGTATGGATTGAGGCTCGAAGAATCCATACACATGACCAATGCCCTGCTCCACTATCATTTCGTGCATCATCCTAAAATATGCCAATTTAAGTGAACTTATAGCTTATATATTTACTAAAATGAAAAGAGTCATGAAAGATATGAACTTACAATGTCCAAAATTGTAAAACGACTATATTTAGACATTGATTGCCCATCCCAATCTCCAGGGCATCGGTGTGGGAAATGTATAGGGGGATATTGCTAGAAGCCATCCCAAATAATGTACAATCCCATGGAACTTGGAATGACTGCGAGATACAATTGTGGGGAAAGAGACAAGAGATCAAAAATTGGATTTGGAGAAGTCTCCACAACTGGTGTCTTCTCCTTAGATGCGAAGGAGTGGCAATAGCTTTACCCAAGTCTTTTGGGCTGACGAACATCCTACATATTTTATAAAATATAATCATAAACAATAAATCAATTTATTTATGTGTTAGATGTATTATAACCATACATATACATACCTTTGCCATTATTGACCTAACTAAATGTCGGGGCCAAGTAATGAAGGTGCGAAGGGCTTGGCCCACTGCTGCACCTCTTCGGTGGGGATAGGGACACTAGCCGCGGCGTCAACCACCTTTTCAACCACTACTTTGACCAAGTTAGGATCCAAAGGCACATTGTGGATGGTTGAAGCCCCTTCATGAAGCTGATCCATGGGCCACTAGCCTTAGACCTTCATCTACCTCAACCCACAAGCCATATCGATCATCCTTTGTGGATTCGGGATGAATAGATGCCACCTCGAGTGTGACCTCGATAGTGGCTTCGGCACAACTGCCCTTTGTGCTAACTCTTGGACCTACAAATACGAGTAAATTCCAATAAGGACTAAGATTTTAGAAACATAAGTCAAGTACCAATTTGTGGTTGAAAATGCACCGATGGAGGATGAGCATCGGCAAATGAAGTACCCATGGAGGTCATACACGAGAGCTGCTCTCGCACACGTGCGGTGATGGTCTCCTCAAGTCGTGCGCCGATGGCGGGAGTCAACTCTTCCTCCAATTTTGCCCTGATGGCGGGTGTCAATTTCTACGTGAGAGCCATCTCCAAGGCGGCAATATCTTCTTGGCTCGGGGATGTGGAGGTGCGGATATCCTGTGATGGTGGTCCAAAATGCGTCGGACACCCACACCTTGGCCAACGGCTCGAACACGACCTGGATGTTACGGTCGTCCAATAGCGATGGTCAAGATATCCTGACGACCGGAAGGGATGAAAGTTCCCTGTGTACCTTTGCTCCTCCAAGGCATCCTACATTATAAAAGTTAATTTTATTAATGAACAAGTTACATATAACTAATTCAAAGTAAATTAACTTCTTTTACTTACAATCCGAGCAGCAATTTCTCGGGCTTCCTGCGATGTCATGTCACCGAGAAGGCTTTGTACGAGCCCTCTTCCACTTCGGTGACGTTTTGGAGGAGATGGTGGAGGAATCGCTCTTCGCTTAAACCGAGAAGAGGCTAACTCCGACTGTCGAAGTCTCATCTTCTCCTCCATCATCTTCTTTGTCAATAGGTCGTACCCACCACGAGACAGAAGGTGGGGGCGACATTCTTGCTCTGAATGTCTTTTGCTTTTTGTCTTCTTTCCTGCAACATAATTGAACACAATATTAGATACACAACTCATTATAAAATGTTCAAGTCAATTAAGCAATTAACATTACCTCCCACTACGAACCGGTCCTACTATGTACAAACTTCTTCCAAGTGTCCTCATCTATGCCATATCTTTGGCAAGGGGTTAATCCCTTCCTAACTTTGTCCTCGGCATACACCCATTTAGTGGTCAATGTGGACTTGAAGCTGTCTCCACATTTTTGCTATGGGCTGTCATTATCTTCCTCCTCACATCCTCGAATTGACTATATCAAAGTGTTCCTACGATAGCAAACAAGTTTTAGTTAACCAATTGATAATAATGTATAAACAATATAAACAACTAAATACACATACTTACAAGAAGATCTTGCCATAACAAGTTCTTCACAGTTTCCTCCACATGATCCCAAGTAGGATGGAGAATAGATATCTACACAACATAAACAACATAAGTATCAACAATATATTTGAAATGAAATTAACTTTGAAATAGAATAAATACCTTCTCTCTAGCTAGTGTACCCAAGTAGCTACTAAATTGGGTACTAAAGGGACTGACACCTTGCCGAGTCCTAGGATCAACAGAACACGAGATAACTTCGGCCGAGATATGTGTCTAACGGTCAAGCCTTTCAGCCGTGTAGATTGTCGACTCCTCTTGCTTGGAAAATGTCTTTCCGGATGCACGAGGAGATGGTGGTGGAGATGGTGGAGGAGATGGTGAAGGACATGCCATTTACCTGTAATGAAAAAAACATAGAATTATATCAATACACATGCAAAGTCTCCTCAATTACATGTTAAAAAAATAAACAAATAGAAACATAACTTAGATTGTATTAATATTTTCCCATATGCCTTCATCATGGTCATTGCGAGTAGCATGAACAAAGTCCTCTTCCAATTGGGATATAGCAATAGGCAACCGTGGTGAATTTTGAATGTTAATAAAATCATCTAATTCTTCTCCATTCTCATTTGTGACATCAATCATTTTTCCTTTGAGGACAAGCTGACCACCTATCATTTGATGGATCAGTGACATAAAACACTTGTTTTGCACTGGTATGCCATTATGAAGGGTTCTTCCTTATGACCAATCTTGTTTATATCAATCAAAGTAAATCCCATTTGGTCTCTTTGGACACCGAGTATTGCTATCAACCCATTTACATTTAAATAAAGGCACTTTGAATTTAGTATAGTCGACCTCCCAAATCTCCTCAATGACTCCAAAGTAACTAATTGATGCCATGATGGGGTTTTTGTCCTTTGCACTAGAAAAGTGCATAGATGTTGCCTCAATAGATACTCCACTATTACGGATCTGTACTTTTGTCATCTTGTGCCTTCGTATAGAATGAGTATTTGTTAATGTCATACCCTTGCCAAGTTATAACATTATATCTAGGCCCATGTGCTAGCCATTTCGGTGTATCGGAGGCATTGTCACTTGAAAATATTTTGCTTTGAAACCAATTGATAAAGTTGTTGTTATGCTCTTTCATCAACCACCTTTCACCCATTTTGGGGTTTAGGTCCTTTAACATTGCTTTATGCGCATCTATGTAAGGAATAACCTCTTACGTATTGTTCAAAATATACAAGTGGGCGGTGGTCAACTCTACATGATCTTTTGTTTGAATTCTAATACCACGAGTTCCCTTACCATTTAGCCTATCATCATGACGATTTCTAGGTACACCCACAGGTACGACTCTTGCCAAGTAATCCGAACAAAATTCTATGGCTTCTTACGCAATATACCGCTCAACAATTGAAGCTTCGAGTACGTATGGATTTTTAGAATACCCTTTGAAGATCTTCATGTATCGCTCAATTGGGTACATCCACCTCAAATAAACCGGCCCACAAATTCGTATCTCCCTCACAACATGAACTATTAAGTGAATCATTATATCAAAGAATGATGGAGGAAAATACATCTCCAATTGACATAGCACAACCATAGCCTCATTTTCCAACTCATCTAGTGATTTTTCATCGATAAACTTGGCACAAATAGAATTGAAGAAAAAACATAGTCGCATAATGGCATGTCTAACATTCTTAGGCAATATGTTACGTATAGCCACGGGTAACAATTGTTGCATCAAAGCGTGACAATCATGGGACTTTAATCCAATTAACTTCGAGATCTTTCATGGATACAAGACTCTTAATATTTGAAGAGTATCCTTGTGGCACTTTAATACTTGCAAGACAATGACATAAACTACGTTTCTCCTTCTTTGACAAGGTGTGACATGCTGGTGGTAGATATGTTCTATTGCCTTCAGGCCTTGGATGTAATTCAGGACATATTCCCATCTCACAAAGGTCTTGACGTGCTTTGATCCCATCCTTTGACTTTCCTTGAATTTTTAGCAATGTGCCAATGAGACTATCACATACATTCTTCTCCACATGCATAACATCAATACAATGTCGTACTTCTAAATGGCTCCAATATGGAAGATCAAAGAAAATTGATCTCTTCTTCCACATGTTCTTGTCGAGAAGACCTTTTTTGGGTCTTTCCAAATGTAATGCTTATGTTCTTCACTCGATCGTAAACTTCTAAACCGATCAATGGTTCTCCGGCAATTTCATCCTCCTGTATGCCATTAAAAGCTTTCTTCGGTCTACGGTATGGATGGTCATGCGGGAGAAATTTTTTGTGCCTATTATAAAGCTGTCTTCTTTCCATGTTTCAATTGTATATAAGCTGGTCTCTTCTTCACAAATAGGACAAGCATAATGCCCCTTCACACTATACCCACTCAAGTTTCCATAGGCAGGGAAGTCATTAATGGTACAAAATAACATTGCATGCAACTTGAACTTCTGCTACTGATACCCATCAAATGCATCTACTCCTTCCTCCCATAATAGTGTTAAGTCTTCTATCAAAGGACTCAAATACACATCTATGTCATTTCCTGGCTGTCTTGGACACTGAAATCATCATACACAACATGACATATTTGCGCTTCATGCATAACCATGGTGGAAGATTGTAAATCATCAATAAAACGGGCCATGAACTATGGTTACTACTTAAATTTCCAAAAGGATTCATCCCATCTGTTGCTAATCCAAGTCTAAGGTTTCTTGCATCACTACCAAAACTTGGAAATAGACGGTCAAAATTCTTCCATTGGGGAGAGTCAGATGGATGTCGCATTTGCCCATCACATGTTTTTCTCTTTGAATGCCAAATTAAATTTTCAGCATCTTCGTGAGCGTATAACCGCCTAAATCTTGGAATTATTGGAAGATACCATAAAACTTTTGCAGGAGGACGTTTTTTACCACTCTCCTGACTACAATCATCACCATCCTTCGCTTTGTAACGTGATACACCACATGTTGGACATTGGTCTAAAGATGACAATTCTTTCTTGTATAACACACAATCATTAGGGCAAGCATGTATCTTCCTATATTCTAAACCCATCGGACATAGTATCTTCTTCGCTCGGTCCGACAAGGTGTTATTGTCTGGGAGCATCTCCTTCAAAAGTTGGAGTAATTCATTAAAACTTGTATCACTCCAACCAAATTTTGCTTTTAGATTGACCAATCTTAACACGAGATGACAACAGTGTGAAAGTTGTACATCAGGGATACAAAGGTGTCTACGAATCGGTCCTCAATGTATCATATATAGATGCATGTGCTTCAAGAAAGCTCTCTTGACCCACATCACAAAGCATGTCCTCTATTCGATCATCGCAGGTTACATCATCCTCAATAGTTTGTGATACTTGTTGGAATATCAACCACTTCACCGTGCCATGTCCATATGGTGTAATTCTTCATCATCCCATCGCAAATAAGATGTTCCGCGTTGTGTCCATCTCTTGTACTCTGCCATTTACACAATTAACGCATGGGCAATAGATTTTTCCATTCATTTTGGGAGCATTTTGTTCGACAAATTTCAAAAAGGAGTCAACTCCATTCTCATACTCTTCGACATGCGACTTGCATTGACCCAAGTTCGATCCATCTAACTACACAAAAAGGCTTGCCTAGATATTCAAGGTTTATTAGAAAAGGTTTAGCAAAACAATACAAAAAAAATTTGTACATCTCATTTCCCACATCAAGATTGGGAAAATAAAACGTGTACATCTACATGAAAGAGTATATACTGCTTCGAAACCGAAAACAAACTTCCAAAAGCCTAAACGAACCTATATCAAATCAAACCATACAAAATCATCCATCATCTTTCTAATGTTCATACGTAGGAAATGCTCTAAATAATCCATATTTATGTTAAATGCATGCTGTAAATCATCCATACAACTTAATCTAACTTGATGAGAAGGGGTTTCCTTAGGGAAACGAGGGCTACCACACACACGGCAACAACGGGGGTACGCCGCGTAAGAGCGCGGCGAGTGGGCGGCGAAGGGGCGGCGAGGGGGCAGAGCACGGCAGTGAGGACTGAGGCAGCGAGACCACAACGAACTGAGGTAGCAGTGCACGGCAGTGAGGACTGAAGGAGGGAGGTATGTGGGCACGAAGAAGAAGCAGAAGAACAACTGCTCGCCTTGGAGTCTAGGTATCATAGGACATTCAACGTCGGTTATTAAAAAACCCGACGTGGATAATGCTTTCGACGTCGGGTAAATCATGGAACCGACATTGATTTTGGGATTTCAACGTCGGTTATACATAATCGACGTTAAATTTAAACATTTAACGTCGTTTGTCATCTAACCGACGTTATTTGTCCGTTACTATGTCGTATTTTTTATAACCGACGTTAAATATTGTTTCTTAATTACAAGTTTGCCACCGCGTCCTGTACAATGTCGGTCTTCATAAAAACCGACGTTGGATGCTGTCGTAGTAAGTGTTTTCTGTAGTAGTGCTTCAAGGAAACTAGCTCCAACCTTCTACCCCAATAAACGAAGGTGCACCGGAAAAAGGCCAACGAAAAGGCTCGATGATCCCCAAATGGATCCTTGCCTACTCCAAAGGCAAAACAAAAAGATTATCTCACGACTCAGCTTCATCACCACATGAGTCATCAAGCAAACTTATCTAGAATCTCCGCCACTTCCCCAAAGGAGAATCAGGACTACACAAAAATCAACCAAAGAAGATATGAAGTCAAAATCTCCATATCCCCAGGGGTTCAACAAAAAGAAAGAAAAGAGAAACCTTTCATTCCCCAATAGAGGCCACAAAAAAATGCCAAATAAATATCTCCAAACAGAGCATTACAGAAAAATCTACAAAAAGAGGAAAACAAGAAAATCCTCATCTTCAAGTTCAATAAAGAGCTTCACAAAGCCAGGAGCCAAGACCCCATTATAAAAATCAAATCAAAATTAGGATCCCCAGGAAGCTAACAAACTCCTAGGTGGATTGCCAAAAAAAGAGAAAAAGAAGAAAATCTCTTCATCCCCAGTAGATAATAAAAAAGCATGTGTGCATAAAAGAAATTAAAAAAGGCGCACGCATTTAAGAAAGCCAAATGTCAAAATCGTGAAAAAAGAGAAAAACGCGAGAAAAAGGAAAAATAATCAGAAAATCCATTCCCCATCGGAATAAGAGCATAGGCAAAGCCAACTCAAACTAAGAGCATCCGACGAGGGGTCAAAAACTCCATTCCTCCCTAGGGGGCAAGTCAAAATAGATCTCCGGAAAGCAATCAAATCCCTGGTGGATCATCAAAAAAGAAAAAACTATCCCCAGCGAGCATATCAACAAAAGCAAAACTACAAATTTATATTCTCAGGGAGTTAATTGCCTATAACACCCAATATGGATATCTCTAGTGGAATGCAAAGCCTTCACTTCCAATGAAGCCTCTGCCTACTCAGAGGCAAGCAAAGAGCCAATATCCCCAAGAAACGGGAAATCAACCTATGCAAGAGGCAATACAACCCCAAAGCATAAAGTCTTCACCACTATTGAAGCATCCGCCTAATCAAGAGGCACAATCAACAGAAATCAACAAATCCTCAATGGATTCCTGCCTAAATTAAGAGGCAAACATCAATAAACCCCGGCAAAGACTGGATGGCTAAATAGAAAAGCCCGAAACCACAAATCCCCAGGGGATTCCTGCCTAAAATAAAAGGCAACCAACAAGAAATCACCGGTAAAACTGGATGGCTAAACAAAAAGCCAAAAACAAGAAATCACCAGTAAAACTGGATGGCTAAACAAAAAGCCAAAAACAAGAAATCCTTGGTAAAACTGGATGGCTAAACAAAAAAGCCAAAAACAAAGAAATCCCCCGGCAAGACCGAATGGCTAAAAAGAAAAGCCAAAAACAAAAGAATCCCCGGTAAAACCGGATGACTAAGAAAGAAAAGTCAAAAAGAAAAATCAATCACTCCCCATGGAATAGGCGCATGATCAGAGACAGTAAGCCGCCAACATATTTCCAAAAACTGGATGAGGGTTTGCACTCATCAAAAGATTGTATGCCAAAAAGAACATCCCAAGAGCCTTATAGAATAGGGTTCGTACCAGGTGGGGGTAGGTGCCCACAAGAGCCTTATAGAATAGGGTTCGTACCAGGTGGGGGTAGGTACCCACAAGAGCCTTATAGAATAGGGTTCGTACCAGGTGGGGTTAGGTACCCACAAGAGCCTTATAGAATAGGGTTCGTACCAAGTGGGGGTAGGTACCCACAAGAGCCTTATAGAATAGGGTTCATACCAGGTGAGGGTAGGTACTCACCAAAGCCTTGCAGAACATGGTTCGTACCAGGTGGGGGTAGGTACCCACCAGAGCCTTATAAAATAAGGTTTGTACCGGATGAGGGTAGGTACTCATAAGAATCTAGCAAAATGCAGATTCATACCAGGTGGGGGTAAGTACCCACCAGAGCCTTATAAAATAAGGTGTGTACCGGATGAGGGTAGGTACTTGTAGACCCCTAATTTTGCCTGGCTTCTCAATGAAGACAAAAGAGATCACCCGTGACAAGATAAAGCTCGTCTGGCCTTACAAATAAGGGCCAAGGAGACTTCCTATATGAAGAAAAAGCTTCAACGGACACCCATCGGCATCAACCGACGTCCGAAACAGGAAAGGAAAGCTTCCCGGGGTCCCGAAACGCGAAAACGGGCCAAAACAGGTCGAGACAGCCGTCCCAAAGTTGGGACGACCGTCCCAACCTGCCAGATTCAAGTGGGACGCGCGTCCCGAAGGTGGGACGGCCGTCCCAAACCCTAATTTAAGTGGGACGGCCGTCCCGGGTCCCCAGGCGGTCCAGTCCTGTGTAAAAATGACATTTGGGACGACCATCCCAGTCCAGACGGCCGTCCCAACCCAGACCACGGTCCCGAGGCGCCAGGCTGCGAAAAACTATAAATAGGATGCTCATTTGCCACTTTTTTCATCCCAGACACCCCAGAGAGCTCTGAAACACCTCAGAAAACTCAGGGCACTTGTCTACTTCTCTCCCTCTCTCGAATGATCTTTCCGATTGCCTTAAATAGGTAACAATCGGTTAAGGAATTTTATTCCGGCATTCGACTCTTCTTTAAAATTTTATTTGATTCGATCTTGTATTGGTGAGAAGAGTCTATGTAGAGAGAGGGGATTGCCAAAACGCATCCTCACAGTTCGAGATTCTCAATATAAAGCTTGCTACGGAGGTTCTTTTCAATTCTCTTCTCTTTTATTGTTTTATTTATTGTTTTACTTAGCTTTATTTATTGTTTTATTTATGTAATATAGAATATAATCATGTAGATAGCCATTTTTGTATTATGCAATAAAATAGGGTAATCGCGTAATTTCTTGTAGTCTTTACTTAAATGAATTAATCCGTCATAGGGAACCCGAAAGGGGCGTTGTGGGGTGCTAACACCTTCCCCACACGTAACTAACTCCCTTACCCAACTCTGGTTATAATGGCCAAGTTTGGTTTTTATCAACATCTTTTTATCCTTTTCCAATGTTTATGGTCAAAATATTGGTGGTGACTCCAAAAGAACCCTTTTCAAAAAACCTTGCTTTTATTAGAGGATAGTCTAGTGTTGAGTACCTCGAAAGCAATGAATATATTTTAAACAAAAAACGCGAGTCCAAACCATCTTTTCGCGACCGCTCGCATAAACGTTCGAGATGTCCCTAGACGTCGAAACGGACAGCGGCGACAGATGGCGACTCCACTGGGGAAGCTAGAGAGTTGATCCCATTTAGCGACGGATAAATTCAAACTAAGTAAAGATTTGAAGTTACACCTTTACCCTTTTTCGTATGTTTTATTGTATGGCTTTAATAATTGTTGTATGATTATTTTCTGCAAATTATTTGAAATATAAACTGCACACAAAAACCCTTGCACACAACAGTCCCTCTATACCCGGGGGCAAGAGTGAATACCTTTAAGGAGTGGGTGGCAGATACGACCGGCTTGTTGGCACACGGGGCTACATCCGTTGTCGGAAACCACCAACTCAAGGTGATAACTCTCTTCTTTTGGTCTAAGGGTGTCGACACGGAATTTTGTGCATGACCCGAGGACTGAGAGATTGAGAGGTCCCTATAATGGGGGCACCTTGGGAACCTTTGGCCTTGGTGAGAACAGTTTAGAACCACCCAAACCAAGCACGTTTCTGCAGGAAAACCCTACCTCGTAATAGCGTGGCTCTGCTCGTGGATGTATGAATTATGTGCGCAATTGTTTGCTGCATTTGTATTGATGCATTAGCATAGGGTAATCATACAACAAACAAAATAGTAAAAACCCTAAAAATCATAAAAGTGATAAGATAAACTACCTCTATCTCGGACAGTCTTCAGTTAAGCTAACTTGGTTTCAGGTTCTTTGTAAGCTAAGTAGTCAAGTTGACCTACAGAAGAGATAAAGGGTCATAAAGAATATATAAAAAAAAGTTAAAACAATAAAAATATCTTTTCATAATAAAAATTCTCGACAAAGTCGTATCATTCATACCATATCATCCAACAAGTGGTAAAACCAGGAGAGAAAACCAATGTACTAAGGAAAGTATGCATAAAGTCTCTCATACATAAACACATTCATCCTTAGGTATATCTATTCCACAATGATCATAATAAGAATCGCTAAAATCATTTAGAAAGTGGCTGGTCTTCTACCTGTCCTCACTCATGCTCAGAAAGCTAAGAAGATGGAGCAACTAGAAGAACAAAACCGAAAGCTCACCGCTGAGTTAAATACGCTGAAAGAGCAAATGGCTCAGATGTTAGAAATGATGCGGCAACAGAATCTTCATAAAGAGGGTCCTCAGAGCAGACAAGCCTCTCATCAGGAAGAAGAAGGGGAACCTCAAGATGAGCATAACCAATCTGATACAAGAGCAATACATACCCATGCTCCTGAAGTATCAAAGCAACAAATTACTGCTCTTGAAGAAAGGTTGAGAGCTATGGAGGGTCATAACTTTGATGTAAAAGAGGCGGCTGATATGTGCCTCGTTAAAAACATCCAATTCCCTAACAAATTCAAAACTCCGGAATTCCCAAAGTACATGGGACTAACTTGCCCTAAAAGCCATCTTACAATGTACTGTCGTAAGATGGCTGCATATGCTGACAATGAAAAACTCCTGATCCATTGCTTTCAGGAGAGCTTAGCTGAATCAGCCCTAAATTGGTATATGCAATTAGAGGGAGGGCAGGTCCAAACATGGAGACATCTGGCAGATGCTTTTCTTCGTCGCTATAAATACAATATTGATCTGACACCTGAAAGAGCATATCTACAATTACTAAGCAAAAAAGACGACGAATCCTTTAAGGCATACGCCCAAAGATGGAGGGAATTGGCAGCCCAAGTAGAACCTCCTCTGTCTGACAAAGAAACCACATCCATGTTCATCAATTCTCTAACTAGTCCCTATTATGACAAAATGATAGGGAACACATCAACACTCTTTGCAGATGTGGTCATTATAGGAGAAAGAATAGAGCAAGGTCTAAAAAGTGGGAGAATTGCACCACACACCTCTTCTGATCCTTCCACCTCCAACTTTAAAAAGGGTTTTGTAAGGAGAAAGGAGGGAGTCGTGAATGCAATCAATATTGCTACTCCTTCTTCCCCATTGCAGCAGAACAAGTCACGCAGACCGGAAAGGAAACTTACTCCAATACCTACCTCCTACGGAAATCTGCTGATGAAATTGTTGGATGCTAAACTCCTTGTGCGCATCCCCCCCAAGAGAATGGAGCCACCATATCCAGAATGGTATAAGCCAAACGAAACATGCAATTACCATTCGGATGCCCCGGGACACTCTGTGGATAACTGCATGGCCTTAAAACATAAAGTCCAAGACTTAATAGAGGCAGGATGGATTACCTTTGACGCGTCTACTCCAAAAGTGGATGACCAGCCCTTAACAAAGCCCGAGTAAAGGAAGGGATAAGGAAGATCAGTAACTTAGGGCTCATTATTTTCTTTTTCCATCTCTAAAGAAATAATACAAAAATGTAATAAAAAAATATATATCAAAAGCTTTCGATGTATCCCTCGTGATCCTCGCCCGTGATCATGAGATTTTTTTTTTATTAAAGTGGGCCTTGTAAATATTTGCATTTATCAATACAATAAGGCATTTTCCGTAATACTCATGTTCTCCTTTATTCTTTTCTCCCTCATTCCAAAATAATAGAATCTAAAACAAAACACAACCATACAGTCATGTCTGTGATTGAAAATTCTCTGGAAGATTTGAAAGCCGAAGGCGAGTGGATTGAGTCAGACAGTGAGGAGGGGACCATTTCCCCGGACATGCAAAGACTGTTAGAAAAAGAATCTCAATCAATACAGCCCCATCAGGAGAAAACTGAGGCCATCAATTTGGGACAAGAAGATAATAAGAAAGAAGTAAATATTGGTACCCAGATTGATGATGATGTCAGGAAAAAATTAATACAATTACTAAGAGAATATGTGGATGTATTCGCATGGTCCTATCATGATATGCCTGGAATTGATAAAAGCATAGTGGAGCATAGATTACCACTAAAAGAGGGATTTCGGCCCGTTAAGCAAAAACTCAGAAGGGTAAAGCCAGAATGGTCCTTAAAAATTAAGGAAGAAGTAGAAAAACAGTTAGATGCCAATTTTCTGATTGTGTCAAAATACCCTGAATGGTTAGCGAACATCGTACCAGTTGTAAAGAAAAATGGAAAAATCAGAGTATGCGTAGATTACAGAGACTTAAACCGTGCAAGTCCAAAAGATGATTTTCCCTTACCACATATTGATATGCTGGTAGATCATACCGCTACAAATACTCTTTATTCTTTCATGGATGGATATGCGGGGTATAATCAAATTAAATTGACTGTTGAAGATAGAGAAAAAACTTCCTTCATCACGCCGTGGGGAACATTCTGTTATAGAGTAATGCCTTTTGGACTTAAGAATGCAGGGGCAACTTATCAAAGGGCTATGGTTACATTATTTCATGATATGATCCACAAAGAAATCGAAGTATATGTGGATGATATGATTGTCAAGTCTAAAAACGAGACAAATCACCTCCAATACTTAAAGAAATTATTCAATCGGCTCCGGAAATACCAGATTAAGCTTAATCCGAGCTAAATGCACGTTCGGAGTACGATCAGGAAAACTCCTTGGGTTTATTGTCGGTAAAAGGGAATTGAGGTAGACCACTGATAAAACAAAGGCAATCGTAGAAATGCCTCCACCAAGAACAGAAAAAGAAGTCAGAGGGTTCTTGGGCCGAATAAACTACATCGCACGGTTCATTATGCAGTTAACAGATAAGTGCACGCCCATCTTCAGGTTATTGCGTAAAAATCAATCGAATGTTTGGAACGATGAATGTCAACAAGCCTTCGAAAAGATTAAAATATGCTTAACTAATTCTCCAATACTAGTACCACCTGTGGAAGGAAAACCCCTGATTCTTTACCTATCAGTATGTCGCCGCCGTCCCTTTCGACGTCCGGGGGGACGTCTCGAACGTTTATGCGAGCGGTCGCGAAAAGATGGTTTAGACTCGCGTATTTGTTTTAAAATATGTTCATTGCTTCAACATTGAAAAAGCAAGGTTTTCGAAAGGGGTTCTTATGGAGTCGCCACCAATATTTTGACCATAAACATTGGAAAAGGAGGAAAAGGCGTTGTTTTTAATAAAAAACCAGTCTTGGCCATTATAACCAGAGTTAGGTAAGGGAGTTAGTTACGTGTGGGGAAGGTGTTAGCACCCCACAACGCCCCTTTCGGGTTCCCTATGACAGATTAATTCATTTAAGTAAAGACTACGAGAAATTACGCGATTACCCTATTTTATTACATAATATTAAATGGCTATCTACATGATTTTATTCTATATTGCATGCATAAAATGATTAATAAAGCTAAATAAAGCAATAAAAGAGACAAAATAGCTATCTACATGATTTTATTCTACATGGCATAAATAAAGCTAAATAAAACAATAAATAAAGCAATAAAAGAGAAGAGAATTGAAAAGAACCTCCGTAGCAAGCTTGATATTGAGAATCTCGAACCGTGAGGATGCGTTTTGGCAACCCCTCTCTCTACACGGACTCTCCTCACCAATACAGGATCGACTCTACTAAAAATTTAAAGAAGAATCAAATGCCGAATATAATTCCTTAACCGATTGTTACCTATTTAAGGCAATCTGAAAGATCATTCGAGAGAGAGAGAGAAGTAGACAAGTGCTCGAGTTTTAGAAAGTGTTTCGAGCTCTCCGGGATGTCCGGGGTGTGAAAAAGTGACAAATGAGCCTCCTATTTATAGTTTTCGAAGCCGGCGCACTTCGGGACCACCGTCTCGGACCGGGACCGCGCCGTCCCAAATGGCAAAATTACACAGCCGGGACCCCCGGGGACCCGGACGGCCGTCCCACTTTTCTGGGGCTTGGGACGGCCGTCCCAACTTCGGACGCGCGTCCCAACCGGCCGGAGCAAGCTGGGACGGCCGTCCCACCTTTGGGACGGCCGTCTCGACCGTTCCGCCGTTCGCGCGTTTCGGGACTCCGGAAGCTTTCCTTGCCTCGTTTTGGACGTCGCTTGATGCCGATATGCGTCTCGTTGAAGCTTTATCTTCATGTAGGAAGTCTCCTTGGCTCTTATTTGTAATGCTAGACGAGCTTTATCTTGTTACGGGTGATCTCTTTTATCTTTATTTGAGAGACCGGCAAAATTAGGGGTCTACAGCTGCCCCCTTCTTCTCGCCTAGCTAATTTATTGGCCTAATATGCCGATAAAATTAGCTCGGTAGGAGAAGGAGTTAACCCTTTTTGCCTGGCTATCCTTCGGATGTCGCTTTGCCGACGTTGCCGATCCTCCGGATGATGAATAGTTTTGATAGGTACCAACCCCTATCCGGTTTGATGAGAATGAACCCTCGTCGGGTAAGCTCCTTTTTGTAAGGCTTGATGAGTATACACCCCCATCCGGTGTTTGATGAGTACGAACCCCCATCTAGTTTTTGAGTTTCACTATATAATGTTCTGGTGAGTACTTACCCTCACCTGGTAGGAGTCTGCATTTTGACTAACTCTGATGAGTACTTACCCCCATCTGGTATGAACCCCGTTCTGCAAGGTTTTTGATAAGCCTCGTTCTACAAGGCTTAGGTGAGTACGTACCCCCACCCGGTATGAAGTTTTTGGTAAGCCCCGTTCTGCAAGGCTTAGGTGAGTACGTACCCTCACCCGGT
The DNA here is from genome assembly GCA_963425845.1 of Sphenostylis stenocarpa. Taxonomy (NCBI): domain Eukaryota; kingdom Viridiplantae; phylum Streptophyta; class Magnoliopsida; order Fabales; family Fabaceae; genus Sphenostylis; species Sphenostylis stenocarpa. The sequence goes on along the minus strand of OY731400.1, from coordinate 63,683,864 downwards.
ATGAAGTTTTTGGTAAGCCCCGTTTTGCAAGGCTTAGGTGAGTACATACCCCCACCCGGTATGAAGTTTTTGGTAAGCCCCGTTTTGCAAGGCTTAGGTGAGTACGTACCCCCACCCGGTATGAAGTTTTTGGTAAGCCCCGTTCTGCAAGGCTTAGGTGAGTACGTACCCCCACCCGGTGTGAAGTTTTTGGTAAGCCCCGTTTTGCAAGGCTTAGGTGAGTACGTACCCCCACCCGGTATGAAGTTTTTGGTAAGCCCCGTTTTGCAAGGCTTAGGTGAGTACGTACCCTCACCCGGTATGAAGTTTTTGGTAAGCCCCGTTCTGCAAGGCTTAGGTGAGTACGTACCCCCACCCGGTATGAAGTTTTTTGGTAAGCCCCGTTCTGCAAGGCTTAGGTGAGTACGTACCCCCACCCGGTTTCTGGCGACTTATTGTCTCTGATCATGCGCCTATTCCATGAGGAATGATTGATTTTCTTTCTTTTTGACTTTTCTATTTTAGTTATCCGGTTTTACCGGGGATTCTTCGTTGGTTGCCTTTTGGGCAGGAATTTATTGGGGACTTTGATTGTGCCTCTTGATTAGGCAATTGCTTCAGCGATGGTGAAGACTTTTATGCTTTTGGGCTTGCATTACCTCTCGCATAGGTTGATTTCCCATTTCTCCGGGATATTAGCTCTTTGCTTATTTTGAGCAAACAAGTAGTTCCGTTGTAAGCTCACCTAGGTGAAATTTTTCTTTTGAGAATTTGATTGCTCCGATCGAGATCTCTTTTGAATTGCCCCTTAGAGGGAAAATGGAGTTTTTGACTCCTTATTGCTTGAACCGGCTTTTGTCTATGCTTTTATTTCTGCTGGGGAATGGGTTTGTATGTGCGCCTTTTATGCACGTTAGATGGAAAGATATATATTTTCTCTTCTCTTTGTAATGATCCCCGGGGAATTTTATTGGCTTCCTGGGGATGGAAATTTCTCCTTTTCTCGCTTTTGTAGATTTTTCTTGATGTGCTCTTCTTGGGGATTTTCTTTCGGCTTTTTCATGTAAGTGGCCTTTGTTGGAGGATGAAAGGCTTTTATTTTCTTTCTTTTTGTTGCCCCCTAGTGATTGGGATGTTTTGATTCTGTGCTTTCTTTCGATGGACTCTTGTGTAGTCCTTATTCTTCTTTGGGGAATGAAATGGAGACTCTTGCGTGAGTGTGCTTGATGACTCATGTGGTGATGAAGCTTAGTCGCGAGGTAATCTTTTTGTCTTGCCTCCGGAGTAGGCAAGGATCCGTTGCTTGGGTATGGTCAAGCCTTTCCGTTAGCCTTTCTTCTTTCGATGTACCTTCTTTTATTATTGTAGAAGGTTGATGGTTGGAACTAGTTTCTTTGAAGTTCCTTATGTTGCTCGAAATGATTTTGATTTCGTTTTTCGCGATTTTGATTTTCATATGGAGACTGGATTCTGGCGCTTCCTCGTTTTCAATCACAAGTGCGGAGACTAACCTCCTTATATGCATGTTTAATATTTTTGTTTGAAGAAAATTATTTTTCTTGATTTTGACAAAGTCATATTATGCAACTATTTTGTGTGTGAATGTCCTAAATGCAATCTATTGTTTATTTATTTTTAATGCATTTAGAAAGTAACCGGCCTTCTCCCGTTGGCTTCTTATGAATATGCCTATGGGCTCCTCTTTTATGACCTTAATGATGGGCTCATCTTTTACTCATCTTTTGGTTTTAGCCCTATCTTTTGCCTAGACCGCCCTTTACGGGTTTTCGATCTAGCTGGCTGCCTCAATTTTTGCCTAGGATATCTTAGGGGGCTTTTGCCTTATTTTTTGCCTAGACCGTCTTTTTTTGGGGTTTGCGATCTAGCAAGGCTACCCTAGTTTTTACCTAAGAATATCCTAGCAGGCGCTTATTATCTTATTATTTTTATATGCTTCCCCTTTTTAGATGCATGTTTGATTTTTGATTAAAAGTCTTTGCGCATATCAATAAAGAGGCATTTCCATAATATTTGGTCAAGAGAAAGGAAATGGAAGGGAATTTTATTGATAAATAAGCAAAATTTTATTTCTTTTATAGAAGGATTACAAAAGGTATTTAGAAGAATGGGTAGTCAAGGTTGGTCATACTCGTTTAGGCTTATACAAGTCATGTCCATGATATCTCGCCCCTGGTTCTCCTAATTACTTCAGTTGAGATGCTCGAGCTCGTAGTGAAGACTATGCAGACCGCTTGCTTCGGAAGAATGTTACTTTAGCCGCCTTTTCGGTTTTCGACTAAAGTAACAATTGCTCTTAGTTAGATTTTTTTTTTTTTTTTTTTTTTTTTTACCTCTACTTTTTGCCTAGGACGTATCCTAGCGAGGAATATGGACCCTATCTTTTGCCCAGGAACGTCCTTTGCGGATTTTCATTCCCGACGGGTCTTGAGCAATGTCTTCAAGCATAATACTTCTTCACCGCGTCCGAATTGATTGGGTGTCGAAATTCCTCTCCATCCATATTGGTGAGGATAAGTGCCCCTCCCGAGAAAGCTCTTTTGACCACAAAGGGTCCTTCGTAATTTGCTCGCCCATTTTCCAATTTTATCCTTCCGGGTTGGAAGCAATTTCTTTATAACTAGATCCCCTTCTTGATAAGTATGAGGGTGGACTTTTTTATCATAAGCCTTCTTGATCTTTTTTTGATAGGCTTGTCCATGACATATAGCATTCAGCCGCTTTTCATCGATAAGGTTTAATTGATCGTATCGACTTTGAATCCATTCGGCTTCGTTAGTTTTGCTTCCATTATGATTCGCAAGGAAGGTATTTCGACTTCTATTGGTAACACGACCTCCACACCATATACCAGGGAAAATGGAGTAGCCTCCGTTGAAGTCCGCACGGATGTTCGATAACCATGAAGAGCAAAAGGTAACATTTCATGCCAATCTCTATAGGTTTTAACCATCTTTTGAACAATCTTCTTGATATTTTTATTGGTCGCTTCGACCGCGCCATTCATTTTGGGCCGATAAGGAGAAGAATTATGGTGTTGAATTTTGAAATCTTGACATAATTCTTCCATCATCTTATTATTCAAATTGGACCCGTTATCGGTAATGAGACGATGCGGGGTACCATATCGACATATGATATTCTTTTGAACGAAGGTGACCACTACCTTTTTAGTCACATGCGCGTAGGATGCAGCTTCTATCCATTTAGTGAAGTAGTCAATAGCCACCGTAATAAATCGATGACCATTGGATGCCTTAGGTTCAATGGGACCAATAACATCCATGCCCCACATGGCAAATGGCCATGGGATAGCCATAACATTGAGAGGTACCGGTGGAACATGCACGTTGTCCGCATGTACTTGACATTTGTGACATTTTCTCGGTATACCGATGACAGATCCTTTTCCATTGTGGACCAAAAATATCCCGCCCGAGGATTTTCCTAGCCATGATATGCCCCGGGGCGTGCGTCCCGAAGGCTCCTTCATGTATTTCCCTAATCGGCTTTCGAGATTCTTTGAGATTGACGCATCTTAGCAAAGTGGAGTCAAAATTCTTTTTATAAAGGGTTTCTCCTATCAACATAAACCCTACGGCCCTTTTCCGAATAATCCTTTTATCATTGTCACCGATTCCCTCGGGTATTCACCCTTTGTTAAGTATCGCCTTATGTCATGATACCAAGGGGTTTCATCTTTTTCACTGTCTATCATCATACAAAAGGCTTGTTTATTGTACCTTTTGACTTGGATGATGGGCATCTCATGTTCTTGTTCTAATGTGAACATGGATGATAATGTTGCCAATGCATCTCGCAATTTGGTTGTCTTCCCGAGGGACATACTCGAAGCCGATGTTTTCCATTTTTGAAGTCATGTTACGAATGTGTTCCGGATAAGGGATTAACTTGGAATTTTTAGTTTCCCATTCACCCTTGAGTTGATAAATAACAAGGGAAGAGTCACCGAATACTTTGAGTCTAGTTACCCCATGATCCAAAGCTCGTTTGAATACCTAGAGCACAAGCTTCGTATTCCGCCATATTGTTTGTGCAATCAAAGTTTAATCTGGTCATTACTCGGTATATACTTCTTTTCGGGAGATATTAAAATAGCTCCGATCCCGTGTCCTAGTAAATTTGAAGCTCCATCGAAGAACATGATCCACTCATTATTCTCTAGTTCTTCATGTTGGATGTGCATTATGTGCTCATCTCGGAAAATCATCTTGTATGGATTGATATTCGTCTATTGGTCCATGTGCTAGATAATCTGCTAAAGGGCTTCCTTTGATAGCTTTTTGAGTGACATGAACGATATCAAATTCTCGATAAGAGTACCCGCCATCCGGCTATCCTTCCGGTCAAAACGGGTTTTTCAAACAGATATTTGATTGGGTCCATTTTGGAAATCAACCAAGTTGTATGTCCGGCCATATATTGTCGAAGACGTTGAGTTGCCCACACCAATGCACAACATGTTTTTTCGAGTGGTGTATAACGAGTCTCATAGTTTAGAAATTTTTTACCGAGGTAATATATGGCTTGTTCTTTTTTACCCGTATCATCTTGTTGACCGAGCACACATCCCATGGATTCGTCGAGTACCGAAAGGTAAAGAATCGGGGCTTTCCTTCCACAGGTGGTACCAAGTATCGGGGATTGGTTAGGCACATTTTGATTTTTTCGAAAGCTTGTTGACATTCGTCGCTCCAAACTTTTGGTTGGTTTTTACGCAATAGCTTGAAGATAGGCATGCACTTGTCCGTTAATTGCGCGATGAACCGTGCGATGTAGTTTATTCGACCCAAGAATCCTCTCGATTTCTTTTTCTCGTCCTTGGTGGGGGCATTTCTATGATTGCCTTTGTTTTATCGTGGTCCACCTCAATTCCTCTTTTACTAACAATAAACCCAAGGAGTTTTCCCGATCGTACTCCGAATGTGCATTTAGCCGGGTTGAGCTTAATCTGGTATTTTCGAAGTCGATTGAATAACTTCTTTAAATATTGGAGGTGATCTATTTCATTTTGGACTTGGTGATCATATCATCCACATATACTTCGATTTCTTTGTGAATCATATCATGAAATAGTGTGACCATAGCCCTTTGGTAAGTAGCCCCTGCGTTCTTGAGTCCAAAAGGCATTACTCTATAGCAGTAATGTACCCCATGGTGTAATGAAGGAAGTTTTTTCTCTATCTTCGACAGCCAATTTAATCTGGTTATACCCCGCATATCCATCCATGAAAGAATAGAGAGTATTTGTAGCAAGTATGATCTACCAAAGATATCGATATGTGGTAAGGGAAAATCATCTTTCTGGACTTGCACGGTTTAAATCCTCGTAATCTACGCATACTCGATTTTTCCATTTTTCTTTATGACCGGCACAATGTTGGCCAACCATTCAGTGGTATTTTGATACAATTAGAAAATTGGCATCCAATTGTTTTTCTACTTCTTCTTTAATTTTTAAGGACCATTCTGGTTTTACTCTTCCGAGTTTTTGCTTGACGGCCGAATTCCCTCTTTTATTGGTAACCGATGCTCTACTATGCTCTTGTCAATCCCGTGCATATCATGGTAGGACCAAGCAAACACATCCATATATTCTCTTAGTAATTGTATTAACCTTTCCCCGACGTCATTATTAATTTGGGTACCGATGTTTACTTCTTTCTTATCGTCTTCTGATCCCAAATTGATAGCCTCGCTTTTCTCCCGATGGGGCTGTATTGATTGAGCTTCTTTTTCTAACAGCTCTTTGCATATCCTGGGAAATGGTCCCCTCCTCACTGTCCGACTCAATCCATTCGTCTTCGCCTTTCAGATCTTCCAAGGAGTTTTCAATCACGTACATGACCGTATGGGTTATGCTTTGTTTTAGATTCTTTTATTAAATGTATGAGAGAGAAAAGAATGAAAGAGAATATGTGTATTAAAAAAATGCCTCATTGTATTGATAGAAGAAAATATTTACAAAGCCCAATTTAACCAAAAATCTCATAATCATGGACAAGGATCACGAGAAATACATCTGAAGCTTTTATTATTTCTTTATTTTTATTGCAAAAAAAGTAAAAATGATGAGCCCTAATCTGCTGGTCTCCCTTATCCCGTCTTTTACTCAGTGCTTTGATAAGGGCTGGTCGTCCACCTTTGGAGTAGATGCGTCAAAGGTGATCCATCCCGCATCTATTAAATCTTGGACCTTATGCTTTAAGGTTATGCAGCTTATCCGTAGAATGTCCTGGAGCGTCCGAATGATAGTTGCATTTTTCATTAAGCTTATACCATTCTGGATATGGTGGCTCCATCTTCTTGGGAGGGATGCGTACGAGGAGCTTGGCGTCTAGTAATTTTAACAAGCAAGCTTGCATAAGAAGTGGGTATTGGGGTGAACTTCCTTTCGGTCTACGTGACTTAGTTTGCCGAGAGGAGGAAGAAGGAATGGCCAAGTTGATTGCATTTACTGGTTCCTTCTTTCTTTTTCCCGAGGCTCTTTTTAATGAATGGAGTAGAGGAGTTGGAGGAGTTCTCACTGTGCAATCCTTCCGCTCTTCGCACCTTGCTCTACTCTTTCTCCTATAATGACTACATCTCGCGAAGAGTGTTGATGTGTTCCCTATCATTTTGTCATAATAAGGACCCGTCAAAGAATTGATGAACAGGGATGTAGTCTCTTTGTCTGATAAAGGAGGTTCCACTTGTGCCGCCAATTCCCTCCATCTTTGGGCATATGCTTTGAAGGATTCATCATCTTTCTTGCTTAATAGTTGTAAATCTGCTTCTTTCAGGGGTCGATCTATATTGTATTTATATCGACGAAGAAAGGCATCTCGCCGGTGTCTCCGTGTTTGGATTTGGCCCCCTTCTAGTTGCATATACCGCTTTAAGGCCGATTCAGCCTAAACTCTCCCGAAAGCAATGGATCGAGAGTTTCTCATTATCAAGCATATGCAGCCATCTTACTAGCAGACATTGTAAGATGGTTTTTGGGACAAGTTAACCCTATGTATTTCTGGGAAGTCCGGAGTTTTGAACTTGTTAGGGAATTGGATGTCTTTAACGAGGCACATATCAGCCCGCCTCTCTTATATCAAAGTTATGTCCTTCCATAGCTCTCAGCCTCTCTTCAAGAGCAATGATTTGTTGTTTTGATATTTCATGAGCATGAATATGTACTCGCTCTTGTGCTAGATGGATCAGTGCTCACTCGAGGTTCCTCTTCTTCTTCCCGGTGAGAGGCTTGTCCATTCCGAGGACCCTCCCGATGAATATTTTGTTGATGCATCATATCTAACATTTGAGCCATTTGCTCTTTCAGCCGTATTAAGCTCCGCGGTGAGCTTTCGGTTTTGTTCTTCTAGCTGTTCCATCTTCTTGGCTTTTTGAGCACGAGTGAGGACGGGCGGAAGACCAGCCACCTTCTAAATGATTTTGATGATTCTTATTATGACTTTTTATTTTAAATGATTAGCGTGGAATAAATATGCCCTAGGATGAATGTGTTTATGTATGAGAGGTTTTATTATAATGATGTTTATGCATACCTTTCTTAATGTATTGGTTTTCTCTCTTGGTTTTACCACTTATTGAATGATATGGTATGAATGATACGACTTTGCCAAAAATCTTTTGTAAAAGGGTATTTTTATGACTTTAATTTGATTATATATTTTTATGATTTTTAGGTTTTTTCATTTTTTTTTGTTGTATGATTATCCTATGCTAATGCATCAATACAAATGCAGCAAACGTATGCACACACAATTCATACATCCACGAGCAGTAGCCACGCTATTACGAGGTAGGGTTTTCCCGCGTAAACGTGCTTGGTTTAGGTGGTTCTAACTCGTTCTCACCAGTGCCAAAGGTCCCCAAGGTGCCCCCATTATAGGGACCTCTCAATCTCTCAATCCTCGGGTCATGCACTGAACTCCGTGGCGACACCTTTAGACCAAAAGAAGAGAGTTATCACCTTGAGTTGGTGGTTTTCCGACAACCAGCAGTAGCCCCGTGTGCCAACTAACCGATCGTATCCGCCACCCACTCCCTATAGGTATTCACTCTTGCCCCCGGTATAGAGGGACCGTTGTGTGCAAGGGTTTTTGTGTGCAGTTTATATTTCAAACAATTTGCGTAAATAATCATACAGCAGCTTATTAAAGCCATACAAGTAAAAACATACGGAGGGTAAAGGCGTAATTTCAAATCATTACTTAGTTTGAATTTATCTCGTCACTAAATGGGATCAACTCTCTAAATTCCCCAGTGGAGTCGCCATCCGTCGCCGCCGTCCCTTTCGACGTCCGGGGGACGTCTCGAACGTTTATGCGAGCGGTCGCGAAAAGATGGTTTAGACTCGCGTATTTGTTTTAAAATATGTTCATTGCTTCAACATTGAAAAAGCAAGGTTTTCGAAAGGGGTTCTTATGGAGTCGCCACCAATATTTTGACCATAAACATTGGAAAAGGAGGAAAAGGCGTTGTTTTTAATAAAAACCAGCCTTGGCCATTATAACCAGAGTTAGGTAAGGGAGTTAGTTACGTGTGGGGAAGGTGTTAGCACCCCACAACGCCCCTTTCGGGTTCCCTATGACAGATTAATTCATTTAAGTAAAGACTACGAGAAATTACGCGATTACCCTATTTTATTACATAATATTAAATGGCTATCTACATGATTTTATTCTATATTGCATGCATAAAATGATTAATAAAGCTAAATAAAGCAATAAAAGAGACAAAATAGCTATCTACATGATTTTATTCTACATGGCATAAATAAAGCTAAATAAAACAATAAATAAAGCAATAAAAGAGAAGAGAATTGAAAAGAACCTCCGTAGCAAGCTTGATATTGAGAATCTCGAACCGTGAGGATGCGTTTTGGCAACCCTCTCTCTACACGTACTCTCCTCACCAATACAGGATCGACTCTACTAAAAATTTAAAGAAGAATCAAATGCCGAATATAATTCCTTAACCGATTGTTACCTATTTAAGGCAATCGGAAAGATCATTCAAGAGAGAGAGAGAAGTAGACAAGTGCTCCGAGTTTTAGAAAGTGTTTCGCAGCTCTCGGGATGTCTCGGGGTGTGAAAAAGTGACAAATGAGCCTCCTATTTATAGTTTTCGAAGCCGGCGCACTTCGGGACCACCGTCCGGACCGGGACGGCCGTCTGGACCGGGACGGCCGTCCCAAATGGCAAAATTACACAGGCCGGGACCCCCGGGGACCCGGGACGGCCGTCCCACTTTTCGGGGCTTGGGACGGCCGTCCCAACTTCGGACGCGCGTCCCAACCGGCCGGAGCAAGTTGGGACGGCCGTCCCACCTTGGGACGGCCGTCTCGACTGTTCCGGCCAGTTCGCGCGTTTCGGACTCCGGAAGCTTTCCTTGCCTCGTTTTGGACGTCGCTGATGCCGATATGCGTCTGTTGAAGCTTTATCTTCATGTAGGAAGTCTCCTTGGCTCTTATTTGTAATGCTAGACGAGCTTTATCTTGTTACGGGTGATCTCTTTTATCTTTATTTGAGAGACCGGGCAAAATTAGGGGTCTACACAGTACTTGGCGAATCCATGGGATGTGTGCTCGGTCAACAAGACGATACGGGTAAGAAAGAACAAGCCATATATTACCTCAGTAAGAAATTTCTAAACTATGAGACCCGTTATACACCACTCGAAAAAACATGTTGTGCATTGGTGTGGGCAACTCAACGCCTTCGACAATATATGGTCAGACATACAACTTGGTTAATTTCCAAAATGGACCCAATTAAATACTTGTTTGAAAAGCTCGTCTTGACCGGAAGGATAGCCAGATGGCAAGTACTCCTCTCAGAATTTGACATTATTCATGTCACTCAGAAAGCTATCAAAGGCAGTCCTTTAGCCGAATACCTGGCACATGGACCAACAGACGAATATCAATCCCTCCAAGATGATTTTCCAGATGAACATATAATGCACATCCAACATGAAGAGCTTGAAAATGATAAGTGGATCATGTTTTTCGATGGAGCTTCAAATTTACTGGGACATGGGATCGGAGCTATTTTAATATCTCCCAAAAAGAACACTACTACAAATAAAGCTTTCAACGTCGGTTCTGGAAGGCTTTCAACGTCGGTTCAACAACCGACGTTGTATCAGGCGACGTTGAAAGTCGACTTTCAACGTCGGTTCTAATAAACCGACGTTGAAATTCAACGTCATTGAGCTGATTCAACGTCGGTTTATTAGAGCCGACGTTGAAAGTATGATTTTTTAAATTAATAATTTTTATTTATTTACAACCCCTTTACCCCCTTTTATTTATCTAGAAGTCTCCCCTCTCTTTATATTATATTTTTATTAGGTCCTCCATCTCTTTATATTATATTTTTTAGAAGTTTTTTAATTTTTAAGAGAATTGTCATTGGCAGGATTCGAACCCAATACTTTAGAGTTAGAAGCTAATACTCCAACCACTAAACTACTTGGATTTTCTGATAATAACTTACAAATAAATTATATTTATATACAAATAAATATATATCCGTGTAAATATATAAATACAAATATATTTATATATTTTGATATATTTATATAGTTATATATTTATATGTTGGATGTGAGGGCACACTCGAAAGTGAAAGTGTGTGTCGAGTGAGTTTTCAAAATTTTATGCTAAATTTGTGAGCAGGTATCTTTATATGAGTTTGTAATTTAATGACAGAGTATAATCTTTATAATTTTATTTATATAATGATATAAAATAAATTTGGGAAACGCATTATTTGCTCTCAAGCGAAAAATACCAATTTTCGCTCAAGCGAGACTTGAGTGAGTGAATTTCCGTGAGCTTTAACATATTTTCACTCAAGCAAGAGTCAATCACACTTTCACCCTCGAACGAAAAATACCAATATAATTTATTTGTATGTTATTATCAAAAAATTATAGTAGTTTAGTGGTTGGGATATTAACTTTCAACCCTAAAATACTAAGTTCAAATGCTATCAGTGACAATTCATTAACTTAAGAGAATTTTTGGCTGAAAAAAAAAATAAAAATACTTTCTAGAAAATATATACAAATAAATATATATTTACATGGATATATATTTATTTGTATATAAATATAATTTATTTGTAAGTTATTATCAAAGAATTCTAGTAGTTTAGTGGTTGGAGTATCAGCTTCCAACTCTAAAGTATTGGGTTCAAATCTTACTAATGACAATTTTCAAATTTAAGTGAGTTTTTGCTGAAAAAAAATAATAAAAAAAGACTTTCCACGTCGGTTGTTCCCTGAACCGACGTGGAAAGTGTCAATAAGTAAAAAAAAAATAAAAAAAAGACTTTCAACGTCGGTTCATATGGGAACCGACGTAGAAAGTACTTTCAACGTCGGTTCATATGGGAACCGACGTAGAAAGTACTTTCTACGTCGGTTGACTAAGAACCGACTAGAATGTGTTTAATATTCAATTTCAACGTCGGTTCATCTGAGAACCGACGTGGAAAGTACTTTTTACATCGTCTCAGCTATAACCGACGTTAAATAACGACGTAGAAAGTATATTTTGTAGTAGTGGAAGTATATCCTAGTAACAGCCAGATTAAACTTTGATTGTACAAACAATATGGCAGAATATGAAGCCTATGCTCTAGGTATTCAAGCAGCTCTGGATCATGGGGTAACTAAACTCAAAGTATTTGGTGACTCATCCCTTGTTATTTACCAGCTCAAGGGTGAATGGGAAACTAGAAACTCCAAATTAATCCCTTATCTGGAACATATCCATAAGATGACTTCGCAAATGGAAAGCATCAGTTTCGAGTATATCCCTCGGGAGGATAACCAAATTGCAGATGCACTGGCAACATTATCATCCATGTTCACGTTAGGACAAGAACATGAGATACCCATCATCCAAGTCAAAAGGCACGATAAACAAGCCTTTTGTATGATGGTAGACAGTGAAAAAGATAAAACCCCTTGGTATCATGACATAAAGCGATACTTGACAAAGGGTGAATACCCCGAGGGAATCAACGACAATGATAAAAGGGCCATTCGGAAAAGGGCCATAGGGTTTATGTTGATAGGAGAAACCCTTTATAAAAAGAATTTTGATTCCACCTTGCTAAGATGCGTTAATCTCGAAGAAGCCCTTGCATTAATCAAAGAAATACATGAAGGAACCTTTGGAACTCATGCACCAGGACATATCATGGCTCGAAAAATCCTCAGAGCAGGATACTTTTGGTCCACAATGGAAAAAGACTGTTATCAGTATGCTAGAAAATGTCACAAATGTCAAGTACATGCGGATAATGTACATGTTCCACCGATACCTCTCAATGTTATGGCTATCCCTTGGCCATTCGCTATGTGGGGTATGGATGTCATCGGACCTATTGAACCTAAGGCGTCCAATGGTCATCGATTTATTTTGGTAGCTATTGACTATTTCACTAAGTGGGTAGAAGCTGCATCCTATGCACATGTGACTAAAAAGGTAGTGGTCACCTTCGTTAAGAAAAATATCATATGTCGATATGGCATCCCACATCGTCTCATTACTGATAATGGAACCAATTTGAACAATAAGATGATGGAAGAACTATGCCATGACTTCAAGATTCAACACCATAATTCTTCTCCTTACCGGCCTAAAATGAATGGCGCAGTGGAAGCAGCCAATAAAAATATCAAGAAGATTGTTCAAAAGATGGTTAAAACCTATAGGGATTGGCATGAAAAATTACCTTTTGCTCTTCACGGTTATCGAACATTTGTACGAACCTCAACAGGAGCTACTCCATTCTCCCTCGTATACGGAATGGAGGCCGTATTGCCAATAGAGGTCGAAATACCTTCCCTGCGAATTATAATGGAAGCAAAATTGACAGAAGCAGAATGGGTTCAAAGTCGATACGATCAATTAAACCTTATCGATGAAAAACGACTAAATGCTATATGCCATGGACAAGCCTATCAAAAGAAGATAAAAAAAGCTTATGACAAAAAAGTCCATCCTCATACTTATCAAGAAGGGGATCTAGTGATAAAGAAACTGCTCCCAGCCCAGAAGGATAAAATTGGAAAATGGGCGGCAAATTATGAAAGACCCTTTGTGGTCAAAAGAGCTTTCTCAGGAGGGGCACTTATCCTCACCAATATGGATGGAGAGGAACTTCGACACCCAATCAATTCTGACGCGGTGAAAAAGTATTATGCTTGAAGACATTGCTCAAGGCCTGTCAGGAATGAAAACCCGCAAAGGGCATCCCTGAGCAAAAGATAGGGTCTATATCCCTCGCTAGGACACGTCCTAGGCAAAAAGTAGAGGCAAAAAAAAAAAAAAAAAAGAGCAATGGTTACTTTAGTCGAAAACCGAAAAGGCGACCAAAGTAACTTTCTTCCGGAAGCAAGCAGTCTGCATAGTCTTCACTCTGAGCTCAGGCATCTCAACTAAAGCAACTAGGAGAACCAGGGGGCAGATATCACGGACATGACAGTTTAAGCCTATACAGTATAGCTCACCCTGGCCACCCATTCTTCTAAATACCTGTTGAAATCCTTCTACAAAAGAAATGAAACTTTTTATCATTTATCAATAAAATCCCTTTTATTTCCTTTCTCTTGACCATATATTATGGAAATGCCTCTCTATTAATCATAAATATGTGCAAAGACCTTTAATAAAAAATCAAGCATGCATTTAAAAAAGGAAAGCATAAAAAAAAATAATAATAATAATAATCAAGGAATAAAGGCCTGCTAGGATATTTTTAGGAAAAACCAGGGTAGCCTGCTAGATCAGAAACCCCAAAAGAACGGTCTAAGCAGAAGATAAGGCAAAAACCCCCTAAAATATTCTAGGCAAAAATTAAGGCAGCCCGCCAGATCGAAAACCCGTAAAGGGCAGTCTAGGCAAAAGATAGGGCTAAAACCAAGAGATGGATAAAAGAAGAGCCCAGCATCACGGTCATAGAAGAGGAGCCCACCGGCGTATTCATAAGAAAGCCAACGGGAGAAGGCCAGTCACTTTCTAAATGCATCAAAAATAAACAAACATTAGATTACATCTAAGACATCCACACACAAAGTAGTTGCATAATACGACTTTGTCAAAATCAATAAAAAATAAAATAAAATAATTCTCTTCAAATAAATAAAAATGCATATAAGGAGTCTAGTCTCCATACTTGTGATTGAAAAAGAGGAGGCACCAAAATCCAGTCTCCATATGAAAATCGGGATCGCGAAAAAAAAGGCGAAATCAAAACTACTTCGCGGAATAAAGAAGCTCGGAAAAATAGCTTCAATAAAAGAAGGTACATAAAAGCCAATGAAAAAAATCCGATCCAAAGAAGATCCTTGCCCGCTCCAAAGGCAGATCAAGAAGATTACTTCACGACTCAACAACGTCACCACATGAGTCATCGAGAGTCGCCGCTTCATTTTCCAAAGAAGAATAAGGACTACATAAGAAACATAACCACAAATCCCCAGTAGATTTCTGCCTAAAAAGAGGCAACCAACAAAGAATCCCTAGCGAGACTGGATGGCTAAAAAAGAAAAAAACCAAAAACAAGGAAATCCCGGATGACTAAAATAGAAAAATCAAAAAGAAAATCAATCATTTCTCAAATAGGCGCATGAGCTAGAGCAGTAAGCTGCCACCACAGCCCAAGGGTCAGCTACCGTATCAAAGGAGCATCCGAAGGCTAAACACCAGATGGGGGTGTGTACTCATCAGGCCTTACAGAAGGGGGTCTACCATGACAGGGGGTTCATACTCGTCAAACACCAGATGGGGGTGTGTACTCATCAGGCCTTACAGAAGGGGGTCTACCATGGCAGGGGGTTCGTACTCGTCAAACACCAGATGGGGGTGTGTACTCATCAGGCCTTACAGAAGGGGGTCTACCATGGCAGGGGGTTCGTACTCGTCAAACACCAGATGGGGGTGTGTACTCATCGAGGCCTTACGGAAGGGGTCTACCATGGTAGGGGGTTCGTACTCGTCAAACACCGAGATGGGGGTGTGTACTCATCAGGCCTTACAGAAGGGGGTCTACCATGACAGGGGGTTCGTACTCGTCAAACACCAGATGGGGGTGTGTACTCATCAGGCCTTACAGAAGGGGGTCTACCATGGCAGGGGGTTCATACTCGTCAAACACCAGATGGGGGTGTGTACTCATCAGGCCTTACAGAAGGGGGTCTACCATGGCAGGGGGTTCATACCCGTCAAACACCAGAGGAGGGTGTGTACTCATCGTACAAACACCAGTACCCGTTAAACACCAGAGGAGGGTGTGTACTCATCAAGCCTTACAGAAGGGGGCTTACCCGGCGAGGGTTTATACTCGTCAAAACCAGATAGGAGTTGGTACCTATCAAAATATTTATCATCCGGAAGATCAACCAAGGAGTATCTGAAGGATAACCGGGCAAAAAGGGTTAACTCCTTCCCCTACCAGCTAATCTTATCGGTGTATTAGGCCGATAAATTAGCTAGGCAGGTGAAGGGGGGGCAGCTGTAGACCCCTAATTTTGCTCGGCTTCTCAATGAAGACAAAAGAGATCACCCGTGACAAGATAAAGCTCGTCTGGCCTTACAAATAAGGGTCAAGGAGACTTCCTATATGAAGAAAAAGCTTCAACGGACACCCATCGGCATCAACTAACGTCCGAAACAGGAAAGGAAAGCTTCCCGGGGTCCCGAAACGCGAAAACGGGCCAAAACAGGTCGACACAGCCGTCCCAACCTGCCAGATTCAAGTGGGACGCACATCCCGAAGGTGGGACGGCCGTCCCAAACCCTAATTTAAGTGGGACGGCCGTCCCGGGTCCCCAAGCGGTCCAGTCCTGTGTAAAAATGACATTTGGGACGGCCATCCCAGTCCAGACGGTCGTCCCAACCCAGACCACGGTCCTGAGGCGCCAGGCTGCGAAAAACTATAAATAGGATGCTCATTTGCCACTTTTTTCATCCCAGACACCCCAAAGAGCTCTGAAACACCTCAGAAAACTCAGGGCACTTGTCTACTTCTCTCCCTCTCTCGAATGATCTTTCCGATTGCCTTAAATAGGTAACAATCGGTTAAGGAATTTTATTCCGGCATTCTACTCTTCTTTAAAATTTTATTTGATTCGATCTTGTATTGGTGAGGAGAGTCTGTGTAGAGAGAGGGGATTGCCAAAACGCATCCTCACAGTTCGAGATTCTCAATATAAAGCTTGCTACGGAGGTTCTTTTCAATTCTCTTCTCTTTTATTGTTTTATTTATTGTTTTACTTAGCTTTATTTATTGTTTTATTTATGTAATATAGAATATAATCATGTAGATAGCCATTTTTGTATTATGCAATAAAATAGGGTAATCGCGTAATTTCTTGTAGTCTTTACTTAAATGAATTAATCCAGTCATAGGGAACCGAAAGGGGCGTTGTGGGGTGCTAACTAACTCCCTTACCCAACTCTGGTTATAATGGCCAAGTTGGTTTTTATCAACATCTTTTTATCCTTTTCCAATGTTTATGGTCAAAATATTGGTGGCGACTCCAAAAGAACCCTTTTCAAAAAACCTTGCTTTTATTAGAGGATAGTCTAGTGTTGAGTACCTCGAAAGCAGTGAATATATTTTAAACAAAAAACGCGAGTCCAAACCATCTTTTCGCGACCGCTCGCATAAACGTTCGAGATGTCCCTAGACGTCGAAACGGACGGCGACGACAGTACTCATCAGAATCTAGCAAAGTGCAGATTCATACCTGTCGTTGCCGTCCGTTTCGACGTCCCGGGGACATCTCCGAACGTTAATGCGAGCGGTCGCGAAAAGATGGTTGAGACTCGCGTTTTTGTTAAAATTGTGTTCATTGCTTCCGAGGTGCTCAACACTGAACTATCCTCTAATAGAAGCAAGGTTTTCGAAAAGGGGTTCTTTTGGAGTCGCCACCAATGTTTTGACCAGAAACATTGGAAAAGGAAAAAAGGCGTTGATTTTATTAAAAACCAACTTGGCCATTATAACCAGAGTTGGGTAAGGGAGTTAGTTACGTGTGGGGAAGGTGTTAGCACCCCCACAACGCCCCTTTCGGGTTCCCTATGACGGATTAATTCATTTCAGTAAAGATTATGAGAAATTACGTGATTACCCTATTTTATTCATACAGTATTTAAATATGGCTATCTACATTGCATACAGACAATAATAAATAAAGCAATAAAGAAGAAGAGAATTGAGAAAAACCTCCGTAGCAGGCTTTATATTATGATTCTTGTACAAAGAGGACGCGTTTCGGCAGTCCTTCGCTCTACAGCAACTCTCCTCTCAAATACAGACTCGACTCGACTAAAATTTCTAGAAGAATCGAATGCCGGAATATAAATTCCTTAACTGATTGTTACCTAAAAAAGGCAATCAGAAAGATCATTCGAGAGAGGGAGAGAAGAATACAAATCTCAGAGTTGTCTGGGATGTGTGGTGTGTGGAATGAGACAAATGAGGCTCCTATTATATAGCCATTTTCGCCCCCTGGACATTTGGGACGGCCGTGCTGGATCGGGACGGCCGTCCCAAATGCATTTTTGCACTTGGGACGGTTTGGGACGGCCTGGCACATTTGGGACGGCCGTCCCAAACGCGTTTTTCTTCATACTGGGACCCCCTGACATTTGGGACGGCCGTCCCACATTCGGGACGCGTGTCCCAACTGCTAAATTGCAGTTGGGACGGCCGTCCCACTTTTGGGATGGTGGTATCGACCTGTTTTGTCCAGCCTTTGTATTTTGGGACCCCGGGAAGCTTTCCTTGCCGTTTTCGGACATGGATTGGTGCCGATATATGTCCGTTGAAGCTCTATCTTCGTGTAGGAAGTCTCCTTGGTCTTTATTAAGATGCCAGGCGAGCTTTATCTTTGTGTAGGACGTCTCTTTTGTCTTTACTGCGTGAATGAGTGAACCCCGTTTTTTGTTGCAGGAGGTCTTTCTCTATTTTTGATATGAAGTCGGGCGATCTCCGTGTTTGTTGTGGGAGGTTTCCTCGGTTTTGGGAAGCCGGACGAACTCCATCTTCGGGTGAAGTTCCTCTAGCTTTTATTTTGAGAGGCCGGGCAAAATTAGGGGTCTACAGCTGCCCCCCCTTCACCTGCCTAACTAATTTGTTGGTTTTAATATGCCGACATAATTAGTTGGTAGGGGAAGGAGTTAACCCTTTTGCCCGGCTATCCTTCGGATACTGCTCCTTGCTGATCCTCCGGATGATAAATATTTTGATAGGTACTAACCCCTATCTGGTTTGAGCCTTCTTTTTCTAAGACTCTGGTGAGCACTTACCCTCACCTGGTATAAGTCTGTATTTTACTAGACTTTTGTGGGTACCTACCCCCACTAGGTATGAACCTTGTTCTGCAAGGTTTTGGTGAGTACCTACCCTCACCCGGTATGAGTTTGCATTTTGCTAAACTCTTGTGGGTACTTACTTCCGAGGTGCTCAACACTGAACTATCCTCTAATAGAAGTAAGGTCTTTGCAACCCATTTTTGAAATGCTTAGGTGAGTATTTTTACTCCACTTAATGCATTTTACTAAGTTTTGATGAGTACCTACCCTCATCTGGTACAAACCTTATTTTTAAGGTTTTGGTGGGTATCTACATCCACCTGGTGTGAATGATAAGCCTTTTTTCTCAAGGCTTAGGTGAGTACACACCCCCACCCGGTGTGAATGATAAACCTTTTTCTCAAGGCTTAGGTGAGTATACACCCCCACCCGGTGTGAATGATAAACCTTTTTTCTCAAGGCTTAGGTGAGTATACACCCCCGCCCGGTGTGAATGATAAACCTTTTTCTCAAGGCTTAGGTGAGTATACACCCCCACCCGGTGTGAATGATAAACCTTTTTTCTCAAGGCTTAGGTGAGTATACACCCCCACACGGTGTGAATGATAAACCTTTTTCTCAAGGCTTAGGTGAGTATACACCCCCGCCCGGTGTGAATGATAAACCTTTTTTCTCAAGGCTTAGGTGAGTATACACCCCCGCCCGGTGTGAATGATAAACCTTTTTCTCAAGGCTTAGGTGAGTATACACCCCCGCCCGGTGTGAATGATAAACCTTTTTTCTCAAGGCTTAGGTGAGTATACACCCCCACCCGGTGTGAATGATAAACCTTTTTTCTCAAGGCTTAGGGGAGTATACACCCCCACCCGGTGTGAATGATAAACCTTTTTTCTCAAGGCTTAGGTGAGTACACACCCCCACCCGGTGTGAATGATAAACCTTTTTTCTCAAGGCTTAGGTGAGTATACACCCCCACCCGGTGTGAATGATAAACCTTTTTCTCAAGGCTTAGGTGAGTATACACCCCCGCCCGGTGTGAATGATAAACCTTTTTCTCAAGGCTTAGGTGAGTACGCACCCCCACCCGGTGTGAATGATAAACCTTTTTTCTCAAGGCTTAGGTGAGTATACACCCCCACCCGGTGTGAATGATAAACCTTTTTTCTCAAGGCTTAGGTGAGTATACACCCTCACCCGGTGTGAATGATAAACCTTTTTCTCAAGGCTTAGGTGAGTATACACCCCCGCCCGGTGTGAATGATAAACCTTTTTTCTCAAGGCTTAGGTGAGTATACACCCCCACCCGGTGTGAATGATAAACCTTTTTCTCAAGGCTTAGGTGAGTATACACCCCCACCCGGTGTGAATGATAAACCTTTTTTCTCAAGGCTTAGGTGAGTATACACCCCCACCCGGTGTGAATGATAAACCTTTTTCTCAAGGCTTAGGTGAGTATACACCCCCGCCCGGTGTGAATGATAAACCTTTTTCTCAAGGCTTAGGTGAGTATACACCCCCACCCGGTGTGAATGATAAACCTTTTTCTCAAGGCTTAGGTGAGTATACACCCCCACCCGGTGTGAATGATAAACCTTTTTTCTCAAGGCTTAGGTGAGTATACACCCCCACCCGGTGTGAATGATAAACCTTTTTCTCAAGGCTTAGGTGAGTATACACCCCCACCCGGTGTGAATGATAAACATTTTTTCTCAAGGCTTAGGTGAGTATACACCCCCACCCGGTGTGAATGATAAACATTTTTCTCAAGGCTTAGGTGAGTATACACCCCCACCCGGTGTGATTGATGAGCCTCGTTCTGCAAGGCTTCCAGGATGAATTTTTGTAGTCAATCCTATGATCATCGGTTTTTTGAAGATGAGTTGACGGCTTACTGTTTTTGATCATGCGTCTCTGGGGAGTAATTTTTATTTTTCTGTTTGACTTTTCTATTAGTCATCTGGTTTTACCAGGGATTTCTTTGTTTTTGGCTTTTTCGTTTAGCCATCCGGCTTTGCCAGGGATTTTTTGGTTTTTGGCTTTTTCTTTTAGCCATCTGGTTTTGCCGGGGATTCTTGATTTTTGGCTTTTCCTTTTAGCCATCCGGTTTTGCCGGGGATTCTTGATTTTTGGCTTTTCTTTTAGCCATCCGGTTTTGCCGGGGATTCTTGATTTTTGGCTTTTCTTTTAGCCATCCGGTTTTGGCCGGGAATTCTTGATAGTCGCCTCTTTTCAGGCGGGAATCCTCTGGGGATTTGATTTCTATTGGGTGCGCCTTTTGATTAGGCGGAAATCCACTTGGGGAGATTCTTGTTTGGTTGCGCCTCTTGATCAGGCCGAAATCCTCTGGGGATTTGAGCTTTTTGTTGATTGTGCCTTTTGTTTAGGCAAGAACCCACTTGGGGATATGATTTCTATTTGGTTGTGCCTCTTGGTTTAGGCATATGCTTCAATAATGGTGACGACTTAGGTCTTGGATTGCCTCTTGCATAGGCTGATTTCCCGTTTCTTGGGGATATTGGCTTTCTTCTTGCTCGTTGGAAGTGAAGACTTTGCTTTTCACTGGGGATATCTGTATTTGGAATTTATACGCGATTCCCTGAGGATATAATCTTGTAGTTTTGCCTTCATTTGGTAGGCTTGCTGGGGTAGTTTTCTTTGTTGATGATCCACTGGGGATTTGTTGATTTTTATTGTGCCTCTTGATTAGGCGGGTGCTTCAAATAGTGGTGAAGGCTTTTTACTTGTTGTTCGCTTCTGAATAGGCTGATGCTCTACTTGAGGGTATTTGTTCTTGATAATACCTCTGAGTAGGCGAATGCTTTTTGAAGCTTTGTGCTGATATTACCTCTTATAGGTTGATTTCCCGTCTCTTGGGGATATCGGCTCTTTGCTTGCTTCTGAGTAAGCATAGGCATTCTTGGGAGTGAAGGTTTTACACTTCGCTGGGGATATTCATATTGGGTGTTCCAGAAGGTTAACTCCCTGAGGATATGAATTTTGTATTTTGCCTTTGTTGATAGGCTTACTGGGAAAAAATTTTCTTTTTGCTGGTCCACTGGGGGATTGATTTGCCCCCTAGGGATGAATGGAGTTTTTCGACTCCTTATTGGCTATTTGTTGCTTTGAGTTGGCTTTGCCTATGCTCTTATTCCGTTGGGGGAATGAGTTTTTATCTTTTTCTCGCGATTTCTTTTTTTTTTTGTGATTTGGTTTTTTGCATATGTGCGCCTCTTTATGCACATTGACTTTTCTTTGGATGAAAAGATATATTTTTCTCTTTTCTTTTTGGTGATCCCTGGGGGATTTTTCTCTTGGGGATCTAATCTTTTGATTTGATTTTTTATGATGCAGTCTTGGTTCCTGCCTTTTGTGAAGCTCTTTATTGAGCGGAATGAAGAGATTTTTCTTTTTCTTTTTGGGATTCGCTGAGGAGTCTGTCGGTCTCCTAGGGATCCAAATTTGGTGATGGAGTCTTGGCTCCTGGATTTGTGAAGTTTTGAGTTGGAAGATGGAAATTTTTGTTTTCCTCTCTTTTTTTTTTGTCTTTTTGTAGACTTTTATTGATATATTCTTCTTGGGATTTTCATGCATCCTTTTTCTGAGGTGGCTTTCGTTAGGGGATGAAAGTTTTTTTTCTTTTCTTTCTTTTTGTTGCCCCCTGGTGATGTGGAGGATTTGACTCCGTATTTTCTTTTGATGGACTCTTATGTAGTCCTTATTCTCCTTTGGTGAATGAAGCGGAGATTCTGGATGAGTTTGCTTGATGACTCATGTGGTGACGAAACTGAGTCGTGAAGTAATCTTTTTGTCTTGCCTCTGGAGTAAGCAGGTATCCTCTTGGGGATGGTCGAGCCTTTCCGTCGGCCTTTCTTATTTTGATAATTTCCTTCTTTTTTTTTAAATGGAAGGATGCTGATTGCAGCTCCAAGTGAGTTATGTTTGACGACTCAGGTGGTGGTGTTGAGTTAGGGAATATTTTTTTGTTTTGCCTTTGGAGTGGGCAAGGATCCGCTTGGGGATTATCGAGCCTTTCCATTGGCTTTTCTTCTCCTTCTGTTATTGGTGTAGAAGGTTGATGGTCGAATCTTTAAATGACTATGGTTGACGACTCATGTGATGATGATGCTGAGTCGTGGAGTATTTTTGTTTTGCCTTTGGAGTAGGCAAGGATCCGCTTGGGGATGATCAAGTCTTTTCCATTGGCCTTTCTTTTTTTCGATGTACCTTCTTTCTATTGGGGTTTGAGGAGAATGGTTGGAGCTAATTTCCTTGAAGCTCCTTATTCTGCTGAAGATAATTTTGAATTTCGCCTTTTGCGAGTGCGATTTAATTTTATCGCGAATGTTTGAAATCCGGCTTTTTAGTATATCATGTGTGCCTTTTATTTTATAGTTTTTGTACACATGGGCTTTTGAAATGTGAAACAGAAACAACTACTTTTATTTATTACTGCTTTTTTTTTTTTTTTTGTTTGTCTTCCTTCTTTCTTGGACGGAAGGATAGAGCTTTTTTCCTTAAAGCTCTTTATTTTGCTAACATGATTTTAATTTCGCCTTTCGCGATTTTAATTTTTATGTGGAGACTGTATTATGGCGCCTCCTATTTTTAATCACAAGCATGGAAACTATCCTGCTTATATGCATGTTTGTTATTCTTGTTTGAAGAAAATTATTTTTTCTTAATTTTGACAAAGTCGTATTGTGCAACTACTTTGTGTGTGAATGTCCTAAATACAATCTAATGTTTATTTATTTTTGATGCATTTAGAAAGTAACTGGCCTTCTCCCGTTGGCTTCTATGAATACGCCGATGGGCTCCTCCTTTATGACCATGATGATGTGCTTCTCTTTTTATCCATCTCTTGTTTTTAGCCCTATCTTTTGCCTAGACTGCCCTTTACGGGTTTTCAATCTAGCGGGATGCCTTAATTTTTTTTTTTTTTTGCCTAGAATATCTTAGGGGGCTTTTGCCTTATCTTTTGCCTAGATCGCTCTTTTGGGATTTCCGATCTAGCAGGCTACCCTGATTTTTACCTAAAAATATCCTAGCAGGCATTTGTTATTTTCTTATTATTTTTTATATGCTTTGCTTTTTTAGATGCATTCTTGATCTTTGATTAAAAGTCTTTGCGCATATTTATGATTTATCAATAAAGAGGCATTTCCATAATATTTGGTCAAGAGAAAGGAAATGAAAAGGAATTTTATTGATAAATGAACAAAAGTTTATTTCTTTTACAGAAGGATTTCAAAAGGTATTTAGAAGAATGGGTGGTCAGGGTTGGCTGTACTGTTTAGGCTTATACAGTCATGTCTATGAAATCTGCCCCCTGGTTCTCCTAATTGCTTTAGTCGAGATGCCTGAGCTCAGAGTGAAGACCATGCAGACTGCTTGCTTCTGGAAGAATGTTACTTTAGCCGCCTTTTCGGTTTTCGACTAGAGTAACCATTGCTCTTTGCTTAGTTTTTTTTTTTTTTACCTCTACTTTTTGCCTAGGACGTATCCTAGCGAGGAATATAGACCCTATCTTTTGCCCAGGGATGCCCTTTGCGGGTTTTCATTCCTGACGGGTCATGAGCAATGTCTTCAAGCATAATACTTCTTCACTGCATCAGAGTTGATTGGGTGTCGAAGTTCCTCTCCATCCATATTGGTGAGGATAAGTGCCCCTCCTGAGAAAGCTCGTTTGACCACAAAGGGTCCTTCGTAATTTGCAGCCCATTTACCAATTTTATCCTTCTGGGCCGGAAGCAATTTCTTTATCACTAGATCCCCTTCTTGATAAGTATGAGGGTGGACCTTTTTATCATAAGCCTTTTTGATCTTCTTTTGATAGGCTTGTCCATGACATATAGCGTTTAGCCGCTTTTCATCGATAAGATTTAATTGATCATATCGACATTGAACCCATTCAGCTTCTGTTAATTTTGCTTCCATTATAATTCGCAGGGAAGGTATTTCGACCTCTATTGGCAATACGACCTCCATACCATATACCAGGGAAAATGGAGTAGCTCCTGTTGAAGTCCTTATAGACGTTCGATAACCATGAAGAGCAAAAGGTAACATTTCATGCCAATCGCTATAGGTTTTAACCATCTTTTGAACAATCTTCTTGATGTTTTTATTAGCTGCTTCCACTGCGCCATTCATTTTGGGCCGATAAGGGGAAGAATTATGGTGTTGAATTTTGAAATCTTGACATAGTTCTTCCATCATCTTATTATTTAGATTGGACCCGTTATCGGTAATGAGACGATGCGGGATGCCATATCGACATATGATATTTTTCTGAACAAAGGTGACCACTACCTTTTTAGTCATGTGTGCATAAGATGCAGCTTCTACCCATTTAGTGAAGTAGTCGATAGCCACCAGAATGAATCGATGGCCATTGGATGCCTTAGGCTCGATAGGTCCAATAACATCCATGCCCCACATATTAAACGGCCAGGGGATAGTCATAACATTGAGAGGTGCCGGCGGGACATGTACATTGTCTGCATGTACCTGACACTTGTGACATTTTCTAGCATATTGATGACAGTCTTTTTCCATTGTGGACCAAAAGTATCCTGCCCTGAGGATTTTCCTAGCCATGATATGCCCTGGTGCATGAGTCCCGAAGGTTCCTTCATGTATATCTTTAATCAATTTCTGTGCTTCTTCAAGATTTACACACCTTAACAGAGTGGAATCAAAATTCTTTTTATAAAGGGTTTCTCCTATTATCATAAACCCTATGGCCCTTTTTCGAATGATCCTTTTGTCATTGTCACTGATTCCCTCGGGGTATTCGCCCTTTGTCAAGTATCGTCTTATGTCTTGATACCAAGGGGTTTTATCTTTTTCATTGTTTATCATCATACAAAAGGCTTGCTTGTCATGCCTTTTGATCTGAATGATGGGCATTTCATGTTCTTGTCCTAATGCGAACATGGATGATAATGTTGCCAGTGCATCTGCCATCTGGTTATCTTCCCGAGGGATGTACTCGAAACTGACGTTTTCCATTTTGGAAGTCATGCTACGGATATGCTCCAGATAAGGGATTAACTTGGAATTTCTAGTTTCCCATTCACCCTTGAGCTGGTAAATAACAAGGGATGAGTCACCGAATACTTTGAGTTTGGTCACCCTATGATCCAAAGCTGTTTGAATACCTAAAGCACAAGCTTCATATTCCGTCATATTGTTCGTGCAATCAAAGTTTAGTTTAGCTGTTACTGGGATATACTTCTTTTCGGGAGATATTAAAATAGCTCCGATCCCATGTCCCATTAAGTTTGAAGCTCCATCGAAAAACATGATCCACTCATCATTTTCATGTTCTTCATGTTGGATATGCATTATGTGCTCATCTGGAAAATCATCTTGGAGAGATTGATATTCGTCAGTTGGCCCGTGTGCCAGGTAATCTGCTAAATGACTACCTTTGATAGCTTTCTGAGTGACATGAATAATGTCGAATTCTGAGAGGAGTACTTGCCACCTGGCTATCCTTCCGGTCAAGACGGGTTTTTCAAACAGGTATTTGATTGGGTCCATTTTGGAAATCAACCAAGTTGTATGTCTGACCATATATTGTCGAAGGCGCTGAGTTGCCCACACCAATGCACAACATGTTTTCTCGAGTGGTGTATAGCGGGTCTCATAATTTAGAAATTTCTTACTGAGGTAATATATGGCTTGTTCTTTTTTACCCGTATCGTCTTGTTGACCGAGCACACATCCCATGGACTCATCGAGTACGGAAAGGTAAAGAATCAAGGGCTTTCCTTCCACTGGTGGTACCAATACTGGTGGATTGGTTAAGCACGTTTTGATATTTTCGAAAGCTTGCTGACATTTATCATTCCAAACTTTCGGTTGGTTTTTACGCAATAACTTGAATATGGGCGTGCACTTGTCTGTTAATTGCGCGATGAACCGTGCGATGTAGTTTATTCGGCCTAAAAACCCTCTGATTTCTTTTTCTGTTCTTGGTGGGGGCATTTCTATGATCGCCTTTGTTTTATCAGGGTCTACCTCAATTCCCCTTTTGCTGACAATAAACCCAAGGAGTTTTCCTGACCGTACTCCGAATGTGCATTTAGCCGAGTTGAGTTTAATCTGGTATTTTCGAAGTCGATTGAATAACTTTTTTAAGTATTGGAGGTGATCTATTTCATTTTTGGACTTGGCGATCATATCATCCACATATACTTCGATTTCTTTGTGGATCATGTCATGAAATAGCGTAACCATAGCCCTTTGATAAGTAGCCCCTGCATTCTTAAGTCCAAAAGGCATTACTCTATAGCAGAATGTACCCCACGGTGTAATGAAGGAAGTTTTTTCTCTATCTTCCACGGCCAATTTAATTTGGTTATACCCTGCATATCCATCCATAAACTAATATAGAGTATTTGTAGCAGTGTAATCTACCAGCATATCAATATGCGGTAAGGGAAAATCATCTTTTGGACTTGCATGGTTTAAGTCCCGGTAATCAACGCATACTCGGATTTTTCCATTTTTCTTTACAACTGGCACGATATTCGCCAACCATTCAGGGTATTTTGAAACAATCAGGAAATTGGCATCCAACTGTTTTTCTACTTCCTCCTTAATTTTCAAGGACCATTCTGGTTTTACTCTTCTGAGTTTCTGCTTAACTGGCCGAAATCCCTCTTTTAGCGGTAATCTGTGCTCCACTATACTTTTATCGATTCCGGGCATATCATGGTAGGACCAAGCGAATACATCCACATATTCTCTTAGCAATTGTATCAGCCTTTCCTTGACATCACTATCAATTTGGGTACCAATATTTACTTCTTTCTTATTATCTTCTTGTCCCAAATTGATGGCTTCAGTTTTCTCCTGATGGGGCTGTATTGATTGAGTTTCTTTTTCTAACAGTCTTTGCATGTCCGGGGAAATGGTCCCCTCCTCACTGTCTGACTCAATCCATTCGCCTTCGGCTTTCGGATCTTCCAGAGAGTTTTCAATTACAGACATGATTGTACGGTTATGCTTTGTTTTAGATTTCTTTATTAAATGTGTAAGAGGGAAAAGAATAACAGAGAATATGAATATTATGAAAATGCCTCATTGTATTGATAGAAAGAAAATATTTACAAAGCCCTTATTAACAAAAGATCTCGTGATCATGGGCAGGGATCACGAGGAGTACATCGGAAGCTTTTCGATATATGTTTATATATTTTTTATTACATTTTTTTTTAGAGATGATAACAATGATGAGCCCTAGATATGCTGGTCTTCCTTATCCCGTCTTTCATTCGGGCTTTGATAAGGGTTGGTCATCCACTTTTGGAGTTGACGCGTCGAAAGTAATCCATCTCGCGTCTATTAAGTCTTGGACCTTATGCTTTAAGGCCATACGGTTATCTGCGAGAATGACCCGGAGCGTCCGAATGATAATTGCATTTTTCGTTTGGCTTATACCATTCTGGATATGGTGGCTCCATTTTCTTGGGAGGGACGCGTACTAGGAGTTTGGCATCCAACAATTTTAGCGACGAGGCTTCCATAAGAAGTGGGTATTGGAGTGAACTTCCTTTCTTGTCTACGCGGCTTGGTCTCGCTGCGAGGAGGAAGAAGGAGTGGCGAAGTTGATAGCATTTACGACTCCTTCCTTCTTCTTTCCGAAGCTCTTTTTAACAAATTGAGTAGAAGAGTTGGAGGAGTTCTGCTGTGCAATTCTTCCGCTCTTCAGGCCTTGTTCTATTCTTTCTCCTATAATGACTACATCGCGAAGAGTGTCGACGTGTTCCCTATCATTTTGTCATAATAGGGACCTGTCAGAGAATTGATGAACATGGATGTAGTTTCTTTGTCAGACAAGGGAGGTTCCACCTGTGCTGCCAATTCCCTCCATCTTTGGGCGTATGCCTTGAAGGATTCATCGTCTTTCTTGTTTAATAGTTGTAGATCTGCTCTTTCAGGGGTCAGATCGATATTGTATTTGTAACGACAGAGAAAAGTATCCGCCAGATGTCTCCAGGTTTGGACTTGCCCTCCGTCCAGTTGCATATACCGGTTTAAGGCTGACTCGGCTAAACTCTCCTGAAAGCAATGGATCGGCGAGTTTCTCATTGTCGGCATAGGCAGCCATCTTACGGCAATACATTGTAAGATGGCTTTTGGGACATGTCATTCCCATGTATTTTGGGAAGTCTGGAGTTTTAAACTTGTTCGGGAATTGGATATCTTTGACGAGGCACATGTCAGCCGCTTCCTTAACGTCAAAATTATGCCCTTCCACTGCTCTCAATCTTTCTTCCAGGGCAGTCAGATGTTGTTTTGATACTTCCGGGGCCTGGATATGTACTGCTCTTGCACCAGATTGGTCATGCTCATCATTGGGTTCTTCCTCCTCTTCTTGATGAGAAGCCTGTCCACTTTGAGGACCTTCTTTATGGATATTCTGCTGACGCATCATTTCCAACATTTGCGTCATTTGTTCTTTCAGCGCATTGAGCTCATTGGTGAGCTTTCGGTTTTATTCCTCCAGATGTTCCATCTTCTTGGCTTTCTGAGCACGAGTGAGGACGGGCGGAAGACTAGCCACTTTCTAAATGATTTTAACAATTTTTATTATAGTTTTTTAAATGATTGGTGTGAAATAGATATGTCTTAGACGATAGCTTAGGTATCTTCTAAGAGTACCATACCCACCTTGACGTGCTAACTTCCTTTTTCTAAAGGTTGTCAACATATCTTAGCACACTTATCTCTTCCAGATAAACGCGCTTGGGTCTCTTTCGCTATTGTCTAAGGATATCTAATAAATCCTAAAATGAATATGTTTATGTATGAGAGATTTATTATAATGATGTTTATGCAGACTTTTCTTAGTGCATTTATTTTCTCTCTTAGTTTTACCACTTATTGGATGATGTGGTATGAATGATACGACTTTGCCAAGAAATTTTTTATTATAAAAGGCATTTTTATTGTTTTGATTTGTTTTTATATTTTTTTTATGACCCTTTATCTCTTCTGTCGGTCAACGTGGCTACTTAGCTTACAAAGAACCTGAAACCAGGCTAGCTTAACTGAAGACTGTCCGAGATAAAAGTCTTTTATCTTTTCATTTTTTTTTTATTTTTAGGGTTTTTCATCATTTTTTTGTTGTTGTATGATTACCCTATGCTAATGCATCAATACAAATGCAACAAACAAATGCACACAGAATTCATACATCCACGAGCAGAGCCACGCTTATTTAATCACGAGGTGGGGTTTTCCTGCAGAAACGTGCTTGGTTTAGGTGGTTCTATACTGTTCTCACCAGGCCAAAGGTCCCCAAGGTGCCCCCATTATAGGGACCTCTCAACTCTCAATCCTCGGGTCATGCACGGAGCTCCGTGGCGACATCCTTAGACCAAAAGAAGAGAGTTATCACCTTGAGTTGGTGGTTTTCGGACAACGGTAGTAGCCCCGTGTGCCAACTAACCGATCGTATCTGCCACCCACTCCCTATAGGTAATCACTCTTGCCCCGGGTATAGAGGGATTGTTGTGTGCAAGGGTTTTTGTGTGCAATTTATATTTCAAACAATTGCAGAAAATAATCATACAGCAGTTATTTAAAGCCATACAATAAAAACATACGGAAGAGGGTAAAGGCGTAATTTCAAATCTTTGCTTAGTTTGAATTTATCCAGTCACTAAATGGGATCAACTCTCTAGCTTCCCCAGAGTGGACGTCGCCACTTACTGTCCGACTGCGAGTCGTCCAGGATTCCAGCAAGCGTCCCGGGGAGCATCTTCGCAGCGAACGTTAATGCGAGCGGTCGCGAAAAGATGGTTGAGACTCGCGTTTTTGTTAAAATTGTGTTCATTGCTTCCGAGGTGCTCAACAACTGAACTATCCTCTAATAGAAGCAAGGTTTTCGAAAAGGGGTTCTTTTGGAGTCGCCACCAATGTTTTGACCAGAAACATTGGAAAAGGAAAAAAGGCGTTGATTTTATTAAAAACCAAACTTGGCCATTATAACCAGAGTTGGGTAAGGGAGTTAGTTACGTGTGGGGAAGGTGTTAGCACCCCCACAACGCCCCTTTCGGGTTCCTTATGACGGATTAATTCATTTAAGTAAAGATTATGAGAAATTACGCTGATTACCCTATTTTATTCATACCAGTATTTAAATATGGCTATCTACATGATTTATCTACATTGCATACAGACAATAATAAATAAAGAAATAAAGAAGAAGAGAATTGAGAAAAACCTCCGTAGCAAGCGTTATATTATGATTCTTGTACAAAGAGGACGCGTTTCGGCGATCCTTCGCTCTAGAACAGACTCTCCTCTCAAATACAAGACTCGACTCGACTAAAATTTCTAGAAGAATCGAATGCCTGGAATATAAATTCCTTAGCTGATTGTTACCTAAAAAAGGCAATCGGAAAGATCATTCGAGAGAGGGAGAGAAGAATACAAATCTCGAGTTGTCGGGATGTGTGGTGTGTGGAATGAGACAAATGAGGCTCCTATTTATAGCCATTTTCGCCCCCTGGACATTTGGGACGGCCGTCGGACTGGACGGCCGTCCCAAATGCATTTTCGCTGGGACGGTTGGGACGGCCTGGCACGTTTGGGACGGCCGTCCCAACGCGTTTTCTTCATCTGGGACCCACGACATTTGGGACGGCCGTCCCATATTCGGACGCGCGTCCCAGTTGCTAAATGCGGTTGGGACGGCCAGTCCCACTTTTGGGATGGTGGTCTCGACCTGTTTTGTCCAGCCTTTGTATTTTGGGACCCCGGGAAGCTTTCCTTGCCGTTTTCGGACATGGATTGGTGCCGATATATGTCCGTTGAAGCTCTATCTTCGTGTAGGAAGTCTCCTTGGTCTTTATTAAGATGCCAGGCGAGCTTTATCTTTGTGTAGGACGTCTCTTTTGTCTTTATTGGCGTGAATGAGTGAACCCTAGATTTTTGTTGCAGGAGGTCTTTCTCTATTTTCTGATATGAAGCCGGGCGATCTCCGTGTTTGTTGTGGGAGGTTTCCTCGGTTTTGGGAAGCCGGACGAACTCCATCTTCGGGCGAAGTTCCTCTAGCTTTTATTTTGCGAGGCCGGGCAAAATTAGGGGTCTACAATACCAGGTGGGGGTAGGTACCCACCAGACACTAGTGGAAAAATAACATTTTATGACGAGTTTTTATCACGGTCGTAGTCCACCCGTCATAGTATGTAGCGTGGTGGCAATTTTGTAATAAAATCATAAACTTTCTATGTCGGGTAAAATTTAACCGACATGGTAAGTGGAAAGTTCACTTTTTATGTCGGATAAAACTTAACCGACATGGAAAGTTCACTTTCTATGTCGGTTAAATCTTACCCGACATAGAAAGTGAACTTTCTATGTCGGTTAAATTTTACCCGACATAGAAAGTGTATTTGATGACGGGTTTTAGGGCAACCGACATAGTATCCTCTGTTTTACGCCTGCCGCGACACTCCATTTCTCACTTCACCCATAGCAGAGCTCCCCGTTCTCTCTGTCTCTTCTACGAACGTCTTCGCCTTTGTACGTTTCTCCCCACCTAGCTCTGCTCGTCACGCGACCTGCCATCTCTGTACATCGTGTCGCTTGCTGCTACTGTCGTTGGTGCCCGTCGCCTGTGTACGTTTCTCCCCACCCAGCTCTGCACGTCACGCCACCTGCCACCTCTGTAGGTCTTCAAGAGGTAAGTTTTCGTGCTTGCTTTAGCCATTGTAGGTTTACATTTTTGAATCTGGTATGTAATAATGCTGTCAAGAGATGGAAGTTCACGGGTGCCTTTAGCTAGTTTAGAGACGTATTGTAAGTAGTTTAGTCATTTGAATGTGTTTCTGTAGGCATTCTTTCGTGATTTTGATTTTGAAAATTAGATTTGTATTATAATGTAGTTATTTCATTTTAAATGAAAACTATCATCGCTTATGCTCACCCTAATGTGAGACAATACGGTTAGCCTTGATTGGAGTCAGTCATGAAATGATCCATTGTAGGACAGAACTTCCTATTGAAAGATTAAAATATCCAATCACGTGACATCGCAATTTCAGCAAAACATGTTGGATGTTATCATCCTCAAACTATACTTATATGTTGTGTTATGTGACGAAGGTAACAATGGATCGGAGTTGGATCAATTATAGATGAACAACAAATGAATATGAGAGTGGAGTAGAACAATTCCTTGAATTTGCTAAGATAAATGTTCGGATAATGATGGAAGATTCTATTGCCAGTGTGTTAAGCTGCTTGAATGAGCGAAGATTACCGACTGAAGTTATTCGGGAACATGTTCTTTGTGATGGTTTCCTAAAGAGTTACATAAAGTGGACATGGCATGGTGAATTATTAAACATGCCAAGTGTAGAAGACAAAGAAGAAGTTGATCTAGAGATGGATGATCAGCTGGAGGAAATGATTCGTGAGCTTGGACAAGATGCCTTCCAACATACACATGTGTACGAGAAGTTGTCCAATGATGCAAAAAAGCCTTTGTATACAAATTGTACTAAGTTCACACGATTGTCGGTGGTACTAAAATTGTTCAATGTGAAGGAAAAGAATGGGTGGACTGATAAAAGTTTCACGAGAATTGCTTGAGTTGTTGAGTGAC
The DNA here is from genome assembly GCA_963425845.1 of Sphenostylis stenocarpa. Classification (NCBI taxonomy): domain Eukaryota; kingdom Viridiplantae; phylum Streptophyta; class Magnoliopsida; order Fabales; family Fabaceae; genus Sphenostylis; species Sphenostylis stenocarpa. Next base: position 63,650,877 of record OY731400.1, on the reverse strand, counting down.
ATGCTCCACTGAAGGTAACACATTGCCAACCCGCAATTATGATGCTAAGAAGATATTGTGTCCAATGGGTATGGAGTACCAAAAAATTCATGCATGTCAGAATGATTGTGTGTTGTACAGGAAAGAATTTGAGAACTTTCACGAATGTCCACAATGCGGGGAATCACGATACAAGAAGAAGGATGGTGATTCCGACAATGATGTAATGAAGGGTACCCGACAAAAGTGTTATGGTATCTTCCCATTGTTCCAAGGTTGAAACGATTATTCACTAATGGAAATGATGCAAAGCTCACTAGATGGCATGCGAGATAGTCGTATTAAAGATGGTCGGTTGAGGCATCCAGCGAGATGGATTGCAATGGAAAAAAATTGATTCCATCTTCCAGAATTTTGGTAATGATCCAAGAAACATTAGGTTTGGACTTGCTACGAGATGGAATGAATCCATATGGAAATTTAAGCGATAAACATAGTTCATGGCCTGTGGTGTTAGTTATTTACAACTTACCTCCGTGGTTGTGTATGAAACGTAAGTACTTGATGCTATCTTTGATGATCTCGGGTCCCAGACAACCTGGAAATGACATTGATGCTTTTTTAAGCCCATTGGTTGAAGAGTTGAAGATGTTGTGGGAGGAAGGTGTTGATGTGTTTGATGGGTACACAGGTGACTTATTCAAGTTGCATGCAATGTTATTTTGTACAATTAATGCTTTCCAGCATATGGTAATTTGAGTGGCTACAGCACAAAGGGACATAAAGCTTGCCCGATATGTGAAGAAGACACATGTCACTATCAACTACAACATGGAAGGAAAACAGTGTACCTTGGACACCGAAGATTTCTTCCTTCAAACCATTCGTATCGTAAATTAAAAAAATCATTTAACGGGTGTCAAGAAAATGATGCAGCCCCAACACCTTTAAGTGGGGAAGAAGTATATCAACGAGCAAGTGCAATTTCGTTTGAGTTTGGAAAGATGCAAAAGAAAGCCACAGGTATATGGAAGAAAATGTCAATCCTTTTTGTTCTTCCATATTGGAGGGTTCTTGATGTGAGGCATTGTATAGATGTCATGCATGTAGAGAAAAATGTGTGTGACAGTATCATCGGAACGCTCCTTAACATTCAAGAAAAAACAAAAGATGGTGTCAATGCTCGTTTGGACATGGTTGAAATGGGTATAAGAGAACAATTAGCTCCTCAACCTCATGGTAACCGAACATACTTGCCTCCAGCATGTCACACACTGTCTAAAAAAGAGAAAAGAAGTTTTTGTGAGTTTTTACGAGGTGTGAAGGTTCCATTTGGTTACTCTTCCAATGTGAAGAGACTTGTATCTATGAAAGATCTAAAATTGTTTGGGTTAAAATCTCATGATTGTCATGTATTGATGCAACAACTTCTACCTGTGGCTATTCGAGGTATCTTACCGAGAGAATGTTAGATATTCCTTAACTCGATTATGCTTTTTTTTAATGCCATATGTAGTAAAGTTATGGACCAGGATGTTTTGGATAAGTTAGAGAATAAGGCTGCGAGTCATATTGTGTCAATTTGAGATGTACTTTCCTCCATCATTTTTTGATATTATGGTTCACTTGATTGTTCATCTAGCCAGGGAAGTTAGAATTTGTGGTCCAGTTTTCTTACGATGGATGTACCCTATTGAGCGATACATGAAGATATTAAAAGGGTATGTGAAGAACCAATATCGTCCTGAAGCATCAATTGTTCAAAGATATATTGCAGAGGAAGCTATTGAGTTTTGCACAAAATACTTATCAGAAGTTGAAGCTATAGGGTTACCTAAGACTCGTTACCATGGAATAGGTCTTGGTAGAGGAACTCGAGGTGCAAAAGTTGTGACAATGTGTCGAGATGAAGTACTTCAAGCGCATTTGTACATATTGAATAATAGTGAAGAAGTCATCCCCAACTTAAGTGCTCATAAAGACATTGTGAAGCGAAATAATCCACGTATGCCTAAAAAGTGGGTGATCACTGAACACAACAAAAGCTTTTTGAAGTGGTTTAAACAACAAGTTGAAGGTGACAATACGACTTCGATACACTAAAGTGGCTAGCATGTGAGCTAAACTTTGATGTGATATGTTGGGGTGGGTATGATATAAATAACTATTCATTTTATACAAAGGGAGAAGATGAAATAAGCACAATGCAAAATAGTGGAGTCATGGTGGTGGCTGAATCAATGCATTTCTCGAGTTCAAAGGATAAATATCCGATAACGGCGTCAATGGGCTACTTTGGTGTAATTGAAGAGATTTGGGTAATAGATTACACGATATTCAGAGTACCTATTTTTAAATGTAAGTGGGTTGATTTTAATACTGGCATCTTCACCAACGATATTGGATTAACCTTGGTTAACCTTGAAAATACTCGTTATCCAGAAGAACCATGTATCATGGCATCTCGGGCAAAACAAGTGTTTTATGTCACCGATCCCACTAACAAAGGATGGTCAGTGGTTCTACAAGGAAAACCCATGTATACTTCTCATGAGAATGATGAATTAGTACTTGATATACCGGAGACACCATGTTTCTCTTCAAATATGCCAAACTTGAGTGTTAATGTAGAAATAGATGATGTGCATGCCACACGTTATGACCATATGGAAGGATTTTGGGAGAATGTTCCAACTTGATAATGTATGCACTTTTTTTAATGTATTATTTTTTAATGTATGCACTTTTTTGTTTATCTTCGAGTCATATTGTCTAAATTAATAACTATTATTTTTTTCTTTGAACACGAGATATGGCGGATTCATCCGGTACCCCTCCTCCTACACAGTCCCCCCTCCTACACAAGGTGGTGATCGAGTCGGCCGTCTACCAGGAAAAAGGGTAGGCGTGCTACACGGTTGAGGGACTTGAATATCAGTCGTAGCTCCGATCAGAAATTGCCTATCCAGTTTGACATGCAAACGGGTAGAGCCGCAGGAGAGCACAGTGCTAGATTCACTAGCTATGTGACCTTGCTTGGGAGAAGCAAGGTTAGTATTCTTATTGAGGATTGGGACCATGTTCCGAGAGACATCGAAGACGCAGATTTGGCGAGTATCCTGGTACCTACTCTTATTGAGCATTTAACATGTATATATATTTAACTTTTTGGGAACTTCATGTTATTTTTATTGTGTAGGTCACATATGATGTCCCTAACACCACTTTGTTGAGGACAAAGTGGATCTCATATGTTGGGGAGCAGTTGGAGAGGTTTTAAGAGTGATCGACTAGTCGATACATATATGGGGCATTGAGCAACAAGAACCCATGTGACCGGTATCAGTTTTTGGATGAGGAGACATGGCGAGGCATTTCGGACTCGGCGTTTAGACGCTAAGTTTCAGGTTAGCACATTTGTCATTTGTTTGCAACCATTTTTTTTAAATAGAGGTTTTAAATCGGTATTTAACATGGAATGCAACGGGCCAAGCGGCGGAAGGCACGGGATATTCGGAGAGAGAGTATCCACCCCACGGGTTGTCTCGTGGGGGTTATGAGAAATTGGAGGAGAAGATGATGAAGGAGACATCTTCAAGTCATCCTTCAGATGAGTCGGTTGTGAGTGCTGTCACTCGCCCTTCACGCCATGATAAATGGAAGAGAGCTCGCCAGAACTCATCAGGGAATTACTTATCTGAGCAAACTAATGTTGTAGCTCAACGAATTGTAAGTAGCATATCCTAAACTAATTACATATGTTATACTACAATAGGCATATGTATTTGCTAAAAAATCCTTCCTTTGTGTTGTAGGATGAGTTGGTTGAGCAGAGCACTCAGGGATCATTCCACCCACATGGACGTCGGGATATATTGGCAGTGGCCATTAGTACCCCGGAGCATCCTGGACGTGTTCGTGCTTCGTTGGACGAGGGGTGGGCATCGAGACGGTACTTTGGTGCCCCATCCGTAGCAACTCATACTTTGAGGCATCTGAATGAGTTGGAGTTTGAGTCCCTCAAACAACAAATTAGGAAGGAGATTCGAGATGAGGTGTACTCGACTTGAAGGCGAGTTATTGAGCTCAATGCGAGCGGAGCTGGCATCTTTGTCCTTTCAACCTTACGTCCCCGCACGAGAGGCATCCCCGATTCATGTCGGCACAAAGGAGAGTTGTGATGCTCCTGATAGAGGGCGAGAGGTTGCTCCTATCGACACTTGCTGGCTGTGAGTTGTATGTTGCGGGTCCTCCCGAGCATTTAGTGGCATACGGTACGTATTATATCTTTGACATGTATTTGGTACACTGTTAAGCATTATATAGTCTAAAATATTTTATCATTTGTTTACCTTAGGGAAAATGTATGCATTGGGGTCAACCATCCACCACCAGAGTATTGGACATGATATGATAAGAGTGGTGGTTGTAGATGTTCGGGATGTTGTTTCCCCAATCCCTATTCCCACTGAAGAGGTTCAAACAGTGGGACAGGCACCTGGAAATTTTATCTTATGGCCAGTTTCATTAACAAGACCCATCCCAACACATGCACAGGTTGTGTCATGCATTTATCCCTTTTACTTATTATTTTTTGATATGTTGATGTATATTAATGTTATTTATTTTTGGTACTTGTATAGAAAGAGGCTGAAAAAGCAAATGAAGTTGTGCATGAATCACCACCACCACTGAGTGCTTTACAGCGACTCGGTGCACTAGCAGCGACTATCGGGACCACTCCCATACAGTTAGATATGCCACCCCAAGTCGTATGATGGACCCAGACGATCCCTTTTTTCTTACTCCAAAGGGATATTTTTGATATTCTCGCTGGTACTGATATGCTATGTGTATCAGTGTTGCAGCTTTGGGAATTGTAAGTAAATTTACATATTTTTGATATTTTCACTGGTACATTATTTTATAACTTTATTTATTTTCAATGTTGCAGGTATTTACATCGTTTGTGTGTTGAGAGGAAGATTGCCTTTATCTATGGATTTGTTGACCCTGTTGTCATTCAGTCCGTTGGGAATAAAGCTGAAGAGGTGCAAACGTACTTAATAGAGACATTTCAAAATGGGGGTTGTCGCCGCCTCCCCGAAAGGGGGCGGTCGGGGCGACGCGATGGTTTTTCGACCCTCTTTGTTTTCGCGTTTTTTATTGGTGGTTACAACGCCTTTAGGTTGTCCGATAACCGGGCTAACCTAGGGGCGAGGTTTTCGAAAGTACCCTTGGATTGTCCGATAACCGGGCTAACCCAAGGATTTATTTAATTTGGGTTCTATGGAGTCGCCACCGATATTTTTACCATAAACATCGGAAAAGGGGTTTTAAAAAGGCATTGGTTTTCGAAAACCAACTTTGGTCATTAGAACCAGAGTTGGGTAAGGGAGTTAGTTACGTGTAAAGGAAGTGTTAGTTCCTTTACGACGCCCCTTTTGGGTTCCCTATGATAGGCTGGCTAGCTTGAATAAATAATTAAACTGGAAAAATACGCTTTTACCCTTTTATTGATGCGGTATTTAAATCTATGACTACATGGCCCTAACTTTTATTGCATAATTTAAATGAAAGCAGTAAAAATAGAGGAAAAGGGGTATGCACCTCCAAAGCAAGCTTTTATATATTCCAAGAACGGGTGCTTTACGGCAACCCTTCGCTCTACAACTCTCAGAAACTCCGGTAATGCCTCGGAGGGATTCTAAAGAAGTTTTAGGACACTCAATTTATGCCTAAAGACACTCAGAAACTCCGGTAATGCCTCGGAGGGATTCTAGAGAGAAGAATTCTAGAGAGAAGGGAGAGCAAGCTGTGTTTCTGTGTGGAAAAAGGGGAAATGGCGCCCCTATTTATAGTTTTTCGCGCCTGACAGGTCGAGACCGCCGTCTCCTCTGACAGGGTTGAGACCGCCGTCTGGAAAGTCCAGACCGCCGTCTCGCTCATGATAGAGGGTCGAGACCACCGTCTGTAAAACCCAGACCGCCGTCTCGACTAGGCGAGAAGTGAGACTGCCGTCTGGGAAACCCAGACCGCCGTCTCGACTTTTGCAGGAAGCGAGACCGCCGTCTGGACAATCGAGACGGCGGTCTCGTCCTGGCACTGAGACGAGACAACGGTCTGGTATTTCCAGACAGCGGTCTCGTCCCTTCAGGGCGAGAAACTTTATTTTCGGGCCAAAAAACTTTCCTATCTTGGTACGGGGCCCTAATAGTCTCTCCTAATGACTTGTTAAGCTTCGACCGTCTTCAAATAGGATGCTTTATGACTTTATTTGGAGGTCGGGCAAGATTTGGGGTCTACAGCTGCCTCCCCTTTACCTGACCAGTCGACTGCTTGGCCTTTTATGTCAAGGTGATCGACTGGAGGGTAAAGGAGTTGACCCTCTTGCCCGGTTTTCCTTCGGATCTTCCGTTTTTTGCGGTGGGCGATCCTCTAGGAGATGTTGTGTTGTGCGCTTCTGGGATGCTCCTTCGACGCGGTAGCTGACCCCTTCGGCTGATGAGTACGAACCCCCATCTGGTTTGACAAGTATGAACCCTTGCCCGGTAAGCCTTCTTCTGTGAGGCCTGATGAGTACACACCCCCATCTGGTGTTTGACGAGTATGAACCCCCGTCTAGTAAGCCCTCTTCTGTAAGGCCTGATGAGTACACACCCCCATCTAGTGTTCGACCTCCGGATACCCCATCTTGCGGTAGTTGATCCTTTGGACGTGGTGGCGGCTTACTGATTCTAACCATGCGCCCTCTGGAAACCTCGGGATGCTCCTTCGACGCGGTGGCTGACCCCTTGGTTGACGAGTATGAACCCTCGTCTGGTTTGGTGCCTCTGGATGCCCCTTCTCACGGTGGCTGACCCTTTGGCATGGTGGCGGCTTACTGATTCTAACCATGCGCCCTCTGGAAACCTCGGGATGCTCCTTCGACGCGGTGGCTGACCCCTTGGTTGACGAGTATGAACCCTCGTCTGGTTTGGTGCCTCTGGATGCCCCTTCTCACGGTGGCTGACCCTTTGGCATGGTGGCGGCTTACTGATTCTAACCATGCGCCCTGGGGAGTGATTTCTTGTTTGTGGTTTGGACCTCTTGAATGGTCATCCGGGTTGTGCCGGGGATCTCGTTTGTTTTTGTGATTTTTCGGTAATCATCCGACTCTTGCTGGCTGGTCGGGTTTTTCTCTTCTTTTTTTGTGTTCGACTCTTGGTTAAGGTGATTGTTTTAATCCTGCCTTTTTTCCGTGGTCTTATCTCTTTTTTTCTCGCGATTTTGGATTTTGGCTTTTTCTTGAGCGTATGCCTTTTCTTTTTAAGCTTCTTTTTTGTGTTACGCTGGCTTTTGTAAAAGAGAGCGAAGAATGCATGGAATAAAACTTTATTCATCGGGAATTTTATTACAGCGATTTTTATTTTGACCCGTACAGTCCCTAAGAGTCATCATCAGAAGGGGGGTGGTAGGGAAAATGTTTATACATGTGGTAGCAGAATTCGATCTGTTCTTGGAGTTCATCGTTGTAATCCTCCTGGTACGTCGTCCACTCTTGCCGCATCCTCTGCTGCTCTTGGCGGATCTCATCCAGGCCTTCTTGAAGGGCCTGTTGGCGAGCGTCTTGTTCCTGCCGCCACTGGGTCTGCTGCTCCTGCCATATCGTCATTTGGTCGAGCTGCTGGCTCAGATCGTTCATGTGTTGGTGGAGGCCAGCAAAGTCCTCCGTGTATGGTGGTGGTTGTTGGTGTTACTGCTGCCGCTGCTGGGAGCTGGGAGATGTGGGCACATCCTGCATTGCCACTATTCCCTGGAGTTCCAGCTCGAAGTCCAGGGTAGGATGCAGGGCGAATTGACTTCCCCGCCGTATCAGCATCCCCATGCTGACCAGCATTGGCCCATTGATGGGCTCGGGTCGTAAGTTGCGGGCCAGCTCTTCCCGGCCGGGGCACCCCATTCTCTCTGCTAGAGGGGTGATGAGGGGAGCCACAAGGATGGCCCCTGCAGATCTGCTCCCAAAGTCCTTCAAGGCCCTCAGGAAGAAGTACCCGGGATTGCAGCGCCGTCTCTGGTGCATGCAATAGAGGATGAAGAGGTCAGGGAGGGATATCTTCCCTTGACTCTCTTTTCTTGCGTGGATGGTACCCGCCAGCAGCTTGTGGCAGATGCGGAGTGGTGGGGGGAGTGCAGAGCCCCTCATCAATGAGGGCAATGTGGTGGCTCCTGTGAGCTCCTGCCACATCTCACACTAGTGCAAAAAGGGGCTTTTACGTCAGGTATTTAGGGCTTTTTACGTCGTATTTAAGTCCGACGTAAAAGCGGGAGACGTAAATTTACGTCGGACCCTTTTACCCGACGTAGATTTACGTCAGTTATGAAGATACGACGTAATTTTGCGTGGCATATACAATAAACAGACGTAAAAACCTTTTCAATTTAAAAAAAAAAACAGAAAATTTACGTCGCATACGGTATATACGACGTAAATTTACGTCGCATATTGGTATATACGACGTAAATTTACGTCGCATATACCAATATGCGACGTAAATTTACGTCGCATATGGTATATGCGACGTAAATTTACGTCGCATATTGGTATATGCGACGTAAATTTACGTCGTATATACCAATATGCGACGTAAATTTACTTGTTTTTTTAAATTGGGTTTATTTACTCGTTTTACAACTAAAACCTGCAAAAATTACAACCAGACAGATCCAGAGCAGTTTTCTTTTGCTAGTAAATTAAAAATATAATATTATATAATTCAAACTACATAATAAAACAAAATAATACAAACATACAAACTAAAAAATCTATTACAAACTAAGCTACCTATACAAACTAAGCTACCTATACAAACTAAACTAAACTACATAATACACACAATATAATATGAACAAGAACATAAAAAATAATGTACTAGAATTGTAGAACAAAAAATTTTGCCCATTGTTCTCTAATTTACGTAATCTCGGATTACGGTAATGGAGATGGATCTTGAAATACCGAAACATGAATTTGACTCTTGTAAGCATGCAACATGAATAAAGTTAAATAAACTTAACTAATGTTAAAAGTAATTACCTCAGTCCAAGAATCAATTAAACCCGCACAAACTATGGCTCTCATCCAATACATTACATAGTAACCACATTCAAACGAGTCGGTTTGCTTATTACATCGAAATGATGAAAAAAACATAATATTATTTTCAAAATTGAAATATAAACAATAATTATGGTATTCACTTATATAAATAAGTTTCTAACCTTAGGATAAATGAGCTGCAATGTCTTTGTTCTAGGTTTTCCACTTAGAACATTAGTTCCAGAACACGATTCTAAGTGAAAAAAAGTCATATATTATTCAATATGTATTCACAATTTAAAAACATAATTAATGAATAAAAGATAAAGTTACCCTTGTAATAAGCTTTTCATTTCTTGACTCGGTTTCAGATGTAATGAACAAAACCATACCACGAGTGTAATCCCGGGTATGATTACAATTAACTGCCAATGGGACCTACATTGTATGACATAAAAATTAGTTACAAAAATATAAATTAAAATACAAATCAAAATACTAACCCTTCAATGTATGGAGCCAAATATATATGTCTTCTTGAGTCACTCATCCATGTTTGCATATATTGTTGGATTCCAACCTTTGTATTTCAGATTTTTGGATGGATTGAGGCTCAATAAATCCGTATACTTCGGATTTTTCTTGTTCCACACTCAAATTGTCAAGGTACCTAAAACAATTAATTATAAGTTGAATATAATTATTATAATCTTAGAAACATAAATGAAAATGACTTACATTGCCCACAATTGTATGATGGAAATGTTTAACATGCAATTTCCCCGACAATTTCTAAAGCATCGGGCAAGGAAATGTACAATGGAACACTTGGAATTGTCAATTCCAAACACTCTAACATCCCATTGTATCCGACACGGTCTCTTCCTCAACCGTGGTAATACGGCTAACAACATAGAGATGGGATCATCATCACATTACGTCGAGATCCTCATCAATAATAGGTTGCTTTTTATGCTTAGCACGACGCAAGTCCTCCTAAACAAATGATAACAATTAATTAAACATTTATATAATTATAATACTAGAAAAGAAGTAAATAGACAATATGTATATATATATATATATATATATATATATATATATATATTACCTTGGTCTGTGTCGATAGTGGCATAACCAAACGTCTTGGCCAAGCCAAGAATGTCCCGCTTGCCTGCCCCACTAATTGAATCTCTTCATTAGGAAAAGGCACTTGGAGCATTAGCATCATTAACTTCATCAACTACTACTCGTGTCCGGTCCAGGCTGTAGAGGGACACCATGGATGGTTAAGCCACCCTCAAAAACTCGACCAACGACCACTAGACGCGGGGTCATCTTCAACATATAACTCACACCGGTGTGATGCATCGATCTGAGTATATTCTCTGAAGGATCAACGGTAGTAGCGGCACAACTCCCTTTAGTGCTGACTCGAACAATATCATGTTCAATTGTTTGAGGTGTTCCTTGAGTCTGTTCGTTGAGAGCGGGCGAGAGATTCAATTTTCTCATCAAACTCTTGCTTGCAAGGATTGCCTTATTTGATTTAACTTTTCTTCAAACTGCATCTCCATTTTATGCAAGGCCTCCTGGCTGCAAGAGTCAGCGGTGGTCCTTCGTGATGTTGGACCAAAGTAATCACGAAGGCCCCGGGTTCCACCAGCACCACGCACACGTCCTGAGTAATCTGGTTTTCCTATGGCTGCTGCCAATATATCTTGTCGACCATGAGGAATAAATGATCCTTGGTCGAGTGCCTTTCAACTAAATCATCCTACAACACATTAACAATAATTAAGTCATACACTAACTTTCAAATTAAAATCAATTCAAATTGACATTATAACTTACGATTTTACGAGCAATGATTCGTGCGGACTCGGAAGTCATTTGTCCATCGAGATTTTGTCCGGGCTGCCTTCCACATCGATAGCGAGGGGTGGAGATGCAAGGTCGGTAGAATCAACTCCTGTCGACTCTTCTCTGGATTTCATGAGACGTTGCTCCAATAATGCATACCCTCCTCGTGACAATACATGAGGTGCATCATTCAACCTCTGACGTTGTTGGGCGGCTTGTCTTTTATCCTGCCAAGAGGGTCCATTCGGGCGGCACAAAGCGTAACCAATCCTCCTCACTAATTTGATACTTTAGACAGGGAGATTCATCTCGAAACTTTCCAAATACATACTCCCGTGTCAAGAAAGTCTTAAAGTCCCTCCATCTAATGGCAATGGAGGATAAAATCTTCTTCCTCATCACCTCGGTGTTAGGAACATCAAAATTTTGCTATGAAATGACCAATAAATGTTAAATTCAATTAATAATGATATATAAAGTATTCAACAAATATAGAAATACCTGAACATCCCGCCACATGAGGTTCTTCTCGGTTTCCTCAACATCATCCCAAGATGGAGTAGTAATCGGAACATGGTGTCGAGCTAGTAGTCCCAAATAGCTCTTAAACTTAGCGACATTTGGGCCGGATGCCTTACCGGAACGTGGATCAACTTCAACTTGAGTTTTCTCTCTAGCTACCCTCCTTCTTTGTCAACCCCTTTAACAGAGTGACAGATCTACCTTTATCACCACTTCAGCTCCACCTTGCCGCCACTTACCACTTCCGAGTACCAGTTGTGGAATCAGACATATCCTGAAAAACAAAACAATATGAAGTCAACATACTTTATAAGTTTGAATAAAAAGAACTAGAAAATGTGAAGATAAACACCTATTATGTTGGTATGTTTTCCCATATCCCTTCATCATGATCACTTCGAATTGCATGTATGTCATCAACTTCATTGTCAACTATGTCATCAAATGGTCTACTTGAAAATGAAGGTGTTTCATGTATATCTAGAGACTCATCTTCATGAATTCAGTGCATGCTTCTTCCTTCTAGGACAATTGACCATCTCTCATTACATGGATCCTTGACATAAAATATTTGTCTCGCTTGATATGCCAAAATAAAAGGTTCATCCTTATACCCAACTTTACTCAAATCAACCAAAGTAAATCCTAGGTCATCCGTTCGCACACCAGTATTCCCTTCAACCCATTTACACTTGAAGACAGGCACCCTAAAAGTAACATAATCAATTTCCCATATCTCTTGTATGACCCCAAAATAACTCATAGAAGTCTGTGATAGGATTTTTGTCTTTAGAACTAGAAAAATGCATAGATTCACGTATATCTCCATGCCATGTCCATATTGTATAACTCTTAATAATACCATAAACAAACAAGTGATCACGTATATCCTCAAGTTTATGACGAATTTGATTCAAACAACGAACACATGGACAATAATATGTCCCTTTCATAGCTTTTCCATTTTCACTAGCAAATTTCAGAAATTCCTCAACTCCCTTTTCGTACTCTTCACTAATACGACGTGCATTCATCCAACTTCGATTCATATTATGTTATAAAGTTTCGTCACTCCTAAAGATTTAAAAATTATATGTAAAAAAAAATTAATATACAAACAACAAAGCACGTTCCAACAACAATGGAGTGTGTAAACCGAATGCACTCAAACAAATAAACAAATAACTGCATTCCAATAACAATCCAGTGGAGACATTCATACTATAACGTGATTGAGATCCCCAAAAACAATCACGGATTCAATGTAAACATATAGCAATGACAATGAACACTAACCTCGAGTGTAGACGAAAGCTGATTTCAAACTCGAATCCAATCGGGGAGAAAGATGAAGTTCGTCAAATGACACGACAATGTAGATGTTTTTCAGCTGTAAAGCTGCTCGCAAATGGTGTGCGAGAGGTAGGCTGTTGTCGTTGTTCTCGTCGTCGTTCTCAAAAACCCCGGTTGCGCGAGACGAGGAAGTGGGGCTGGGAGGGAAATAAAATAGACTTTTTACGTCGCGCGGTGTAGTAAGCGACGTAAAAGTCATCTTTACGTCACACCTGGGAGGCGCGACGTAAAAGATGGCCTTTTACGTCGCGTACGGGGGCGCGACGTAAAAAGCTAAGGCTTTTACGTCGCGTCCCCCATGCAGCGACGTAAAAGCCATCTTTACGTCGCGCCTCCCAGGTGCGACGTAAAAGATGACTTTTTACGTCTCCTATTGGGGTGTGCGACGTAAATTTTTTGTCCCATATTTACAAAATTGCCACCGCGTTTTATTTACGTCGAATATACGTGCATGCGACGACAATTGGGTGACGTAAAAGCCATATTCTGCACTAGTGTCAGCAGCGGTGAGGTTGGTGGGCCTAGAGCAGATGGCCTCTCGGTACTCCCGAGTTAATGCCGCCTCAGGCCGGATGAACCCAATGGACACATTGAATTCTTCCAGAGTGGTAGTGTGGTACTGCCCACCCATGAAGTAGTTGACCATCTTGGTGGGCTGCATGCCTGAGGCCATGGAGGGGATCTCGATGAGAGAGACCGAGGCCAGAAATTCAAGTACCGCCTGAGGGTACACATGAATGGGTGGAGGTTGTAGCAGAAAGCTCCACCCGATGTTGTCAATGCGTGCTCGAATGTCTTCCTCCCATCCGAACTCTGCCAAGGTGGCAAAATCCAGTGTCAACATGGAGTGCCACTGGTAGTTTCTCAGGTTGTCCAGGCGGGCCTGGTGTTGTGGTTGAAGTTGAGAAGGGTCTGGGGGTGGCGGTGGTGCCGAGCTGCTAGCACCAGCGGTGCTCCTTCTCTTCCTAGAACCGCTTCTGCTAAACATCTTGAGTGGGGAAGGATTGGGAGAGCAAAATGGGAGTGTTGGAGGCTTGGGAGGCTTGGAGAGTTGTGAGGAAACCCTCCAAGGCGCGCTCCTTTATATAGGAGAATTTTCAGGTCGAGACCGCCGTCTGGGAAGTCGAGACGGCGGTCTCGTTTGGTCAACAAATCGAGACGGCGGTCTCGATAATCCAGACGGCGGTCTCGACTTTGCTTAAGTCGAGACGGCGGTCTGGTTTCTCGAGACGGCGGTCTCGAAACGCAAGGCAATCGAGACGGCGGTCTCGAATTTCTGATGATTTTTTTTTTATAGCAACAGAAGATAGGACCTGGTTCAAAAACATTTTATGCATGTAAATGTTTTTATGTTTGATGTCCTACGATGCCTACTTTTGGTTAGTTTTTTAGAAGGATTAACCGACGTGCCTTGTAGCGCGGAATACCCCTCTGATCTGTGCTTTTGTGTTTGTTGTACCTTGCCGGCTCTGCTGTGACCGAAGTACTATTTGTTTTTCTTTTTCTTTTCTTCTTTCTTTCTTTTTTTCTTTTTTTCTCTTTTTCTTTTGGTAGAGCACCTTTTGCCATGTAGTTCCCCTTTTTCCTCGTTCTAGGGATTTCAATCCTCTTGTTGACTATACGCCTCCACATTCCCGGATTAATTAGTAGAATTTTTGGTGTGAGGGTCAAGAGAAAAGAAGTAAAGGGGATGATTTCAATGGCTTGTGTTTTAGAGTGTTGTTTTTATTGGAAATTGTTTTTGTAAGTGTTGAATATAGGAAAAACTGTATAGGGTTAATTTCCCTTATGTATTTACCACACATAGGGCAGTGTATTTATAATAAAGAAAGGTACTCCTCAAAAGAGTAACAGAATACAAAATAGGGTAAATAAAAGATATTATTTGATATTGTGATTAACAATATCTAACAATATCTCAATAATATCAAATAATATCAACTAATATCTAATCATATCTAACACTCCCCCTCAAGCTGGAGCATACAAATCGTATGTGCCTAGCTTGGTACAAAGATAATCCATCCTAGGTCCCCGTAAAGACTTAGTGAAAATATCTGCTAATTGATCACATGAGTTAACGAACTCAGTCTTGATGTCTCCAGACATAATCTTTTCCCGAATAAAATGGCAGTCAATCTCAATGTGTTTAGTCCTCTCATGAAAGACGAGGATTAGAGCTTATATGGAGAGCGGCTGATTGTCACACACTAGTGTCATTTTAGCAATTGCTTGAGCCAAATAAGTTCACGGGTAGGTCGAGGCCATAGCTCTATACTCTGCCTACGCCTTGGATCTTGCCACAACACTTTGTTTCTTACTTTTCCATGAGATCAAGTTACCACCAATGGAAACACAATACCCGAGATGTAGATCTTCTATCGGAGGGAGATCCTTCCCAATCGGCATCCGAATAGCAGACAACTCTTGTATGATTATGGGAGTCATACACCAAACCTTTTCCAGGAGACTTTTTGATGTACTTCAATATACGGATAGCTGCATTCCAATGATCTTGACAAGGAGAATTGAGGAATTGACTCACCACACCGACTGCAAAGGAAATGTCGGGCGAGTAAGCTGTAAGATAATTTAATTTTCCAACTAATCTTCTATACTTGTTCGAGGATCTGACATTGGCTCCCCCGATTTTGCAAGAGTTTGGTATTAGGATCCATGGGTGTGTCAACGAGGCTTTGAATTCATCAACCCAGTTTCCTCCAAAATATCCAATGCATACTTTCTTTGAGATATAACAATGCCATCGGTAGATTGTGCTACCTCAATACCCAAGAAATATCCGAGTTTGCCAAGATCTTTGGTTTGAAAATGGTGACAAAGGTGTTGTTTCATCCGAGAGATGCCATGATGGTCACTACACTGTAAGAACAATGTCATCGACATACACTATCAAATAGATACATCCAGACATTCGAGTGATGGTAAAAGACTGAGTGGTCCGCCTCACTTGTAGTCATGCCAAATTGTTGAACAACGCTGCTAAATTTGCCAAACCAGGCCCTAGGAGACTGTTTTAGGCCATATAAAGATTTGCGAAGACGACATACCAATCCAGAAGACTCCCCCTGAGCAACAAATCCGGGAGGTTGCTCCATATAAATCTCTTCTTGCAAATCGCCATTCAAGAAAGCATTTTTGACATCCAGTTGATAAAGAGGCCATTGTTGAATAGCAGCCATGGCAATGAATAAACGAACAGAAGCCATCTTTGCCACTGGAGAGAAAGTATCACCATAATTGGCTACAAGGCGAGCTTTGAGGCGATCAATAGTACCATCAGGACCAACCTTGATAGCGAAGACCCACCTGCAACCAACAACAGATTTTCCAGATGGTAATGGGACAAGCGTCCAGGTTCCACTAGTCTGAAGAGCACCGAGTTCATCTAGCATGGCCTGACGCCAACCAGGGTGGGCTAAGGCTTCAGAGACTGATTTAGGAATAGACACAGAAGAAATAGACGAGAGACAGGTATAAAATGGTGAAGAAATTCGATGATAACTTAAAGGAGTATAATGTGGAGAAGGATTACCGAGTAGAACGCGTACCTTTACGAAGGGCAATAGGAAGGTCAGACTCTGTGGACGGAACCGGAGGAGGCAGAGTATTTGGCACTGGGAGTGAGTCATGTGGCGTCTGTTGTGGGCGAGGTCTGCGACTATAAACCTGAAGGGGTGGTGGAGGAGGAGGGGCTAATGGTGGATGGTCCTCAACATAAGGATCAATGAGAACGAGGAATGGGAGCTGTAGCGAGATGGAGACTCGCGGGTAGGGAAGGGTCCTTAAAGTAAAAGGAAAACTCATTGAAGGTGACATCGGCGAGACACAAAATAGCGATTAAAAGAAGGAGAAAAACACTTGTATCCTTTTTGGGATCGAGTAAATCCTAAGAAAACACATTTGTGTGACCGAGGAGATAACTTATCATGGCCAGGGATCAAAATTGTGGACAAAGCAGGTAGACCCAAAAACCTTCGAGAGGTAAAGGATGGAGAGTGTCATGAGGAAATAAAATAGAATGGGGAATTTTGTTATCTAAAACCAGAAGAGGGCATACGATTAATAAGATAACAGAGCGGTAGAAACGACATCACCCCAAAAATGTTGAGGAACCTCACCATGAATTAAAAGAGTACGGGTTGTTTCAATAAGGTGTCTATTCTTGCGCTCGGCTACCCCATTTTGTTGAGGGGTATAAGCACAGGAAGTTTGATGAAGAATGCCATGAGAAGCCATAAATTGTTTAAACGAGTTTGAAAGATATTCACGGCCATTATCACTTCGAAAATTTTAAATAGAGACACCAAATTGATTTTTAATTTCATGATAAAAGTTTTGGAATATAGAAAACAACTCAGAACGATTTTTCATTAAAAATAACCAAGTACAACGAGAGAAATCATCAATAAAAGTAACAAAATATTGAAAACCTAAATTAGACTTAACACGACTTGGGTCCCCAAATGTCGAGTGAACTAAGGCAAAGGGGGATGAAGCATGCTTGGGAAACACTACGAGAAAAGGAAGTACGACTATGTTTGCCTAGCTGACAGGACTCACACACCAAATTGGACAAGCTGGGATAAGGCTGGGAACAAGTTGCTTGTAATTTTCGCAGACTTGGGTGACCAAGCTGAGCATGAAGGAGAGAAGGAGACTCCATAACTGTGCCAACATGTGGAGAGGGTTGAAGATAATAAAGTCCATGTGACTCACATCCGGTGCCAATCACTCTTTGTGAGCTCCGGTCCTGTAGGGAAACAAAAGTTTTGGTAAAAGAGATAACACAATCAAGAGATCGAGTTAGACGGCTAATGGATAATAAGTTAAAGGGGGACCCGGGTACATACAAAACATTATCAATGGACAACGAGGGAAAAAGAGTAACCGTTCCAACACCATGAGCTAAAGTTGTAGACCCATTAGCCATTGTAACGGAGGGTAAATTATGAGAAGAAGTGAAAGAGGAAAATAAGGACTTGTTACCGAGTGATGTGATCGGTGGCGCTGAGTCAAGAACCCAAGAGCCAATAGAAGAAGAGTGAGTCGGACCAGCAAAAGATGTACCTGTGTGGGCAACGAAGTAGTGGAACTGGAGGGCTTTCGATCCTCATACCATTGAAGAAAATCATTGAAGATAGCAGATTTGTCCGAAGGTACGAGACGAAGGAGGATCCACGGCAGAGGATTGTGCGAAAGAATCGGTCCGAGCAAGCTGCAGCGGATCGACGAGGATAACCATGTAAAGCATAACATTTGTCAATTTTGTGGCCTAGTTTGCCACAATGGTCACACTTGACACGCCCTTTGCCTGGCTTGTGAGAGCGATTACGATCATCACGGTGAGAGGCCAAGGCGAGATGAATCATTAGAAACTACAGGGGGAATATTGAGAGGTTTACATGGCACCCGCAAAGGGAGGAAGCTGGTAGCGGTAAAGCTGGGTGTAACAGGGGAACCCAAAATGCGGTCACGAACGAGGGCATATTTATCGAGCAAGTCCGTATAACATCAAAACCATGAAAAACTTTGATCGTTGCTCTAATTCTTGGGCAGGAGTCGAGGCGGGGGTAATAACTCATTAAATTCATGGAGAAGAGCATGGATCTTACCCACATAATCCGCCACAGGATCCTTATCTCGAGGAGCAATAACATCAAGAAGATTGTAACAAACACCATAAAGACGTTGAGTGTCATTGGTGTATAATAATTTGGCTTGTTCCCAAACGTCATAACATGTGCCATACGATCTAAAAATTTGTTTTAAAGAAGATTGGATGGTATTCTTGAGAACCATACATATATGAGCATCAACTTTCTTCCAACGGACACGATCATTGGAAGGAACATCATTTACCTTGGTAGTAAGATGATCAACATACCCCTGACTCTCAAGCCAAAGTCTAATATCAGATGCCCAAGCTGCATAATTAGTACCATCTAATTTATCAATGGGTAAATTCACATTGACATAATTAGTAAAAACAAATTGCTCAGACCCACCGGAGCTGACAGAGGTAACTTCAGAATTGGAAGTGGCAGCGGAAGATGCCATGGAGGAAGGGAGAGAAAAACCCTAAAACACCAAAGAGGTCCGATTGGAGCAGCGAGGACAGATCCAGAGAGAGGAGAAGGAGGCGACGCCGGCGCAAAGGGTGGCGGCCTGAACGGCGGCGAGACGCGCCGCCACGCGCGGCGGAACGGGAGAAGGTGGCGCGGCTTCGGGAGGCGCGTGGGGGAGCGTGGTTGCTCCGATGACCGCGAAACTTCCACGGTGGAGGTCGCACGGAGGAGGCGAGCAAAACCCTGTGCTCGGCGGTCCGAACTGCTACTCCGGCGACGGCGGTGGCGGCGGCAGCGGACGGCGGTGGCGACGGTGGCGGCGATGGCTGCAGGTTCAGTGGCAGAGCCGAAAAAACATCCCAAGAGACCTTAAGCTCATGATACCATGTTGAATATAGGAAAAACTGTATAGGGTTAATTTCCCTTATGTATTTACCACACATAGGGCAGTGTATTTATAATAAAGAAAGGTACTCCTCAAAAGAGTAACAGAATACAAAATAGGGTAAATAAAAGATATTATTTGATATTGTGATTAACAATATCTAACAATATCTCAACAATATCAAATAATATCAACTAATATCTAATCATATCTAACAGTAAGAATGGGTGGCCAGGGTTAGGTTTAAGTGTTTAAGCTTTCGTCTAAGCAAACATTTTTCCCTTCCTTTTGTATTTGCGCCTTTTGGTTTTATTCCTATCGCTTTTTTGTAGCTAATTGATTTCCCTAGATCGCCCCTTGGGTTTTCGAACTAGGATACTGTGCTTCGGCCCTTAACTTTTGTCTAGGTTCTCTCTCTTGTAAAATTTTGGAAGAATCCTAGCGGACCTTTATTTGTAACCCTAACTTTTGCCTAGGCTACCCTTTATTGTTGTTCGGGTGTCCTACCGGGTCGACCCTAACTTTTGTGTAGCCCCCTTTGTGGGTTTCCTACCGGGTCATTTGCCCTTTCTTTTGGCCTTTGGCTTCTCTGGGCTTTCTCTCTTTTTTTTGTTTGAATTTATTTTTTGTTCACAGTATTGGCAAAGCAAGACCCTTTTTTATGGATGGGATGAGGTCTTATATATTTTATTTTTTTATCTGCTTCTAATCAACTAGCTTGATGGCACTAGCGATGATAACTGTTGGTTATTTGAATGTGCTTTTTGTTCTTCTCTTTTCTTTTTGTTTGTTTACTTAGACAAGGGTTATTTACGTGGTCCAGTCATAAGTAGAGAGAAAAGAAGCAGATAGTAAGAATAATTCTTTATTAATTAACAAGGGAATGTGTGCCCTAAAATGCCCGGGGGTCGGGCTCGCCCCGGGGGATAGTCTCTAACAATCATGGGGTTTACATCCCTTAAACGAAGAAAAAGACTTCTTAATGACTAAGGTGGCTCTTGACGCTTGCACCCCTCCACTTTGGAAAATCTGCTTGAGTGTGCGGAGGGGGGACTTCCCTTTTGCTTTTCCCGCTCGGCCCCTAGTAGGGTCGTATCCTAGGCCATGCTAGTAAGGATTGTCTTTGAACTCTGGGGGTTCCCTCATGCCTTGGGAATCTGCCCCCAGTCCTTGGCCAGGATGGTAACCATGCTTCATCATCATGCGGGCTACCTTTGTGTTTCTGGGAAGTCGCTCTATACTGGCAATTTTGAGCGCTTGAAAAGATGTTTCAAGGGCCTCTTCAGCCGCATCCACATAGGGCTGAGTGGACGGTCCACTGATTAGGATGTCATCCTCTGCCTGAACGGTGACCAATTTGTCGTCCACTACGAACTTGACTTTCTGGTGGAGCGTTGAAGGTACTGCCTTAGTGTCATGAATCCAAGGCCTGCCGAGGAGACAGCTATATGCAGGAGTGATGTCCATGACATGGAAATCGACGTTGAAGATAGTGGGTCCAACCTGGATTGGCAAATTGATCTCTCCCACTACTTCTCGTTTGGATCCGTCGAAGGCTCGAACGATTGTGTTGCTTGGGCGCAGACGGGTTCCTTGAATAGTTAACTTATCCAATGTGCACTTGGGCATCACGTTCAAGGACGACCCGTTATCCACAAGAACTTTGGCGATAAGGTACTCCTTGCATTTCACCGAGATATGCAAGGGCTTGTTGTGATTTGCCCCCTCGAGGGGAAGTTCTTCTGTTGTGAAGGTGAGGTGATCGCCTGCCGTGATGTGACCAACGATCCTCTCAACTTTTTCTTGGGATATGGTATGAGGTACATGCGCCTCGCTCAAGACCTTCAACAGGGCATTTCGGTGCGGTTCCGAGCTCATTATCAAAGATAACAATGTTATTTTTGCAGGTGTACGGTTGAGCTGGTCAATAATGGAATACTCACTTTGCCTTATATACTGGAGTAATTCTTCTGTCTCCTCCTTGGATTCTTTATTCTTTTTTTCTTCTTCGGTCTTTTCTTTATTTTTTCCTTTATTTTGAAGGACATTTTCCTGTGTGTCCTTGGGGGAGTAGATTCTTCCACTTCTAGTTGTGCCCCCAATGCCGGCTATGTTTGTTATTTCTTCTTTTATTGGTGAAGATTCCCCATATCTCCACGGTACAGCTTTATCTGACTCGTAGGGGAAAGGACGTGGCATAAATAGTCGCACTGGCGTCCTTGCCCCTTCTTCTTTCTTGAGGACCAACGGTCGAGGTTTATTTTCCTCTTGCGATGATTCGACCGTTGGGGCGAGCTTTATTAGGAGTGGCTTTCTCTCCATTCTTCTGAGTTGGAAGACGTGTTAGTTAATCCTTCCTTTTTATTATCTTTGTTTATTAAGCGTGAAGGAGGGGAAATTAAATTATGCAAATGCATGCTCATGTATGCAAGTAGACAACTGTTTTGAACAAGGAAAAAGATTTTATTAATTCTTTGGAAGGTGTACATTCTCCTATTCCATACTACGAAGCGTCTTTTGGCAAAAACGGAAAAGCCCTAAAGAAACCCACAGGCGGGTCTTGTTTTCTTTGTAATTCTCTTTCGGCTTCCCGGACATGGTGAGCGAGCGCTTCGCTTTGTTTGTGGATCGCTTGGCTCATATCTTCACTATACTTTTGAGCCTCCTTGATCTTCGCCTCTTGATGGATAACCAAGGCTTGTAGTTCATCGAGCTTCTCGGTGACTCGGTTCTTCTCTTGTAATAGCTCGTCATATTGAGCTTGCCCGTGCCTTTCTCTGGAGCGTAGGTCGAGGAGAGTTCTGTTGAGTTTGCAGTTGTTCTCTCTCTCCTGACGAATGTCTAACCGAGTTTTGTAGAGCTCTTGCGACAAGTCCTCGACTATCTTGTCCTGCTTTGCTGATTCGGCCTCAAGGTGTGCTGCTCTGGTGGCGATTTCCTGGAGCTGGCTATCTGAGCTGGTTCTAGCAGCTTTGGATGCTCGGATAGCTTGTTCAGTAGAATCGGCACATTGGTCCTTGAGGCGCTCTATTTCATGATCCTTTTTCTTGCCTTGCCTTTGTAGACCATCAATCGTGAGGATAGATGCTTGCTCCTTTTCCTCAAGGGCTCGTATCTGGGCTCCCATTATTTCTACCCTCTGGGTCAAGGCATTGACTTGTGCCTGCAGCTCTTCGTTGTTGGTGATTGGCGTGGGTGTGATGGATGGTCGAACCATCTCTCTTCTTCTTCTCCATGCCTCGTAGTCACTGGTGACAGTCACCCGAGCTTTTCCTAGCTCTCTGTCTCCCATGTAGACTGGCTTCTCCCATGCTTTCCTCACGGTCAGCGAGTTGGCGACTGTGCACGGGTCTCCAAAGAAGCACAGCCCTCCGAGTTCCCCTCGGGAGATAGTAGTTTGAGTCCTCATGAGTTGCCTCATAGCTACTTTAGGTGAGTAGGCTATGCAACCTCTGAGTCCTATCAGGGGTACATTCGGGTAGCTCCCACATCCGACGAGAGCTGGGCTGGTGTCGAACCAAGGGCGAGACCCAAGATATGCTTGTTGGCGTCCTTTTGTTCTAACTCATCCCTCCATTCTACAGTCGAGACGTCGTTGGAGGGGGATTTTGGAGAAGCTTCTCAAGGGGTCGGGGAATATCCCCATGTGAGCTGGAGGTGCGTGATGCTCCACACATAAAGTAACGAAGAGCAGACGGCGAGTGTTCTTCCTTGCTTCTGATGGCAGAAGTCCACCGATAGCAAGGTGTCGGCAAGAATAGCAGGCAAGGGACTCTTCGAGTTCACGTCCCAAGCGAAGAAAGCGTCCATGACGGCTTAATCGATTGTGTCGAGATGGAAGGGGAACAGGATCGTTCCGAAGATTAATAATGCCAGGGTTTTGTTGAAGGCAACCCACTCTGCCCTTTCAGCCAGGTAGGACAGGTGGTCTTCTAACATCGATACTCTCCATCCCTGGGTGTTCCCTCTTCCTACCAGGGTACTTTGTCGGTACGGTAGATGGATAAGGGCAGCGACTGGTGCTACAGGAGTATATGCCTCATGGCGGATATGGACCCCGGCTGACTTGGGCCATTTCAACATTGTTTCATACTCCTCTAAAGTGGGCACCATATCGAACTGCAGGAATTCAAAGCACCGCAGATTGGAGTTCCAAAAATGAATCAGTACCCTGAGGAAGACTTGATCGACACTGATCTTTAGGAGGTCCAGAATTCGCCCATAGGACTTTTCAAAATCAGCGTGGACCTCCGGTGGCATCGTTGCACTAAGCCGTTCTAGCTTCCCAGTATGGCTTCGGAGAATATCCACCTTCCCCACCTGTCTACTTGTCCCCTCCATTTTCTAGAACAAAAATGCATGTTATGAAGATGATGCTTATTTTAAATGAATGAGAGTGTTTATTTTTCTATTTATCATGTTTTCTTACATGATGTATGGTATTTGCATATATTTTTTTTGAAAAATAAACTATCTATATGAATGTTTTATGAGTGTAATATTTTTGGACCAGGTCTTATTCATGAACTTTTGAAAAATGGGTTTTATTATTTTTATTTGTTTATTTTATAGCCTTTTATCTCTTCTGTCGGAACTGTGTGGCTACTTAGCTTGCAAAGAACCTGAAACCAGGCTAGCTAAAAGGCAAACTGTCCGAGATAAAATATGGCTTTATGTGAAAGAATTATTTAACGTCCCTTATCTCTTCTGTCGGAACTGCGTGGCTACTTAGCTTGCAAAGAACCTGAAACCAGGCTAGCTAAAAGGCAGACTGTCCGAGATAAGGGTGTTTATTTGAGAAAATATTTTTTCGTTTTGTTTTGTTGTTTGTTTATGCTATGCAACATACAAATGCAGCAAACAAATGCACACACAATTTGATCATCCCCGAACAGGCGAGATTTCGTTTTTATCACGAGGTAGGATTTTCCTGCAGAAAAGTGCATTGGCGAAGGTTGGTTCTAACTGTTCTCACCAGGCTAAGGCCCCCAAGGTGCCCCCATTATAGGGTCCCCACTCTCCAGCCGTCCAACCATGCTCAGCACTAAGGCCAGAGTCGGTCTTGTTGCCAAAAGAGGAAGGTTATCACCTTGAGTGGTGGTTTCCGATCACACCTGGTGGGCACAAGGCCCTAGCTATGACGAACCGTACACGCCACCCACTCCCTATGGTTTTCTCACTTGCCCCCGGGTATAGAGGGAACTGTAGTGTGCAAGGGTTTTGTGTGCAATTTATATTTCAATCAATTGCATAAATATAAACAAACAACAGTTATTTGAAAGCCAAACAATAAAGCATGGTATAATACAAGGCAGGGTAAAAGCGCTATTTTCCTGGTTTAATTATCTTTAAGCCAGCCCATCACTAAATGGGATCAACTCTCTAGGCTTCCCCAGCGGAGTCGCCATCTGTCGCCGCCTCCCCGAAAGGGGGCGGTCGGAGCGACGCGATGGTTTTTCGACCCTCTTTGTTTTCGCGTTTTTTATTGGTGGTTACAACGCCTTTAGGTTGTCCGATAACCGGGCTAACCTAGGGGCGAGGTTTTCGAAAGTACCCTTGGATTGTCCGATAACCGGGCTAACCCAAGGATTTATTTAATTTGGGTTCTATAGAGTCGCCACCGATATTTTTACCATAAACATCGGAAAAGGGGTTTTAAAAAGGTGTTGGTTTTCGAAAACCAACCTTGGTCATTAGAACCAGAGTTGGGTAAGGGAGTTAGTTACGTGTAAAGGAAGTGTTAGTTCCTTTACGACGCCGCTTTCGGGTTCCCTATGATAGGCTGACTAGCTTGAATAAATAATTAAACTGGAAAAATGCGCTTTTACCCTTTTATTGATGCGGTATTTAAATCTATGACTACATGGCCCTAACTTTTATTGCATAATTTAAATGAAAGCAGTAAAAATAGAGGAAAAGGGGTATGCACCTCCAAAGCAAGCTTTTATATATTCCAAGAACGGGTGCTTTACGGCAACCCTTCGCTCTACAACTCTCAGAAACTCCGGTAATGCCTCGGAGGGATTCTAAAGAAGTTTTAGGACACTCAATTTATGCCTAAAGATACTCAGAAACTCCAGTAATGCCTCGGAGGGATTCTAGAGAGAAGAATTCTAGAGAGAAGGGAGAGCAAGCTGTGTTTCTGTGTGGAAAAAGGGGAAATGGCGCCCCTATTTATAGTTTTTCGCGCCTGACAGGTCGAGACCGCCGTCTCCTCTAACAGGGTTGAGACCGCCGTCTCGCTCATGACAGAGGGTCGAGACCGCCGTCTGGAAAACCCAGACCGCCATCTCGACTAGGCGAGAAGCGAGACCGCCGTCTGGGAATCCCAGACCGCCATCTCGACTTTTGCAGGAAGCGAGACCGCCGTCTGGACAATCGAGACGGCGGTCTCGTCCTGGCACTGAGACGAGACGGCGGTCTGGTGTTTCCAGACGGCGGTCTCGTCCCTTCAGGGCGAGAAACTTTATTTTTGGGGCAAAAAACTTTCCTATCTTGGTACGGGGGCCTAATAGTCTCTCCTAATGACTTGTTAAGCTTCGGCCGTCTTCAAATAGGATGCTTTCTGACTTTATTTGGAGGCCGGGCAAGATTTGGGGTCTACAGGGGCAAAGAAGTCTACTTAGCACCTTACTTGCATCAGTAAGTATACATCTTATAAATTAATGCACATTTATGTAAAACTGAAATTTTACTAATATTATTCAACGTGCAGGGGTCATTGGCAACTCATAATCATTGTTCCTCGGGAATTTGTTGTGATTCTCTTGTGTTCATTACACAAGAAACCAAATGATTTGGATATTAGAAAGCACATAGACGCGTAAGTTTGGTTTTTTTAATTGTTGTATCATATGTGCACTTATACCAAAATTATTTTTCCTATTGTAGAGCTTTGGAAGCTCACCTAAGGTTGCAAGGCCTTCCATCTCATGCTAGAAAGAAGTTGACGTATATTGCACCAAAGGTGACCAAACATTCCTCTTATTGTTGTTCAATTTGTCATTTAAAGTTAATCTGACATGTATTAAACTTGTACTGTCCACGCCAACCGAGAAGCCATGAGTGCGGGTATTATGTGATGAAGCACATGCACACCATCGTAGCCAAAAATATTATTGACTCATGGAGGGAGGTAAATATACTATAATTAAGTCAAATATGCCAATTATGTAAATGGTTTCTAAATCTGAAATGTTTCAATATGTAGGAATTTACAGACTCATCTCCATTGAAGATTGAAGTGTTAGACGATATTAGAGAGCAGTGGGCTTCTTTCCTTTTAAGTATTCAATCTTCATAGCAAATTTACTTGTAACAATTTTGATTGAATTGATTTAAGTTAGCAAATTTACATTAGTTTAATATGTTTCATATATGAATATATCTGTCTGAAACTATATATATATATATGAACTGTGCATATCTGTCTGTACAAGGAACTGTGAATATTTGTCTGGAACTATGATGAATAGGCAGGTCTACTCGAAGAAAGGTAGGATCTGTGAAGAAAATGCACGTTCTGTAAAAAAAAAATAACACTTTCTACGTCGGTTGTCGCCGCCACCAGAACGAGGGGCGGTCGGAGCGACGCGATGGTTTCGACCCTCTTGTTTTTGCGTTTTTTTATGGGTGGTTACAACACCTTTAGGTTGTCCGATAACCGGGCTAACCTAGGGGCGAGGTTTTCGAAAGGGCGTCCTTGGGTTGTCCGATAACCGGGCTAACCCAAGGACTAATTTTAAAAGGGTTCTGTGGAGTCGCCACCGATGTTTTTACCAGAAACATCGGAAAAGGATTTTAAAAGGCGTTGGTTTTCAAAAACCAACTGTGGTCATTAGAACCAAAGTTGGGTAAAGGAGTTAGTTACGT
Organism: Sphenostylis stenocarpa; assembly: GCA_963425845.1. NCBI lineage: Eukaryota > Viridiplantae > Streptophyta > Magnoliopsida > Fabales > Fabaceae > Sphenostylis > Sphenostylis stenocarpa. The sequence goes on along the minus strand of OY731400.1, from coordinate 63,623,738 downwards.
GTAAAGGAAGTGTTAGTTCCTTTACTACGCCCCCTTCGGGTTCCCTATGATAGGCCAACTTTTTGTTAATAAATAAACCGGAAAAATACGCTTTTGCCCTTTTTATTATGCGGAATTTAAAAGTATGACTACATGGCCCTAATCTATTGCGTAATTTAAATTTAAAGCGATAAAAGGGGAGAGGAAGAGTTTAAACCTCTGAAGAAAGCTTTTCTTTTTATTTCTTTAAAATAAATGGGTGCTTTTTGGCAGCCCTTCACGCTACACGATGCTGGAAACTCTTCTAGACGCCGAAAAAACGCTCACAAAGGCACTCAGAAGCTCCAGAAATGCGTCGGAGGGATTCTAGAGAGAAGTTTTTAGAGAGAAGGGAGAGCTAAAGCTTGTGGTGTGTGGAAATGAGGGGGGGAGGACCCCTATTTATAGGTTTTCGCGCCTGTCAGTGACGAGACCGCCGTTCTCGTCTGACAGGGTCGAGACCACCGTCTCGCCCTGCCAAAATGGCGAGACCGCCGTCTCGTCAAGCGAGACCGCTGTCTTGTCAAGCGAGACCGCCGTCTTGTCATTCGCAGATGGCGAGACCGCCCTCTAGGAAAGAGAGACCGCCGTCTCGCCACTTGCATGAGGCGAGACGGCGGTCTCGATCTCAAGACGGCGGTCTCGTCCCAAAAAGGCGAGAAAACTTATTTTTTGTACAAAAATCCCTCCTATCCTAGTATGGGGCCTAATAGTCTCTCCTAATGGCTTGTTAGGCTTCGCCCATCTTTGAATAGGAGGTCTTCTGATCTTATTTGGAGGCCGGGCAAGATTTGGGGTCTACAGCTGCCCCCCCTTTACCCGACCAGTCGACTGCTGGCCTTTTGTGCCAAGGTGATCGACTGGAGGGTAAAGGAGTTGACCCTCTTGCCCGGTTGCCCTTCAGATGCTCTGTCTTTGTGGCGGTTGATCTTCTGGGGAAAACTGGTGTATTCGTGCACTTCTGGGATACTCCTTCTGACGGTAGCCGATCCCTTCGATGGACACGTGGTAGAACCTCAGGATACTCCTTCTAACGGTAGCCGATCCTTCGGTTGATGGGTATGAACCCCCCCCCCCCCCCGTCAGGCTGGTAGTTGCAGTCCGTTGTGTGGGACTAGATGGGTATGAAGCCCCCATCAGGCTGGCACGGTCCGCTGTGTAGGACCGAATGGGTATGAACCCCCCATCATGGTGGTAGTGGCGACTTACTGTTTGGGTAGCTCATGCGCCGGTCAGGCACTCCTTGTGTGCTGGTTGATAGGTTTAAACCCCCTATCAGGCTGGTACAGTCCAATGCATAGGACTGGTGGTAGTGGCGGCTTACTGCTCGGGTAGCTCATGCGCCGGCTCCTTGGGGAGTGATTTCTGTTTTGGTAGATGTGCTTGGACCTTTTTGAATGGTCATCCGGGTTGTGCCAAGGATTTTGCAGGTGCTCATCCAGCTTGCTTGTTTGCTGGGGATTCTTTGCTTTTATTCGAATCTTGCTTGGTAGTCAAAGTTTTTGTTGGTTGAGGTGATGGCTTATTTTAAATCCAGCCTTTTCTCGCGGTTTTCATCTCTTTTTCTTTTCTCGCGATTTTGGATTTTGGGTTTTCTTATTGAGCGTATGCCTTTTTCCTTTTTTAAGCTTTTTTTGTTACGCTGGCTTTTGCAAAAGGTGGCAAGGGGATGCATGAAATAAAATTTTATTTATAAGGGAATTTTATTACAACCACTTTTTATTTTGGCAAGTACAATCCCTAAGGGCTATCATCTGGAGACGACCCGGGGGCAAATTGCTGGTAGATGTGATATCGGAAGTCCGCTTGTTCTCGAACTTCGTCGCGGTACTCCTGCTGGAATGTTGTCCATTCCTGCCGCATCACCTGCTGATGTTGGTACATCTCCTCTTGCCGGGTATGGTAGGCTTCTTGCCGCACCGTCATTTAGTCGAGTTGCCGGCGCAGGTCGTTTATGTTGCGGTTCATGCCGGCGAAATCGTCCGTGTACGGTGGTGGTTGTTACTGCTGCTGCTGCTGGAATTCGGGGGGCGTGGGGATATCCTGCATCGCCACCAGCCCCTGGAGATCTAGTGCGAAATCCAGTGTGGGATGGAGGGCCAACTGGGTCCCTCGACGTATCAGCATTCCCATGCTGACCAGGACTGACCCGTTGATGGTCTCAGGTCGCAAGTTGGAGGCCAGCTCTTCCCGGCCAGGGCACCCCCATCTTTCTGCTAGGGGAGTGATGAGAGGAGCCACGAGGACGGCCCCTGCTGATCTGTTCCCGAAGTCCTTGAGGGCTCTCAGGAAGAAGTAGCCGGGGTTGCAGCGCCGCTTCTGGCTCATGCAATAAAGTACGAAGAGGTCAGGGAGGGAGACCTTGCCCTGACTCTCTTTCCTCCCATGGATGGTTCCTACCAGCAGCTTGTGGCAGATACGGAGTGTTGGGGGCAGCGCGGAGCCCCTCATTAGCGTGGGTAGTGTGGTGGCTCTTGTGAGCTCGTTCCACATTTCAGCGGCAGTGAGGTTGGTGGGCCGGGAGCAGATGGCCTCCCGGTATCCCTGGGTCAATGTGTCCTCGGACCGGACAAACCCGATGGCCATGTTGAACTCGTCGAGGGTGGTGGCCTGGTATCTTCCACCCATGAAATAGGTCACCATCTTAGTGGGCTGCAGGCCCAGGACCGTAGAGGGGACCTCGGAGTAGGAGACCGAGGCCAAGAATTCCAGTACCGCTTGTGGGTACACATGTGTAGGTGGTGGCTGCAGCAGAAAGCCCCACCCGATGCTGTCTATGTGGGCTCGGACGTTGTCCTCCAACCCAAATTCAGCAAGGATGCTGAAGTCAAGCCTGAGCATCGGGTGCCATTGATAAGTCTGGATGTTGTCGAGGCGGGCCTGGTGCTGAGGCGACAACTGAGAGGGATCTTGTGGTGGCGGTGCCGCAGAACTGCTAGCACCGGTAGTGCTCCTTCTCTTCCTGGAAGCGCTTCTGCCAAACATTCTGACTAGAGGGTGCTTGGGAGTGCAGGAGTTGAGAGAAGGGAGGTTCTGGAGGCAAGGGGAGTTGTGAGGAAGCCCCCAAGCGCGCCTCCTATTTATAGAAAATTTTCCAAAATCGAGACCGCGGTCTCGTGTCTCCTTCAAGTCGAGACGGCGATCTGGTCCATCGAGACGGCGATCTCGTTGATCGAGACGGCGGTCTCGTTTTCGCCTGAGTCGAGACGGCGGTCTGGTTGGTCCAAACGGCGTTCTCGCCTTGTCGGGCAACCGAGACGGCGATGCGGGAGAGCCGGACGGCGGTCTCGAATTACGGAAGTGTTTTTTTTATTTTTTGTATTTTTTTGTTGCTTTTTTGTTATTATTATTATTATTTTTTTTTGAAAGAGGCAATAGGACCTGGTCTAAAAACATTTTATGCATGCAATGTTTTTATGTTTTGATGTCCTACAATGCCTATTTTGATTAAGTTTTCAGAAGGATTTAACCAACGTGTCTCGTTGCGCTGAATGCCCTCTGATTTGCTGCGTTTACTCTTGGCTGTACCATGCCAGACTTCTTGTGACCGAATGGTAATTTCTTTCTTTCTTTTTTTTCTTTTTGCAGCACACCCTTTGTCATGTAGTGCCCCCTTTTCCTTGCTTTAGGGATTTCAATCCTCTTGTTGACTATACGCCTCCATATTCCCAGATTAATTATTAGAATATTGATGTGAGGGTCAAGAGAAAAGAAACAAAGAGGCCAATTCAATGGTTTGTGTTTTAGAGGGTTAATTTTTATTGATAGAGTTTTGTAAGAATGGTTGGCTAAGGTTAAGCTTAGGTGTTTAAGCTTTGTCTAAGCGAACAATTTCCTTTATTTTTGTGTTTGCGCTCTTTTGGTTTTATTTCCATTGCTTTTTAATGGCTAGCTGATTTCCCTAGGATGCCCTTTGGGTTTTCGAACTAGGATACTGTGCTTGGCCCTAACTTTTGTCTAGGTTCCCTCTTTTTTGTAATTTTTTGGAGAATCCTAGCGGACCTTGTTTTGTAACCCTAACTTTTGCCTAGGCTACCCTTTATTGTTGTTCGGGTGTCCTACCGGGTTGACCTTATCTTTTGCGTAGCCCCCTTAGTGGGTTTCCTACCGGGTAATTTGCCCTTTTCTTTGGCCTTTGGCTTCTCTGGGCTTTCCTCTTTTTTTTTGTTTATTTATTATTATTTATTTTTTGGTCACAGTATTGGCGAAGCATGACTTTTCTTTTTATGGATGAGGTGAAGTCTTATTTTTATGTGCTTCTAATCAACTAGCTTTGATGGCAATAACAATGGTAAATGTTGATTATTTGAATGTGCTTTTTACTCTTCTTCTTTTTTCCTTTCTTCTTTTTCTTACTTAGACAGGGTTATTCATGAGGTCTTGTCAGAAATAGAAAGAAGAGAAGCAGATAGTAAGAATCATTCTTTATTAATTAATAAGGGAATATGTGCCCTAAAATGCCCGGGGGTCAGGCTCGCCCCGGGGGATAATCTCTAACAATCATGGGGTTTACATCCCTTAAACGAAGAAAAAGATTTCCTAATGACTAAGGTGGCTCTTGACGCTTGCACCCCTCCACTTCGGAAAATTTGCTTGAGTGTGCGGAGGGGGGACTTCCCTTTTCCTCTTCCCATTCGGCCCTTAGTAGGGTCATATCCTAGGCCATACTTGCAAGGATTATCTTTGAATTCTAGGGGTTCCCTCATGCCTTGGGAATCTGCCCCCAGTCCTTGGCCAGGATGGTAACCATGCTTCAACATCATGCGGGCTACCTTCGTATTTTTGGGAAGTCGCTCTATACTGGCAATTTTGAGCGCTTGAAAAGGTGTTTCAAGGGCCTCTTCAGCCGCATCCACATAAGGCTGGGTGGACGGTCCACTGATCAGGATATCGTCTTCTGCTTGGACCGTGACCAATTTGTCACCCACTATAAACTTGACTTTCTGGTGGAGCGTTGAAGGTACTGCCCTAGCGTCATGAATCCAAGGCCTGCCGAGGAGACAACTATATGCTGGAGTAATGTCCATTACATGGAAATCGACGTTGAAGATAGTGGGTCCAACTTGAATTGGCAAATTGACCTCCCCCACTACTTCTCGTTTGGATCCGTCGAAGGCTCGAACGATGGTGCTGCTTGGGCGCAGACGAGTTCCTTGGATAGTTAACTTTTCCAGTGTGCACTTGGGCATCACGTTCAAGGATGACCCGTTATCCACAAGAACTCTGGCGATGAGGTATTCCTTGCACTTGACTGAGATGTGCAAGGGCTTGTTATGGGTTGACCCCTCGAGGGGGAGTTCTTCCTCTATGAAGGTGAGGTGATCGCTTGCCGCGATGTGACCGATGATCCTCTCAACTTTTTCTTGGGATATTGTATGAGGTACATGCGCCTCGCTCAAGACCTTCAGCAGAGCGTTTCTGTGCGGTTCCGAGCTCATTATCAAGGATAGCAACGTTATCTTTGCAGGTGTGCGATTGAGCTGGTCTATAATGGAATACTCGCTTTGCCTTATGAACTGGAGTAATTCCTCTGTCTCCTCCTTGGATTCCTTATTTTCTTTTTCTTCTTCGGTCTTTTTATTTTTGCCTTTATTTTGGAGGACATTTTCCTGTGTGTCCTTGGGGGAATAAATTCTTCCACTTCTAGTCGTGCCCCCAATGCCGGCTATGTTTGTTATTTCTTCTTTTATTGGTGAAGATTATCCATATCTCCACGGTACAATTTTATTTGACTCGTAGGGGAAAGGACGTGGCATAAAGAAACGCACTGGTGTCCTTGCCCCCTCTTCTTTATTCTTGAGGACCAACGGCCAAGGCTTATTTTCCTCTTACTGCGAGTCGACCGTTGGGGTAAGCTTTATTAGGAGTGACTTTCTCTCCATTCTTCTTATTTGGAAGACGTGTCAGTTAATCCTTCCTTTTTATTATCTTATTTATTAAGTGTGAAGGAGGGGAAATTAAATATGTAAATGAATGCTTATGCATGCAAGTAGACAGTCATTTGAATAAAGAAAATTTTATTTATTCGACAGAAGGTGTACATTCCCCTATTCTATACTGCGAAGCAACTTTTGGCAAAAGCGGAAAACTTTAAAGAAACCCACAGGCGGGTTTTGATCCCTCTGTAGTTCTCTCTCAGCTTCCTGGACATGACGAGCAAGTGCTTCGCTTTGCTTGTGGACCGCCTGGCTCATATCTTCACTATACTGTTGAGCCTCTTTGATCTTCGCCTCTTTGATCTTCGCCTCTTGATGAACGACCAAGGCTTGTAGTTCATCGAGCTTCGCAATGGCTCGGTCTTTCTCCTGCAGTACTTGGCCATACTGAGCTAGCCCGTCTCTTTCTTTGTGGCGTAGCTCAGTCAGACTTCTGTTGAGTCTCCGGTTGGCCTCTCACTCTTGGCGGATATCTAACCGAGTCTTGAGGAGCTCTTCCGACAACTCCTTGATCGTTTGAGTCTGCTTTGCTGATTCGGCCTCAAGGCGTGCTGACTTGGCAGTTATCTCCTGGAGTTGGCTATCCGAACTGGTTCTGGCAGTTTTGGATGCTCGGATAGCTTGTTCGTTGGAGTCAACACACTGGTCCTTGAGGCGCTCTATTTCATGATCCTTTTTCTTGCCTTGCCTTTGTAGACCATCAATTGTGAGGATAGACTCTTGCTCTCTCTCTTCAAGGGCCCTCATCTGGGCTCCCATGATTTCTATCCTCTGGGTCAAGGCATCAATTTGAGCTTGCAGCCCTTCATTATTGGCGCTTGTAGTGGGTGTGGTGGATGGTTGAACCATCCCTCTTCTCTTTCTCCACGCCTCATAGTCACTGGTGACAGCCACGCGAGCTTTTCCTAGCTCTCTATCTCCCATATAGATTGGCCTCTCCCATGCTTTTCTCACAGCTAGTGAATTGGCGATCGTGCATGGGTCTCCAAAGAAGCACAGTCCTCCGAGCTCCCCTCGAGAAATAGTAGTTTGGGTTCTCATGAGTTGTCTCATAGCTACTCTAGGTGAGTAGGTTATGCATCCCCTGAGTCCTATCAAGGGTACGTTCGGATAGTCCCCACATCTGATGAGAACTGGGCCGGGTCGGAACCAAGGGCAGACCCAGGATAAACTGTTGACGTCCTTTTGTTCCCACTCGTCCCTCCATTCTGAAGTCAGGCGTCGTTGGAGGGGATCTTGGAGAAGCTCCTTAAAGGATCGGGGAATATCCCCATGTGACTGGAGGCGTAAAGGTGCGTGGCGCTCCACACAAATAGTAATGAAAAGCAGCAGCGGAGTATTTTTCCTTGCTTCCGGTGGCAGAATTCCACCGAGAGCAAGGTGTCGGCAAGAATGGCAGGCAGGGGACTCTTTGAGTTCACGTCCCAGGCGAAGAAGGCGTCCATGACGGCCTGATCTACTGTGTCGAAGTGGAAGGGGAACAAGATCGTTCCAAAGATGATTAGTGCCAGGGTTTTGTTGAAGGTGACCCACTCTGCCTTTTCAGCCAGGTAGGACAGGTGGTCTTCTAACATCGATACTTTCCAACCCTGGGCGTTCCCCTTCTTTATCAGGGTACTCTGCTGGAATGGTAACTGAATAAGGGCAGCGACTGGTGCTGCAGGAGTATATGCCTCGTGGCGGACATGGACCCCGACTGATTTGGGCCATTTCAACATGGTCTCATACTCCTCTAATGTGGGCACCATGTCGAACTGCGGGAATTCGAAACACCGTAGGTTGGCATTCCATAAGTGAATTAGTGCCCTTAGGAACACCTGATCGACACAGATCTTCAGAAGGTCTAAAATCCGTCCATAGGATTTTTCGAAGTCGGCGCGGACCTCTGATGGCATTGCTGCGCTCAGCCGTTCCAACCTCTCAGTATGGAAACGGGGAATATCCACCTTCTTTGGTTGTCTACTAGTCCCCTCCATTTCTAAAACCAAAATGCATGTTTGATGAAAATGATGCTTATTTGAATGAATGTGAGTGTTTATTTTCCTATTTTATCATGTTTTTCTACATGATGTATGTTAATTGCGTATATTTTTTTGAAGAATAAACTATCTATATGAATGTTTTATGAATGTAAAATTTTTGGACCAGGTCTTATTCATGGAACCGGATTTTATTTTTATTTGATGTTGTTTTGATTGTTTTATTTGCTTATTTTAAAGCCTTTTATCTCTTCTGTCGGAACTGCGTGGCTACTTAGCTTACAAAGAACCTGAAACCAGGCTAGCTAAAAGGCAGACTGTCCGAGATAAAAATGTGGCTTTATGCGAAAGAATATTTAGCGTCCCTTATCTCTTCTGTCGGAACTGTGTGGCTACTTAGCTTACAAAGAACCTGAAACCAGGCTAGCTAAAAGGCAGACTGTCCGAGATAAGGGTGTTTATTTGCGAAAATGTTTTTTGTGATTTTTGTTGTTTGTTTATCCTATGCAACATACAAATGCAACAAACATATGCACACACAATTCAGTCATCCCCGAACAGGCGAGAATTCGTTTTTATCACGAGGTAGGGTTTTCCTGCAGAAAAGTGCATTGGCGAGGGTTGGTTCTAACTGTTCTCACCAGGCTAAGGTCCCCAAGGTGCCCCCATTATAGGGTCCCCACTCTCCAGTCGTCCGACCATGCTTAGCACTAAGGCCATAGTCAGTCTTGTTGCCAAAAGAGGAAGGTTATCACCTTGAGTGGTGGTTTCCGATCACACTGGTGGGCCCAAGGCCCTCACTACAGCGAACCGTACCTGCCACCCACTCCCTATGGTTTTCTCACTTACCCCCGGGTATAGAGGGAACTGTTGTGTGCAAGGGTTTGTGTACAGTTTTTATTTCACACAATTGCGTAAGTATAAACAAACAACAGTTATTAAAGCCAAATAATAAAGCATGTTATAATACAAGTTAAGGGCAAAAGCGTTATTTTCTTGGTTTATTTATTTTTTAGCCGGCCCATCACTAAATGGGATCAACTCTCGAGGCTTCCCCAGTGGAGTCGCCATCTGTCGCCGCCACCAGAACGAGGGGCGGTCGGAGCGACGCGATGGTTTCGACCCTCTTGTTTTCGCACTTTTTTATGGGTGGTTACAACGCCTTTAGGTTGTCCGATAACCGGGCTAACCTAGGGGCTAGGTTTTCGAAAGGGCGTCCTTGGGTTGTCCGATAACAGGGCTAACCCAAGGACTAATTTTAAAAGGGTTCTGTGGAGTCGCCACCGATGTTTTTACCGGAAACATCGGAAAAGGATTTTAAAAGGCGTTGGTTTTCGAAAACCAACTTTGGTCATTAGAACCAGAGTTGGGTAAGGGAGTTAGTTACGTGTAAAGGAAGTGTTAGTTCCTTTACTACGCCCCTTTCGGGTTCCCTATGATAGGCCAGCTTTTTGTTAATAAATAAACCAGAAAAATACGCTTTTGCCCTTTTTATTATGCGGAATTTAAAAGTATGACTACATGGCCCTAATCTATTGCGTAATTTAAATTTAAAGCGATAAAAGGGGAGAGGAAGAGTTTAAACCTCCGAAGCAAGCTTTTCTTTTCATTTCTTTAAAATAAATGGGTGCTTTTTGGCAGCCCTTCACTCTACACGACGCTGGAAACTCTTCTAGATGCCGAAAAAACGCTCACAAAGGCACTCAGAAGCTCCGGAAATGCGTCGGAGGGATTCTAGAGAGAACTTTTTAGAGAGAAGGGAGAGCTAAAGCTTGTGGTGTGTGGAAATGAGGGGGGGAGGACCCCTATTTATAGGTTTTCGCGCCTGTCAGTGACGAGACCGCCGTTCTCGTCTGACAGGGTCGAGACCGCCGTCTCGCCAAACGAGACCGCTGTCTCGCCCTGCCAAAATGGCGAGACAGCCGTCTCGTCAAGCGAGACTGCCGTCTCGTCATTCGTAGATGGCGAGACCGCCCTCTGGGAAAGAGAGACCGCCGTCTCGCTACTTGCATGAGGCGAGACGGCGGTCTCGTCCCAAAAAGGCGAGAAAACTTATTTTTTGTACAAAAATCCCTCCTATCCTAGTATGGGGCCTAATAGTCTCTCCTAATGGCTTGTTAGGCTTTGTCCATCTTTGAATAGGAGGTCTTCTGATCTTATTTGGAGGCCGGGCAAGATTTGGGGTCTACATCGGTTAATAACATAACCGACGTAGAAAGTTTAACATTTTATGTCGGTTATAAGCATAACCGACATTGATATCACATACAATCACGGTTACTGTTAACCGATATAGATACTGGGGTTATAGAAAGTTAGAAAGGAAGACTTTCTATGTCGGTTAACACTGATAACCGACATAGAAAGTAAGACTTTCTACGTCGGTTCCCTCACTAACCGACGTAGAAAGTCTTACTTTCTACGTCGGTTCTTAAGAATCGACGTAGAAAGACTTACTTTCTATGACCCCTGTATCTATGTCGCCGCTTTAACCGACGTAAAAAGCCCATTTTAACCGACGTAAAAAGCCTTTTGTGCATTAGTGAGAGCCTTATAAAATAAGGTTTGTACCGGATGAGGGTAGGTACTCGTCAGAATCTAGCAAAATGCATATTCGTACCAGGTGGGGGTAGGTACCCACCAGAGCCTTATAAAATAAGGTTTGTATCGGATGAGGGTAGGTACTCATTAGAATCTAGCAAAATGCAGATTCATACCAGGTGGGGGTAAATACTCACCAGAGCCTTACAGAATGGGTTGCAAAAACCTTACTTTTATTAGAGGATAGTTCAGTTGTTGAGCACCTTGGAAGTAAGTACGCACAAGAACCTTGCAGAACGGGGTTCGTACCAGGTGGGGGTAGGTACCCACAAGAGTTTAGCAAAATGCAGACTCGTACCAGGTGAGGGTAGGTACTCACCAGAGCCTTGCAGAACAGGGTTCGTACCAGGTGGGGGTAGGTACCCACAAGAGCCTTATGGAATAGGGTTTGTACCACATGAGGGTAGGTACTCATCAGAGTCTAGTAAAATGCAGACTCAAAGAAGGTTCAAACCAGATAGGGGTTGGTACCTATCAAAGTATTTATCATCCGGAGGATCAGTAAACTTCAGCAAAGGAGCATCCGAAGGATGACCGGGCAAAAATGGTTAACTCCTTCACCTTCCAGCTAACTTTGTGGGCACAATAGGCCAACAATTAGTCAGGCAGGTGAAGGGGGGGCAGCTGTAGACCCCTAATTTTGCCCGGCCTCCCAATAAAGGCTAAGAAGACTTCCTATATGAAGATAAAGCTTCAGTGGACATCTATCGGCATCAATCGACTTCCGAATAAAGAAAGCAAAGCTTCCTGAGAGTCCCAGAACACAAAATATAGCCAAAACAGTCGAGATGGCCGTCCCAGAAGTTGGGATGGCCGTCCCAGCCAGCCCAAACGGCCGTCCCACATGCCAAATGGTCGTCTCAGCGAGTTTTGCTGCTTGGGACGGCTGTTCCAGATCCCAGACGGCCGTCCCGACCTTCCCAGATGCCCATCCCTGTTTTCTGCACCCCAGACGGCCGTCCCGAGCTGCCAGGCTGCGAAAACTATAAATAGGAAGCTCATTTGAGCATTTTACACACTCCAGACACTTGTCTTCTCTCCTTCTTTTGAATGAACTCTCCGATTGCCTAAAAAAGGTAACAATCGGTTAAGGAATATGATTCCAGCATTCGATTCTTCTTAGAATTTTAGTAGAGTCGGTCCTATATTCAGAGAGGAGAGTCTTTGTAGAGCAGAGGATTGCCAAAACGCATCCTCACAGTTGAAGAATTGTAATAAAAAGCTTGCTATGAAGGTTCTTTTCAATTGTCTTCCCTTTTATTGCTTTATTTACTGCTTTATGTATGCAATAGAAAATAAAATAATGTAGATAGCCATTTTTAAACATTGTATAATAAAATAGGGTAATAGCGTAATTTCTCTTAATCTTTACTTTACGAATTAATCCGTCATAGGGAACTCGAAAGGGGCATCGTGGGGGTGTTAACACCTTCCCCACGCGTAACTAACTCCCTTACCTAACTCTGGTTATAATGGCCAAGTTTGGTTTTTCTTAAAATCAACGCCTTTTTATCCTTTTCCAATGTTTATGGTCAAAACATTGGTGGCGACTCCATAAGAACCCTTTTGCGAAAACCTTGCTTTTATTAGAGGATAGTTCAGTTGTTGAGCACCTCGGAAGCAATGAACACATTTTAAAATAAAACGCGAGTCTAAACCATCTTTTCGCGACCGCTCGCATAAACGTTCGAGATGTCCCTAGACGTCGGAACGGACGGTGGCGACAATTACTGATAATGGAACCAACTTGAATAATAAGATGATGGAAGAACTATGCCAGGACTTCAAAATTCAACACCATAATTCCTCTCCTTATCGGCCCAAAATGAATGGCGCAGTAGAAGCAGCCAATAAAAACATCAAAAAGATCGTTCAAAAGATGGTTAAGACCTATAAGGATTGGCATGATATGTTGCCTTTTGCTCTTCATGGTTATCGAACGTCTGTACGGACCTCAACAGGAGCTACTCCATTCTCCCTGGTATATGGTATGGAGGCCGTGTTACCAATAGAGGTCGAAATACCTTCCTTGCGAATTATAATGGAAGCAAAATTAACAGAAGGTGAATGGGTTCAAAGTCGATATGATCAATTAAACCTTATCGATGAAAAGCGGTTGAATGCTATATGTCATGGACAAGCCTATCAAAAGAAAATAAAAAAGGCTTATAATAAAAAGGTCCACCCTCATACTTATCAAGAAGGGGATCTAGTGATAAAGAAATTGCTTCCAGCCCAGAAGGATAAAATTGGAAAATGGGTAGCAAACTACGAAGGACCCTTTGTGGTCAAATGAGCTTTCTCAGGAGGGGTACTTATCCTCACTAATATGGATGGAGAGGAACTGCGACACCTAATCAATTCTGATGCGGTGAAGAAGTATTATGCTTGAAGACATTGCTCAAGACCCGTCAGGAATGAAAACCCGCAAAGGACATCCCTGGGCAAAAAATAGGGTCTACATTCCTCGCTAGGATACGTCCTAGGCAAAAAGTAGAGGTAAAAAAAAAAATAATAAAGAGCAATGGTTACCTCAGTCGAAAATTGAAAGGCGGCTAAGGTAACATTCTTTCAAAAGCAAATAGTTTGCATAGTCTTCACTCTGAGCTCAAGCATCTCAACTGAAGCATGTAGGAGAACTAGGGGGCAGATATCATAGACATAATTGTTTAAGCCTATACAGTATAGCCAACCCTGACCACCAATTCTTCTAAATATCCTTGAAATCCTTCTATAAAGAAACAAACTTTTGCTCATTTATCAATAAATTTCCCTTTTATTTCCTTTCTCTTGACCAAATATTATGGAAATGCCTCTTTATTGATAAATCATAAATATGCGCAAAGACTTTTAATCAAAGATCAAGCATGCATCTAAAAAAAAGGAAGCATAAAAAAAATATAATAAAGGAATAAAAGCCTGCTAGGATATTCTTAGGAAAAAACTAGGGTAGTCTGCTAGATCGGAAACCCCAAAAGAACGATCTAGGCAAAAGATAAGGCAAAATCCCCCTAAGATATTCTAGGCAAAAATTAAGGCAGCCCGCTAGATCGAAAACCCGTAAAGGGCGGTCTAGGCAAAAGATAGGGCTAAAACCAAGAGATGAATAAAAGAGGAGCCCATCGGCATATTCATAAGAAACCAACGGGAGAAGGCCAATTACTTTCTAAATGCATCAAAAATAAATAAATAAATAGATTGCATCTAGAACATCCACACACAAAGTAGTTGCACAAAATGACTTTGTCAAATCAAGAAAAAATATTTTTCTTTAAATAATAATAATAAACATGCATATAAGGAGGCTAGGCTCCATACTTGTGATTGAAAACAGGAGGCGCCAGAATCCAGTCTCCATATGAAAATCAAAATCGTGAAAGAAAAGGCGAAATCAAAACCATTTTAGCAGAATAAAGAGCTTCAAGGAAACTAGCTCCAACCTTCTACCCCAATAAACGAAGGTACACCGGAAAAAGGCCAATGGAAAGGCTCGATGATCCCCAAATGGATCCTTTCCTACTCCAAAGGTAAAATAAAAATTACTCCATGACTCAGCATCACCACATGAGTTGTCAAAACATAGTCATTCGAAGCTCCAACCACCATCCTTCCATCCAAGAAAAAGGAAGCCATCAACATAGAAAAGCCAACGGAAAGGCTTGATCATCCCCAAGCGGATCCTTGCCTACTCCAGAGGCAAAACAAAAATATTACCTCACGGCTCAGCTTTATCACCACATGAGTCATCGAGCACACTCATCCAGAATCTCCGCTACTTCCCCAAAGGAGAATAAGGACTACACAAAGATCAATCAAAGAAGATATAGAGTCAAAATCTCCATATCCCCAGGGGTTCAACAAAAAGAAAGAAAAGAAAAACCTTTCATTCCCCAATAGAGGCCACGAAAAAAGGCCGAATAAAAATCTCCAAGTAGAGCATCTCAGAAAAATTTACAAAACGAGGAAAATAAGAAAATTCCCATCCTCCAGTTCAATAAAGAGCTTCACAACGCCAGGAGCCAAGACTCCGTCATAAAAATCATGGATCGCCAAAAAAGAGAAAAAGAAGAAAATCTCTTCATCCCCAGCAGATAATAAAAAAGCTTGCATGCATAAAGGAAATTAAAAAAAGGCTCACGCATTTAAAAAAAGCCAAATGTCAAAATCACGGAAAAAGAAAAAAAAGCGAGAAAAAGGCAAAATAATAAGAAAATCCATTCCCCAGTGGAATAAGAGCATACGCAAAGATAGCTCAAAATAATAGCATCCGACGAGGAGTCAAAAACTCCATTCCTCCCTAGGGGGCAAATCAAAATAGATTTCCGGGAAAGCAATCAATTCCCCGGTGGATCATCAAAAAGAGAAAAACTATCCCCAGTGAGCCTATCAACAAAGGCAAAATTACAAATTCATATCCTCAAGAAGTTAATTGCCTATAAATATATAGGCAATACCTAGCAAGCAAAGAGCCAATATCCCCAAGAAACGGGAAATCAACCTATGCAAGAGGCAATACAAGCCCAAAGCATAAAGCCTCCATCAGTGAAGCATCTGCCTACATAAAGAGGCACAATAATAAAAAATAAAAAAAAATCCCCAATGGATTCCTGCCTAAAATAAGAGGTAACCAACAAAGAATCCCCGGCAAGACCGGATGGCTAAACAGAAAAGACAAAAAACAAAGACCAGATGCCTAAACAGAAAATCCAAAAACAAAGAATCCCTAGCAAGACCGGATGACTAAACAGAAAAGCCAAAAACAAAAATCCCCGGCAAAATCAGATGACTTAAACAAAAAAGTCCAAAAGAAAAAAATCAATCACTCCCCATGAAATGGCGCATGATCAGAAACAGTAAGCCGTCAACACATCTCCAAAACCAGATGAGGGTTTGTACTCATCAACCATAGGATTGACTACCAAAAAGAGCATCCTAAGAGCCTTGCAAGACGGGGTTCGTACCAAGTGGGGGTAGGTACCCACAAGAGCCTTATAGAATAGGGTTTGTATCGGATGAGGGTAGGTACTCATCAGAATCTAGCAAAATGCAGATTCGTACCAGGTGGGGGTAGTACCACAAGAGCCTTGCAGAACGGGGTTCGTACCAGGTGGGGTTGTTAGAAATGTAGGCTGAGATCAAGAGGGGGGTGAATTGATCTTTGAAAGATTTTCGCAATTTACAGATTATCTATTTCAAAGATTAAGAAATATGACCAGTTCTTGAATCACACACACCAAGCAATCAAAATAAATGCAGTGATAGAATTAAAGGAGAGAAAGGTTTAGAAAGATACAACCAAGATTTATATTGGTTCACCCAATCCCAGGGCTACGTCCAGTTTCCAGCCAAATTCCAGTTGGGTTCCACTAGATTGAACGTTTTACAGATTACAACTTTAATCTCACACTCAATCTACCACAAGAACCAAAATTCCAGTCCCTGCACCTAAACCTTCACCAAGAACCAAATTCCAGTTCTTGACCAACCCTGCAGCCAAATTCCAGCTACAAAAACCAGTGCCCACAATTCCAGGCACCCACAATACAGTAAAGAATGTAAAGAAACAAATAGAAGAAACTAGAACGCTCAAACCAGATTTATGCAGCTCTGCAGTATGAGTTTCTTCTCTAAAAGAATGCAATTTTGCCTCAAGAAAGAACTTCTATGAAGTTCACAAAACTAGCGCGATTCTCTCTTGAAAGTAGCACTTATGATTGCTTGATTGATTGCTAAAAGATGTATATTAAAAAGTTCAAGCTACTCTATTTATATAGAAGATTTTCAAAACTGCTGGTTTATTTAATCTGTTAAAATAATCTTTTAATCTGTTAAAAGTCTTGTTTTAATCTGTTAAAACTTCTTTTAATCTGTTAAAAAGTTCTTGATTATTTTCCAGATTTGTTTTAATTGATACGACACCGTTTATATCAATTAAAACTCTTTGTAAAAAATCTTCCAAACTGTTTTAATCGATTGTTTCGTCTTTCAATCGATTAAAATACTGCAAAACATTCTTATCAACTTTTCTAAGTGATTTTAACTGATAACAATATGTTTTAATCGATTGAAACACTTTGAAAAAAGTTCACTTAGTTATTTTAATCGATTGAAACGCATTTTAATCGATTATAATTCTGCCAAAAGATTTCATAAAACTTTCTAAGTTATTTTAACTGATAACAAGCTTGTATTAATCGATTAAAACATTATGGAAAAAACTCTTAGTTGTTTTAATCGATTATTTCGTATTTGTATCGATTAAAATACTGATAAAACAACTTTCGAAACACTTCAAGTTATTTCAATCGATTATTTCGAGTTTGTATCAATTAAAATTCTACCAGAACACTTTTCAAAATATTCTAAGTCATTTTAATCGATTATATCAATTCTATATCGGTTAAAATATCGCGTGAAGGTTTTCAAAAATCCTTCTAATGAAAACAATTGATTATTTCGAAAACATATCGATTAAAAACCTGTTATAAAAGTGTTAAGAACATTTTAGTTGATAAAGCTTATATACTATTAGTTAAAATAGTTAATTAAAAAAGCTTTTAACAAAATACTTTGTTTTTAACCGTTTAAACATTTTTTAGAGGCATTTGCAAAATCTTTTAAATGAAGAAACCTCATGCAGCAAAGAGAGATAAAAATGATTATACCTAAGCAGAGATGCAGACTCACTAATCCCACTACCCTTTTATCTAAGTGACCTTTGACTGCCACAAAGTAGCCTTTGACTTCATTTTTTACTTCATCAAATCAACAAGATCTTTGCCAAAGTAATTCAATAAGATCTTCATCACTTTCAGTAGGTATCCACAAGAGCCTTGCAAAACGGGGTTCGTACCAAGTGGGGGTAGGTACCCACAAGAGCCTTGCAAAACGGGGTTCTTACCAGGTGGGGGTAGGTACCCACAAGAGCCTTATAGAACGGGGTTCGTACCGGATGAGGGTAAGTTCTCATCAGAATCTAGCAAAAGCGGATTCATACCTGATGGGGGTAAGTACCCACAAGAGTCTAGCAAAATGCAGACTCGTACCTGGTGAGGGTAAGTACTCACCAGAGCCTTATAAAAGAAGGTTCAAACCAGATAGGGGTTGGTACCTATCAAAAATATTTATCATCCGGAGGATCAGCAAACTTTAGCAAAGGAGCATCCAAAGGATGACCGGGCAAAAAGGGTTAACTCCTTCACCTACAAACTAACTTTGTGGGCACATTAGGCCAACAGTTAGTCAGGCAGGTGAAGGGGGGGCAGCTGTAGACCCCTAATTTTGCCCGACCTCTCAATAAAGACCAGAAGACTTTTGTATCTGAAGATAAAGCTTCGGTGGATGTCTATCGGCATCAATCGGCTTCCGTCTGAGGAAAGGAAAACTTCCCGGGAGTCCCAGAACACAAAATCTGGCCAAAACACTCGAGACAGCCGTCCCAGAAGCCAGGACAGCTGTCCTAGATAGTCCAGACGGCCATTCCACATGCCAGACAGTTGTCTCACCCAATTTTGACACTTGGGACGGCCGTCCCAGATCCCAGATGGCAGTCCCGACCTCTACAGACGGCGGTCCCTATTTTCTGCATCCCAGACGACGGTCCCTCTTCCTTATTAACTTGGATACCCCACGGTTGAGGCTTATTATCCTCCTTAGGCGGATCAACCGTTGGAGAGAACTTGACGACAAAAGGTTTGCTCTTCATCTTCTTCCGATTCATGGAAAGCACATCGACTAATCCTTTCTTTTTATTATCTTATTATTATTAAAGTGAGAATGAATGCAATTTATGAATGCAATAGATGGTTGAAGAGATGACTTCCTGTGCATGACATTCGAATGCCCTAACCTTTTTTCATGGTATTGAGGAAAGTCCACTTCTTCAAATGTCTATTATTAGGTGCATGTTATGCGGATGAAGTTTGGTGGATGCATGTATGCAAGTGTTTGTTTTTTTTCTAAACATTATCATGTTTTATTTTCTAATATCATGTATGATAGTGTTTGGGATTTTGTGTTTTTTGTATGCGGATGAGGGCATGAAGAATACCAGCCGCTTTCTAGAATGAAAAAATATTTTTATTGTTTAAAATGAATGATTTATGAGATGGATATTCCTTAAGACAATGGCTTAGGTATCCTCCTTAAAGCTTACGCTTTGTGGGGTATCATGCCCACCTCGGTGTAATGGTTCCTTCCCCATCACAGATTTGACAAGTATAATGGGGATCGCCATCACACCTTAGTACACTTGTCCCTTCCTTGTCACGAAGGTCACAAATGTGCTCGTGGCCTCTTTCGCCATTGTCTTAGGGATATCTAGTGCTCCCTGGAATGAATGTATTTATGCATGCACCAGTACAAAAGGGCGGCAGATGTTCAAAGTGGCATAACTTTTGACTGGGATGTCCGATTTGGACGCACAATATATCAAAACGAAGAGAAAAAGGTGAAGAATCAGGTTGCGGGTTCTCAAAGGGGATTTGGCCCAACAATTTTCCCAAAAAAACGCTTCTAAAACCCATTTTTTAGGGATTTATTAAAATGATGTATATTCATACTTTCCTCATACATTTATTTTCTCTCTTGGTTTTTCCACTTATGACATGATGCGATATGAATGATATGACTTTGTCAAAATTATTTTTACAAATGTTTTGATTTTTTTATTATTATTTTTTATTTTATTTTATTTTTTGGTTTTTAGCCTTTTATCTCTTTTGTCGGACTGCGTGGCTACTTAGCTTACAAGGAACCCGAAACCAGGCTAGCTAAAAGGCGGACTCGTCCAAGATAAAAATGGTTATTGCGAAAGAAAGGTTTTAGCATCCCTTATCTCTTCTGTCGGATTGTGTGGCTACTTAGCTTACAAAGAACCTGAAACCAGGTTAGCTAAAAGGCAGACTATCCGAGATAAGGGTGCTTATTGTGAAAATATTTTTTTTAGATTTTGTTTTTTATATTTTTTTTACTATTGTATGATTATGTTATGCAACAATCAAATGCAACGATCAAATGCAACAAACAAATGCACAAACAATTCACTCATCCACGAACAGAGTGACATTTAATTACGAGGTAGGGGTTTCCTGCAGAAAAGTGCGTTGGCAAAGGTAGGTTCTAACTGTTCTCACCAAGGCCAGGCCCCCAAGGTGCCCCCATTATAGAGACCCTTCAATCTCCCAGTCTTCAAACCATGCACGGATATCTGTGTCGATGTTCTTAGACCACTCGACTCGACTAAAATTTCTAGAAGAATCGAATGCCGGAATCTAGTTCCTTAACTGATTGTTACCTATATAAGGCAATCAGAAAGATCATTCGAGAGAGGGAGAGAAGTAGACAAGTCTTCTGAGTTGTCTGGGGTGTGGAGAATGACCAAATGAGGCTCCTATTTATAGATTTCGCGGCCTGGACATCTAGGACGGCCGTCTGGGTTGGGACGGCCGTCCCAACTGCACATTTTACACTGGGTCAATCTGGGACGGCCTGTTGTGTTTGGGACGGCTGTCCCAATTGAATTTGGGGGTTTGGGACACGCGTCCCAAAGGTGAGACGTGCGTCTCACATGTAATTTGTTGAACATTCAAGGACTTGATGTTGCACTTGATGAACATGAAGATTGTTGATTTTGATGATGATTCAAGAACTCAAAGACTTAGAGTATTGAAGACTTGTTTTTGTAGTGTAATAACTCTGTTTTAATTAGATTGAGTCTGTAATTATAGAGTTTGAGATAGCCGGTACATAGTCTGTAACTTAGAAGCTTCAAAAAGCCCAAATATATCATCTAGGCTCGGCTTTAATCGATTATAAAAGGAAATAATCGATTAAAACAGTGAGAAAACCATTTTCAGTATATACTCACTGTTTTAATCAATTAAAACATCAAAATAATCGATTATTAGGTCAAATAATCGATTACAACGTCAAATAATCGATTAAAACGTCAAATAATCGATTAAAACAGAGAGGTTTTGGGTTCTGTTTTTTTGGCTCTGTTTTAATCGATTAAAACATCAAAATAATCGATTAAAACTTCAAATAATCGATTAAAACAGAGAGGTTTTGGGTTCTATTTTTTTGGCTCTGTTTTAATCGATTATAACTCCATTTAATCGATTATTTCAGTCTGTTTTTGATTTTAAACTTCAAATTAACCCTATTTTCGAAAACCTAATTACCAAGAACCCTAGTTTCGAAATCCCCAATTTCTAAACCCTAATTTCCCTACTTAAACTCTCCTTTGGCACTTAGAAAAAAGAACAACCTTTTCCATACAAAAGTTAAGTGCTGTGAGTGCCAGAGAACTGTTTGTTGCAAGGAAAGGGGGCTTTCTGAACCTAGTGTGGGCTAGAAGCGATAAGAATCACTAAGTGGATTTCTTAGTGGATTGTGTGCTGTGCCGTCTCTGGGGAAAGCTGTTCTTCAGGGCTTTCTGAACCTGGTGTGGGCTAGAAGCGATAAGAATCACTAAGTGGAGTTCTTAGTGGATTGTGTGTTGTGCCGTCTCTGGGGAAAGCTGTTTTTCATCTCTTGTGGATTTCAAGAGAGGTGTTATCTTTATCTTTATCTTTATCTTTTCCATTGTAAATTGTTTGTAATAACTTTGTTTATAGTGACAGCGTTAATCCTCTGTTTGAGTGATTAGCAACTGGACGTAGGGTCTTTTGATCCGAACCAGTATAAATCTCCTGTGTAAGATTCTCTTCTCTTTTCTATTTACATTTACACAGTTTTTAATCGGTAAAATTTGGGGAAAATTTTGAAAACCTAATTTTCATTAAGAAACCAATTCAGCCCCCCTCTTGGTTTTTGTCCGACCACGCGAACATTCCGCTGTGCAATTCTAATAAGTGGTATCAGAGCTTGCTTTGATAGTCATTCAAATTTTCGAAAATGGCCGGACAAAATCAAACTTTTGCCGAAGGTGCATCTATCAACAGACCCTCACTTTTTGCGGGTCAAAATTATCCTTTTTGGAAAGTACGTATGCAAATATTTTTAGAGTCTGTTGATAGAGGCGTTTGGGACGCTATTTTAAACGGTCCATATATTCCTAAAGTAACTGAGAACGGTGTTGACGTTCTTAAACCTTTTTCCAGATGGTCGGATGAAGAAAATAGGAAAGCCCAATATGATGTTAGGGCTAGAAATATAATTTCATCTGCTTTAACCCTTGACGAGTTTTACAGGATCTCCGTTTGTAAGAGTGCTCAAGAAATGTGGAATAAACTAAGAGTAACTTATGAAGGAACCGATGATAATGACGTGATTTCGGAGTCAAGTGATATGGAAATAGAAGCTAACATTTGCTTGTTGGCAAAAGACAATATATCTTCCGACTTTGAGGTTAGTGATTCCGACTCATCCTCAAGTGATGATGAAAATAATTATGATGAACTGCAAAATGCATATAATGAATTGTTTAATGCTTTTAAGGACTTGAAAAATGAATACAAATCTGTGAAAAAGAGTTTGAATAGATCCGAAAAGGAGGTGGAGTCCTTAAAAACGAAAATTGTATGTTTAGAGGAAAAAGAAACATTAAAAACGAAAATTGCATGTTTAGAGGAAAAGGAAACCATAGAAACGAAAATTGTATGTATAGATGAGAATGATGATAAGAATATAGTATGTGCATCATGCAAAGAGTATGAACATGATATTGATTTACTTAGACATTTGCTTGATAAAGCTAAAAAGGAATTAAGTGATAGTTATAAGAATAAGGATAGTGTTCAAATTAAAGAAAATTGTCATGTTCCTTTGAAAAAGCCTAAAAGTAAAAATAGAAGAGTATGGGTTGAAAAAGGAACCAAAACTTCAATGGTTAGAAATGTATCATATTCTAAAATTACATCTAATGCATGCTTTTATTGTATGAAACATGGTCATACTTCAAATAGATGTAAAATCAAACATTTTGGTGTTCCTAAAGGAAAATATATTTGGGTTCCTATAGTTAAATGAATTGTTTGTATCTTGTATTTATTCAAAGAAAATTGATCATTTAATATGTTTTGAATAGGATGCTCATTAGGCCAATTATTAAATCTACTCCATATGAATTGTTTAATGGTAGAAAACCTAATGTTGCTCATTTAAAGATTTTTGGATGTAAATGTTTTGTGCTAAATAATGGAAAGGACAATCTAAGAAAATTTGATTCAAAAGCCGATGAGGGCATTTTTCTAGGATATTCATTAAATAGCAAGGTATATAGAGTGTTTAATAGGAGAACTTTAAATATAGAAGAATCTATACATGTTACCTTTGATGAGATTGTAGACCTTGGGGGAAATCCTCTTGAGTCAAATAAAGATCTTGCAGGTGATGATGAATACATAAGAGAGGCCCTTGATGAATTATACTTGGAAAATAATGAGCCTTCTCAAACTCCTCAATTAGCAAAAGAATGACAATCACCTAGAGGACTCTCAATGGACAACATCATAGGTGACATCTCAAAAGGGGTAAGAACTAGAAATATGACAAATTTATGTATGTCTGTTGCTTTTGTGTCACAGATTGAACCTAAAAACATTGAGGAAGCACTTAAAGATGATCAATGGTGCATAGCCATGCAAGAAGAACTTAACCAATTTGAAAGGAATCAAGTCTGGGAATTAATCCCAAGAGAAGAGTCACATCAAGTTATTGGAACTAAATGGGTATTCGGAAATAAGCTTGATGAAGATGGAAACATAACAAAGAATAAAGCCAGACTTGTAGCAAAAGGCTATTGTCAGGAGGAAGGTATAGATTATGATGAAACTTATGCTCCTGTTGCCAGGTTAGAGGCTATACGCCTACTTCTTGCTTATGCATCTATGATGAAATTTAAATTATATCAAATGGATGTAAAAAGTGCATTTTTAAATGGTTTTATTAAAGAAGAAGTGTATGTAGAGCAACCCCCTGGATTTGAAGATTTTAATTATCCTAATCATATTTTCAAATTAAAGAAAGCTTTATATGGGTTAAAACAAGCTCCTAGATCTTGGTATGAAAGATTAAGTAGTTTCCTAACTGCAAATGATTTTTCAAGAGGAAAAATTGATTCTACACTTTTCATTAAGAAAGTAAAAGAACATATCTTATTGGTCCAGGTATATGTTGATGATATAATTTTTGGATCAACTGATAATTCGTTATGTGTAGAATTTGCTAAGATTATGCAGGGAGAGTTTGAAATGTCTATGATGGGAGAATTGACATTCTTCCTTGGACTACAAATCAAACAACTTAAAGATGGCAATTTCATCTCTCAAACCAAGTACTGCAAAGAGATCCTCAAAAAGTTTGGTATGGACATCTCAAAGGAAGCTAACACACCCATGGGAACTTCATGCTATCTAGACAAGGATGAATCAGGTTTGGAAGTTAATCAAACTATGTATAGAGGTATGATAGGATCACTATTATACTTAACTGCTAGTAGACCCGATATTATGCATTTTGTCCGTGTGTGTGCTAGATTTCAGGCTTGTCCTAAAGAATCTCACCTAATTGCGAGTAAAACATATTTTAAAATACTTAAAAGGAACTATCTGGGTTTGGCTTGTGGTATCCGTCCGATGCTTGTATTAGTTTATTAGGATATTCCGATGCTGATTATGGTGGATGTAAAATTGATAGGAAAAGCACTAGTGGGACATGTCATTTGTTAGGTTCATCCTTAATATCTTGGCATTCCAAGAAACAGGCATGTGTTGCTTTATCTACCACTGAAGTCGAATATATTGCAACTGGTAGTTGTTGTGCTCAAATTCCGTGGATGAAACAACAATTAGAGGATTATAACATATATTTAAATGACATTCCATTAATGTGTGATAATACGAGTGCAATCAATCTAACTAAGAATCCAAGTAATACACTCTAGGACTAAACATATTGAGATTAGACATCACTTTTTAAGAGATCATATCAAGAAAGGAAACTGCAAAATAGAGTATGTAGACACTAAACGTCAATTAGCAGATATATTTACTAAGCCTCTACCCAAGGATAGATTCTATGATCTTAGAAGAGACTTAGGGATATTAGAAATAGCTTAAAATCTACTTAATTTGACTCGTTCTCGGATGATTGTTATGTTAAAATTCGTGGTGTAGCATGTTCATAGGTTATTATGCATATAAATCTCAAAAAACTTGATATAGCCTCCGGAATAATCGATTCATCGGAAGTGATAATCGATTATTTTCCCTAAAAACGTCCAAAACAGGGTATTCTCCTTCGGAATAATCGATTATTTCGTGAAATAATCGATTAAATGCCTCGAATAATCGATTATTTGCTAGAAATAATCGATTAAAGTTGTCTGATATAGAGATAATCAATTATTTTGAGATATAATCGATTAAATGCGACCAGTCTTGCCTCCTAGCCGTTGCCAACGGATATTTTACCATGGAATCTCTTCTATATGACCGTTGGAAGTATTTTCCCTATATATAGAGACCTCTAGTTCAATTATACTCACTTCTAACTCTTGCAATCAAGTTTTTTTTTGCAATCTATACTCTCTTTGCCTCATTATTCCATCACTTGTCTCCAAATCTTCTTCATACTTCATCTATTCTTTCAAATGGCCTCATCCTCTCGCCCTAAGATTCCTACAAGAAGAAGATCTGCACCTTCTTCTCATTCCCGTCCTAATTCTGTTGAAGGATGGATTTCTGATACGGAAGGTCAACAGGAATTTCTGATGTACTGGAAGGAACGTGCCGTCATTTCTACTAAATTCCTAATTGGTGAGCAATTCATTCATAGAGGAATAACTTTTCTAATCTTCTTGAATTTCAAGGAGTTCTCCCATTTATCCAAATGCAAGGTACATACTATCCTGACTTAGTTAGGGTATTCTATTCTAGATTTAAGTTTAGGGATCAAATTGCTACATCCCGTGTAAAAGGGGTTCCCATAATTCTAGATGATGATATTTGGGAAAACGTTGCCCACTTCCCCATTAGAGAAGATGTTATTAATGTTTATGGTGAGCTAGATGACTTTGATAGGTTCTTAGCTTATCGATCTTTTCTGCGGAATCCCTCTATGGAGATTGGGCGTATTCTTCATGTTGGACCTTTGAAGAAGGAAGAACGCATGATTCTTCATTTGCTTGTCTGGATTTTATGTCCCCGGGCCACAAATCATGCCCAATGCTCTTCTATTGATCTTCGCATTATTCATGCCATAATGAATAATGAACCTTTAGATTGGGGTGTTCTTGTCACAATGACAATGTTAAAGGCCAAACGTCATCCAACATTCAAAATTCCATATGCTCTTCTTGTATCCCGAATTCTTGAATATAAAGGAGTCAATGTTGAAGGTGAACAAGTTGTCCGAACTAATAACTTGAACCGCATGCTAGACAACACATTGATTCATCTCCAAATGGTGCGGGTAAATGACATCTATGTTCACAAAGATGACGTCCAAAATCAAGGTGATGCAATTGAAGACTCTGATGAAGATATGCCTCCAGCAGCTGAGTTTCCCTCTACCCAAATTCAAAGTGTTGGAACATCCTCTTCGCATCAAGAAACAAGACAATCCATGGAAGATATGTTATCTGACATGAATCAAAGGATGCAATCGTTCTTCACTCTTTCTAGTGTACGGCATGAGGAGTTAATTCGCCGTATATCGGATGTAGATGATAAAGTGTGTCGTTTAGAGAATAGATTTGATGCACACTTTAATGATCATGATAGTGAAGAATTTTAAATTCTATTATGTATTTTCTTTTGTTATTGTCTTGATGTTGTAATGGATGAATGAGTATGAAATAAAATATGATGCTTCTTTCATGCTATGATTAAGGGGGAGCTTTCTCTAAATTATGCATATTTTGAGGGGGAGATCTAATGTTTGTTCTTTCAGAGTTCTTTTTGATTATAATCAAAATAGGGGGAGAAAAATTTAAAGCCTCTTATGAATTAAATTTAAATGTTATCTGGTATGTTTAATGTGTTTGTTAAGTATGACAGATAAAACAGGTTATTACAAGAGCTTTAAAAGATAATTTTGATCATCATCAAAAAGGGGGAGATTGTTGAACATTCAAGGACTTGATGTTGCACTTGATGAACATGAAGATTGTTGATTTTGATGATGATTCAATAACTCAAAGACTTAGAGTATTGAAGACTTGTTTTTGTAGTGTAATAACTCTGTTTTAATTAGATTGAGTCTGTAATTATAGAGTTTGAGATAGCCGGTACATAGTCTGTAACTTAGAAGCTTCAAAAAGCCCAAATATATCATCCAGGCTCGGCTTTAATCGATTATAAAGGGAAATAATCGATTAAAACAGTGAGAAAACCATTTTCAATATATACTCACTGTTTTAATCGATTAAAACATCAAAATAATCGATTATTAGGTCAAATAATTGATTAAAACGTCAAATAATCGATTAAAACGTCAAATAATCGATTAAAACAGGGAGGTTTTGGGTTCTGTTTTTTTGGCTCTTTTTTAATCGATTAAAACATCAAAATAATCGATTATTAGGTCAAATAATCGATTAAAACTTCAAATAATCGATTAAAACAGAGAGGTTTTGGGTTCTATTTTTTTGGCTCTGTTTTAATCGATTATAACTCCATTTAATCGATTATTTCAGTCTGTTTTTGATTTTAAACTTCAAATTAACCCTATTTTCGAAAACCCAATTACCAAGAACCCTAGTTTCGAAATCCCCAATTTCTAAACCCTAATTTCCCTACTTAAACTCTCCTTTGGCACTCAGAAAAAAGAACAACCTTTTCCATACAAAAGTTAAGTGCTGTGAGTGCCAGAGAACTGTTTGTTGCAAGGAAAGGGGGCTTTCTGAACCTGGTGTGGGCTAGAAGCGATAAGAATCACTAAGTGGATTTCTTAGTGGATTGTGTGCTGTGCCGTCTCTGGGCAAAGCTGTTCTTCAGGGCTTTCTGAACCTGGTGTGGGCTAGAAGCGATAAGAATCACTAAGTGGAGTTCTTAGTGGATTGTGTGTTGTGCCGTCTCTGGGGAAAGCTGTTTTTCATCTCTTGTGGATTTCAAGAGAGGTGTTATCTTTATCTTTATCTTTTCCATTGTAAATTGTTTGTAATAACTTTGTTTATAGTGACAGCGTTAATCCTCTGTTTGAGTGATTAGCAACTGGACGTAGGGTCTTTTGATCTGAACCAGTATAAATCTCCTGTGTAAGATTCTCTTCTCTTCTCTATTTACATTTACACAGTTTTTAATCGGTAAAATTTGGGGAAAATTTTGAAAACCTAATTTTCATTAAGAAACCAATTCACCCCCCCTCTTGGTTTTTGTCCGACCACGCGAACATTCCGCTGCGCGATTCTAACATAATTTTGGTGTTTGGGACGGCCTGGTGTGTTTGGGACGGCCATCCCAGTTTGGGACGGCTGTCCCAAACTGCTTTGGCCTGTCTTCGCGTTCTGGGACCCCCGAGAAGCTTTCCTTTCCTTTTTTCGGACGTCGTTTGATGCCGATGTGTGTCCGTTGAAGATTTATCTTCATATAGGAAGTCTTCTTAACCCTTGTTGAGATGCCGGACGAGCTTTATCTTCGTGTAGGAAGTCTCTTTAGTCTTTATTGTGTGGATGGGTGAACCCTGTCTTGTTGCGGGAGGTCTTTCTCGGTTTTTCTTTGATATGAAGCCGGGTGAACTGTATGAAGTTTCCCTAGATTTTATTTTGAGAAGCCGGGCAAAATTAGGGGTCTACAATGACATGTTCCACTAGTACTCTTTCTATCTATTTTACATCCACCATAATCAGCATCAGAATAACCTATTAAGCTAGGAGAAGCTTTAGATGGATACCATAAACCAAAACCTGTAGTTCCTTTTAAATATTTTAAAATTCTTTTTACTGCAGTAAAGTGAGATTCTTTTGGACATTCTTGAAATCTAGCACACACACAAACAGAATGCATAATATCAGGTCTACTTGCAGTTAAGTATAACAGTGAACCAATCATACCTCTATACATAGATTGATTAATTTCCAAACTTGATTCATCCTTGTCTAAATAGCATGAAGTTCCCATGGGTGTGTTAGCTTCCTTTGAAGTGTTCATTCCAAATTTCTTGAGAATCTCTTTATAGTATTTGGTTTGAGAGACAAAAATGCCATCTTTAAGTTGTTTGATTTGAAGACCAAGGAAGAATGTTAATTCTCCCATCATAGACATTTCAAATTCTCCCTGCATTATCTTAGCAAATTCTACACATAAAGAATTATCAATTGATCCAAAAATGATATCATCAACATACACTTGAACTAATAAGATATGTTCTTTTACTTTCTTTATAAACAAAGTAGAATCAATTTTTCCTCTAGAAAAATCATTTGAAGTTAGAAAACTACTTAATCTTTCATACTAAGACCTAGGAGCTTGTTTCAAACCATGTAATGCTTTCTTCAATTTAAAAATATGAATGGGATAATTAAATTCTTCAAATCCAGGGGGTTGTTCCACATAAACTTCTTCTTTAATAAACCCATTCAAAAATGCACTTTTAACATCCATTTGATATAATTTAAATTTCATCAATGAGGCATAAGCAAGAAGTAGGCGTAGAGCCTCTAACCTGGCAACAGAAGTATAAGTTTCATCATAATCAATACCTTCCTCTTGATAGTAACCTTTGGCAACAAGTCTGGCTTTATTCTTTGTTATATTTCCATCTTCATCAAGTTTGTTTCTAAATACCCATTTATTTCCAATTACTTGATGTGATTCTTCTCTTGGAATTAATTCCCAGACTTGATTCCTTTCAAATTGATTAAGTTCTTCTTGCATTGCTATGCACCATTGGTCATCTTTAAGCACTTCCTCAACATTTTTGGGTTCTATCTGTGAAACAAAAGCTACAGACATGCAGAAATTAGTCATATTTCTAGTTCTTACCCCTTTTGAGATATCACCAATAATATTGTCCATTGAAAGTCGTCTTGGTGATTGTCATTCTTTTGCTAATTCAGTTGGTTGAGAAGGCTCATTCTCTTCCAAATACAATTCTTCAAGAGCCTCTCTTATGTACTCATCATCACCTACAAGTTCTTTATTTGACTAAAGAGGATTTCCCCCTAAGGTCTACAATTTCATCAAAAGTAACATGTACAGATTCTTCAACATTTAAAGTTCTTCTATTGAACACTCTATAAGCTTTGCTAGTTAGTGAATAACCTAAGAAAATGCCCTCATTGGCTTTTGAGTCAAATTTTCCTAAGTTGTCCTTTCCATTATTTAACACGAAGCACTTACATCCAAATATTTTCAAATGAGCAACATTAGGCTTTCTACCATTTAACAATTCATAAGGAGTTGATTTTATAATTGGCCTAATAAGCATCCTATTCAAAACATAACATGCAGTACTCACAGCATCAACCCAAAAATATTTAGGAACATTTTGATTCATTTAGCATTGTTCTAGCAAGTTCCTCTAGTGATCTATTTTTCCTTTCTACTACACCATTTTGTTGAGGAGTCCTAGGTGCAGAAAAATTATGCAAAATTCTATTTTCCTCACAATAATTTTCAAACCATTCATTTTGAAACTCTCCACCATGGTCATTTCTTAATACCTTAATTCTTAAGTCTTTTTCATTTTGAATTTGCTTTGAAAACTTCCTAATGACCTTAAAAGCTTCACTTTTCAATGTTAAGAAAAATGTCCAAGTATATCTAGAAAAATCATCAACAATTACAAGAGCATAATAATTTCCACCAAAACTTTTTATCCTAGAAGGACCAAATAAATCTAAATGTAATAGTTCTAAAGGTTTTGATGTGGAAATAACATTCTTTGATTTAAAGGATGATTTTACTTGTTTACCTTTTTGACATGCATCATATAATCTATCTTTTCCAAACTTTAACTTAGGCAAACCAACAACTAAGTCCTTTGATATCAATTTGTTTAATTGATGCATATTTATATTAGCCGATCTCTTATGCCATAACCATGGGTTCTCTCCCTTAGCAACTAAGCATGTTATACTAGTATCATGTATACAATCCAAATCAATCAAATATATATTATTATGCCTAATGCCTTTCAATGCCACATTTTCGGAATCTACTAAATGAATGGTACAAAACTTACTTTCAAAGATTACCTTAAATCCTTTGTCACAAAGTTGACTTATACTTAGGAGATTATGCTTTAGCCCATCAACAAGAAGCACATCCTTTATCTCCAAAGTGTTTGCACCTCCTATATTTCCAATTCCAAGTATCTTTCCTTTGTTGTTGTCCCCATAGGTTACATATCCTTGTTCTTTAGCTTTGAAACTTACAAATTTCGTTTTGTCTCCGGTCATATATTTTGAGCATCCACTATCAAGATACCATATAGACTTCTTTGATTTGGAAGTTTCCTACAAAACAAGAACATAGTAAATGTCGCCACCGTCAAAACGAGGGCAGTCGGAGCGACGTGATGGTTTCAACTTTCCAATTTTCGCGTTTTTATTGGTGTGGTTACAACGCCTTTAGGTTGTCCGATAACCGGGCTGAACCTAGGGGCGAGGTTTTCGAAAGGGCGCTCTTAGGTTGTCCGATAACCGGGCTAACCCAATAACTAATTTTTGAAGGGTTCATCTGGAGTCGTCACCGATGTTTTTACCAGAAACATCGGAAAAGGAGTGAAAAAGGCGTTGGTTTTCGAAAAACCAACTTTGGTCATTAGAACCAGAGTTGGGTAAGGGAGTTAGTTACGTGTAAGGGAAGTGTTAGTTCCCTTACGACGCCCCTTTCGGGTTCCCTATGATAGGCCAACTATTTAAAATAATTAAACTGGTGAAAATACGCTTTTACCCTTTTATTTGCGGAATTTAAAATAATGACTACATGGCCCTAATATCTACTGCATAATTAAAATAAAGCGGTAAAAGATAGAGAGAGAAATTAGAAACCTCCTAGGCAAGCTTTCTATTAATTCTTTGAAAATTAGGGTGCTTTTTGGCAGCCCTCTGCTCTTTACAATGCCGAAAAACTCTCAAAAACGCTATAGAAACTCTCAGAAACTCCAGAAATGCTTAGGAGGGATTCTAGAAAGAGAATTTAGAGAGATGTCTAGAGAGAGAATGGAAGAACTATGTGAAATGAAGGAAAAAACGCGGCTATTTATAGGGATTCGCGCCTATCAGGTCGAGACGGGTTGTCTCGTCTGACAAGGTCGAGACGACCGTCTCGTCATTCAAGACGGTCGTCTCGCCTTGCAGGAATGGCGAGACGGTCGTCTCGCCATTCGCGGGTGGCGAGGCGGTCTCGCCACTTGCGCAAGGCGAGACGGCGGTCTCGACCCTAAAAGGCGAAAATCCTTATTTACATGCCAAAAATACCTCCTATCCTAGAATGGGGCCTAATAGTCTCTCCTAATGGCTTGTTAGGCTTCATCCATCTTCAAAAAGGAGGTCTTCTGGTCTTATTTTGAGGCCGGGCAAAATTTGGGGTCTACAGCTGCCCCCCCTTTACCCGATGTAGACCCCAAATCTTGCCCGGCCTCCAAATAAAGACCAGAAGACCTCCTATTTGAAGATGGATGAAGCCTAACAAGCCATTAGGAGAGACTATTAGGCCCCATACTAGGATAGGAGGGAGTTTCTGTACGAAAAAAGAAGTTTTCTCGCTTTGTTGGGATGAGACCGCCCTCTGGATTTCCCAGACCGCCGTCTCGCCACCTGTGAAGGTCGAGACGGCGGTCTCGACCCTGTCAGATGAGACCGGCGGTCTCGCCACCTGACAGCGCGAAAACCTATAAATAGGGGTCCTCCCCCCCTCATTTCCAAACACCACAAGCTTTAACTCTCCCTTCTCTCTAAAAACTTCTCTCTAGAATCCCTCCGATGCATTTCTGAAGCTTCTGAGTGCTTTTGTGAGCATTTTTCAGCGTCTAGAAGAGTTTCCAGCGTCGTGTAGAGTGAAGGGCTGTGAAAAAGCACCCATTTCTTTTAAAGAAATAAAATAAAAGCTTGCTTCGGAGGTTTAAATTCTCCCTCTCTACTTTTACTGCTTTAATTTTAAATTATGCAATAGATTAGGGTCATGTAGTCATAATTTTAAAATTCCGCAAAATAAAAAGGGCAAAAGCGTATTTTTCCAGTTTATTTATCAATAAAATAGCTGGCCTGTCATAGGGAACCCGAAAGGGGTGTCGTAAAGGGACTAATACTCCCTTTACACGTAACTAACTCCCTTACCCAACTCTGGTTCTAATGACCAAAGTTGGTTTTTCGAAAACCAACGCCTTTTTAAACTCCTTTTCCGATGTTTCCAGTAAAAACATTGGTGGCGACTCCACAGAACCCATCAAAAGTTAGTCCTTGGGTTAGCCCGGTTATCGGACAACCCAAGGACGCCCTTTCGAAAACCTCGCCCCTAGGTTAGCCCGGTTATCGAACGACCTAAAGGCGTTGTAACCACCCATAAAAAACGCGAAAATCAAAAGGGTCGAAACCATCGCGTCGCTCCGACCACCTCTTTTTGACGGCAGCGACAGATGGCGACTCCACTGGGGAAGCCTTGAGAGTTGATCCCATTTAGTGATGGGCCAGCTTAACAATAAATAAACCAAGAAAATAACGTTTTTGCCCTTAACTTGTATTATAACATGTTTTACAGTTTGGCTTTAATAACTGTTGCTTGTTTATACTTACGCAATTGTGTGAAATACAAACTGTACACAAACCCTTGCACACTACAGTTCCTTCTATACCCGGGGGCAACTGAGAAATCCATAGGGAGTGGGTGGCGAGTACGGTTCGGCTGTAGTGAGGGCCTTGAGCCCACCAGGTGTGATCGGAAACCACCACTCAAGGCGATAACCTTCCTCTTTTGGAAATAAGACTAACTACGGCCTTAGTGCTAAGCATGGTCTGGACGGTGAAGAGTGGGGACCCTATAATGGGGGCACCTTGGGGGCCTTAGCCTGGTGAGAACAGTTAGAACCTACCCTCGCCAATGCACCTTTCTGTAGGAAAACCCTACCTCGTGATAAAAATGAATTCTCGCCTATTCGCGGATGATCGAATTGTGTGTGCATATGTTTGTTGCATTTGTCTATTGCATAGCATAAACAAACAACAAAACAAAAATCACAAAAATACTTTCGCAAATAAACACCCTTATCTCGGACAGTCTGCCTTTTAGCTAGCCTAGTTTCAGGTTCTTTGTAAGCTAAGTAGCCACGCAGTTTTGACAGAAAAGATAAGGGACGCTAAATAACCCTTTCGCATAAAGCCACATTTTATCTCGGACAGTCTGCCTTTTAGCTAGCCTGGTTCCAGGTTCTTTGTAAGCTAAGTAGCCACGCAGTCTGACAGAAGAGATAAAAGGCTATAAAAAAAATCCAAAATAAATAAAATCAAATCAAAACACTTATAACAATAATTTAGACAAAGTCGTACCATTCATGTTACATCATGTCATAAGTGGAAAAACCAAGAGAGAAAATAAATGCATAAGGAAAGTATGCATACGCATCATTTTAATAAACCCCTAAAAAATGGGTCTTAGAGGCATTTTTTGGGAAAAATACTGGGCCAAATCCCCCTTGGGGATTTGCAACTTGGTTCTTCACCCTTTTCTCTTTGTTTTGACATGCTGTGTGTCCAAATCGGACATCCCAGTCAAAAGTTATCACACTTTGAACATCTATCGCCCATTTGTACTGTTGCATGCATAAATACATTCATTCTAGGGAGCACTAGATATCCTTAAGATAGTGGCGAAAGAGGCCCCGAGCACACTTGTGACCTTCGCGACAAGGAAGCGACAAGTGTACTAAGGCGTGATGGTGATTGCCATTATACTTGTCAAATCTGTGATGGGGAAGGAACCATTACACCGAGGTGGGTATGATACCCCACAAAGCGTAAGCTTTAAGGAGGATACCTAAGCCATTGTCTTAAGGAATATCCATCTCATAAATCATTCAATAAAAATCTTTTTGCATTCTAGAAAGCGGCTGGTATTCTTCATGCTCTCATCCGCATACAAAAAAATACAAAATCCCAAACACTATCATATATCATGTTAGAAAATAAAACATGATAATGTTTAGGAAAAAACAAACACTTGCATACACGCATCCACCAAACTTCATCCGCATAACATCATCTAGTAGTAGGCGGTTGAAGAAAGTGGACATTCTGAAAGTGATGAAGATCTTAGTGAAATACTTTGGCAAAGATCTCATTGATTTGATGAAGTCAAAGATGAAGTCAAAAGTCTACTTTGCAGTGGTCAACAAGTCACTCAGATAAAAGAGTTAGAGGATTAGTGTGTCTAACAGAATTCTTAGGTAAAACCACTTTATCTTTTCTGCTGCATGAAGTTTCTTCATTTAAATGATTTTGCAAAATGCCTCTAAAATCGTTTTAAACAATTAAAAACAAAGCATTTTGACAAAAGCTTTCTTAATAATGTTTTTAACTGATATAGTTTTGAAAGAACCAATTAAAATCACTTAGAATGTTCAAAGAAGTGTTTTTACAGTATTTTAATCGATACAAATTGTTTTTAATCGATTAAAACCATTTAGAACTCATTATGATCGATCAAAATACAAATATGACCGATCAGAATCAGATGTGATTGATCAGATTTGAATTATGAGCGATCAAAACTTTTTCAATCGATTAAAACACGTTTCAATCGATTAAAATCACTTAAAGGGTCAGGATGATCGATCAGAATGCGATTATGACCGATCGAGTTTGTTATGATCGATCATAATTGAATTATGACCGATCAGATCTGTTTCAATCGATTAAAACGCATTTCAATCGATTAAAACAACTTGGAAAAATTTTGTACAGAGTTTTAATCGATTAAAACCTATGGTTTATCAGTTAAAATAACTTGAAAAATTTTATAAGAAAGTTTGCAGTATTTCAATCGATTAAAACGCATTTCAACCGATTAAAACAACTTGGAAAAATTTTGTATAGAGTTTTAATCGATTAAAACCTATGTTTTATCAGTTAAAATAACTTGAAAAGTTTTATAAGAAAGTTTGCAGTATTTCAATCGATTAAAACGCGAAAGAATCGATTGAATTAACTTAGAAGATTTTTTGTAAAGTGTTTTAACTAATATAAACGTTGTAGTATCAGCTATAACAAATCTGTTAAAGAATCAAGAACGTATTAATGGATTGAAAGGACTTTTAACAGATTAAAACGGCTATTTCAACAGATTGAAACAAACTTTTAACAGATTAATTAATGCAGCAGTTTTTGAAAATATCATATAAAAACAGTTTGGCTTGAACTTTTTTAACAGAGATTGAACATCAGTTTTATACATCCTTAAGCAATCATTCAAGCAAACTTTTGCACTTTTTTAAGGAAGATTCGCAACAATTTTTTAGAAGTTCTTTTGAAAATCTTTCTTGAGGCAACTTGCATTCTTTTGAAGAAGAAACTCTCTGCAGATTTGGATTAACTGGTTTGAGCTTTCTAGTTTCTTCTTTGTCACTTCTTTTTCATTCTTTTGTATTGTGTTGTGCCTGGAATTTGGGCACAAGTTTCTCTAGCACTGGAAGTTGGTTGTAGAGGTTATCAAGAACTGGAATTTGGTTCTTGGTGAGAGGTTAGGTGTTGGTGCCTGGAATTTGGGCACTGGTTTCTCTGCAGTTGGAATTTGGTTGTAGAGGTTATCAAGAGCTGGAATTTGGTTCTTGGTGGAGAGGTTGAGTGCAGGAACTGGAATTTGGTTCTTGTGATAGATTAGGTGTAAGATTGTTGAATCTGTAAAACATTTAATCTAGTAGAACCCAGCTGGAATTTGGCTGGAGACTGGACGTAGCCCTGGTATTGGGTGAACCAAGTATAAAATACCGGTGATATCTTTCTTAACCTTTCTCTCCTTTAAATTCAGTTGCTGCACTTATTTTGATTGATTGCTTTGCGATTCAAGAATAGATCAATAAACTTAATTTTCGAATTAGATAATCTGTTATTTGCGAAAAACTTTCAAAGATCAATTCACCCCCCCTCTTGATCTAAAACTACTTTTCTAACAATTGGCATCGGAGCGAGGTGCTTGAAAGTTATTCAAGTTTCTTCGATCCATGGTCGAAAGCAGATTACCGTTTTCTGAGGGGCTTCTATTAACGAGACCTCCACTATTCTGTGGAACAGATTATCCTTTTGGAAAATTAGGATGAAAATCTTTATTGAATCCATTGATAGAAATGTTTGGGATGTTATTTCTAATGGTCCTTTAATTACGAGGAAAGAATGGTCCAGCTTAAATGATGAAGAGAAGAAGAAAGTTCAAAGTGATTGCATTGCAAAAATATAATTACTTCGCACTTAACATGGATGAATTTTTCAAGGTATCCCAGATGCAAATCTGCCAAAGAGATGTGGGATGTTCTTGAGGTCACCCATGAAGGGACAAGCAGATGTAAAAAGAGCCGTAAAGCATACTCTAATAAGAGAATATGAGCCGTTCAAGATGCAGATCTGGTGAAAGCATTGCGAGATGTGCAGAAATGATTCACTCACATCATTAACCATCTAATGGGCCTAGGTAAGACTTTTGATAAAGAAGAACTGAATATTAAAGTTTTGAAATGTCTTGACAGTGTCTTGGCGACCAAAAGTCACGAGCAATTTCAGAATCAAAAGATCTGTCCAGCTATGACAACAGACTTCTCTATTTGGAAAACTTAGAGAACATGAAATGGAAATCACAAGATTTAATGAACAAGAAGTCTCTGAGAAGAAAAAGCAAGTATAGCACTTAAAGTTGAAGAAAATCAAGAATCGAGAGGAAGAAAGTGAGAACCTTGGACGACTTGTTAGGAAATTCAACAAGTTTCTCAAGAAAAAGATCCAAGACAAGGAATGACATAAGAGGTATGAGAAAAGAACTGATTCTTCTAACTTTAAATGTTATGGCTGTGGCAAGCAGGGCCATGTCAGGATGGAATGCCCAGAAAGAAACAAACAAAGTGACAAGAAAGAAGAGAAAGCCAAAAGAAGAGCCTATATAGCTTGGGATGACAATGACACTTCATCAACAGATAATTCTGATAATGAAGAAGTCAACCTATGTCTAATGGCAAGTCAAAATCCACAATCCAGCAATGTAAGTTCTAGTTCCTCTTCAAATTTAGTGAATTATGATGCATTGCAAGAAGCATTTAATGAAATGCATGAAGAGGCTAAGAAACTTCAAAAAGAAAATGATAGATTAAAAGGGCTAAATAATTGGCTAGTAAATAAAGTTGATTCTCTGGAAAAAAGAATTCTTGAAGATGAAAATGATTGTGATTTCTTGAAATTAATTCATGCTAATTCTGATTGTGCTTGTAATAAACCATGTAATAACTGTTCGTAATTACAAAAGAAGATTGATTTTTTTATCTCAAAGCTGTTTCAAGATTCACACAAGGGCAAGCCAATCTTGATGTTTTACTTGGGTCTCAAAAATTGATTTTTGACAAATCTGGAATAGGATTTAAATCTAGATCCAGGAAAACAAACACAAATAGGAAATCATACTCGTAATCAAATGTTTCTACCTGCATGAAGAAAGGTCACTCGGTCAAATATTGTAGAATAAAAAAGTATGCTATTCCTAAAGGAAGAATGAAATGGGTTCCAAAAATTAATTCATTTCAAATAACCTGATCAGGACCCAATAACTATAAAGGGTACCAGAAAAATTCTTAATTTGTTTTGCAGGGACAAAGACTGGGAATCCCTTGGAGTTCAGAGCTGCGAATCAGGTTCTGTTTTTCCTAAACTGATTGTTTTAATTGATATAAACCAGTATTAATCGATTAAAATAACTTACAGAAGATATTAGTAAATCTGTCCGTATAATTTTAATCGATTGAAATGCGAATTAATCGATTAAAATGTTCTCAGGATTTGAGTTTAACTGTTTTAATCGATTAAAAAGAATTTATATCAACTAAAAATGTTAAGACATAAAATTTAATCGATTCCTTTTCGTTTTAATCAATTTAAATTCTGGTATCATCTTCTAAATCTCTTCCAGTACATAAACAATCGATTCTTTTAAGTATTAATCGATCATTTTTACTATTGCATTTTAAAACCAAATATTAAAGATCAAATTAATAGGATAATTTGTTGTTTAATTAATTTGTTCCTGAAAAATCATTTTTATAACATCCAAATGAAATTTGGTCAGCAAAACAGAGTCAGAAACCCAAGGTTTTATGATAATCAGAATCTGCATAATATGTTTAAAATTTCTTTGACCGAGTCAAACATATTCCAAATAGCTGCAGTACCCACTGTCCTGAATCATCAAACCAGGAAGTATGAACAGATAACTTGAACACACGTTTACATTAGATTTCTGGATATTACCTAGCAATATATTTGGAATAATTTTGGGCATGCATTAGTTCAAGTCTCTTGGTGAAATTCATTGAAATTATGCAACTTTGATAATTCGTATTAATCATCAAAGTCACGAGGTGTCACTGTAAGGAAACCAATCTGAGACAGCAATTCAAGAATTGAATGAAAAGCTAAAAGTGCCACAGGGAATGTGTGTTTTATGGTCAGTTCAGGGATCAATTTTATACTGATAATCTGGCATCCTTAACAACAAACCAACAAGAGGATCTTTCAGTGATTCTAAAGGAATTTCGGATGTTTGGAACCAACATAACTGTCTTCCCTCAATGAAGGCAAATTTCGTGACAAATACGATGCTTTTTGATGCCCATGATAATAGTGATGTATGAAATATGTATGGATATGGTTATTGACCGGGAAGTCCTGGATTGCTGTCATCACTAGTTCTGTTTTGTATACATATGTTCCAGTATATGATACCACTGGAAACAACAAAGTTGAAGAAAATGACTGATCCATTTGAAGGGAAGAATAACAACACGCTATCATTTTCCTTCTTACTACATTGAGAATGTAGTTATTTGCTTGGATGGCGATAACTGCAGGGTTCATAATAGGAAAAACAGCTGTTGGTGTCTCAATGGTTGATAAAGCAAAATTGGTTTCAACAAAAAGTGAAGCCTATGGCCTTTTAAAATTGGTTGGGGATCAAATGGCTGAGTCATGAATTTTGATATCTGACACAAATAATCAGGGAAGTATGGATAAAAAGGGTCCCTTCTTACCTTATCTCTTATATCTTATTGCTTTTTTTTATGCTTATTTTTCTGGGTCTGTAATATTACTGGTTATATACCAGGCACATTTGCTTTAACTCTGACTGATATAATATAGGTGTTAATTTGGATGAAACTAACATAGATAGAATTAGATCATAGATCCCTGAGAATTTTAATTCTGATATTGTTGGATCTATTAGTGAAAAGATAATCAATATAGTTGATATTGTTGCTAAACACCTTTCTAGATAATCAGTTCACAACATATCCACTAAATTATATATAAGAAATTCACATCAGATATGTCATAGTTTTCAAATCTGAATGTTTTAATCAATAAAAACATCTTTTAAATCGATTAAATGAATTTATATAACATTTTTCATTAATGTTTTAATCGATTAAAAGTCGAAATAATCGATTAATTGCACTAAAGTTTCAAGTTTTCAAATTCTTAAATGTTTTAATTGATTAAACCTTTCTTTCAATCGATTAAAATCATTACCAAGAACATTTTAATCGATTATGTCCTGTTTCTAATCGATTTTTATTCTGGAAAGAAAAATTAAAGGCTTTAGTTAATGGTTGTT
This sequence comes from Sphenostylis stenocarpa, assembly GCA_963425845.1. Lineage (NCBI taxonomy): Eukaryota > Viridiplantae > Streptophyta > Magnoliopsida > Fabales > Fabaceae > Sphenostylis > Sphenostylis stenocarpa. The sequence goes on along the minus strand of OY731400.1, from coordinate 63,583,457 downwards.
CCTGTAACATGCTACTAAAGTGTGATTCCCTTATCTTTACACGTGTTAATTGTATTCATTACAAACGTGTTAATGAAGATAAGTTTGAATCAACTTTAATTGATCTTTACATGAGTAAAGTATTGATTTCTTTTTATTTTCAAAAACTCAAACTGTTGAAAACCTTTGCATTTCATTATTTCTCTTCTGTTCCCTATTTTTTGATGAAGTCAAAAGGGGGAGAAATAGTTGCTTTACTTTAGGATCAATTTAGAGAAATAAATCTCACATTAAGGAAGCATCATTTTAGGGGGAGAAATAAGTTTTAGGGGGAGAAATAGGACATTAATACATTTTTTAATTTCTCACTAATCTGTATGATCAAGTGACTTCTCTTGTAGAGTTTTGTTTTTCAAAATGGTGTTTGTCTTCATCAAATAGGGGGAGACTGAAATTGATGAAGATCTTAGTGAAATACTTTGGCAAAGATCTCATTGATTTGATGAAGTCAAAGATGAAGTCAAAAGTCTACTTTGCAGTGGTCAACAAGTCACTCAGATAAAAGAGTTAGAGGATTAGTGTGTCTAACAGAATGCTTAGGTAAAACCACTTTATCTTTTCTGCTGCATGAAGTTTCTTCATTTAAATGATTTTGCAAAATGCCTCTAAAATCGTTTTAAACAATTAAAAACAAAGCATTTTGACAAAAGCTTTCTTAATAATGTTTTTAACTGATATAGTTTTGAAAGAATCGATTAAAATCAATTAGAATGTTCAAAGAAGTGTTTTTACAGTATTTTAATCGATACAAATTGTTTTTAATCGATTAAAACTATTTAGAACTCATTATGATCGATCAAAATACAAATATGACCGATCAGAATCAGATGTGATTGATCATATTTGAATTATGAGCGATCAGAACTTTTTCAATCGATTAAAACACGTTTCAATCGATTCGATTAAAACACGTTTCAATCGATTAAAATCACTTAAAGGGTCAGGATGATCGATCAGAATGCAGTTATGACCGATCAGAGTTTGTTATGATCGATCAGAATGCAGTTATGACCGATCAGAGTTTGTTATGATCGATCATAATTGAATTATGACCGATCAGATCTGTTTCAATCGATTAAAACGCATTTCAATCGATTAAAACAACTTGGAAAAATTTTGTACAGAGTTTTAATCGATTAAAACCTATGGTTTATCAGTTAAAATAACTTGAAAAATTTTATAAGAAAGTTTGCAGTATTTCAATCGATTAAAACGCATTTCAACCGATTAAAACAACTTGGAAAAATTTTGTATAGAGTTTTAATCGATTAAAACCTATGTTTTATCAGTTAAAATAACTTGAAAAGTTTTATAAGAAAGTTTGCAGTATTTCAATCGATTAAAACGCGAAAGAATCGATTGAATTAACTTAGAAGATTTTTTGTAAAGTGTTTTAACTGATATAAACGTTGTAGTATCAGCTATAACAAATCTGTTAAAGAATCAAGAACGTATTAATGGATTGAAAGGACTTTTAACAGATTAAAACGACTATTTCAACAGATTGAAACAAACTTTTAACAGATTAATTAATGCAGCAGTTTTTGAAAATATCATATAAAAACAGTTTGGCTTGAACTTTTTTAACAGAGATTGAACATCAGTTTTATACATCCTTAAGCAATCATTCAAGCAAACTTTTGCACTTTTTTAAGGAAGATTCGCAACAATTTTTTAGAAGTTCTTTTGAAAATCTTTCTTGAGGCAACTTGCATTCTTTTGAAGAAGAAACTCTCTGCAGATTTGGATTAACTGGTTTGAGCTTTCTAGTTTCTTCTTTGTCACTTCTTTTTCATTCTTTTGTATTGTGTTGTGCCTGGAATTTGGGCACAAGTTTCTCTGCAGCTGGAAGTTGGTTGTAGAGGTTATCAAGAACTGGAATTTGGTTCTTGGTGAGAGGTTAGGTGTTGGTGCCTGGAATTTGGGCACTGGTTTCTCTGCAGCTGGAATTTGGTTGTAGAGGTTATCAAGAGCTGGAATTTGGTTCTTGGTGGAGAGGTTGAGTGCAGGAACTGGAATTTGGTTCTTGTGATAGATTAGGTGTAAGATTGTTGAATCTGTAAAACATTTAATCTAGTGGAACCCAGCTGGAATTTGGCTGGAGACTGGACGTAGCCCTGGTATTGGGTGAACCAAGTATAAAATACCTAGGTGATATCTTTCTTAACCTTTCTCTCCTTTAAATTCAGTTGCTGCGCTTATTTTGATTGATTGCTTTGCGATTCAAGAATAGATCAGTAAACTTAATTTTCGAATTAGATAATCTGTTATTTGCGAAAAACTTTCAAAGATCAATTCACCCCCCCTCTTGATCTAAAACTACTTTTCTAACACATTCCTCAATACCATGTGAAGAGGATAGGGCATTCGCATGCCATACACAGGAAGTCAAAAAAGGAAATACATACAAATTTTAACCAACCTATGCGCTTTGAAACATTGCATTGAGGAATGTACACTGTCTAGATGAAATAAATAAAATTGTTTGTTTTCATCATCTCTTCAAACGTCTATTGCATTCATAAATTGCATTCACTCTCACTTTAATAAGATAATAAAAAGAAAGGATTAATTGATGTGCTTCCCACGAATCGGAATAAGATGAAGAGCAAACATTTTGTCATCAAGTTTTTCCAACGGTTGATCCGCCTAAGGAGGATAATAAGCCTCAACCGTTGGTCATCTGAGTAAATAAGGAAAAGGGGGCAAAGATGCCATTATATTTTGTTCACGCCTTGAATCGAATAAGGTTGCACCATGAAGATACACATGAACATCGTCCATCATTGAAGATATCTCCAACATAGCTGGCATTGGGGGCACAACAAGAAATGAAAAATCTACACCCCCAGGAGCTATAAGACAATGCTCCTAAGAATAAAGAAAAAATAATAAAACCGAAGAAAAACATAATCCAAAGAGGAAACTGAGTAGACTTTGGATTCACGACGCTAAGGCAGTTCTCTCAACGCTCTGCCAAAGAGACAAACTCAGGGTAGGCGACAAGCTAGTCACAGTTTGAGCTAGAGACGACATTCAGATCAGCAAGTCGTTTGCCCTACCTCGAATGGATGCGGCTGAAGAAGACCTTTGAAATATCTTTTGCCAATATGAAAAGACTTCCCCAACAATATGAAGGTGACCCACATGATGAGAAAATATGGATATCGCCCAAACCAAGGGCTCATTAGAAACTCTCAAGGAATAAGGGAGCCACCAAATTTTAAAGACAATCCTTTAAAGCATTATCCTACTACATGGAGAAAAGGGAAGTCTCCCCTCTGCAGCTCGAATCATATTTTCCTAAACAAAGGGGTTCAAGCGTCAAAAGCGACTTTAGTCATTAGGTGTTCTCCTTCTTATTCTTAGGGTTTGTAAATCCAATGACTATTAGAGATTACTCCTCGGGGCTAGCCCGACCCCCGAGCATTGTAGGGCACACATTTCCCTATTAATTACAAAAAATGTCATTCTTACTATCTGCTTCTCTTCTTACTATTAATGTCTAAACCTCATTAATAACCATGTTTAAGCAAACGTTTTCAAAAGTGCGTCAAAGTAATCAAAATGCACCATTAACCAAAATAAAAGTCAAATCCATCATCACTGATTGACTAGAAACACAAAATAAAGTTTATCTCTTCATAAATAAAGTCGTGTTTCGCCAATGTTGTGCAAAAAGAAAACAAAAATTAAAAGAAGCCCATAAAAGCTAAAGACCAAAAAAAAAAAAGAGGCAAGGTACCCGGTAGGAAACCCATTAAGGGGGCTACGCAAAAGTTAGGGTAAACCCGCTAGGAAACCCGAACAACCATAAAGGGTAGCCTAGGCAAAAACTAGGGTTACAAAATAAAGTCCGCTAGGTTTCCCAAAGTAACAAAAAAGAAACCTAGACAAAAGTTAGGACAAAACAAAACACAACATCCTAAGCTGAAAACCCAAAGGGCAGACTAGGGAAGTCGATCAGTCATAGCAAGCGCCATAGAATAAAACACCACTCCATAAACAAAACGTTTGTTTAAACTAGCCTAAACACTCTAACCAACCTTGGCTAGCCGTGCTTACAAAAACCATTTTTTGTCAAAATAAAACAATTATAAAACACAAGCCTTTGAATTAAATATCCTCTTCTTTCTCTTCTCTTGACCCTTACTACTACATCATTTTAGTAATTAGTAGGGAAATGTGGAGATAATAATCAATAGAAGGATTGACATCCCCAAGGAAAGGGAGGGGCGCACTAACATGGCAAAGTCGCTCTACAATTAAACACAATCATTCTTCGGTCATGAAAAAATCGAGACGGCAAAATTGGTACAGCCTATCCCTGTCGACGAAAGCACATAACGTCAGAAGCTCATCAGAAGTAAAAGCACATTGGTTAATCCTTTTGAAAAATTAATTGAAATAGTATTATAGGATGCATATCGCGAACATTGCATGCATATGATAGGCTCCTATCTCTCAAAAAAAGAAGAGAAAGAAAAATACAATAAAAAGAATAATGCCTGCTAGGATATTCTTAGGCAAAAGTTAGGGTAGCCCGCTAGATCGAAAACCCGCAAAGGGCGGTCTAGGCAAAAGTTAGGGCATTCATAAAAAAGGAAAAAGCCTGCTAAGATATCCTAGGCAAAAATTAAGGCATCCCGCTAGACCGAAAACCCCAAAAGGGCGGTCTAGGCAAAAGATAGGGCTAAACCAAAAAATGAACAAAAGAGAGGGGTCCTTCATCATAATCATAAGAAGTCCAGCAGGAGAATGCCAATCACTTTTCCAGATGCACCAATCAAAAAGAATAGATTGCATTTAGGGCATCCACACACGAGTAGTCGCACAAAACGACTTTATCAATGTCAAAAATAAAAAAATAAAAATCACTTCAAATAAAAAACAAAAACGAAAAGCATTCATGCATATAAGGAGACTAGCTCCATGTTTGTGATTGAAAACAGGATCACTGAGACTGAGTCTCCAAATAATGCCCTCAAGAAAACGGAGCAAGTCGTCAATCAAGCGACTCAGCAGAATAAGAGCTTCTGAAAATCAAGAGCTCCAGCTACCATCCTTCTACCCATAAAAGAAGGCACAAGAAAGTAATAAGTCTCCCAACATTGCTCTCCCTCAAGAAAGAAGAGCGAGTTGTCATAAGAAGCTCCAAGAAGTCAAAGCTCCAATCATCACCCAATAAAAGAGGGCACAATCATCAGACATCATAAAAGAAAAACCGACGGAAAGGCTTAGTCATCCCCAAGAGGACCACTGCCTACTCCGAAGGCAAAACAAAAATACTCCTCATGGCTCAACATTACCACCACATGAGTCATCGAGCACACTCACCCAAAGTTTCCTCCACACTCCCCAATGGAGAATAAAGGTTTCAAGAGCCCATCACTACTACAAAATATACTTTCTACGTCGTTATTTAACGTCGGTTATAGCTGAGACGACGTAGAAAGTACTTTCCACGTCGGTTCTCAGATGAACCGACGTTGAAATTGAATATTAAACACATTCTACGTCGGTTCTTAGTCAACCGACGTAGAAAGTACTTTCTACGTCGGTTCCCATATGAACCGACGTTGAAAGTCTTTTTTTATTTTTATTTTTTACTTATTGACACTTTCCACGTCGGTTCAGGGAACAACCGACGTGGAAAGTCTTTTTTTATTATTTTTTTTCAGCCAAAAACTCACACTTTAGACAGCGGTTATAAGGGAACCGCTATCTAATATACACTTTAGATAGCGGTTATAAGGGAACCGCTATCTAATATACACTTTAGATAGCGGTTATAATGGAACCGCTATCTAATATACACTTTAGATAGCGGTTATAAGGGAACCGCTATCTAATATACACTTTAAATAGCGGTTATAAGGGAATCGCTATCTAATATACACTTTAGATAGCGGTTATAAGGGAACCGCTATTATATCCTCTCAATTATGATCGATCATTTCAAGTTATGATCGATCAGAATCTTATTTCGCTCGAGCGAGAGTAGTGTCGCTCAAGCGAAATACAACCCGAAAATGCTAATTTTGTGCAGGGGGCGTTTCGCTCGAGCGAGAAGAGTGTCGCTCAAGCGAAATACATTTTAGATAGCGGTTACACAGGAACCATTCTTAAAAGATCACTTAGATAGCGGTTAACCTGGAACCGCTATTATATTGTTTCAATTATAATCGATCAGAATGCAGTTATGACCGATCAGAACTATTTTAATCGATTAAATCTCTTTCCAATCGATTAAAACAATTTCTGCACAGCGTTTTAATCGATTAAAACGTATTTTTATCAGTTAAAATTACTTGAAAAGTTTTACGCGAAAGTTTTGCAGTATTTCAATCGATTGAATCACGAAACAATCGATTAAATCAACTTAGAAGATTTTTTGTAAAGTGTTTTAATTGATATAAACGTTGTCGTATCAGTTAAAACAAATCTGTTAAAGAATCAAGAACGTATTAATGGATTAAAAGAAGTTTTAACAGATTAAAACTGCATTTTTAGCAGATTAAAAGAATCTTTTAACAGATTAATTAAACCAGCAGTTTTGAAAATCTTCTATAAAAACAGTTTGGCTTGAACTTTTTTAACATACATTGAATATATCATCTTTTACACATCCTTGAGCAATCAATCAATCGCTAATTGCGACCGAATTAAAGTGGGGGTTGGCTCGAGGTTAGAGTTCGACGTCACTAGGGTATGCGTTAGGGTTCGAGCTCCGCTGGGTTTGCGTTGGGTTTCACAGCATGACAATTGGGTTTGGCTTGACATTGGGGTTCGATGTCGCCAGAGTTGGGGTTCGGCCTCGAGTTCGTCGAGGTTGAGGCTGGGGTTGAGATTCGAAGTTGCTTGGGTTTTGATTGGGTGTTTTGGTCACTCAGATTTGAGATTCAAGGTCACTGGGTTGGATTTCAAGCTTGAGGTCAGGTCATGCATGTTGGGTTAAAAAATTTTGGAGGATTATCAGTGCGAAGAAGATGAAAGTTGGGAGGGTAACAGAGAGGGAGTGAAAATTAGATACTAATTAGAATAATTAAAAAAATTAAAAAATTAAATTAAATAATAAAAAAGTAAATTAAAAAATAAAGTGGTTGAAATAGTAACTGATTTATTGTGACCGAAAATTTAGTTACTATTTCAGTTACTAAATTAAAAAATAATAATTTGGTTATTGATTCAGTCACTAATATAGTAACTAACTTTTTCAGTCACTGATTTCGGTTACTATTTGACATTTTTCTAGTAGTGATATTTACACGGATATATATTTATTTGTATATAAATATAATTTATTTGTAAGTTATTATCAAAAAATTCAACTAGTTTAGTGGTTGGAGTATCGACCTCCAACTCTAAAGTACTTGGGTTCGAATCCCGCCAATGACAATTCTCTTAAAAATTAAAAAACTTCTAAAAAATATAATATAAAGAGATGGAGGACCTAATAAAAATATAATATGAAGAGAGGGAGACTTCTAGATAATTAAAAGGGGGTAAAGGGGTTGTAAATAAATAAAAATTATTAATTTAAAAAATCATACTTTCAACGTCGGTTTATTAGAACCGACGTTGAAAGTTACGACTTTCAACGTCGCCTGATACAACGTCGGTTGTTAAACCGACGTTGAAAGCCTTCCAGAACCGACGTTGAAAGCTTTATTTGTAGTAGTGCATCATCATCAACAGTTAAAAGATTCCAAACTAACAAGGACTCAACAAAAAGGAAAAAAAGTAGAAAACTCTTGCAGAGGATGTCCAAAAGAAGAGGCAACAACAGAGAAAGCCGAATAAAAATCCTCAAGTGGATCGCCAAAAAATTCTACAAAAAGGAATCAGAAATTCCCATCCCCTAGTGGAATAAGAGCTTCACGAGTATAACTCGCATCAACATCAAGGAGCCAAGGCTCCATTCCTAGAAAAGAAAAAATAGATCCCTAGGAAGTCAACTAATTCCCTGGTGGATCACTAAAGAAATAAAACGTCATCCCTAGTGGACCTCCCCCAAAAAGAAGGGAAAAAGCCAGCGTAATAAAAAGAGACTAAAAAGTAAAAAGGCTTACGCATTATCCCCATAAAAAATCCAAATTTCAAAATCGCGATAAAAAAGAGTTAAATCGCGAAAAAAAGGCGAAATCAAAACCACTGCAGCAAAATAAAGAGCTTCAAGGAAAATAGCTCTAACCTTCTACACCAATAAACAAAGGTACACCAGAAAAAGCCAACGGAAAGACTTGATCATCCCCAGCGGAATAAGAGCATAGGCAAAACCAGCTCAAAACAACAACATCCAACAAGGAGTCAAAAACTCCATTTCTCCCTCAGGGGGCAAATCAAAATTAGATCCCCGGGAAGGAAACCAATTCCCCGGTGGATCAATCAAAAAGAAAGATCATCCCCAGTGAGCCTATTGCAAAGGAAAGACTTCAAGTTCATTCTCAGAATGTCATATGCATAGGCAAGACCTGCCAAGCAAGAGCTAGCATCCTCATAAGGGAATATCAGCCTGGTAAGAGGCAAAACAAACGTAGCCAAAAGTCTTCACTTCCGATGAAGAATCTGCCTACTCAGAGGCATTACCAGAAACTCAATGGAGTATCTGCCTACTTAAGAGGCCTCACCAAGATCAACAAATCCCCAATGGATTCCTGCCTAAATAAGAGGCAACCAACAAAGAATCTCCGGCAAGACCGGATGGCTAAACAAGAAAAGCCAAAAAACAAAAAAATCCCCGACAACCAGCAAAGTCGGATGATCACTACCAAAAAGATCAAAAACAAAGAATCCCCAGCAATCAACAAGATCGATGAACACAAACAAAATCCCCGGCACAGACCGGATGACAATTCCCGGAAAAGACAAACAAAAACAAAAGAAAGCACATCTCAACACACGGCGCATGAGCTAGAGCAGTAAGTCGCCACCATCGCCAAAGGGTCAGCCACCGCAAGAAGGGGTATCCAGAGGCACATAACCAGACGAGGGTTCATACTCGTCAGCCAAGGGGTCAGCTACTGCGTCAAAGGAGCATCCCAAGGTCTCACACCGGCGCATGAGCCACCCGAGCAGTAAGCCGCCACCACCACCGGTCCTACGCAGTGGACTGTACCAGCCTGATAGGGGGTTTATACCTATCAACCAGCACACATAAACGCCCGCTAGGCGCATGAGCTACCCGACCAGTAAGCCGCCAGTACCACCCTGATGGGGGGTTCATACCCATCCAGTCCCATACAACAGACTGCAACTACTAGCCTGATGGGGGGTTTATACCCATCCAGTCCCACACAACGGACTATAACTACTAGCCTGATGGGGGGTTTATACCTATCAACCAAAGGATCGGCTACCGTCAGAAGGAGTATCCTGAGGTTCAACCATGTGTCCACCGAAGGGATCGACTACCGTCAGAAGGAGTATCCCGGAAGTGCACAAATACGCAATTTTCCCCAAAAGATCATCCGCCGCAAAGACGAAACATCTGAAGGGCAACCGGGCAAGAGGGTCAACTCCTTTACCTTCCTGTCAATCTGTCTGGCACAACAGACCAACAGTTGACTAGTCAGGTAAAGGGGGGGCAGCTGTAGACCCCAAATCTTGCCCGGCCTCCAAATAAAGACCAGAAGACCTCCTATTTGAAGATGGACGAAGCCTAACAAGCCATTAGGAGAGACTATTAGGCCCCATACTAGGATAGGAGGGAGTTTCTGTACGAAAAAATAAGTTTTCTCGTTTTGTTGGGACGAGAGCGCCCTCTGGATTTCCCAGACCGCCGCCTCGCCTCACGCAAGTGGCGAGACCGCCGTCTCGCTTGACGAGACGGCGGTCTCGCCGCGCTTGGCAGGTCGAGACGGCGGTCTCGACCCTGTCAGACGAGACCGGCGATCTCGCCACCTGACAGCGCGAAAACCTATAAATAGGGGTCCTCCCCCCCTCATTTCCAGACACCACAAGCTTTAGCTCTCCCTTCTCTCTAAAAACTTCTCTCTAGAATCCCTCTGACGCATTTTCGGAGCTTCTGAGTGCTTTTGTGAGCATTTTTCGGCGTCTAGAAGAGTTTCCAGCGTCGTGTAGAGTGAAGGGAGTTTATCCGGCTTCCCAAAAACTGAGGAAACCTCCCGCAACAAGACGGAGTTCACTCATCCACACAAAGGAGACTTCCTATACATCGATAAAGCTCGCCCAACATAACAAATGAAGGCCAAGAGGACTTCCTATATGAAGATAAAGCTTCAACGGACACACATCGGCATCAATCTATGTCCGAAAAAGGAAAGGAAAGCTTCTCGGGAGTCCAGGAACGCGGAGACAGGCCAAAGCAGTTTGGGACCACCATCCCAAACACAACAGGTGGTCCCAAACACAACAGGTGGTCCCAAATGCAACAGGTGGTCCCAAACGCAATAGGTGGTCCCAAACGCGACAGGTGGTCCCAAACGCAATAGGTGGTCCCAAACGCGACAGGTGGTCCCAAACGCGACAGGTGGTCCCAAACGCAACAGGTGGTCCCAAACGCGACAGGTGGTCCCAAACGCAACAGGTGGTCCCAAACGCAACAGGTGGTCCCAAACGCGACAGGTGGTCCCAAACGCAACAGGTGGTCCCAAACGCAACAGGTGGTCCCGAACACAACAGGTGGTCCTGAAACGCGAAAACTGGCCAAAACAGGTTGAGATGGCCGTCCCAAGTTGGGACGGCCGTCCCAACCTCTTAAATTCAGTTGGGACGCGCGTCCCGAAGTTGGGACGGCCGTCCCAAGGCCAATTTAAGTGGGACGGCCGTCCCGGACCCCCAGGTGGTCCCGCTCTGTGTAAAAATGCCATTTGGGACGGCCATCCCAGTCCAGACGGCCGTCCCAACCCAGACGGCCGTCCCAAAGTGCGCCAGCTGTGAAAACTATAAATAGGAGGCTCATTTGCCACTTTTTCACACCCCAGACATCCCAGAGAGCTCTGAAACACTTTCTAAAACTCAGAGCACTTGTCTATTTCTCTCCCTTTCTCGAATGATCTTTCCGATTGCCTTAAATAGGTAACAATCGGTTAAGGAATTATATTCCGGCATTTGATTCTTCTTTAAATTTTTAGTGGAGTCGATCTTGTATTGGTGAGGAGAGTCTGTGTAGAGAGAGGGGTTGCCAAAACGCATCCTCACAGTTGGAGATTCTCAATACAAAGCTTGCTACGGAGGTTCTTTTCAATTCTCTTCTCTTTTATTGCTTTATTTATTGTTTTATTTAGCTTTATTTATTGTTTATGCCATGTAGAATAAAATCATGTAGATAGCTATTTTAATATCTCTTTTATTGCTTTATTTAGCTTTATTCATCATTTTATGCATGCAATATAGAATAAAATCATGTAGATAGCCATTTAATATTATGTAATAAAATAGGGTAATCGCCTAATTTCTCGTAGTCTTTACTTAAATGAATTAATCTGTCATAGGGAACCCGAAAGGGGCGTTGTGGGGTGCTAACACCTTCCCCACACGTAACTAACTCCCTTACCTAACTCTGGTTATAATGGCCAAGTCTGTTTTTTATTAAAATCAATGCCTTTTCATCCTTTTCCAATGTTTATGGTCAAAATATTGGTGGCGACTCCATAAGAACCCCTTTTTCGAAAACCTTGCTTTTTCAATGTTGAAGCAATGAACATATTTTAAAACAAATACGCGAGTCTAAACCATCTTTTCGCGACCGCTCGCATAAACGTTTCCAAAGACGTCCTCAAGACGTCGAAAGGGGACGGCGGCGACAGATGGTGACTCCACTGGGGAAGCTAGAGAGTTGATCCCATTTAGTGACGGATAAATTCAAACTAAGCAAAGATTTGAAATTACACCTTTACCCTTCTGTATGTTTTTATTGTATGGCTTTAAATAACTGCTGTATGATTATTTCTGCAATTGTTTGAAATATAAATTGCACACAAAAACCCTTGCACACAACAGTCCCTCTATACCCGGGGGCAAGAGTGAATATCTATAGGGAGTGGGTGGCAGATACGATCAGTTAGTTGGCACACGGGGCTACTACCATTGTCGGAAAACCACCAACTCAAGGTGATAACTCTCTTCTTTAGGTCTAAGGGTGTCGCCACGGAGTTCCGTGCATGACCCGAGGATTGAGAGATTGAGAGGTCCCTATAATGGGGGCACCTTGGGGACCTTTGGCCTGGTGAGAACAGTTAGAACCACCTAAACCAAGCACGTTTCTGCAAGAAAACCCTACCTCGTGATTAAATAAGCGTGGCTCTGCTCGTGGATGTGTGAATTATGTGTGCATTCGTTTGTTGCATTTGTATTGATGCATTAGCATAGGGTAATCATACAACAGACAAAAAATGAAAAACCCTAAAAATCATAAAAAAATATAAAAACATTAAGGTCATAAAAATACCTTTTTACAAAATTCTTGGCAAAGTCGTATCATTCATACCACATCATCCAATAAGTGGTAAAACCAAGAGAGAAAACCAATGCATTAAGAAAAGTATGCATAAACATCATCATAATAAAATCTCTCATACATAAACACATTCGTCCTAGGGCATATTTATTCCACGCTAATCATCTAAAATAAAAAATTATAATAAGAGTCATTAAAATCATTTAGAAGGTGGCTAGTCTTCCTCCCGTCCTCACTCGTGCTCAAAAAGCTAAGAAGATGGAGCAACTAGAAGAACAAAACCGAAAGCTCACCGCTGAGCTTAATATGCTGAAAGAACAAATGACTCAAATGTTAGATATGATGCATCAACAGAATCTTCATCAAGAGGGTCCTCAGAATGGACAAGCCTCTCACCAAGAAGAAGAAGAGGAAACTCAGAGTGAGCATGACCCATCTGATACAAGAGCAGTACATATTCATGCTCCTAAAATATCAAAACAACAAATCATTGCTCTTGAAGAGAGACTGAGAGCCATGGAAGGACATAACTTTGATATAAGAGAGGCGGCTGATATGTGCCTCGTCAAAAATATCCAATTCCCTAACAAATTCAAAACTCCAGATTTCCCAAAATACATGGGAACGACCTGTCCAAGAAGCCATCTTACAATGTACTGCCGTAAGATGGCTGCATATGCTGATAATGAAAAACTCCTGATCCACTGCTTTCAAGAGAGCCTGGCTGAATCAGCTTTAAACTGGTATATGCAACTAGAAGGAGGACAAATCCAAACCTGGAGACATATGGCAGATGCATTTCTTCGTCGTTATAAATACAATATTGATCTGACCCCTGAAAGAGCAGATCTACACCTATTAAGCAAGAAAGATGATGAATCCTTCAAAGCATATGCCCAAAGATGGAGGGAATTGGCAGCACAAGTGGAACCTCCTCTATCCGACAAAGAGACTACATCCATGTTCATCAATTCTCTGACGGGTCCCTATTATGACAAAATGATAGGGAGCACATCAACACTCTTCGCGGATGTAGTCATTATAGGAGAAAGAGTAGAACAAGGCCTGAAGAGCGGAAGAATTGCACAACAGAACTCCTCCAGCTCTTCTACTCAATTCGTTAAAAAGAGTTTCGAAAAAAAGAAGGAGGGAACCGTAAATGCAATCAACTTGGCCAATCCTTCTTCTTCCTCTCAGCAGACCAAGTCGCGTAGGTCAGAAAGGAAGTTCACCCCGATACCCACTTCCTATGCAAGCCTGCTGTTAAAATTAATAGATGCTAAACTCCTCGTACACATCCCTCCCAAGAAGATGGAGCCACCCTATCCAGAATGGTATAAGCCAAATGAAAAATGCAATTATCATTCGGACGCTCCAGGACATTCTGTAGATAACTGCATGGCTTTAAAGCATAAGGTCCAAGATTTAATAGACGCGGGATGGATTACCTTTGATGCATCTACTCCAAAGGTGGACGACCAGCCTCTATCAAAACCCGAATGAAAGACGGGACAACGAAGACCAGCAATTTAGGGCTCATCATTTTTACCATCTCTAAAAAAAATATATATAAATATATCAAAAGCTTCCGATGTGCTCCTCGTGATCCCTGCCCATGATCGCGAGATTTTTGGTTAATAAGGGCTTTGTAAATATTTGCATTTATCAATACAATAAGGCATTTTCCATTTCTCTTTCATTCTTTTCTCTCTCATACATCTAATAAAGGAATCTAAAACAAAGCATAACCCATACAGTCATGTCTGTGATTGAAAACTCCCCGGAAGATCTAAAAGCCGAGGACGAATGGATTGAGTTAGACAGTGAGGAGGGGACCATTTCCCCGGACATGCAAAGACTGTTAGAAAAAGAAGCGCAATCAATACAGCCCCATCAGGAAAAAACTGAGGTCATCAATTTGGGACAAGAAGATAATAAGAAAGAAGTAAATATTGGAACTCAAATTGACGATGATGTTAGAGAAAAACTAATACAACTGTTAAGAGAATATATGGACGTGTTTGCGTGGTCCTACCATGATATGCCTGGAATCGATAAAAGTATAGTGGAGCATTGATTACCATTAAAAGAGGGATTTCAGCCCGTTAAACAGAAACTCAGAAGAGTAAAACCAGAATGGTCCTTAAAAATTAAAGAAGAAGTAGAAAAACAGTTGGATGCCAATTTCCTGATCGTTTCAAAATACCCTGAATGGCTGGCAAACATTGTGCCAGTTGTCAAGAAAAATGGAAAAATCAGAGTATGCATAGATTACAGGGACTTGAACCGTGCAAGTCCGAAAGATGATTTCCCCTTACCACATATCGATATGCTCGTAGACCACACTGCTACAAATACTCTTTACTCTTTCATGGATGGATATGCAGGGTACAATAAAATCAAATTGGCCGTCGAAGACAGAGAAAAAACTTCCTTCATTACGCCATGGGGGACATTTTGTTATAGAGTAATGCCTTTTGGACTTAAGAATGCAGGGGCAACCTATCAAAGGGCTATGGTTACACTATTTCACGATATGATCCACAAAGAAGTCGAAGTATACGTGGATGATATGATTGTCAAGTCCAAAAATGAGACAGATCACCTCCTACACTTAAAGAAACTATTCAACCGGCTTCGAAAATACCAGATTAAGCTTAATCCGGCTAAATGCACGTTCGGAGTACGATCAGGAAAACTCCTTGGGTTTATCGTCAGTAAAAAAGGAATCGAGGTGGACCCTGATAAGACAAAGGCAATCATAGAGATGCCCCCGCCAAGAACAGAAAAAGAAGTCAGAGGGTTCTTAGGCCGAATAAACTACATCGCACGGTTCATTGCGCAATTAACAGATAAATGTATGCCTATCTTCAAGTTATTGCGTAAAAACCAATCGACAGTTTGGAACAACGAATGCCAACGAGCCTTCGAAAAGATCAAAATGTGCCTAACTAATCCTCCAGTACTGATACCACCTGTGGAAGGGAGACCCCTAATTCTTTACCTATCAGTACTCGACGAATCCATGGGATGTGTGCTCGGTCAACAAGATGACACTGGTAAGAAAGAACAAGCCATATATTACCTCAGTAAAAAATTTCTAAACCATGAGACCCGTTATACACCACTCGAAAAAACATGTTGTGCATTGGTGTGGGCAACTCAACGCCTTCGACAATATATGGTCAGACATACAACTTGGTTAATTTCCAAAATGGACCCAATCAAATACTTGTTTGAAAAACCCATCTTGACCGGAAGGATAGCTAGATGGCAAGTACTCCTCTCAGAATTTGATATTATTCATGTCACTCAGAAAGCTATCAAAGGCAGTCCTTTGGCAGACTACCTGGCACATGGGCCAACAGACGAATATCAATCCCTCCAAGATGATTTTCCAGATGAGCATATAATGCATATCCAACATGAAGAGCTTAAAAATGATGAATGGATCATGTTTTTCGATGGAGCTTCAAACTTACTAGGACAGGGGATCGGGGCTATTTTAATATCGCCTGAAAAGAAGCATATCCCGATAATAGCTAGATTAACCTTTGACTGTACAAACAATATGGCAGAATATGAAGCCTGTGCTCTAGGTATTCAAGCGGCCTTAGATCACGGGGTAACCAAACTCAAAGTATTCGGTGACTCATCCCTTGTTATTTACCAGCTCAAGGGTGAATGGGAAACTAGAAACTCCAAATTAATCCCTTATCTGGAGCATATCCGTAAGATGACTTCACAAATGGAAAACGTTAGTTTCGAGTATATCCCTCGGGAGGATAACCAGGTTGCGGATGCACTGGCAACATTATCATCCATGTTCGCACTAAGGCAAGAACATGAAATGCCCATCATCCAAGTCAAAAGGCACGACAAACAAGCCTTTTGTATGATGGTGGATAATGAAAAAGATAAAGCCCCTTGGTATCAGGACATAAAGCAGTACTTGACAAAGGGTGAATACCCAGAAGGAATCAATGACAATGATAAAAGGACCATTCGGAAAAGGGCTATAGGATTTATGTTGATAGGAGAAACCCTCTATAAAAAGAATTGTGATTCTACTTTGTTAAGATGCGTTAATCCCGAAGAAGCCCAGATACTGATCAAAGAAATACATGAAGGAACCTTTGGGACTCATGCACCAGGGCATATCATGGCTAGGAAAATCCTCAGAGCAGGATACTTTTGGTCCACAATGGAAAAGGACTGTTATCAATATGCTAGAAAATGTCACAAGTGTCAGATACACGCAGATAATGTACATGTTCCACCGATACCTCTCAATGTTATGGCTATCCCTTGGCCGTTCGCTATGTGGGGCATAGATGTCATCGGACCTATTGAGCCTAAGGCGTCCAATGGTCACCGATTCATTTTGGTAGCCATTGATTATTTCACTAAGTGGGTGGAAGCTGCATCTTATGCACATGTGACTAGAAAAGTAGTGGTCACCTTTGTTAAGAAAAATATCATATGTCGATACGGCATTCCACATCGTCTCATTACTGATAATGGGACCAATCTGAATAATAAAATGATGGAAGAACTATGTTATGACTTCAAAATTCAACATCATAACTCTTCTCCTTATAGGCCTAAAATGAATGGCGCAGTGGAAGCAGCCAATAAAAACATCAAGAAGATTGTTCAAAAGATGGTTAAAACCTATAAAGATTGGCATGAAAAGTTACCTTTTGCTCTTCATGGATATCGAACGTCTGTACGAACCTCAACAGGAGCCACTCCATTCTCCCTTGTATATGGAATGGAGGCCGTATTGCCAATAGAGGTCGAAATACCTTCCCTGCGAATTATTATGGAAGCAAAATTAACAGAAGCCGAATGGGTTCAAAGTCGATACGATCAATTGAACCTTATCGATGAAAAGCGGCTGAATGCCATATGCCATGGACAAGCCTATCAAAAGAAGATAAAAAAGGCTTATGATAAAAAGGTTTGCCCTCATACTTATCAAGAAGGGGATTTAGTGATAAAGAAACTGCTTCCAGCCCAGAAGGATAAAATTGGAAAATGGGCGGCAAATTATGAAGGACCCTTTGTGGTCAAACGAGCTTTCTCAGGAGGGGCACTTATTCTCACTAATATGGATGGAGAGGAGCTTCGACACCCAATCAATTCTGACGCAGTAAAGAAATATTATGCTTGAAGACATTGCTCAAGACCCGTCAGGAATGAAAATCCGCAAAGGACATTCCTGGGCAAAAGATAGGGTCCATATTCCTCGCTAGGATACGTCCTAGGCAAAAAGAAGAGGTAAAAAAAAAAAAAAAAAAAAAAAAAAGGCTAACTAAGAGCAATGGTTACTTTAGTCGAAAACCGAAAAGGCGGCTAAAGTAACATCCTTCCAGAAGCAAGCAGTCTGCATAGTCTTCACTCTGAGCTCAGGCATCTCAACTGAAGCAATTAGGAGAACCAGAGGGCAGATATCATAGACATGACTGTATAAGCCTAAACAGTACAGCCAACCCTGACCACCCATTCTTCTAAATACCTTTTGAAATCCTTCTGTAAAAGAAATAAAACTTTTGTTCATTTATCAATAAAATTCCTTTCATTTCCTTTCTCTTGACCAAATATTATGGAAATGCCTCTTTATTGATAAATCATAAATATGCGCAAAGACCTTTAATCAAAGATCAAGCATGCATCTAAAAAAAAGAAGCATAAAAATAATGAAAGAATAAATGCCTGCTAGGATATTCTTAGAAAAAAATAGGGTAGCCTGCTAGATCGGAAACCCCAAAAGAACGGTCTAGGCAAAAGATAAGGCAAAAAGCCCCTAAGATATTCTAGGCAAAAATTAAGGCAGCCCGCTCGACCGAAAACCCGTAAAGGGCAGTCTAGGCAAAAGATAGGGCTAAAACCAAGAGATGAATAAAAGAAGAGCCCAGCATCACGGAGCCCACCGGCGTATTCATAAGAAAGTCAACGGGAGAAGGCCAGTCACTTTCTAAATGCATCAAAAATAAACAAACATTAGATTGCATCTAAGACATCCACACACAAAGAAGTTGCATAATACGACTTTGTCAAAATCAATAAAAAATAAAATAAAATAATTTTTCAAATAAATAAAAATGCATATAAGGAGTATAGCCTCCATACTTGTAATTGAAAAACAGGAGGCACCAAAATCTAGTCTCCATATGAAAATCGGAGTCGCGAAAGAAAAAGGCGAAATCAAAACTACTTCAACGAGAATAAAGAAGCTTCGAAAAATAGCTTCAATAAAGGTACACAAAAGCCAATGGAAAAATCCGATCCAAGAAAGTCCTTACCCGCTACAAAGGCAAATCAAGAAGATTACCTCACGACTCGAATACATCACCGCATGAGTCATCAAGCACGCTCATTAGAGAGTCTCCACCTCGAGGAATCCATCAAAGAAAGATCACGCAAAAATCCATCAAAGAAAGCACAAGATCAAATCAATCCCCCGGTGGATCACCAAAGAGAAAAGTTTATCCCCAGCGAGCCTACCAAATGAAGGCAAAACTACAAGTTTATATCCTCAGGGAATCGCGTATAAATTCCCAAATACATATATCCCCAGTGAAAAGCAAAGTCTGCACTTCCAACAGGCTAGCAGAAAGCCAATATCCCCAAGAAACGGGAAATCAGCCTATACAAGAGGCAATCCAAAACCTGAGTCTTCACCACTATTGAAGCATATGCCTAAATCAACAGGCACAACCAAATAGAAATCACATCCCCAAATGGGTTCTTGCCTAAACAAAAGGCACAATCAACAAAAAGCTCAAATCCTCAGAGGATTTCCGCCTGACCAAGAGGCGCAACCAAACAAAATCTCACCAAGTGGATTTCCGCCTAATCAAGAGGCGCAACTAATAGAAATAAAAGGCAACCAACAAAGAATCCCCGGCAAAAGCCGGATGGCTAAAACAAGAAAAAGCCAAAATACAGAAATCCCTGGTAAAACCAGATGACTAAAACAGAAAAGTCAAAAAGAAAAATCAATTACTCCCCAGAGACGCATGACCAAAAACAGTAAGCCGTCAACTCATCTCCAAAAAACAGATGATCATAGGATTGACTACAAAAAAGTTCATCCTATAAGCCTTGTGAAAAAGGTTTATCATTCACACCGGGTGGGGGTGCATACTCACCTAAGCCTTGTGAAAAAAGGGCTTATCATTCACACCGGGTGGGGGTGTATACTCACCTAAGCCTTGAAGAATGAGGCTTATCATTCACACCGGGTGGGGGTGTATACTCACCTAAGCCTTGTGAAAAAAGGCTTATCATTCACACCGGGTGGGGGTGTATACTCACCTAAGCCTTGTGAAAAAAGGCTTATCATTCACACCGGGTGGGGGTATATACTCACCTAAGCCTTGTGAAAAAGGTTTATCATTCACACCGGGTGGGGGTGTGTACTCACCTAAGCCTTGAAGAATGAGGCTTATCATTCACACCGGGTGGGGGTGCATACTCACCTAAGCCTTGTGAAAAAGGTTTATCATTCACACCGGGTGGGGGTGTGTACTCACCTAAGCCTTGTGAAAAAGGTTTATCATTCACACCGGGTGGGGGTGCGTACTCACCTAAGCCATTATGAAAAAGGTTTATCATTCACACCGGGTGGGGGTGCATACTCACCTAAGCCTTGTGAAAAAGGTTTATCATTCACACCGGGTGGGGGTGCATACTCACCTAAGCCTTGTGAAAAAGGTTTATCATTCACACCGGGTGGGGGTGCATACTCACCTAAGCCTTGTGAAAGAGGTTTATCATTCACACCGGGTGGGGGTGTATACTCACCTAAGCCTTGTGAAAAAGGTTTATCATTCACACCGGGTGGGGGTGTATACTCACCTAAGCCTTGTGAAAAAGGCTTATCATTCACACCGGGTGGGGGTGCATACTCACCTAAGCCTTGTGAAAAAGGTTTATCATTCACACCGGGTGGGGGTGCATACTCACCTAAGCCTTGAAGAATGAGGCTTATCATTCACACCGGGTGGGGGTGCATACTCACCTAAGCCTTGAAGAATAAGGCTTATCATTCATACCAAGTGAGAGTAAGTACTCACCAAAACCTTGCAGAATAAGGTTCATACCTTGTGGGGGGTAGATACCCACAAAAGTCTAGTAAAAATACAGACTTATACCGGGTGAGGGTAAGTACTCACCAGAGCCTTATAAAAGAAGGCTCAAACCAGATAGGGGTTAGTACCTATCAAAATATTTATCATCCGGAGGATCAACAAGAAGCAGCATCCGAAGAATAACCGGGCAAAAGGGTTAACTCCTTCCCCTGCCAACTAATTTCGTCGGCATATTAAAACCAACGAATTAGTTAGGCAGGTGAAGGGGGGGCAGCTGTAGACCCCTAATTTTGCCCGGCCTCTCAAAATAAAAGCTAGAGGAACTTCGCCCGAAGATGGAGTTTATCCGGCTTCCCAAAAACTGAGGAAACCTCCCGCAACAAGACGGAGTTCACTCATCCACACAAAGGAGACTTCCTATACATCGATAAAGCTCGCCCAACATAACAAATGAAGGCCAAGAGGACTTCCTATATGAAGATAAAGCTTCAACGGACACACATCGGCATCAATCTATGTCCGAAAAAGGAAAGGAAAGCTTCTCGGGAGTCCAGGAACGCGGAGACAGGCCAAAGCAGTTTGGGACCACCATCCCAAACTGGGACGGCCATCCCAAACACAACAGGTGGTCCCAAACACAACAGGTGGTCCCAAACACAACAGGTGGTCCCAAACGCAACAGGTGGTCCCAAACGCAACAGGTGGTCCCAAACGCGACAGGTGGTCCCAAACGCGACAGGTGGTCCCAAACGCAACAGGTGGTCCCAAACGCAACAGGTGGTCCCAAACGCGACAGGTGGTCCCAAACGCAACAGGTGGTCCCAAATGCAACAGGTGGTCCCAAATGCAACAGGTGGTCCCAAACGCGACAGGTGGTCCCAAACGCGACAAGTGGTCCCAAACGCGACAGGTGGTCCCAAACGCAACAGGTGGTCCCAAACGCAACAGGTGGTCCCGAACACAACAGGTGGTCCTGAAACGCGAAAACTGACCAAAACTGGCCAACCTCTTAAATTCAGTTGGGACGCGCGTCCCGAAGTTGGGACGACCGTCCCAAGGCCAATTTAAGTGGGACGGCCGTCCCGGACCCCCAGGTGGTCCCGCTCTGTGTAAAAATGCCATTTGGGACGGCCATCCCAGTCCAGACGGCCGTCCCAACCCAGACGGCCGTCCCAAAGTGCGCCAGCTGCGAAAACTATAAATAGGAGGCTCATTTGCCACTTTTTCACACCCCAGACATCCCAGAGAGCTCTGAAACACTTTCTAAAACTCAGAGCACTTGTCTATTTCTCTCCCTTTCTCGAATGATCTTTCCGATTGCCTTAAATAGGTAACAATCGGTTAAGGAATTATATTCCGGCATTTGATTCTTCTTTAAATTTTTAGTGGAGTCGATCTTGTATTGGTGAGGAGAGTCTCGTGTAGAGAGAGGGTTGCCAAAACGCATCCTCACGGTTGGAGATTCTCAATACAAAGCTTGCTACGGAGGTTCTTTTCAATTCTCTTCTCTTTTATTGCTTTATTTATTGTTTTATTTAGCTTTATTTATTGTTTATGCCATGTAGAATAAAATCATGTAGATAGCTATTTTAATATCTCTTTTATTGCTTTATTTAGCTTTATTCATCATTTTATGCATGCAATATAGAATAAAATCATGTAGATAGCCATTTAATATTATGTAATAAAATAGGGTAATCGCCTAATTTCTCGTAGTCTTTACTTAAATGAATTAATCTGTCATAGGGAACCCGAAAGGGGCGTTGTGGGGTGCTAACACCTTCCCCAC
Organism: Sphenostylis stenocarpa; assembly: GCA_963425845.1. Lineage (NCBI taxonomy): Eukaryota > Viridiplantae > Streptophyta > Magnoliopsida > Fabales > Fabaceae > Sphenostylis > Sphenostylis stenocarpa. Next base: position 63,561,109 of record OY731400.1, on the reverse strand, counting down.
ACGTAACTAACTCCCTTACCTAACTCTGGTTATAATGGCCAAGTCTGTTTTTTATTAAAATCAATGCCTTTTCATCCTTTTCCAATGTTTATGGTCAAAATATTGGTGGCGACTCCATAAGAACCCCTTTTTCGAAAACCTTGCTTTTTCAATGTTGAAGCAATGAACATATTTTAAAACAAATACGCGAGTCTAAACCATCTTTTCGCGACCGCTCGCATAAACGTTTCCAAAGACGTCCTCAGGACGTCGAAAGGGGACGGCGGCGACAAGCCAAAATGTTTTTATAGAAGATTTTCAAAACTGCTGGTTTAATTAATCTATTAAAAGATTCTTTTAATCTGTTAAAAGTGCAGTTTTAATCTGTTAAAACTTCTTTTAATCCATTAATACGTTCTTGATTCTTTAATAGATTTGTTTTAACTGATACGACAACGTTTATATCAATTAAAACACTTTACAAAAAATCTTCTAAGTTGATTTAATCGATTGTTTCGCGATTCAATCGATTGAAATATTGCAAAACTTTCTTGTAAAACTTTTCAAGTTATTTTAACTGATAAAAATAAGTTTTAATTGATTAAAACGCTGTGTAGGGAATTTTTAAGTTGTTTTAATCGATTGAAACGAGATTTAATCGATTAAAAGAGTTCTGATCGGTCATAACTAAATTCTGATCGATCATAACTGATTCTGATCGGTCATAATTGCATTCTGATCGATCATCCTGAACCCTTAAGTGGTTTTAATCGATTGAAATGTGTTTTAATCGATTAAAATAGTTCTGATCGGTCATAACTCAATTTTGATCGATCATATCAGATTCTGATCGGTCATAATTGTATTCTGATCGATCATCCTGAACTCCAAGTGGTTTTAATCGATTAAAATCAAGTTGTATCGATTAAAATACTGCAAAAACACTTCTCTGAACATTCTAAGTGATTTTAATCTGTTATTTCAAAACTATATCAGTTAAAAACTTGTTTAAGAAAGCTTTTGTCAAAATACTTTGTTTTTAACTTGTTTAAACGATTTTAGAGGCATTTTGCAAAATCTTTTAAGTGAAGAAACCCCATGCAGCAGAAAAGATAAAATGATTATACCTAAGCATAGTTGCGGACACACTAATCTTTCTACTCTTTTATCTTAGTAACTTTTGTCCACTGCAAAGTTGCTTTTGACTACATCTTTGACTTTATCAAATCAATGATATCTTTCCCAAAGTATTTCAATAAGATCTTCATCACTTTCAGTCTCCCCCTATTTGATGAAGACAAACACCACTTCGAAAAAAAAAACTCTGCAAAAGAAGTCACTTGATAATACAAATTAGTGAATAAAAAATGTATTATTTTCCTATTTCTCCCCCTAAATTGTTGCTCCCCCTAAATTAAGAGTTATTTCTCCCTCTAAATTGATCAAAAGTAAAGCAACTATCTCTAAATTGATCAAAAGTAAAGCAATTATTTCTCCCGCTTTTGACTTCATCAAAAATAGGGAACAGAAGAGAAACAATGCAAAGGTATGTATCAATAAGATTTTGAAAATAGAAAAAATGAAAAATACGATACTTTATTCATGTAAAGATTAATCAAAGTTGATTCAAACTTATCTTCATTAACACGTTTGTAATGAATACAATTAATACGTGTAAAGTTAAGGGAACCACGCTTTAGTAGCATGTTACAAGAACAACCATTAACTAAAGCCTTTAATTTTTCTTTCCAGAATAAAAATCGATTAAAAACAGGACAAAATCGATTAAAAGGTTCTTGTTTAATGATTTTAATCGATTGAAATAAAGGTTTAATCGATTAAAACAGTGAAGGACTTTGAAATATAAAACATAAGTGCATTTAATCGATTATTTCGACATTTAATCGATTAAAACAGTAAGGAAAAATGTTGTATAAATTCTTTTAATCGATTTAAAAGATTTTTTATTGAATAAAACACTCAGTTTTGAAAACTAAGTAATGTTTGATGCATCTAAAATGCCTAATTCAGTGCAAATTTTGAAAAACCGATCACGAGCAAGAGGTTTTGTAAAAATATCTGCTAGTTGTTTTTCAGTTTCTATAAAGAAGATTTCGCAATCACCTTTCAAAACATGATCTCTAATGAAATGATGTCTAATTTCTATATGCTTTGTCCTAGAATGTTGGATTGTAAGAAAATTCAACAAATTTCTCAAGAAAAAGATTCAAGACAAGGAAAAACATAGAAGGTATGAGAAGAAAACTGATTCTTCTAACTTTAAATGCTATGGCTGTGGTAAGCAGGGCCATGTAAGAATGGAGTGCCCAGAAAAGAACAAATATAATGACAAGAAAGAAGAGAAAGTCAAAAGAAGAGCCTATGTAGCATGGGATGACAATGACACTTCATCAACAGACAATTCTGATAATGAAGAAGCCAACTTGTGTCTAATGGCAAATCAAAACCTTCAATCCAGCAGTGTAAGCTCTAATTCTTCTTCAAATTTAGTGAATTATAATTCATTACAAGAAGCATTTAATGAAATGCATGAAGAGGCTAAGAAACTACAAAAAGAAAATGACAGGCTAAAAGGATTGAATAATTGGCTAGTAAATAAAGTAGACTCTCTTGAAAAGAGAATTCTTGAAGATGAAACTGATTGTGATTTCTTAAAATTAATTCATGATAATTCTGATTGTGCATGTAATAAACCCTGTAATAATTGTTTAGAATTACAAAAGAAAATTGATTTTTTATCACAAACTGTTTCAAGGTTTACACAAGGTCAAGCTAATCTTGACGTTTTACTTGGGTCACAAAAACTAATTTTTTGACAAATCTGGCATAAGATTTAAATCTAGGATGAAAGTCAGATGTAAATAAGAAATCATACTCTGTGATTAAATGTTTTTACTGCATGAAAAGAGGTCATTTAGTGAAATACTATAGAATGAAAAAGTATGATATTCCTAGAGGAAGAATGAAATGGATTCCAAAGTTAAAGTTATTTCAAATAACCTAATTGGACCCAGTAATTATAAAGGGTACCAGAAACATGTTAAATTTGTTTTCAAGGAACAAAATCTGGAAGTCCCTTGGTATTCAAAACTGCAAATCAGGTTCTGGTTTCATTAACTGAATGTTTTAATTGATATAAAACAAGTATTAATCGATTAAAATATCTTACAGAGAATATCAGAAAATATGTCCGTACAGTTTTAATCGATTGAAATGCGAATTAATCGATTAATATGTTCTCAGGATTTGAGTTTAGCTGTTTTAATCGATTAAAAAGAATTTATATCAACTATAAATACTAAGATGTAAAATTTAATCGATTCCTTTTTGTTTTAATCGATTTAAATTTTGTTATCATTTTATTAATTTCATCCTATACAAGAAACAATCGATTCCTTTATGAAATAATCGATTATTTCACTGTAACAGTTTCAAACCTAATATTAAAAGATCAAATTAATAGGTTAATCAGTTGGTTAATCGATGGATTTGTTTCTGAAAATTAGTTTTATAACATCCAATTAAAGATTGGTAAGCAAACCAAATTCAAAATCCCAAGTTTTTATGGTAATCAAAATCTGCATAATTCTTTTAAAATTTCTTTGACCGAGTCAAACATATTCCCCAAGAACAATTTAACTGATACACCCACTGGTCAGAAATCTGTGTTTTTGTCCTCAGTCAAGGGGACATGAAATTAAAGCTGTTTTTGCAGACTGTGTCTGAAGTAAACTGCAATTCACAAAAATTGGCATCCGTGAATCTTTAGTTTACTCCCGCATAGCTCATTGCTCTCTGTCTTCTCTTCCTGGTTCAAAGTTCTTCTCCCTTCCTTCCTTGTACACGCATCTCTGTAACTATTCTCTGAAAATACAACAAGATGCTTAGAAGATCTAAGTCAAGAAAGAGGCATAAAGGAGAGTCTTCCTCTGTTGGAAATCAGGGAGGCCACCTTGAAAATTGGTTCAGTGGTGATAGAGATAAGATGAATAACTTCATCACCAATTTTAGTCAAAAGCAGCTTGTTATCCCCAAATTCATAAGGTTTGCGTGGCTGGATGAAGAAGGATTCACTTCATTAAGAAGGAGACTAAAGAGTCAAAAACTGAAGAATTTCCTGGAATTTACTGGCAATATCCAACCAGATTTGGTAAGAGTTTTCTATGCAAATCTCACTGTCAGTGGTTCCACCTTAAGGTCTCAGGTAAAAGGAGTCAATATGGTCATTACTCCTGACATTTGGGATGAAGTTGCTGGCCTCAAAGATGTTGGGGTAAAAATCTCTAGAGGTAATATTGCTGAATTACCAGAGTTTAACAAAACACAATTTTTTCGCACCTGTCTCAAAGACCAAAATGATTCGGTTAGAATTTTCAATGCTGGGAAGATGAGGCTAGAATCAAGAATTCTTGCCTTCATTATTGCATGGATTCTTACTCCAAGGGGGAGTAATCATGCTATACTCAATGAGGGTGATTTGGCTCTCATGTACTGCATTGAAAATAGGATTCGGGATAACTGGGTTTATGTTATTAAAGACCACATGGTAAAAGCCAAGAGGCTTGCTGATTATAAACTACCTTATGCTTTGTTGATCAATAAATTTTTTAGACATTTTGCAGTGGATTTAGAAGGGGAGTATGTAGAAACTCCGAAAGCATCAAATGAGATTGATGATTCAACCCTACGAAAAATGGGGTTTATTAAAATTGATGATGAATGGATTTCTAAGGTTGATGCTGGTATGTCTGAGGGTGAGGAAGACAATGATGAAGAAGATGAGCAAGGTCAAATTCCTCCCTCTCCAGCTGCTACAGAGGTTCCTGAGTCAACCAGTGGTCAAGCCTCATATGAGAATATGAAAATTATTCCTTACATGGAGCAGCCTGACCGTGGGACTCCTTTATCTCAGTTTGAAAGAACAATGCTTTCTCAAATGGCTGCAGTGCAGGAAAATCGGAGAAAGCATATGCAGATGACATTCCAACACTTTCAGCAAACCAACCATCAATTTGCATCCCTTGGCAACCAAATTGCTGATATCTACACCAAGCTGGAAGATTTGCAGCTAAATCAAGGGAACTAACTTATAAAATAAATACTTAAAGAAATTACATTTTTACCCTATTATTTGATCTACTTGCAAAATTTAAATATCTACATGGCTCTACTATCTAATGCATATAAAGAAAACGATAAAAAAAACAGTAAAAGAGACAAAGAATAGAGAAGGAACCTCCGAAGCTAGCTTTATATTAACTCTTCTAAATCGTGAGGACGCTTTTTGGCAGTCCCCGCACTCTACAAGCACGCTCCTCTCCGCAAAATAAAGAAAAATCACTCTACCGAGGGCTGGATGCCTCAAAAAGAGACTTTCTTAACCGATTTCAACCTTAACGGGAATCGGAAAGCTCCCTCGAACCCCAGAATAATGCTCAGGGTCACTCTCCAGTGCCAAAAAGCTTCCCAGAGAGTGGAGGAGTGGAAAAAGTGTGAAAATTCGGAGGAATGAGGTCCCTTTTTATAGGGACTCGGGCCAGGAAAGGCGGACGGCCGTCTGGACAAAGCGGACGGCCGTCCAGGGCAAAAAGAGGCCATGGACGGCCGTCTGCTTGCCATGGACGGCCGTCTGCCTGCTCTGGACGGCCATCCGCCTGTTTTGGACGGCCTTCTGCTGTCTCCGGCGGATTTCCCGATTTTTAATGCCTCTAAAAACCTTTCCTATCCTAAATGGAACCTAGAACAAGCTACTAGGGACTTGATAGAGTCTTAAGCATCTTCGAAATGAGCGATCTTCGGCTTTATTAGGAGTCCGGGCAAGATTTGGGGTCTACAGCTGCCCCCCCTTTACCCGACCAATTGACCAGGGGTTAACATACTATGAGGTCAAATGGCGGGTGAAGGAGTTAACCCTCTTGCCCGGTTGTCTTCTGGATGCTCCTCTTGCTGTGGAGGCTAACCCTTCGAACGATATGCTGTGAGGCTTCAGGATGCTCCTTTGGCGCGGTAGCTGACCCTTCGGCTAACACGTAGAGACTTTCAGGATGCTCCTTCGATGCGGTAGCTGACCCCTTGGACAAGATGTTGTGAGGCTTCAGGATGCTCCTTCGTTGCGGTAGCTGACCCTTCTGCTGACACATAGAAACTTTCGGGATGCTCCTTCGATACGGTAGCTGACCCCTCGGCTAACACGTAGAGACTTTCGGGATGCTCCTTCGATGCGGTAGCTGACCCCTCGGACAAGATGTTGTGAGGCTTCAGAATGCTCCTTCGTTGCGGTAGCTGACCCTTCTGCTGACACATAGAAACTTTCGGGATGCTCCTTCGATACGGTAGCTGACCCCTCTACTGTGGTGACGACTTACTGCTTCTGGCCATGCGCCGGCTTTGCCTGTATGCAGGTCTTTGTTTTCAGGTCTTTCTGTTTCCTGAAGGGGGGGTGGCGGCTTACTGTTTCCGATCATGCGCCGACTCCATGGGGAGTGATTGTTCTTGATTTTTGCGTAGTCATCCAGTATGCCGGGGATTCTTCGCTTTTGGATTTTTGTTTAGTCGTCCAGCTTCTTGATTACTGGGGATTCTTGATGAATGCCTCTTAGGTAGGCAGATATTTCATTGAGGTTCTGGTATTGCCCCTAAGTAGGCGGATATTTTATTAAGGTGTTGATAGTGCCTCATATGCTTAGGCTTTAATGTTTTGCCTCTGAGTATATGACTGTGAAGATTACATTTGGGTGTAAATTCTTCTTTTTGGCGACCCACTAGAGATTTGGTTGACTCCTTGGGGATCAATTTTTGATAGCCCTTTGGGGGAATGGGGTCTCGGCTCCTTAATTGATATGGATGTGAGCTAGCGTCATTAAGCTCTTATTCTTGTTAGGAAAACAAAATTCCTTTTTTCTTCAATCGTTCGACTTGTTGGTTGCCGAGGATTTTAATGATTGCCTTTTGACGTTGGCAGTTCGAATATTTGATTAATTTCTCATTTTTCTACAATTTTATTCCTCTTTTTGATTTGGAATGACGCATGTGCCTTTTGAAAGTGATGAAGATCTTAGTGAAATACTTTGGCAAAGATCTCATTGATTTGATGAAGTCAAAGATGAAGTCAAAAGGCTACTTTGCAGTGGTCAACAAGTCACTCAGATAAAAGAGCTAGAGGATTAGTGTGTCTAATAGAATGCTTAGGTAAAACCACTTTATCTTTTCTGCTGCATGAAGTTTCTTCACTTAAATGATTTTGCAAAATGCCTCTAAAATCGTTTTAAACAATTAAAAACAAAGCATTTTGACAAAAGCTTTCTTAATAATGTTTTTAACTGATATAGTTTTGAAAGAACCGATTAAAATCACTTAGAATGTTCAAAGAAGTGTTTTTACAGTATTTTAATCGATACAACTTGATTTTAATCGATTAAAACCATTTAGAACTCATTATGATCGATCAGAATACGAATATGACCGATCAGAATCATATGTGATCGATCAGATTTGAATTATGAGCGATCAGAATTTTTTCAATCAATTAAAACACGTTTCAATCGATTAAAATCACTTAAAGGGTCAGAATGATCGATCAAAATGCAGTTATGACCGATCAGAGCTGGTTATGATCGATCAAAATTGAATTATGACCGATCAGATCTATTTCAATCGATTAAAACGCATTTCAACCGATTAAAACAACTTGGAAAAATTTTGTGCAGTGTTTTAATCGATTAAAACCTATGGTTTATCAGTTAAAATAACATGAAAAGTTTTATAAGAAAGTTTGCAGTATTTCAATCGATTAAAACGCGAAAGAATCGATTGAATTAACTTAGAAATTTTTTTGTAAAGTGTTTTAACTGATATAAACGTTGTCGTATCAGCTAAAACAAATTTGTTAAAGAATCAAGAACGTATTAATGGATTGAAAGGACTTTTAACAGATTGAAACGGCTATTTCAACAGATTAGAACAAACTTTTAACAAATTAATTAATGCAGCAGTTTTGAAAATTCTCTTTAAAAACAGTTTTGCTTGAATTTTTTAAACATACATTGAACATAAGTTTTTACACATCCTTAAGCAATCAATCAAGCAACTTTAACACTCTTTTCAAGAAAGATTCACGGCAGTTTTTGAGAAGTTCTTTAAAAATCTTTCTTGAGGCATATTGCTTTTCTTTAAAGAAGAAACTCACTGCAGAATAGCATAAACTGGTTTGAGCTTTCTAGTTTCTTCTTTGTCAATTCTTTTACATTCTTTTTGTACTGTGTGGTGCCTGGAATTTGGGCACTGGTTTCTCTGCAGCTGGAAGTTGGTTGTAGAGGTTATCAAGAACTGGAATTTGGTTCTTGGTGAGAGGTTAGGTGTTGGTGCCTGGAATTTGGGCATTGGTTTCTCTGCAGCTGGAATTTGGTTGTAGAGGTTATCAAGAGCTGGAATTTGGTTCTTGGTGGAGAGGTTAAGTGCAGGAACTGGAATTTGGTTCTTGTGATAGATTAGGTGTAAGATTGTTGAATCAGTAAAACATTTAATCTAGTGGAACCCAACTGGAATTTGGTCGGAGATCGGACGTAGCCCTGGTATTGGGTGAACCAAGTATAAAATACCTAGTGATATCTTTCTTAACCTTTCTCTCCTTTAAATTCAGCTTGTTGCGCTTATTTTGATTGATTGCTTTGCGATTCAAGAATAGATTAGTAAACTTAATTTTTGAATTAGATAATCTGTGATTTGCGAAAAACTTTCAAAGATCAATTCACCCCCCTCTTGATCTAAAACTACTTTTCTAACAATTGGCATCGAGCGAGGTGCTTGAAAGTTATTCATGTTTCTTCGATCCATGGCCGAAAACAGATTACCGTTTTCTCGAGGGGGCTTCTATTAACGCACCTCCACTATTCTCGTGGAACAGATTATCCTTTTTGGAAAATTAGGATGAAAATCTTTATTGAATCCATTGATAGAAATGTTTGGGATGTTATTTCTAATGGTCCTTTAATTACGTAGAAAGAATGGTCCAGACTTAAATGATGAAGAGAAGAAGAAAGTCCAATGTGATTGCACTCGCAAAAAATATAATTACTTCGCACTTAACATGGATGAATTTTTCAGTGGTATCCCAAAGGCAAATCGCCAAAGAGATGTGGGATGTTCTTGAGGTCACCCATGAAGGGACAACAGATGTAAAAAGAGCCGTAAAGCATACTCTAATAAGAGAATATGAGCTCGTTCAAGATGCAGACCGGTGAAAGCATTGCAGATGTGCGTAAACGATTCACTCACATCATTAACCATCTAATGGGCCTAGGTAAGACATTTGATAAAGAAGAACTGAATATTAAAGTTTTGAAATGTCTTGACAGTGTCTTGGCGACCAAAAGTCACAAGAATTTCGTAATCAAAAGATCTCGTCCGCTATGACAACAGACTTCTCTGTTTGGAAAACTTAGAGAACATGAAATGGAAATCACAAGATTTAATGAACAAGAAGTATCTCGAGAAGAAAAACAGAAGTATAGCACTTAAAGTTGAAGAAAATCAAGAATCGAGGAAGAAAGTGAGAACCTTGGACTGCTTGTTAGGAAATTCAACAAGTTTCTCAAGAAAAAGATCCAAGACAAGGAAAGACATAAGAGGTATGAGAAAAGAACTGATTCTTCTAACCTTAAATGTTATGGTTGTGGCAAGCGTGGCCATGTCAGGATGGAATGCCCGTAAAGAAACAAACAAAATGACAAGAAATAAGAGAAAGCCAAAAGAAGAGCCTATATAGGTTGGGATGACAATGACACTTCATCAACAGATAATTCCGATAATGAAGAAGTCAACCTATGTCTAATGGCAAGTCAAAATCCACAATCCAGCAATGTAAGTTCTAGTTCCTCTTCAAATTTAGTGAATTATGATGCATTGCAAGAAGCATTTAATGAAATGCATGAAGAGGCTAAGAAACTTCAAAAAGAAAAATGATAGGTTAAAAGGGCTAAATAACTGGCTAGTAAATAAAGTTGATTCTCTCGGAAAAAGAATTCTTGAAGATGAAAATGATTGTGATTTCTTGAAATTAATTCATGCTAATTTGATTGTGCTTGTAATAAACCATGTAATAAGTGTTCAGAATTACAAAAGAAGATTGATTTTTTATCTTAAACTCGCTTCAAGATTCACACAAGGGCAAGCCAATCTTGATGTTTTACTTGGGTCTCAAAAATTGATTTTTGACAAATCTGGAATAGGATTTAAATCTAGATCCAGGAAAACAAACACAAATAGGAAATCATACTCGAAATCAAATGTTTCTACCGCATGAAGAAAGGTCACTCTGGCCAAATATTGTAGAATCAAAAAGTATGTTATTCCTAAAGGAAGAATGAAATGGGTTCCAAAAATTAATTCATTTCAAATAACCCGATCAGGACCCAAGTAACTATAAAGGGTACCGTAAAAATTCTTAACTTGTTTTGCAGGAACAAAGTCCGGGAATCCCTTGGAGTTCGTGAGTTACGAATCAGGTTCGATTATTTAAACTAATTGTTTTAATTGATATAAAGCAATATTAATCAATTAAAATAACTTACGGAGGAATCGAATATCTGTCAGCACCATTTTAATCGATTGAAATATCGAATTAATCGATTAAAATGTTCTCATGATTTTAGTTTAGCTGTTTTAATCGATTAGAATGAATTTATATCAACTAAAAACACTAAGGTATCAAATTTAATCGATTCATTTTCGTTTTAATCGATTTATATTCTGGTATCATTTTATCAATATCATTCTGTACCAAATTAATCGATTCTTTTATGAAATAATCGATTATTTCACTGTAACATTTTCAAACCTAGTATTAAAGATCAACCTAATAGGTTAAGTAGTTGGTTAATCGATTAATTTGTTTCTGAAAATTAGTTGTATAACATCCAATTAAAGATTGGTAAGCAAATCAAATTCAAAATCCCAAGTTTTTATGATTATCAAAATCTGCATAAGTTTGTTAAAATTTCTTTGACCGAGTCAAACATTTTCCCAAGAACAATTTAATTGATACACCCACTGGTCAGAAATCTGTGTTTTTTTTCCTCAGTCAAGGGGACATGCAATTAAAGCTGATTTTGCAGGTTCTGAACTTATCATTTCTCAACTTATCATCTTTCTTTTGTTTTCATAGTTTCAAGATCTCCTCTCAAATCTCTGCTACATACATATCATTGATTTACTGTAGTATACATTAGAAAATTTAGTTTCTTCCATTACAGTCATAAATAGTAGCCAGACAATCATGATTGGAAACTAGACTAGTGACATAATTTGAAAAGCTAAAAGTGCCACAGGGAATGTGTGTTTTATGGTCAGTACAGGGATCAATTTTTTACTGATGTTCTGGCATCCTTAACAACCAACCAACAAGAGGATCTTTCAGTGATTCTAAAGGAATTTCAGATGTTTGGAACCAACATAACTGTCTTCCCTCAATGAAGGCAAATTTCGTGACGAATACGATGCCTTTTTGATGCCCATGATAATAGTGATGTATGAAATAAGTATGGATATGGTTATTGACCGGGGAGTCCTGGATTGCTGTCATCACTAGTTCTGTTTTGTATGCATGTGTTCCGGTATATGATACCATTGGAAACAACAAAGTTGAAGATGATTCATTCCTCAAAGATAATGATGTCTGGTCCACTGAAAGTGAGAATAACACGCTATCATACTACATTGATAAGAATGCAATTATTTGCTTGGATGGTGATAACTGCAGGGTTCATAATGGGTTGGCTACTATGGAAGGAGATTCTGATCTCAATACATTATTCACCTATGATTCATGTGATTTATAGTAGTTTCTAAAAAGAACATCAAATTTCATTGAGAGGACAACAGTGGACTGTAATGCAGATAATAGTAATAGTAAATGCCATGCAAAAGATTACTTTACAGGAAAAGTTTATGTGTCTATTGCTGATACAGGAGAGACAGTTGTTGGTGTCTCAATGGTTGATAAAGCAAAATTGGTTTCAGCAAAAAGTGAAGCCTATGGCCTTTTAAAGTTGGTAGGGATCAAATGACTGAGTCATGAATTTTGATATCTGACACAAATAATCAGGGAAGTATGGATAAAAAGGGTCCCTTCTTACCTTATCTCTTATATCTTATTACTTTTTGATGCTTATTTTTCTGGGACTGTAATATTACTGGTTATATACCAGGCACATTTGCTTTAACTTTGACTAATATAATATAGGTTTTAATTTGGATGAAACTAACATAGATAGAATTAGATCATAGATCCCTGAGAATTTTAATTCTGATATTTTTGGATCTATTAGTGAAAAGATAATCAATATAGTTGATATTGTTGCTAAACACCTTTCTAGATAATCTGTTCACAACATATCCACTAAATTAGATATAAGAAATTCGCATCAGATATGTCATAGTTTTCAAATCTGAATGTTTTAATCAATAAAAACATCTTTTAAATCGATTAAATGAATTTATATAACATTTTTCATTAATGTTTTAATCGATTAAAAGTCGAAATAATCGATTAATTGCACTAAAGTTTCATGTTTTCAAATTCTTAAATGTTTTAATCGATTAAACCTTTCTTTCAATCGATTAAAATCATTACCAAGAACATTTTAATCGATTCTGTTCAATTTTTAATCGATTTTTATTCTGGAAAGAAAAATTAAAGGCTTTAGTTAATGGTTGTTCCTGTAACATGGTACTAAAGCATGATTCCCTTATCTTTACATGTGTTAATTGTATTCATTACAAACGTGTTAATGAAGATAAGTTTGAATCAACTTTAATTGATCTTTACATGAGTAAAGTATTGATTTCTTTTTATTTTCAAAAACTCAAACTGTTGAAAACCTTTGCATTTCATTATTTCTCTTCTGTTCCCTATTTTTTGATGATATCAAAAGGGGGAGAAATAGTTGCTTTACTTTAGGATCAATTTAGAGAAATAAATCTCACATTAAGGAAGCATCATTTTAGGGGGAGAAATAGGACATTAATACATTTTTTAATTTCTCACTAATATGTTTTATCAAGTGACTTCTCTTGCAGAGTTTTTTTTTCAAAATGGTGTTTGTCTTCATCAAATAGGGGGAGACTGAAAGTGATGAAGATCTTAGTGAAATACTTTGGTAAAGATCTCATTGATTTGATGAAGTCAAAGATGAAGTCAAAAGGCTACTTTGCAGTGGTCAACAAGTCACTCAGATAAAAGAGCTAGATGATTAGTGTGTCTAACAGAATGCTTAGGTAAAACCACTTTATCTTTTCTGCTGCATGAAGTTTCTTCACTTAAATGATTTTGCAAAATACCTCTAAAATCATTTTAAACAATTAAAAACAAAGCATTTTGACAAAAGCTTTCTTAATAATGTTTTTAACTGATATAGTTTTGAAAGAACCGATTAAAATCACTTAGAATGTTCAAAGAAGTGTTTTTACAGTATTTTAATCGATACAAGATTTTAATCGATTAAAACCATTTAGAACTCATTATGATCGATCGAATACGAATATGACCGATCGAATCATATGTGATCGATCAGATTTGAATTATGAGCGATCGAATTTTTTCAATCGATTAAAACACGTTTCAATCGATTAAAATCACTTAAAGAGTCGTAATGATCGATCAGAATGCAGTTATGACCGATCAGAGTTGGTTATGATCGATCAAAATTGAATTATGACCGATCAGATCTGTTTCAATCGATTAAAACGCATTTCAACCGATTAAAACAACTTGGAAAAATTTTGTGCAGAGTTTTAATCGATTAAAACCTATGGTTTATCAGTTAAAATAACTTGAAAAGTTTTATAAGAAAGTTTGCAGTATTTCAATCGATTAAAACGCGAAAGAATCGATTGAATTAACTTAGAAATTTTTTTGTAAAGTGTTTTAACTGATATAAACGTTGTCGTATCAGCTAAAACAAATCTGTTAAAGAATCAAGAACGTATTAATGGATTGAAAGGACTTTTAACAGATTGAAACGACTATTTCAACAGATTAAAACAAACTTTTAACAGATTAATTAATGCAGTAGCTTTGAAAATACTCTTTAAAAACAGTTTTGCTTGAATTTTTTAAACATACATTGAACATAAGTTTTTACACATCCTTAAGCAATCAATCAAGCAACTTTAACACTCTTTTCAAGAAAGATTCACGGCAGTTTTTGAGAAGTTCTTTAAAAATCTTTCTTGAGGCATATTGCTTTTCTTTAAAGAAGAAACTCACTGCAGAATAGCATAAACTGGTTTGAGCTTTCTAGTTTCTTCTTTGTCAATTCTTTTACATTCTTTTTGTACTGTGTGGTGCCTGGAATTTGGGCACTGGTTTCTCTGCAGCTGGAAGTTGGTTGTAGAGGTTATCAATAACTGGAATTTGGTTCTTGGTGAGAGGTTAGGTGTTGGTGCCTGGAATTTGGGCACTTGGTTTCTCTCGTAGCTGGAATTTGGTTGTAGAGGTTATTAAGAGCTGGAATTTGGTTCTTGGTGGAGAGGTTAAGTGCAGGAACTGGAATTTGGTTCTTGTGATAAATTAGGTGTAAGATTGTTGAATCTGTAAAACATTTAATGTAGTGGAACCCAGCTGGAATTTGGCTGGAGATTGGACGTAGCCCCGGTATTGGGTGAACCAGTGATAAAATACCTAGTGATATCTTTCTTAACCTTTCTCTCCTTTAAATTCAGTTGCTTGCGCTTATTTTGATTGATTGCTTTGCGATTCAAGAATAGATTAGTAAACTTAATTTTCGAATTAGATAATCTGTGATTTGCGAAAAACTTTCAAAGATCAATTCACCCCCCTCTTGATCTAAAACTACTTTTCTAACACCTTTTTATCTTCTTAATTTTTCTAAGCATGCTGGCTTTTGCGATAAAATGGGAACATAAAGTCTTATTTTATTTATTATTATTAATTTTTTTTCGGAAAATTAAAGTACAATAGGAGCTTTCATAAAGATCTCAGCTTTCCGGCTCTAAGGTGGATGCCGAGGATGGTGATGGCGAAGGGAGTCGGCGGAGTACGCGGTGCTGGAACTCTTCTTGGCTTCGGATCATGCCGTGTATGTCCTGGCCCATTGTGTCCATTCTCTGCATGAGGCTATCTACCCTCAGGGTAAGGCTTTCCCGGCCTTGCTCATAGCTCTGCTGTCTTAAGGACAACTGATTGATCTGTTGGCATAGGTGCTGGTACTGCCTATCTGAGTGAACCCTGTCGTCATTCATGTGCCGGTGCAGGCTAGCGAGATTATCTTCGTACTGTGTCTGTTGTTGTTGGGCTCCTGGAGCGACGGGCGTCTCTTGTGACTCTGAAGTGTCCATCTCCTAGATGTCGAACGTCATAGCGAGGATGGGGTGTATGACCCAGGAAGTGCCCTGACGGGTGAGCATGCTCATGTGGGCGAGTATCGGACCATCTATGAGCTCTGGTCGCAGGGTAGGGGGGATGTCTTCTCCATCAGTGCATCCCCAATACTCAGCTAGAGGAGTGATAAGGGGGCCTACCATGAGGGATCTTGCAGGGCCTCGCGTCCCAAAGTCCTTCAGGGCCTTCAAGAAGAGGTAGCCTGGGTTGCATCGGATCCCTTGATGCATGCAGTAGATGACAAAGAGGTCCGCCTGGGTGACCTTGCCTTGACTTTCTTTCCGGCTGTGAAGGGTGCCTGCTAGCAATTTATGAAAGATGCGGAGAGGCGGGAGGAAGGCAGTCCCTTTTGGATTGGCGGGAACGTGCTGGGAGCCGGTGACCTCCTCCCATATCTGACTAGTGGTGAGGGTGGCTGGCCTTTCACAGAATGCCCCCCTGTATTCCGGTGTCTGGAAATCTGTGGGCTAATGGAACCCCATGAGGACATTGAAGTCGTCTATGACATTAGTCCGGTAAGCCCCATTCATCCAATAGGTGACTGCTGGGACAGGTGGAAGCCCGGGGATCATTGACGGTAGGTCTATGAGTGTGACTGAAGCAAGGAATTCCAACGTGGTTGTGCGATGGATGCGGGTAGGTGGATCTTTGAGCAGGAAGTCCCACCCTATGCCTTGGATGTATCTCCTTACATCTTGATCCCAACCAAACATGGCTAACATGTTGAAGTCCAACCAGAGCATAGGGTGCCAAACATATTGGCTGATATTGGCAAACCTGGCCTGATGCTGCTCAGTCAGTTGAGTGGGAACTTGAGGAGGAGGGATGCTCCTTATGGGTCCCCGGGAGCGCTTCTGACGTGTAGACGACTCTCCCCGATCCATTACTCAACCAAAAACACTCAAAATATGCAAAAGAAGGTGTAGGAGGAAGGGAGAATGCAAGAATGAGGTGCCATGGACCATTTGGGGCGCCTAAATTTATAGGTAAGAGAAACAGGGGCGGACGGCCGTCTGCTCTAGGTGGACGGTCGTCTGCCCCCAACGGCTACCTATGGACGACCGTCTGGCAAGGGTGGAAGGCCGTCTGCCCCCAATGGAAACCTCCAGACGGCCGTCTGGTAAGGATGGACGGTCGTCTGCCCCCCAACGGCTCCTTCTGGATAGCCATTTGCCTTAAACGGACGGTCGTCTGCTCTCTTTTTTATGTTTTTTATTTGTTTATTATTTTTTGAAGGAAATAGGACCTTATTTATTAACATCTATGCATGTAATGTTCATGATATGCAACTTACAATGCTATTTCAATTAATTACTTTCAGAAAAATTAACTGATGTACTCTTGACGGAGAGATGCTTCTAACGGAGAGATTCTTCTGGTGTTATCTTCAGCTGTACCATTTCTGCCGTTTTGGATTTTGCCTTAACCAAAGTATGATCGTATTGGAGAGCTATTTCGTCATACTGGTGTGCTTTTACCTTTTTTTTCGGAATTTCAATCCTCCTATTGATTATTGTGCTTTCATATTACCCGGTTAATCACTAGAATATCATAGTGATAAGGGTCAAGAGAAAAGAAGGAAAAGGATTGTCGCCGCCGTCCGTTTCGACGTCCAGGGACATCTTCGAACGTTAATGCGAGCGGTCGCGAAAAGATGGTTGAGACTCGCGTTTTTTGTTTAAAACATGTTCATTGCTTCCGAGGTGCTCAACACTGAACTATCCTCTAATAGAAGCAAGGTTTTCGAAAAGGGTTCTTTTGGAGTCGCCACCAATGTTTTGACCATAAACATTGGAAAAGGAGAAAAAGGCATTGATTTTAGTAAAAACCAAACTTGGCCATTATAACCAGAGTCGGGTAAGGGAGTTAGTTACGTGTGGGGAAGGTGTTAGCACCCCATAACACCCCTTTCGGGTTCCCTATGACGGATTAATTCATTTCAGTTAAGATTACAAGAAATTACGCGATTACCCTTATTTTATTCGTATAATAAATATGGCTATCTACATGATTTTATTTACATTTTATGAAGCAATAAATAAAGTAGTAAAGGAGAAGAGATTTGAGAAGAACCTCCGTAGCAAGCTTTATATATCAACTCTGTTACAATAAGGACGCGTTTCGGCAGTCCCTCGCTCTACAGCAACTCTCCTCTCAAATACAGACTCGACTCGACTAAAATTTCTAGAAGAATCGAATGCCAGAATCTAGTTCCTTAACTGATTGTTACCTATATAAGGCAATCAGAAAGATCATTCGAGAGAGGGAGAGAAGTAGACAAGTCTTCTAAGTTGTCTAGGGTGTGGAGAATGACCTAAGGACCTCCTATTTATAGCCATTTTTCGCCTGGAACTTTGGGATGGCCGTCTGGGTTGGGACGGCCGTCCCAAATGCGTTTTTCACGTTGTGCCAATCTGGGACGGCCAGTCTGGGTTGGGACGGCCGTCCCAAATGCAATTTTAACACAGGCTGGGACCCCTGGGGTTTGGGACGGCCGTCCCAAGTTTGGGACGCACGTCCCATTTGCACAGGGACAGTTGGGACGGCCGTCCCAATTCTGGGACAGTGGTCTCGGCCTGTTTTGTCCAGTTTTCGCGTTCTGGGACCCCCGGGAAGCTTTCCTTTCCTTTTTTGGACGTAAATTGATGCCGATGTGTGTCCGCTGAGGCTTTATCTTCATGTAGGAAGTCTTCTTGGCCTTCATTAAGATGCCGGGCGAGCTTTATCTTCGTGCAGGAAGTCTCTTTTGTCTTTACTGCATGGATGAGTGAACCCCGTCTTTGTTGCAAGAGGTCTTTCTCTGTTTTTTATATGAAGCCGGGTGAACTTTATCCTTGTATGAAGTCTCCCTAGCTTTTATTGAGAGGCCGGGCAAAATTAGGGGTCTACAGCTGCCCCCCCTTCACCTGCCTAGCTAATTTGTTGGCTCGATATGCCGACAAAATTAGTTGGTAGGGGAAGGAGTTAACCCTTTTGCCCGGTCATCCTTCGGATGCTGCTCCTTGCTGATCCTCTGGATGATAAATATTTTGATAGGTACCAACCCCTATCTGGTTTGAGCCTTCTTTTATAAAGCTCTGGTGAGTACTTACCCTCACCCGGTATAAGTCTGTATTTTACTAGACTTTTGTGGGTACCTACCCCCACTAGGTATGAACCTTGTTCTTACAAGGTTTTGGTGAGTACCTACCCTCACCTGGTATGAGTTTGCATTTTGCAAAACTCTTATGGGTACTTACTTCTGAGGTGCTCAACCCTGAACTATCCTCTAATAGAAGTAAGGTCTTTGTAACCCGCTTTTGTAATGTTTAGGTGAGTATTTTACTCCACCTAATACATTCTGCTAATTTTTTATGAGTACCTACCCTCATCCGGTATAAACCTTATTTTATAAGGCTCTGGTGGGTATCTACCCCCACCTGGTACGAATCTGCTTTTTGCTAGATTCTGATGAGTACCTACCCTCATCTGGTATAAACCTTATTTTATAAGGCTTTGGTGAGTTTATTCTTCCACCTGGTATGAATCTGCATCTTGACAGATTCTAGTGGTTTTTTACACCCCCACTGGGTGCGAACCTGCATCTTGACAAGGCTCTATTGTGCGAGTCTGCATCTTGACGGACTCTAATGGTTTTTACACCCCCACTGGGTGCGAACCTGCATCTTGACAAGGCTCTAGTGGTTTTTACACCCCCACTGGGTGCGAACCTGCATCTTGACAAGGCTCTATTGTGCGAGTCTGCATCTTGACGGACTCTAATGGTTTTTACACCCCCACTGGGTGCGAACCTGCATCTTGACAAGGCTCTATTGTGCGAGTCTGCATCTTGACGGACTCTAATGGTTTTTACACCCCCACTGGGTGCAAACCTGCATCTTGACAAGGCTCTAGTGGTTTTTACACCCCCACTGGGTGCGAACCTGCATCTTGACAAGGCTCTATTGTGCGAGTCTGCATCTTGATGGACTGTAATGGTTTTTACACCCCCATTGGGTGCGAACCTGCATCTTGACAAGGTTCTATTGTGCGAGTCTGCATCTTGACAGACTCTAATGGTTTTTACACCCCCACTGGGTGCGAACCTGCATCTTGACAAGGCTCTATTGTGCGAGTCTGCATCTTGACGGACTCTAATGTGCGAGTCTGCATCTTGACGGACTCTTTAGGATGTACTTTTTGGTAGTCCATCCTATAGTCATCTGGTTTTGGAGATGTGTTTGGCGGCTTATTGTCTTTGATCATGCGCCTATTCCGTGGGGAATATTTGTTTTGACTTTTCTGTTAGTCGTCCGGTTTTACCGGGGTTTTCATTGTTTTTGGCTTTTTCTTTTTGCCATTCATTGTTTTGGCTTTTTCTTTTAGCCATCCGGCTTTGCCGGGGATTCTTTGGGTTTTGGCTTTTCCTCTTAGCCTTCTGGTCTTGGCCGGGAATTCATTGTTTGGCTTTTTAGCCATCCAGTCTTGGCCAGGGATTCTTTTGCTGGTTGCCTCTTATTTAGGCGAGTATCCATTGGGGATTTTTGTTTTGGCTTTTTCTTTTAGCCATCCGACTTCTGTCGGGGATTTTGTTGTTTTGGCTTTTTCTTTTAGCCATTCGGCTTTTGCCGGGGATTTTGTCGATTGCCTCTTTTTAGGCGGGAATCCTCTGGGGATTTTGAATTCTCTTATTGATTGTGCCTCTTGATTAGGCGAAGATCCACTTGGGGATTTTGTTATGCCTCTTGATTAGGCGGGAATCCACTGAGGATTTGTTGATTTTTTATTGTGCCTCTTGATTAGGCGGGTGCTTCAATAGTGTTGAAGGCTTTTTACTTGTTGTTTTTCGCCTCTGAATAGGCTGATGTTCTACCTGAGGATATTTGCCCTTGATAATACCCCTGAGTAGGTGGATGCTTTTTGAAAGCTTTGTGCTTGTATTGCCTCTTATAGGTTGATTTCCCATTTCTTGGGGATATTAGTTTTTTGCTTACCTTAGGCATTCTTGGGAGTGAAGGTTTTGCACTTCGCTGGGGATATTCCTATTGGGTGTTCCAGATGGTTATCTCCCTGAGGATATGAATTTTATATTTTGCCTTTTGCTGGTAGGCTCGCTAGGGATTTTCTTTTTGGTGATCCACCAGGGATTTGGTTATTTTTCTGGGGATCTATTTTGAATTGCCCCCTAGGGAGGAATGGAGTTTTTCGACTCCTTATTGGCTGTTGTTGTTTGAGTTGGTTTTGCCTATGCTCTTATTCCGTTGGGGGAATGGGTTTTTATCTTTTTCTCGCGATTTCTCTTTTTTTGCGATTTGGTTTTTTGCATTTTGGATGCGTGTGCCTTTTTCTTTTGTGCACACAGGCTTTTTATCTTTTGCTGGGGATGAAGAGGTTATCTTTTCTTCTCTTTTCCTTTTTATTGGCCCTGGGGAATTTGTTGGCTTCCTGGGGGTATGAAGCTTCTTATTTGAGCTGGAAGATGGAAATTTTTGTTTTCCTCTTTTTGTAGATCTTCTTGATATACTCTACTTGGAAAATTTTTATTCGGCCTTTTTTCGTTGTGGCCTCCGTTAGGGGATGAAAAGTTTTTCTTTCTTTTCTTTTTGTTGCCCCCTGGTGATGTGGAGGTTTTGACTCCGTATTTTCTTTGATGGACTCTTGTGTAGTCCTTATTCTCTTTTGGGGAATGAAGCGGAGACTCTTGCATGAGTGTGCTTGATGACTCATGTGGTGATGAACCTGAGTCGTGAGGTAATCTTTTTTTTATTTTGCCTTTAGAGTAGGCAAGGATCCTCTTGGGGATGATCAAGCCTTTCCGTTGGCTTTTCTGTTTTGATGGCTTCCTTCTTTTTGGATGGAAGGATGTTGATTGAAGTTTCGAATGATTCTGATTGATGACTCATGTGATGATGATGTTGAGTCATGAAGTAATTTTTTTGTTTTGCCTCTAGAATAGGCAAGGATCCTCTTGGGGATAATCAAGCCTTTCCGTTGGCTTTTCTACGTTGATGGCTTCCTTCTTTTTAGATGGAAGGATGTTGATTGAGACTTCAAATGACTATGGTTGACGACTCATGTGATGATGATGCTGAGTCGTGGCGTAATTTTTTTTGTTGCCTTTGGAGTAGGCAAGGATCCGCTTGGGGATGATCGAGCCTTTCCGTTGGCTTTTTGTTTTGATGTCTTCCTTCTTTCTTGGACGGAAGGATGGTGGTTGGATCTTTTTTCGATGTACCTTCTTTTATTGGTGTAGAAGGTTAGAGCTTTTTTCCTTAAAGCTCTTTATTTTGCTGACATGGTTTTAATTTCGCTTTTTGCGATTTCGATTTTCATTTAGAGGCTGGATTTTGGTGCCTTCTATTTTCAATCACAAGCATGGAGACTATCCTCCTTATATGCATGTTTATTATTCTTGTTTGAAGAAAATTATTTTTTCTTCATTTTGACAAAGTCGTATTATGCAACTACTTTGTGTGTGGATGTCCTAAATGCAATCTAATGTTTATTTATTTTTGATGCATTTAGAAAGTAACTGGCCTTCTCCCATTGGCTTCTTATGAATACGCCGATAGGCTCCTCTTTTATGATCATGATGGGCTCCTCTTTTATGATAAGGGCCTCTTCTTTTGTTCATCTTTTAGTTTTAGCCCTATCTTTTGCCTAGACCGCCCTTTACGGGTTTTCGATCTAGCGGGCTGCCTTAATTTTTGCCTAGAATATCTTAGGGGGCTTTTGCCTTATCTTTTTCCTAGACCGTTCTTTTGGGGTTTCCGATCTAGCAGGCTACCCTAATTTTTACCTAAGAATATCCTAGCAGGCATTTATTTTATTATTTTTATGCTTCCTCTTTTTAGATGCATGCTTGATCTTTGATTAAAAGTCTTTGCGCATATTTATGATTTATCAATGAAGAGGCATTTCCATAATATTTGGTCAAGAGAAAGGAAATGAAAGGGAATTTTATTGATAAATGAGCAAAAGTTTATTTATTTTATAGAAGGATTTCAAAAAGTATTTAGAAGAATGGGTGGTCAGGGTTGGCTGTACTGTTTAGGCTTATACAGTCATGTCTATGATATCTGTCCCCTAGTTCTCCTAATTGCTTCAGTTGAGATGCCTGAGCTCAGAGTGAAGACTATGCAGACTGCTTGCTTCTGGAAGAATGTTACCTTAGCCGCCTTTCGGTTTTCGACTAAAGTAACCATTGCTCTTAGTTAGTTTTTTTTTTTTTTTTTTTTTTTTTTTTTTTTTTTATTTACCTCTACTTTTTGCCTAGGACGTATCCTAGCAAGGGATATAGACCCTATCTTTTTCCTAGGGATGCCCTTTGCGGGTTTTCATTCCTGACGGGTCTTGAGCAATGTCTTCAAGCATAATACTTCTTCACCGTACTGGAATTGATTAGGTGTCGAAGTTCTTTTTCATCCATATTGGCGAGGATAAGAGTCCCTTCTGAGAAAGCTCATTCGACCACTAAGAGTCCTTCATAGTTTGTTGCCCATTTTCCAATTTTATCCTTTTGGGCTGGAAGCAACTTATTTACCGTTAAATCCTTCTTATGGTAAATATGGGGGTTGACTTTTTTCGTAAGCCTTTTTTATCTTCCTTTGATAGGCTTGCTCACGACATATAACATTCAGCCGTTTTTCTTCCATAAGGTCTAACTGGTTATATCGGCTTTGAATCCGTTCAGCTTTTGTTAATTTTGCTTCCATCATCATGTGCTTTTGTCAACATGATTAGTTGTACCGATTTGCCGTCTTGGATCTTTGCTATAACCGAAGAGTAATCATTTTGAATATAGAGCAACTGCCATGTCAATGCCCTCTTCATTTCCTAAGGGATTTCAATCCTCCTATTGATCACTATATTTCCACATTTCCCAGTCAATTACTTGAATGCTTTATAGTGAATGGTCAAGAGAAGAGAAAGAAAAGGGATTTATTGCAAAGGCTTGTGTTTTAGTGGGATTTTTTTTTGAAATAATAGTTTTTGTAAGAATGGCTAGCCAAGGTTGGTCGGTGTTTAGGCTAGTTTAAACAAACGTTTTGTTTTTATGAGATGGCGTCTTTAACTGAATACTCCGCCACCTATTTGTGACTGATTAACTTTCCTAGTCTACCCTTTTAGGTTTTCAGTTTAGGATTTTTCCCTTTTATCTTTTTGTCTTGGCCTTTGACCTTGACGGGCTCCTTTTAATAATAATTTCTTTTCTCAAACATTGTTGAAACACAATTTTCTTATTCGTGTCTCTAGCTAATCAATCATGTTAACTTTGGCTTCATTTTGTCTATGGCATTTTGATTATTTTGACACATTTTGGAACAAAACGTTTGCCTAATCATGGTTATTTATGGGGTATAGATATGATTAGCGAGAAAAGAAGCAGATAGTAAGAATAGCATTCTTTTGTAATTTCAGGGAAAATGTGTGCCCTAGAGATGCTCGAGGGCCGGGCACACCCCGAGGAGTGATCTCTAATAGTCATTGGGTTTACATCTCTTAGAATTGGAAGAAGGACACCTAATGACTAACGCTACCCTTTGCGCTAATATCCCTCCTTTTCGGAAGATCATCTTTAAGGTGTGGAGGGGAGACTTCCCTTTTCCTTTTATGCCTTGATATTTTGTAGGGTTGTTCTTTAAAGGGTTATCTTTGAAATCTGGTGGCTCTTTTATTCCTTGAGCATTCTTTCCGAGCCCTTGTCCTGGGCTGTATCCATATCTCTTCATTATATGGGCCACTTTTATATTACTAGGAAGTCTTTCCATATTTTCAAATGTCTTCTCCATAGTCGCATCCATTTAAGGTATGGTGGACGGTTCGCTGATTCGAATGTAATCTTTAGCTTGAACCATGATCAACTTGTCGCCTACCACGAATTTGATTTTTCGGAGGAACGTTGAAGAAACTGCTCTAGCACCGTTAATCCAAGGTCTGCTTAATCTTCCCCTTGCATTCTTTTTTTCTTTTCCTCTTCGGTTTCTTTATTTTTCCTTTGTTTTTTAGGAGCATTATCTTGTAGCTCCTTGGGTGAATAAATTCTTTTGCTTCTCGTCCTTCCCCCAATGTCGATTATATTGGAGATATCTTCATAAATTTGCACAGCTTTATCCATAGTACGGCTTTATCCGATGTATAAGGGAAAAGACGAGACATGAATAAGCGCAAAGGTGTTATTGCCCCTTCCCTGACATTATCAATTTGGGTATCAACATTTACTTCTTTCTTATTGTCTCCTTGTCCCAAATTGAAGGCCTTAGTTTTTTCCTGATGGGATTGTATCAATTGAGCTTATTTTTTCAATAGTCTTTGCATGTCCGGGGAAATGGCCCCCTCCTCACTGTCTGACTCAATCCATTCGCCTTCGGCTTTCGGATCCCGCAGAGAGTTTTTAATCACAGACATGACTGTTTATATGGTCTATATTTGGGTTTAGATTTTATTTAATTATTTTGGAATGAGAGAGAAAAGAATGAAAAGCATATGAATATTATGAAAATGCCTCATTGTATTGATGAAAAGAAAATATTTACAAAGCCTACTTTAGCCAAAAATCTCTTGATCATGGGCGGGGATCACGAGAGATACATCGGAAGCTTTTTGATATATTTTTATTTCTTTTAACCAAAAGATGCACAAAATAGGGAGCCCTAGTTAGCTGGCCTTCTCTACCCAAGCTCGCTATTCTAGTTGTGATAGAGGCTTGATGTTTACGTTTGGGTCGGGAGCATCGAAAGTAATCCACCCCGCATTCAATAATTCTTCAACCCTATATTTCAGGTTAACGCAATTCTCCACGGAATGCCCAGGAGCACCTGAGTGGTAATCACATTTTTCGTTGAGATTGTACCAACCGGGGTAAGGTGGATCTTTCTTCTTTGGGGAGATACGTGTTAAGAGCTTGGCCTCTAAAAGTCTTGGCAGTAGACTCCCATAAGAGATTGGGATGGGAGTGAATTTCTTCTCTTGTCTGCGTGACTGTCCAACTGATGGCGAAGAGGAAGAAAGAGTAGTAAAGTTCATGGAATTTACACTTCCCTCTTTTTTCTTGCCAAAGGACTTCTTGAATGATGCGTGAGATTTCTTAGACTTGGGAGGGAATCGAGTATTTTCGACATCGGTTACCTCCTTTACATCAAAGTTATATCCCTCTAATGCCCTTAATTTCTCTTCTAGGGCAGAAATTTGTTGCTCAGAGACCGTATTCTGGAAGCATTGTTGATACATTAGCTCTGTCAATTATGCTATTTGTTCCTTTATGACATTAAGCTCGGCGGTGAGCATACGGTTCTGCTCCTCTAATTGCTCCATCTTCTTGGCTTTTTGAGCGCGAGTGAGAACAGGTAGAAGACCAACCACTTTCTAAATGATTTAAAGATTTTTATTATTGTTTTTTATTATGAATGATCAGTGTGGGATAGATATGCCTTAGACAATAGCTTTGGTATCTTCTCAAAAGCCTATGTTTTAAGGGTACCATACCCACCTTAGTGTGCTAACTTCCCTTTTAAAGGTTGTCAACATACGTTAGCGCACTTATCTCTTCTAGGAAGGTGATAAACGCACTTGGGTCTCTTTCGCTATTATCTAAAGATATCTAATGCATCCTAGAATGGATGTGTTTATGTATGCACTACAAAAATATTTTTTATGACAACAGATATTGAAAGTGGAATAACTTTTGATTGGGTTGTCCGATTTGGACGCACAACATGTCAAAACGAAGAGAAAAGGATGAAGAACCAAGTTGCAAATTCCCAAAGGGGATTTGGCCCAGTATTTTTCTCAAAAAACGCTCCTAAGACTCATTTTTTGGAGGTTTATTAAAATGATGTGCATGCATGCTGCATTTTTTAGTTTTACCACTTATTGGATGATATGGTATGAATGATACGACTTTGCCAAGAATCTTTTTATTATAAAAAGGAATTTTTATGGCTTTCATTCGTTTTTATATTTTTTATGACCCTTTATCTCTTCTGTCGGCAACGTGG
This sequence comes from Sphenostylis stenocarpa, assembly GCA_963425845.1. NCBI lineage: Eukaryota > Viridiplantae > Streptophyta > Magnoliopsida > Fabales > Fabaceae > Sphenostylis > Sphenostylis stenocarpa. The sequence continues at coordinate 63,534,736 of OY731400.1, read as the reverse complement.
CTACCTAGCTTGCAAAGAACCTGAAACCAGGCTAGCTTAAGTGAAGACTGTCCGAGATAAAGGTCTTTTATCTTATCACTTTTTTTGTGATTTTTAGGGTTTTTCATTATTTTTGTTTGTTGTATGATTACCCTATGTTAATGCATCAATACAAATGCAGCAAACGAATGCACACACAATTCATACATCCACGAGCAGAGCCACGCTTATTTAATCATGAGGTAGGGTTTTCCTGCAGAAACGTGCTTGGTTTAGGCGGTTCTAACTGTTCTCACCAAGGCCAAAGGTCCCCAAGGTGCCCCCATTATAGGGACCTCTCAATCTCTCAGTCCTTGGGTCATGCACGGAACTCCGTGGCGACATCCTTAGACCAAAAGAAGAGAGTTATCACCTTGAGTTGGTGGTTTCCGACAACGGTTGTAGCCCCGTGTGCAAACAAGCTGGTCGTATCTGCCACCCACTCCCTATAGGTATTCACTCTTGCCCCTGGGTATAGAGGGACTGTTGTGTGCAAGGGTTTTGTGTGCAATTTATATTTCAGACAATTTGTAGAAGTAATCATACAGCAGTTTATTAAAGCCATACAATAAAAATACAGAAACGGGTAAAGGCGTAATTTCAAATCTTTACTTAGTTTGAATTTATCCGTCACTAAATGGGATCAACTCTCTAGCTTCCCCAGTGGAGTCGCCATCTATCGCCGTCGTCCGTTCCGACGTCCAAGGACATCTTCGAACGTTAATGCGAGCGGTCGCAAAAAGATGGTTGAGACTCGTGTTTTTTGTTTAAAACATGTTCATTGCTTCCGAGGTGCTCAACACTGAACTATCCTCTAATAGAAGCAAGGTTTTCGAAAAGGGTTCTTTTGGAGTCGCCACCAATGTTTTGACCATAAACATTGGAAAAGGAGAAAAAAGGCATTGATTTTAGTAAAAACCAAACTTGGCCATTATAACCAGAGTCGGGTAAGGGAGTTAGTTACGTGTGGGGAAGGTGTTAGCACCCCACAACGCCCCTTTCGGGTTCCCTATGACTGATTAATTCATTTCAGTTAAGATTACAAGAAATTACGCGATTACCCTTATTTTATTCATATAATAAATATGGCTATCTACATGATTTTATTTACATTTTATGAAGCAATAAATAAAGCAGTAAAGGAGAAGAGATTTGAGAAGAACCTCCGTAGCAAGCTTTATATATCAACTCTGTTACAATAAGGACGCGTTTCGGCTGTCCCTCGCTCTACAGCAACTCTCCTCTCAAATACAGACTCGACTCGACTAAAATTTCTAGAAGAATCGAATACTGGAATCTAGTTCCTTAACTGATTGTTACCTATATAAGGCAATCAGAAAGATCATTCGAGAGAGGGAGAGAAGTAGACAAGTCTTCTGAGTTGTCTGGGGTGTGGAGAATGACCTAAGGACCTCCTATTTATAGCCATTTTCGCCTGGAACTTTGGGATGGCCGTCTGGGTTGGGACGGCCGTCCCAAACGCGTTTTCCACGTTGTGCCAATCTGGGACGGCCAGTCTGGGTTGGGACGGCCGTCCCAAATGCAATTTTAACACAGGCTGGGACCTTTGGGGTTTGGGACGGCCGTCCCAAGTTTGGGACGCGCGTCCCATTTGCACAGGGACAGTTGGGACGGCCATCCCAATTCTAGGACGGTGGTCTCGGCCTGTGTTGTCCAGTTTTCGCGTTCTGGGACCCCCGGGAAGCTTTCCTTTCCTTTTTTGGACGTAAATTGATGCCGATGTGTGTCCGCTGAGGCTTTATCTTCATGTAGGAAGTCTTCTTGGCCTTCATTAAGATGCCGGGCGAGCTTTATCTTCGTGCAGGAAGTCTCTTTTGTCTTTACTGCATGGATGAGTGAACCCCGTCTTTGTTGCAGGAGGTCTTTCTCTGATTTTGATATGAAGCCGGGTGAACTTTATCCTTGTATGAAGTCTCCCTAGCTTTTATTGAGAGGCCGGGCAAAATTAGGGGTCTACAAGGATGATTAAATAAAGGTTTGTGTTTTTAGAGGGGTTTTTTTTTTTTTTGAAACCAATGGTATCTGTAAGCATGGCTAGCCAAGGTTAGTCAAACTGTTTAGGTTTAGCTTAAACAAACGTTTATTCGTGGGGTTGTGTCTTTGCTTGGTGAGCTTTGCGGCGCCTGCTAAGACTGATTGTCTTTCCTAGACCGCCCTTTGGTTTTCAATCTAGGATATTTGTGTTTCGTCCTTAACCTTTGTTGGGGTTTCTTTTTATTATGCTTTAGAAACCCTAATGGACTTTGTTTTGTAACCCTTTCTTTTGCCTAGGCTACCCGTTATTATTGATCGGGTTTCCTAGCGGGTTGACCCTAACTTTTGCGTAGCCCCCTTTTGTGGGTTTCCTACCGGGTTAGATGCCCTTCTCTTTTTGGCCTTTAGCTTTTATGGGCTTTTTTATTTGTTTTTGCAATGTTGGCAAATCATGGTTTCCTTATGATGGGGTAAAACCTTATTCGTGTTTTCTGATCAATCAATGATGTTTTAATTTGTTTCTTTACTGTTGGTGCGCTTTCAAGTTGTTTTAGACGCTTTTTTAGAAACGTTTGCTTAAGCATGGTTATTAATGAGGCATAGACATAAGTAGTAAGAAGAGAAGCACATAGTAAGAATTATATTCTCCCATGATTAAAAGGGTAATATGTGCCCTGAAAATGCCCGGGGGTCGGGCTGCCCCCGGGGAGTAATCTCTAATAGTCATTGGGTTTACATTCCTTAAAAAATGGAAGAAGAACACCTAATGACTAAAGTTGCTCCTGACGCCTGTATCCCTTCGCTTCGGAAAATCTGATTCAGCGGGCGGAGGGAAGACTTCCCTTTTATTCTTGTACTAGGGTTGTACCCTAGACCGCATTTCAACGGATTGTCCTTGAAATCTGGTGGCTCTCTTATTCCTTGGGAATTCGTACCGAGTCCCTGGCTTGGGCGGTATCCGTATTTTGTCATCATATGTGCCACCTTCATGTTGTTGGGAAGTCTTTCAACATTGGTAATTTCTAGTGCCTGGAAGGATGTTTCGATGGCCTTTTCTATTGTATCCACATAAGATAGGGTAGGCGGCTTGCTGATCAAGATGTCATCCTCAGCTTGAACTGTGACCAGTTTGTTGCCTACCACGAATTTGATCCTTTGGTGGAGCGTTGATGGGATTGCTTTGGCGTCGTGAATCCAAGGTCTGTCAAGGAGGCAACTGTAAGCAGGAGTAATATCCATCACATGGAAGTCCACGTTAAAAATAGTGGGACCTACCCGGATTGGTAGATTGATTTCTCCTACTACCTCACGTTTTGATCCGTCGAAGGCTCGAACGATGATGTTGCATGGACGTATATGGGCTCCTTGAATCGTCAATTTGTCAAGCGTGCCCCTAGGCATGACATTCAGGGATGACCCATTATCGACCACGACTTTGGCGATGAGGTATTCTCTGTACTTGACGGATATATGTAAAGGCTTGTTATGGTTCGACCCTCTAGGGGGAAGTTCTTCCTCAGTGAAGGTGAGATGATTACTGGCTGTGATATTCCCAATGATTCCTTCAAACTTGTCTTGGGATATGGTGTGGGATACGTGGGCTTCGTTCAAGACCCTCAGCAGTGCATTTCGGTGTGGTTCCGAACTCATTATCAGAGACAACAGAGTTATTTTCGTAGGCGTGCGGTTGAGTTAGTCTATGATGGAGTATTCGCTCTGCTTTATGAACTGGAGTAATTTGTCTTCTTCCCCCTTGGATTCTCTTTTGTCTTCTTCTTCGGTTTCTTTATTTTTTTCTTTATTGTTGGGGGCATCTTCTTGTGAATTCTTGGGAGCATATATTCGCCCACTTCTGGTTGTGCCCCCAATACTGGCTATATTGGAAATGTCTTCATTTACTGCGTATTTCCATGGTACAACTTTGTTTGATTCGTAAGGGAAAGGACGAGGCATGAATAATCGTAATGGTGTTCTAGTCCCCTCTTCTTTACCGATGGTGATAACCAGCGGTTGAGTTTTATTGGTCGTTGTGGGTGGCTCAACCGTTGAGGAAAGACTGATGATGAGTGGTTTTCGTTCCATTCTTTTCTGTTGTATGACAACACATCAGTTAACCTTTCTTTTTTAGTTGTCTTATCAATTTTCAAAGCAAGGAGGGATATGTGAATGAATGCGAGATGAATGCAATAAACAGTTATAAAGATAAACAAAACGTGATTCTATTTATCTAGAAAAAGTGTACATTCCACTAGACCATGCTATGAAGTATGTTTTGGCAGAAATGGTAAAGCCTAAAGAAACCCATAGGCGGGCTTTGGTTTCTACGTAGTTCCTCCTCGGCTTCCCGTACATGATGAGTGAGTACTTCAGACTGGCGATGGACCGCATGGCTCATATCTTCGTTGTATTTACGAGCCTCTTCTATCTTTGCCTCTTGATGGATGACTAATGCTTGCAAGTCATCAAGTTTCTCAAGAGCTCGGTCTCTTTCTTGCAACACTTGGTCGTACTGAGCTCATCCGTCTCTTTCCTTGCATCGTAGCTCAGCCAAGTCTTTGCTAAGTCTTTGGGCGACTTTCCTCTTTCGTTGTGCATCAGACTGAGTTCTTTCGAGGTCTCGTTGTATTGTCTGGGTTGTCTATGCCTGCTTTGCCAATTCAGCCTCAAGGTGTGCTAATTTAGTCGTTATTTCCTGGATTTGAATATCCGAGCCTACTCTAGCAATTTTAGATGTTCGGGCAACCTCTTTGTTGGAGTTAGCATACTGGTCCTTGAGGCGTTCTATCTCTTGGTCTTTCTTCTTGCACTGCCTTTGCAGACCATCGATGGTAAGGATAGATTCTTGTTCTTTTTCTTCAAGGCCCCTCAATTGGGCTTCCATAACTTCTATCCTTTGGGTTAAGGCACCGACTCGGGCTCGTAATTCTGCATTTGCTGACGGTGAGGGGAACGGAGTGGATGGATGTGGCACCCCTCTATTTTTCCTCCATTCCTCAAAGTCACTGGAAACTGCTATTCGAGTTCTGCCAAGCTCTTCATCCCCCTCATAGACTGGTCTCTACCATGCTTTTCGGATAGCGGAAGCGTCCTTGAAGCTGTTAGAATTGTAGAAGAAACACAATCCCCCGATTTCTTCCTGTGTTGGGGTGGTCTGGGTCCTCATGAGCTGCCTCAGAGCTATTTTTGGAGAATAAGCTATGAAGCCCCTGAGGCCCAATAATGGTACACTGGGGTGATCTCCGCATCAGATGAGAACGGGGCCAGGTCGAAACCAAGGACATGCCCAAGATATGTGATCTATGTTCCAGCGCTCCAACTCAGTCTTCCACTCTATGGCACCTCGAGGATGGAGGGGGATCTTCGAGAAGCTTCTCAACGGGTCTGGGAATACTCCCATATGACTTGAAGCATAGAAGTGAGTGATACCCCAAACAAACAACAATGTAGAACAACAACGAAGTGTTTTTCCTTGCTTATGATGACAAAATTCTATTGACAGCAAGGTATCGACAAGAAGAGCAGGCACGAGACTTTTTAAATGTGTCTCCCAAGCAAAGAAGGCGTCCATTGCGGCGTGATCTACGACGTCATTATGGAAAGGGAATAGAAAGGTCCCAAACATAATTAATGCCAGGGTCTTGTTGTAAGTGGGCCAATCTCCTTTTTCAGCCAGAGAGGATAAGTGGTCCTCTAAAAGTGATATCTTCCACCCCTGAATGCTCCCTTTTCCCTTCAGGGCAGACTGTGAAAGTGGTAATCGGATGAGGTGGGCGATCTTGTTTACTGAGACGTAGACCCCCTGGCTAATGTATACCCCCAGCTGACTTGGGCCATTTGATCATAAGTTCGTACTCTTCCAAAGTCGAAACCAAATCAAACTGAGGGAATTCGAAGCAGTGTAATCTAGAGCTCCAGAAGTGGATTAGAACCCTGATGAACACATGGTCAACAAATATTTTCAAGAGGTCCAAAATCCGTCCATAAGATTTCTCGAAGTCGTATTGAACTTCTGATGGCATAAGCGCACATAGCTGCTCCAACTTCTCAATACGGTATCGGGGAATATCCACTTTTCCCAACTGTTTACTACCTGATCCCTCCATTTTCTAGAAATGACAGAAGATGCATGGTATGAGTATGATGCTTTCGTATGCATGAAAGTGTTTGTTTTTCCTAAATATTATCATGTTTTACTTTCTATATGGTACATGATTTTTGTATATATATATTTTTTTTAAATAATAAAACTACCTACATGATGGATTTGATGCTTAATAAAAGAAAAAGCCCGATTTCCTTTCATTATGGCATTTATTTTGATTTATTATTATTTTTTTTAGCCTTTTATCTCTTCTGTCAGACTGCGTGGCTACTTAGCTTACAAAAATCCTGAAACCCGGCTAGCTAAGATACAAACTGTCTGAGATAAAAGTGTTTTATTGAGAAAGAATGTTTTTGAGATTTTTATTATATATTTTTTTGTTGTTATATGATTATGCTATGCGACAAACAAATGCAACAAACGAATGCACAAATAATTCACTCATCCGCGAACAGAGTGGCGTTTAATTACGAGGTAGGGGTTTCTTGCAGAAAAGTGCATAGGCAAAGGTAGGTTCTAACTGTTCTCACCAAGGCCAGGCCCCCAAGGTGCCCCCATTATAGGGATCCTTCAATTTCCCAGTCTTCGAACCATGCACGGATGTCCGTGTCGACGTTCTTAAACCAAGAAAAAGAAAGTTATCACCTTGAGTGGTGGTTTCCAACAACGACCTCCTGGCACTATGGCACATACCATGGTCGGCCGTACCTGCCACCCACTCCCTATGTGTATTCTCTCTTGCCCCCGGGTATAGGGGGACTGTAGTGTGCAAAGGTTGTGTACAATTTTATTTCAAATAATTGCAGAAAATAATCATGCAACAATTATTAAAGCCAAACAGTAAAGCATGTTATAAAAGCAAGAGAGGGTAAAAGTGTAATTTCTAGTTTTTATTTCCTAAACTAGTCCATCATTAAATGGGATCAACTCTCTAATTTCCCCAGCGGAGTCGCCATCTGTCGCCGCCATCAGCAGAGGCAGTCGGAGCAACGCGATGGTTTTTTTATTGACTCGCGTTTTCTTTGAAAGAAACGGTTCAACACCTTTAGGCCGTCTGATAACCGGGCTAGACCTAAGGGCGAGGTTTTCAAATAGGTTCGAGGAGTCGCCACCAGTGTTTTAACCTTAAACACTGAAAAAGGTAAAAAAGAAAAGGCAGTGGTTTTAGAAAAAAACCAACTTTGGCCATTACAACCAGAGTCGGGTAAGGGAGTTAGTTATGTGCAGGGAAGGTGTTAACACCCCCACAACGCCCCTTTCGGGTTCCCTATGATGGACTAACTTATAAAATAAATACTTAAAGAAATTACATTTTTACCCTATTATTTGATCTACTTGCAGAATTTAAATATCTACATGGCTCTACTATCTAATGCATATAAAGAAAACGATAAAGAAAACAGTAAAAGAGACAAAGAATAGAGAAGGAACCTCCGAAGCTAGCATTATATTAACTCTTCTAAATCGTGAGGACGCTTTTTGGCAGTCCCCGCACTCTACAAGCACTCTCCTCTCCGCAAAATAAAGAAAAATCACTCTACCGAGGGCCGGATGCCTCAAAAAGAGACTTCCTTAACCGATTTCAACCTTAACGGGAATCGAAAAGCTCCCTCGAACCCCGGAATAATGCTCAGGGTCACTCTCTAGTGCCAAAAAGCTTCCCAGAGAGTGGAGGAGTGGAAAAAGTGTGAAAATTCGGAGGAATGAGGTCCCTTTTTATAGGGACTCGGGCCAGGAAAGGCGGATGACCGTCTGGACAAAGCGGACGGCCGTCCAGGGCAAAAAGAGGCCATGGACGGCCGTCCATGGCGACTTTTTGCCATGGACGGTCGTCCAAGCTAAGTGGACGGGCGTCCATGGCCTTAAAGTTGCCATGGATGGCCGACTGCTTGCCATGGACGGTCGTCTGCCTGCTCTGGACGACCATCTGCCTGTTTTGGATGGCCATCTGCTGTCTCCGGCGAATTTCCCGATTTTTAATGCCTCTAAAAACCTTTCCTATCCTAAATGGAACCTAGAACAAGCTACTAGGGACTTGATAGAGTCTTAACCATCTTCGGAATGAGCGATCTTCGGCTTTATTAGGAGTCCGGGCAAGATTTGGGGTCTACAACGCTCTTTGCGAGTTTTCATCTTGACGGGTCATGAGCAATGGCTTTAGGCGTAGTATTTCTTTATCGCATCTGAGTTAACAGGATGTCGAAGCTCTTCTCCGTCCATGTTAGTGAGGATAAGGGCTCCTCCTGAGAAGGCTCGCTTGACCACAAAGGGTCCTTCGTAGTTTGCTGTCCATTTCCCGATTTTGTCTTTCTGGGCTGGAAGCAGTTTCTTTATTACTAGATCCCCTTCTTGGAAGCTGCGGGGATTGACTTTCTTGTCGTAGGCTTTCTTGATCTTCTTTTGATAAACTTGCCCTCGACATATGGCTTCCAGTCGTTTTTCTTCGATTAGGTTCAGTTGATCGTATTGGCTTTGGATCCATTCGGCTTCTGTTAATTTTGCTTCCATAACAACTCGCAGGAAGGGTATTTCAACCTCTACTGGTAGCACGACCTCCATTCCGTACACGAGGGAAAACAGAGTGGCCCCTGTGGAGGTTCGTACTGACGTTCGGTAGCCGTGTAAGGCGAAGGGAAGCATCTCATGCCAATCTTTGTAGGTTACTACCATCTTCTGGATAATTTTCTTAATATTCTTATTGGCTGCCTCTACTGCACCGTTCATCTTTGGTCGGTAAGGAGAAGAATTGTGGTGTTGGATTTTGAAGTCTTGGCATAGCTCCTCCATCATTTTATTATTGAGATTGGTCCCATTATCAGTAATGAGCCTATGAGGGATGTCGTACCGACATAGAATATTTTTCTTGATGAAAGTGGTCACCACTTTCCGAGTCACATGTGCATATGACGCGGCCTCAACCCATTTGGTGAAGTAGTCAATGGCCACCAAGATAAAGCGATGGCCATTAGATGCTTTAGGCTCAATGGGTCTGATGACGTCCATGCCCCACATAGAGAATGGCCATGGTGTAGCTAGGGTACTGAGAGGTGCGGGCGGCACATGGATATTATCGGCGTAGATTTGGCATTTGTGGCACTTTTTAGCATACTGGTGACAATCGGCTTCCATTGTGGACCAAAAATATCCTGCCCTCAAGATCTTCTTTGCCATGACATGCCCAGGTGCGTGGGTCCCGAAAGCCCCTTTGTGGATTTCTCTTATCAAGGTCTGAGCTTCTTCGTGGTCTACACACCTTAAGAGAGTGGAATTGAGACCCTTTTTGTAGAGGGTTCCTTCAATCAACGTGAACCCTACTGCCCTCTTACGGATGGTTCGCTTATCATTGTCATTGATTCCCTCGGGATATTCACCTCTCACGAGATATTGTTTAATGTCATGATACCAGGGATTTTGGTCATGCTCGCCATTTACTGCCATGCAGAAAGCTTGTTTGTTATGCTGCTTAATTTGGATGATTGACATCTCATGTTCTTGATCTAAGGCAAACATGGATGATAGAGTGGCGAGGGCGTCGGCAAATTGATTGTCTTCCCGAGGAATATACTGGAAGGAGACGCTTTCCATTCTTGAGACTAAATCTCAGATGTACTCTAGATATGGCATTAATTTAGAGTTGCGGGTTTCCCATTCACCTTTAAGTTGGTAAATGACAAGGGATGAATCACCGAAGACTGAGTTTAGTAACCCCATGATCTAAAGCTGCTTGGATCCCTAGCGCGCATGCTTCGTATTCAGCCATGTTGTTGGTACAGTCAAAATTAAGCCTGGCCGTTACAGGGATGTGTTTCTTTTCAGGGGATATCAAAATAGTTCATATCCCGTGTCCAAGCATGTTTGAGGCCCCATCAAAGAACATGGTCCATGCTTCTTCTTTGGTCTCTTTGTGTTCAATATGCATGATATGCTCATCAGGAAAGTCGTCTTGTAAGGACTGATATTCGTCCGTTGATCCATGGGCTAGATAGTCTGCTAGGGGGCTACCTTTGTTAGCTTTCTGGGTGACATGAATGATGTCAAATTCTGAAAGGAGCACTTGCCACCTAGCTATTCTTCCGGTCAGAATGGGCTTCTCAAAGAGATACTTGATTGGGTTTGGAGACCAGCCACGTTGTATGCCGAGCCATATATTGACGGAGACACTGAGTGACCCACACCAATGCGCAACAGGTCTTTTCGAATGGTGTATAACGAGTTTCATAGTCTAGGAATTTCTTACTGAGATAGTAAATGGCTCGCTCTTTCTTCCCGGTTTCATCTTGTTGACCGAGCACACATCCCATGGATTCTTCGAGTATTGACAAGTATAGGATCAGAGGTCTCCCTTCAACGGGTGGTAGCAATACTGGCGGATTGGTTAAACATGTTTTGATTTTATCGAATGCTTGTTGGCATTCTTCATTCCATACCGTTGTTTGATTTTTGCGCAACAGTTTAAAGATGGGTATACATTTATCTATCAACTGCGTGATGAAACGGGCAATGTAGTTAATCCGGCCTAGAAAACCTCTGACCTCCTTTTCCGTGCTTGGTGGAGGCATTTCCAAAATTGCCTTGGTTTTATCAGGGTCTACTTCTATTCCCCTTTTGCTGACGATGAACCCTAAGAGTTTTCCTGATCGTACTCCGAAAGTACATTTTGCTGGGTTTAGTTTGAGTTGATACTTTCGAAGTCGGTCAAAAAGCTTTTTGAGGTATTGGATGTGGTCCATCTCATTTCTGGACTTGGCGATCATGTCATCCACATATACCTCTATTTCCTTGTGGATCATGTCATGGAACAGTGTGACCATAGCCCTTTGATAGGTAGCTCCTGCATTTTTTAGTCCAAAAGGCATTACACGGTAGCAAAAGGTGCCCCACGGTGTGATGAAGGAGGTTTTTTCTCTGTCCTCGACGGCCAACTTAATTTGGTTGTATCCCGCGTACCCGTCCATGAAGGAGTAAAGTGTGTTGGTAGCGATATGGTCTACTAACATGTCTATATGTGGTAGGGGAAAGTCATCTTTGGGACTTGCTCAATTGAGGTCCCTATAATCCACACACACCCTGACCTTCCCGGTCTTTTTGATGACGGGTACTATGTTGGCCAACCACTCTGGGTATTTGGAAACTACTAGGAAATTGGCGTCCAATTGTCTTTGTACCTCTTCTTTTATCATTAAGGACCAGTCGGGTTTAATTCTTCTAAGCTTTTGCTTTACGGGTCGGAACCCTTCTTTCAATGGCAATCTATGCTCCACTATACTCATGTCAAGCCCAGGCATGTCATGGTAAGACCAGGCGAACACGTCTATATATTCCTTTAGAAGCCGTATCAATCCCTTTTTTACGCTACTTTCTATTTGAGTGTCGATGCTTATCTTTTTCTCATCATCCCCTTCTCCCAAATTGACAGTTTTTGTTTCTTCTTGATGTGGTTGTATGATGCGTGCTTCTTTTTCCAGCATTCTTTGCATGTTCGGAGAAATGGTCTCCTGCTCACTGTCGGACTCGACCCATTCGCTCTCGGCTGCCGGGGTCCACAGAGATTCATCGATCACAGACATGATGTGTTTTAGGTTCTGTTTTAGTCATAGATTTTATTATTCAATTATCTTTGAAAGAATAATAAATAGAAGAGGGAAAAGAATGAAATGGATATGACAAGAAAATGCCTCGTGTATTAAGAAACGTATGTACAAGCCCTTTTAATCAGAATTCCTGCGGCCGCAGGCGGGAACCGCAGGAGATATACGAAAAAGCTTAAAAAGAACACCCTAAGGGTTGATCCTCCCAGTTTTCCCTCTCTGCTATTCTGGCTTAGCCAGAGGTTTGGTGTCAACATCAGAAGCAGAGGCATCAAAGGTTATCCAACCGGCATCAATTAGCTCTTGGACCTTATATTTTAAGGTCAAACAGTTGTCCATTGAATGCCCAGGTGCATCCGAGTGGTAGCTACATTTTTCGTTGGGCTTGTACCACTCGGGGTAGGGAGGCTCCATTTTCTTTGGAGGAATGCGGGCTAGAAGGTTGGCCTGTAATAACTGGGGCAGCAGCTTTGCGTATGAGGTGGGGATAGGGGTGAACTTCCTCTCCTTTCTTCGTGACTGCCTTTCTGCCTGAGGAGTGGAGGAAGGGGTTGCGAAATTGATGGCGTGTACGGCCTCTTCCTTCTTTTTGAATGGTTTCTTGAACGAAGTACTGGAAGAAGAAGGTTGTGTTATTTTCCCGCTCCTCAACCTCCACTCTCTCTCCTACAGTGACTATGTCCGAAAAAAGATTGGAGGTACTGGCTATTGCCTTATCGTAGTACGTTCCAGTCAGTGAATCTATAAACATAGCCACTGTCTCATTATCGGTCAGTGGAGGCTCTATTTGGGCGGCCATTTCCCTCCACCTTTGGGCGTACGCCTTGAAGGATTTGTCGTCCCTTTTGCTCAAGGTCCTGAGATCTGACCTGTCAGGGGTCAGATCAATATTGTATCGGTAACAACGAAGGAAAGCTTCGGCCAGCTGCTTCCAGTTTTGAACCTGCCCTCTTTCTAACTGCATGTACCAGTTGAGAGTTATGTCGGCCAGACTCTCCTAGAAGCAGTGTATTAGGAGTTTTTCATTCTCAGTGTGTGCGGCCATCTTACGACAATACATCGTAAGATGGTTCTTAGGGCAGGTTAACCCGGCATATTTGGGGAAGTCCGGGACTTTGAACTTGGGAGGGAAATGGATATTCTTCACAAGGCACATATCCGCCACTTCTTTGACGTCGAAATTGTGCCCCTCCACCGCCTTCAGCCTTTCTTCTAAGGCGGATATCTGCTACTTAGAAACCTCTCGGGTGAGGATGCGTACAGCCTTAGCATCCGTCTCACCATAGAAGTGTTCCTCTTCTTCCTCTTCTTCATGGCGAGAGGCGTTTTCTGCGTGGGCTTCTCCCTTATTTTTCCCTTGACGTATAACCTCCATTAATTGAGCCATCTGCTCGCGGAGGGTGTTAACCTCTGTAGTGAGCTTACGATTTTGCTCTTCTAGGTTTTCCATTACTCTGGCCTTTTGTGCACGAGTTCGGATGGGGAGAGGACCAGCCACTTTCTAAAATGCCCGAAAGAAATTTATTAATGCATGTTGAGTGTTAGACTAACATGGATATGTATGAGAGATTCTGCTTTAGATGATGCTAAATGCGCTCTCACTTTATTTTCTCTCTTGGTTTTTCTTTACTCATGATATGATGAATGATACGACTTTGCAAAATTATCTTTATAAATGTTTTGGTTTTATTATTATTTTATTGATTTTATTTTATTTTATAGCCTTTTATCTCTTCTGTCAGACTGCGTGGCTACTTAGCTTACAAAGAACCTGAAACCAGGCTAGCTAAAAGGCAGACTGTCCGAGATAAGGGCGTTTATTGCAAAAAATATATTTTTGTGATTTTTTGTTGTTGTTTGGTTATGCTATGCAACAGACAAATGCAACAAACATATGTGCACACAATTCGATCATCCACAAACAGGCGAGAAGTCGTTTTAATCACGAGGTAGGGTTTTCCTGTAGAAAAGTGCATTGGCAAAGGTAGGTTCTAACTATTCTCACCAAGGCTAAGGCCCCCAAGGTGTTGAACATTCAAGGACTTGATGTTGCACTTGATGGACATGAAGCTTATTGATTTTGATGATGATTCAAGAACACAAGACTTAGAGTGTTGAAGACTTGTTTTATATTGTAATAACTCTGTTTTGATTAGATTGAGTCTGTAATATTAGAGTTTGAGATAGCCGGTACATAGTCTGCACCTTAGAAGCTTCAAAAAGCTCAAATTTATCAACCAGGCTCGGCTTTAATCGATTAAATAGTGAAATAATCGATTAAAACAGTGAGAAAAACCATTTTCTGTATCTGCTCACTGGTTTAATCGATTAACACACCTGTTAATCGATTAACAGGCCTGTTAATCGATTAACAACCCTTTTAATCGATTAAAACAGAGAGTTTTGGGGTTCTGTTGGTTTTGGCTCTGTAATAATCGATTAACACTTCATTTAATCGATTATTTCAGTCAGATTTTGATTTTTAACTTCAAATCAACCCTATTTTCGAAAACCCTATTTCCAAGAACCCTAGTTTCGAAATTCCCAATTCCCAAACCCTAATTTCTCTACTTAAGCTTCTCTATGGCACTCAGAAAAAAGAGAACAACCTTTTTCAATCAAAAGTTAAGTGTTGTGAGTGCCAGAGAGCTATTTGTTGCAAGAAAAAGGGGCTTTTGGAACTTGGTGTGGGCTAGAAGCGATAAGAATCACTAAGTGGAGTTCTTAGTGGATTGTGTGTTGTGTTGTCTCTAGGGAAAGCTGTTCTTCATCTCTTGTGGATTTCAAGAGAGGTGTTTTCTTTACTTTATATTTTCCATTGTAATTTGTTTGTAACAACTTGATTATAGTGATAGCATTAATCCTCTGTTTGAGTGATTAACAACTGGACGTAGGGTCTTTTGATCCGAACTAGTATAAATCTCCTGTGTAAGATTTCTTCTCTTCTCTATTTACATTTACACAGTTTTTAATCGGTAAAATTTGGGGAAAATTTTGAAAACCTAATTTTTGTTAAGAAACCAATTCACCCCCCCTCTTGGTTTTTGTCCGACCACGCGAACATTCCGCTGCGCGATTCTAACACAAGGTACCCCCATTATAGGGTCCCCACTCTCCAGCCTTCCGACCATGCTTAGCACTAAGGCCATAGTCAGTCTTTGTGCCAAAAGAGGAAGGTTATCACCTTGAGTGGTGGTTTCCGATCACACTGGTGGGCACAAGGCCATCACTACAGCGAACCGTACCTGCCACCCACTCCCTATGGATTTCTCACTTGCCCCCGGGTATAGAGGGAACTGTAGTGTGTTGAACATTCAAGGACTTGATGTTGCAAATAATGATCATGAAGAATGTTGATTTTGATGATGATCCAAGAGCTTAAAGACTTAGAGTATTGAAGATTGAAGATTGATGTTTTCTGTATTGTAATAACTCTGTTTTAGTTTGATTGAGTCTGTAATTATAGAGTCTAAGATAGCCGGTACATAGTCTGTAACTTAGAAGCTTCAAAATGCTCAAATTTATCATGCAGGCTCGGCTTTAATCGATTATATAGGGAAATAATCGATTAAAGCAGTGAGAAAACCATTTTCAAGCATATACTCACTTGTTTTAATCGATTAAAACATCAAAATAATCGATTAAAAGGTCAAATAATCGATTATTTCACCAAATAATCGATTAAACCAGAGAGGATTGGGTTCTGCGTATTTGGCTCTGTTTTAATCGATTAAAACTCCATTTAATCGATTATTTCGATCTGTTTTTGTTTTTAAATTTCAAATTAACCCTATTTTCGAAAACCCAATTACCAAGAACCCTAGTTTCGAAATCTCCAATTCCTTAACCCTAATTTCCCTACTTAAACTCTGCTTTGACACTCGGAAAAGTAGAACAACTAAAGAACAACTCTTTCCATACAAAAGTTAAGTGCTTGTGAGTGCCAGAGAACTGTTTGTTGCAAGGAAAGGGGGCTTTCGAACCTGGTGTGAGGCTAGAAGCGATAAGAATCACTAAGTGGAGTTCTTAGTGGATTGTGTGCTTGTGCCGTCTCCGGGGAAAAGCTGTTCTTCGGGGCTTTTGGAAACCTGGTGTGAGGCTAGAAGCGATAAGAATCACTAAGTGGAGTTCTTAGTGGATTGTGTCTTGTGCCGTCTCCAGGGAAAGCTGTTCTTCATCTCTTGTGGATTTCAAGAGAGGTGTTGTATTTACTTTATCTCTTTGATTTGTAATCTGTTTATAACAATTTGTTCTTAGTGACAGCGTTAATCCTCTTTTGAGTGATTAGCAACTGGACGTAGGGTCTTTTGATCCGAACCAGTATAAACCTACTGTGTAATCTTCTCTACTCTTCTCTATTTACATTTACGCAGTTTTTAATCGGTAAAATTTGGGGAAAATTTTGAAAACCTAATTTTTATTAAGAAACCAATTCACCCCCCCTCTTGGTTTTTGTCCGACCACGCGAACATTCCGCTGCGCGATTCTAACATAGTGTGCAAGGGTTTGTGTACAGTTTGTATTTCAAACAATTGCGTAAGTATAAACAAGCAACAATTATTAAAGCCAAGCAATAAAACATGTTATAATACAAGGTAGGGTAAAAGTGTAATTTTCTTGGTTTATTTATTTTAAGCTGACCCATCACTAAATGGGATCAACTCTCTAGGCTTCCCCAGTGGAGTCGCCATCTGTCGCCGCCGTCAAAATGAGGGCGGTCGGAGCGACGCGATGGTTTCGACTTTCCAATTTTTGCGTTTTTATTGGTGCGGTTACAACGCCTTTAGGTTGTCCGATAACCGTGCTGAACCTAGGGGCGAGGTTTTCGAAAGGGCGCTCTTGGGTTGTCCGATAACCGGGCTAACACAAGAACTAATTTTTGAAGGGTTCATCTGGAGTCACCACCGATGTTTTTACCAGAAACATCGGAAAAGGAGTGAAAAAGGCGTTGGTTTTCGAAAAACCAACTTTGGTCATTAGAACCAAAGTTGGGTAAGGGAGTTAGTTACGTGTAAGGGAAGTGTCAGTTTCCTTACGACGCCCCTTTCGGGTTCCCTATGATAGACCAGCTATTTAAAATAATTAAACCGGTGACAATACACTTTTACCCTTTTATTTGCGGAATTTAAAATTATGACTACATGACCCTAATATCTACTGCATAATTAAAATAAAGCGGTAAAAGATAGAGAGAGAAAGTAGAAACCTCCGAGGCAAGCTTTCTATTAATTATTTGAAAATTAGGGTACTTTTTGGAAGCCCTCTGCTCTTTACAATGCCGAAAAACTCTCAAAAATGCTATAGAAACTCTCAGAAACTCCGGAAATGCTTCGGAGGGATTCTAGAAAGAGAATTTAGAGAGATGTCTAGAGAGAGAATGGAAGAACTGTGTGAAATGAAGGCAAAAACGCGGCTATTTATAGGGATTCGCGCCTGTCAGGTCGACACGGGTCGTCTCATCTGACAAGGTCGAGACGGCCGTCTCGCCAAACGAGACGGCCGTCTCGCCACTTGCACAAGGCGAGACGGCGGTCTCGACCCTAAAAGGCGAAAATCCTTATTTACATGCCAAAAATCCCTCCTATCCTAGTATGGGGCCTAATAGTCTCTCCTAATGGCTTCTTAGGCTTCATCCATCTTCAAAAAGGAGGTCTTCTGGTCTTATTTTGAGGCCGGACAAGATTTGGGGTCTACAGTAAACTTAGGTCCCCATAACTTTTGGGTCCTTGGGGTTAGAGACAAACAGGTCATTTAACAATAGGAACCCAAACGTATTTTCCTTTAGGAACACCAAAATGCTTAATTTTACATCTATTTAAGGTATGACCATGTTTCATACAATAAAAGCATGTTTTAGATGTAGTTTTTGAATATGATGCATTTCTAACTATTGAAGTTTTAGTTCCTTTTTCAACACATACTCTTCGATTTTTAATTTTAGGCTTTTTCAAAGGAATGTGATGATTTTCTCTATTTTCAACAATAACAACTTTATCCTTGTTATTATCACTTATTTCCTTCTCAGCTTTATCAAGCAAATTATTAAGTATATCAATATCATATTCATACTCTTTACATGAAGCACATGCTATATTCTTATTATCTTTTTCTTCTAAACATACAATTTTCGTTTCTAAGGTTTCCTTTTACTCTAAACATACAATTTTCGTTTTTAAGGACTTCACCTCCTTTTCGGATCTATTCAAACTCTTTTTCACAGCTTTGTATTCATTTTTCAAGTCCTTAAAAGCATTAAAGAATTCTTCATATGCATTTTGTAATTCATCAAAGTTATTTTCATCATCACTTGAGGATGAGTCGGAATCACTAACCTCAAAGTTGGAAGATATATTGTCATTTGCCATCAAGCAAGTGTTAGCTTCTATTTCTGAATCACTTGACTCCGAACTCGAATCACTATTGTCCCAAGCGATGTAGGCTTTCTTCTTGAAGAATTTCTTGCCTTTGATATCTTCATTTTTCTTGTATTGGACATTCGGTTTTAACATGTCCTGTTTCACCACAACCATAACACTTAATATTCAAAGAAGTACTTTCTCTTACCTTTCCCTTACCTTTGAAGGGTTGCTTCCCTTTGGCTTTCATAAATTTGGTAAATTTCTTTATCATAAGACTCATTTCTTCTTCTTCTTCATTTTCTGAGTCTTCTTCTACCTTCTTGTTCTTACTCTTGGAAATTTCGGTTTTGAAGGCTAAGTTCCTCTTTTGGTGTTGACCTTCTTCATCATTTAGCCTTCCTAGTTCAAGCTCATGCTCTCTCAACTTTCCAAAGAGCGCCGCCATAGACATTGTGGCAAGGTTTTGTGACTCCATGATGGTCGTCACCTTAGGTTGTCATTTCCTATCCAAAGATTTCAAAATTTTTACGTTTAATTCATCAACATCAAAAATTTTACCTAACCCGGTGAGATGGTTCACAATGTGTGTGAAACACTTTTGAACGTCAAAGATCTTTTCTCCTTATTGCATTCGGAACATCTTATATTCTTGGATTAGTGAATTTTTCTGTGCTCTATTAACGTCGTTGGTACCTTCGTGGGTCACTCTCAACATTTCCCACATCTCTTGAGCACTTTTACAAACGGAGATCCTGTAAAACTCATCAAGGGTTAACACAGATGAAATATTATTTCTAGCCATAACATCATATTGGGCTTTTCTATTTTCCTCCGCCGTCCATCTAGAAAATGGTTTTGAAACTTCTACTCCATTTTCATAAATTTTAGGAATAAAGGGACCGTTTAAAATTGCGTCCCAAACACCTCTATCAACAGACACTAAAAATATTTACATTCTAACTTTCCATAAAGGATAATTTTGACCCGCAAAAAGTGGGGGTCTATTGATAGAAGCACCCTCGGCAAACGTTTGATTTTGTCCGGCCATTTTCAAAAAATTGAATGACTATCAAAGCAAGCTTTGATACCACTTGTTAGAATCGCGCAGCGGAATGTTTGCGTATCCGGACAAAAACTAAGAGGGGGGGTGAATTGGTTTCTTAACAAAAATTAGGGTTTTAAATTTTTTCCCAAATTTCACCGATTAAAATGTTGTGTAAAGTAAATAGAGCAAGGATAGAGTATTACACAAATGATTTATACTGGTTCGGATCAAAAGACCCTACATCCAGTTGCTAATCACTCAAATAGAGGATTAACGTTGTCACTATAATCACAGTTATACAATCAGATTACAAATGAAAAGATAAGGTAAAGAATACACCTCTCTTGAGTCACACAAGAGATAAACACCTCCTTTGAATCGCACAAAGGATGAAGAACAGCTTTCCCTAGAGATGGCACAACACACAATCCACCAAGAAAACCCATTTAGTGATTCTTATCGCTTCTAGCCCACACTAGGTTCCAAAAGCCCCTTTTTCCTCCAACAAACAGTTCTCTGGCAGTCACAGCTCTCAAATTTTGTTTGAAAAAGGTTGTTCAATTTGCAGAGAGCCTTAGAGAACCTTAAGTAGATGGATTAGGGTTTGGGAATTGGGAATTTTCGAAACCTGGTGAATTGGGACTAGGGTTTTCGAAACTTGGTCCAATTTTGAAATTCAAAACACATATCTGACTGAAATAATTGATTATCTTGAGTGTTAATCGATTATTACAGAGCCAAATTCACCAGGAACCCATAACCACACAGTTTAATCAATTAACAACCCTGTTAATTGATTAACAGGGGCTTTAATCGATTATTCCAGAGAGTTGATACAGAAAATGGTTTTTCTCTCTGTAATAATCGATAATCGACTATCCTGCCATTTAATCAATTAATCCAATGTGTTTTTGATAAAAATGAGTTTTTGAAGCTTTTAAAGAGTAGACTATGTGCTAGCTATCTTAGACTCTAATATTACAGACTCAAAATCATCAAAACAGAGTTATTACATAATATTTCAAGTCTTCAACTCTTTAAGTCCTTTATCCTTGGATCATCATCAAAATCAACAAACTTCATATTCATGTATGTTCAACATTCATCTCCTTGTATGTTTCAACACATATCCTAGGCCATACTTAAAGGGGTTATCTTTGAACTCTGGGGGTTCCCTCATCCCTTGGGAATCTGCCCCCAGTCCTTGGCCAAGATGGTAACCATGCCTCATCATCATGTGGGCTACCTTCGTATTATTGGGAAGTCTCTCTACACTAGCGATTTCGAGTGCTTGAAAAGATGTTTCAAGGGCCTCTTCAGCCGCATCCACATAAGGTTGGGTAGACGGTCCACTGATCAAGATATCGTCTTCTGCTTAGACCGTGACCAGTTTGTCGTCCACTATAAACCTGACGTTTTGGTGGAGCGTTGAAGGTATTGCCTTAGCGTCATGAATTCTCGCCATTCCAGCAAGTCGAGACCACCGTCTCGTTTGGCGAGACGGCCGTCTCGCCACTTGAGAATGGCGAGACCCCCCTCCCGTTTGGCGAGAAGACCGTCTCGCCACTTTTGCAAGTCAAGACCACCGTCCCGAATGGCAAGACGGTCGTCTCGACCTGACACGCGCGAATCCCTATAAATAGTGAGCGCTCCCCCCCTCATTTCACACAATTCTTCTACTTTCCCTTCTACAACTTCTTCAAATTCTCTTCTTAGAACCCCTTCGAATCATTTCCGGAGTTTCTGAGAGTTCTTTATAGTTTTTATAGCGTTTCTGAGAGTTTTTCCGGCGTTGTAAAGAGCGAAGGGCTGCCAAAACGCACCTTAATTTTCAGAGAATTAATTAAAAAGCTTGCCTTGGAGGTTTCTTCACTCTCTCCCTCTCTTTTACTGCTTTTATTTTTATAATTAAAATTGCGCAATAGATATTAGGGTCATGTAGTCGTTACTTTAATTTCGTAAATAAAAGGGTAAAAGCATCTTTTCACAAGTTTATTTATTAAATAGCTGGCCTATCATAGGGAACCCGAAAGGGGCGTCGTAAGGGAACTAACACTTCCCTTACACGCAACTAACTCCCTTACCTAAACTCTAGTTTTAACGACCAAAGTTGGTTTTCAAAAACCAATGCATTTTTCCTCCTTTTTCAATGTTTTCGGTAAAATCATCGGTGGCGACTCCATAAGAACCCCTTCAAATTAGTTCTTGGGTTAGCCCGGTTATCGGACAACTCAAGAACACCTTTTTGAAAACCTCGCCCCTAGGTTCAGCCCGGTTATCGGACAACCTAAAGGCGTTGTAACATCACCCATAAAAACGTGAAAATTGGAAAAGTCGTAACCATCGCGTCGCGCCGACCGCCTCTTTTTGACGGCGGCGACATTGGGCGCAGACGGGTTCCTTGAATAGTCAACTTATCGAGTGTGCACTTGGGCATCACGTTCAAGGATGGCCCATTATCCAT
Organism: Sphenostylis stenocarpa; assembly: GCA_963425845.1. Taxonomy (NCBI): domain Eukaryota; kingdom Viridiplantae; phylum Streptophyta; class Magnoliopsida; order Fabales; family Fabaceae; genus Sphenostylis; species Sphenostylis stenocarpa. The sequence continues at coordinate 63,513,165 of OY731400.1, read as the reverse complement.
AAGAACTTTAGCAATGAGGTACTCTTTGCACTTGACAGAGATGTGCAAGGGCTTGTTGTGGCTTGATTCCTCGAGGGGGAGTTCTTCCTCTGTGAAGGTGAGGTGATCGCTTGCCGTAATGTGACCGACGATCCTCTCAACTTTTTCTTGTGATATACTGTGAGGTACATGCACTTCGCTCAAGACCTTCATCAAGGCGTTTCTATGCGGTTCCGAGCTCATCATTAGAGATAATAGAGTTATCTTTGCAGGTGTATGATTGAGCTGGTCAATAATGGAATACTCGCTTTGCTTTATGAACTAGAGTAATTCATCTGTCTCCTCCTTGGATTCCTTATTTTCTTTTTCTTCGGTCTGTTTATTTTTTCCTTTATTCTTGGGGGATCCTCTTGTAAGTCCTTGGGGGAGTAGACCCTTCCACTTCTTGTCATGCCCCCAATGCCGGCTATATTGGAGATATCCTCCTTTATTGGTGAAGGTTCCCCGTATCTCCATGGTACAACTTTATTTGATTCGTAGGGGAAAGGACGTGGCATAAATAGTCGCACAGGTGTCCTTGCCCCCTCTGCCTTATTGATTTTGAGGACCAATGATTGAGGCTTATTATCCTCTTGTGGTGGATCGACCGTTGGGGAGAGCTTGATTAAAAGCGGCTTTCTCTCCATTCTTCTGTTTTGGAAGACGTGTCAGTTAATCTTTCCTTTTTATTATCTTGTTTATTAAATATGAAGGAGGAGAAATTAAATATGCAGATGAATGACATGCATGCAAGTAGACAATTGTTGAATGAAGAAATTTCATTCACTCGTAGAAAGTGTACATTCCCCTATTCCATACTACGAAGCAACTTTTTGATAGAAACGAAAAAGCCTAAAGAAACCCACAGGCGGGTCTTGATCTCTATGTAATTCTCTTTCGACTTCCCGAACGTGACGAGCGAGTGATTCGGTTTGCTTCTGGAGTGCCTGGCTCATATCTTCACTGTACTTTTGAGCCTCTTTGATCTTCGCCTCTTGATGGACGACCAAGGCTTGAAATTCGTCGAGTTTTGTGAGGGCTCGGTCCTTTTCTTGTAGCACTTGACCATACTGAGCTAGCCCGTCTCTTTCTTTGCAGCGTAGCTCAGTGAGGCTTCTGTTGAGTCTCTGGTTGGCCTCTCGCTCCTAGCGTATTTTAGACCGAGTCTTTGTGAGGTCTTGTAGCAAATCCTTGATCGTCTGAGCCTGTTTTGCACATTCGGCCTCAAGGTGTGCTAATTTGGCGGTTATTTCTTGAAGTTGGCTATTCGAGCTGGTTCTGGCAGCTTTGGATGCTCGTATAGCTTGCTCATTAGAATCAGCACACTGATCCTTGAGGCGTTCTATTTCATGATCCTTTTTCTTGCATTGCCTTCATAGACCGTCTATGGTGAGGATAGATTCTTGTTCTCTTTCTTCAAGGGCCCTCATCTGGGCTCCCATGATTTCTATCCTCTGGGTCAAGGCGTCGAATTGGGTTTGCACCTCTTCACTGTTTGAACGTGTAACAAGTGAGGTGGATGATTACGACATCCCTCTTTTCTGTCTCCATTCCTCATAGTCACTGGAGACAACCACTCGAGCTTTTCCTAGCTCTTTGTCTCCCATAAAGACTGGTTTCTCCCATGCTCTTCGCACAGCAGTGAATTAACAACAGTGCATGGGTCTCCTAAGAAACACAGTCCTCCGAGCTCCTCTCGGGATATTGCAGTTTGGGTTCTCATGAGTTATCTCATAGCTACTCTCGGTGAATAGGCTATGCAACCCCTGAGTCCTATCAACGGTATGCTTGGATAATCCCCACATCTGATGAGGACTGGGCCGGGTCGGAACCAAGGGCAAACCCAGGATAATTGGTTGGCGTCCCATTGTTCTAACTCGACCTTCCATTCTAAGGTCAAGCGTCGGTGGAGAGGGATTTTGGAGAAGCTTCTCAAGGGGTCGAGGAACATCCCCATGTGACTAGAGGCGTAGAAATGCATGATTCCCCACACAAAAAGTAGTGAAGAGCAACATCTAAGTGTTTTTCCTTGCTTCTGGCGGCAAAATTCCTCTAAGAACAAGGTGTCGGCAAGAAGTGCAGGCAGGGGACTCTTCGAGTTCATGTCCCAGGCGAAGAAGGCATCCATGATGGCTTGGTCTACTGTGTCGATATGGAAGGGAAACAAGATCGTTCCAAATATGATTAAAGCCAGGGTTTTGTTAAAAGCAGCCCATTCTGCCCTTTCAGCCAAAGTGGACAGATGATCTTCTAACATTGAGACTTTCCAACCCTGGATGTTCCCTTTTTCTATCAGGGTAGTCTGCCGGAATGACAATCGGATGATGGCAGCGACTTGTGCTGCAGAAGTATATGTTCCGTGGCGAATATGGACCCCGGCTGATTTGGGTCATTTTAGCATAATCTCATACTCCTCCAAAGTAGGCACCATATCGAGCTGCGAGAATTCGAAGCAGTGCAGACTAGAATTCCAAAAAATGAACTAGAACCTTAATAAAAACGGGATCGACACAGATCTTCAACAGGTCGAAGATCTGTCCATAGGATTTTTTGAAGTTGGAGCGGATCTCCGACGGCATTATCGTGCAAAGTCGTTCCAGCTTCTTAGTATGGTACCGGGGAATGTCCACTTTCTTCAATTGTCTACTAGTCCCCTCCATTTTCTAAAAACCAAAATGCATGTTTTATGAACATGATGCTTATTGTGGGTATGCATGCAAGTGTTTGTTTTTACCTAAATGTTTATCATGTTTTATTTCCACATGATGTATGATAGTATTTGCGTATTTATTTTTTGGAAAAATAAACTAACTCTATGGATGATTTATGAATTTAATGTTTATGAACAAGGTCCCATTTATTTGATTTGGGTCTTTATTTTTTATTTTGCTTTTAGATTCTTTTATCTCTTCTGTCGGACTGCGTGGCTACTTAGCTTACAAAGAACCTGAAACCAGGCTAGCTAAAAGGCATACTGTCCGAGATAAAATGGTTTATTGCAAAAGAATAATATTAGTGTCCCTTATCTCTTATGTCGGAGTACGTGACTACTTAGCTTGCAAAGAACCTGAAACCAAGCTAGCTAAAAGGCAGACTGTCCGAGATAAGGGCGTTTATTATAAGAGATTTTTTATTTTTCTATTGTTTGGTTATGCTATGCAATCAAATGCAACAAACAAATGCACATACAATTCATTCATCCGCGAACACATGAGAAGTCGTTTTAATCACGAGGTAGGGTTTTCTTGCAGAAAAGTGCATTGGCAAAGGTAGGTTCTAACTGTTCTCACCAAGGCTTAGGCTCCCAAGGTGCCTCCATTATAGGGTCCCCACTCTCCAGCCTTCCGACCATGCTTAGCACTAAGTTCATAGTCAGTCTTTGTGCCAAAAGAGGAAGGTTATCACCTTGAGTGGTGGTTTCTGATCATACCGGTGGGCACATGGCCCTCACTACGGCAAACAATACCTGCCACTCACTCCTTATGGATTTCTCACTTGCCCCCGGGTATAGAGGGAACTGTTGTGTGCAAAAGTTTTGTACAATTTTTATTTCAAACAATTGCGTAAAATAAACAAACAACAGTTATTAAAGCCAAGCAATTAAAGCATGTTATAATACAAGGTAGGGTAAAAGTGAAATTTTTAAGTTTATTTATTAAACTGGCCCATCACTAAATGGGATCAACTCTCTAGGCTTCCCCAGTGGAGTCACCATCTATCGCCGCCGTCAAAAGAGGCGGTCGGAGCGATGCGATGGTTCCGAATTTCCATTTTTCGCGTTTAATTATGGGTGAGGTTACAACGCCCTTAGGTTGTCCGATAACCGAGCTGAACCTAAGGGCGAGGTTTTCGAAAGGGTGTTCTTAGATCGTTCGATAACCGAGAGGACCTAAGAACAAATTTGAAAGGGTTCTTATGGAGTTCCCACCGATGTTTTTACCAGAAACATCGAAAAAGGGAAGAAAAAGGCGTTGGTTTTTTAAGAAAAATCAACTTTGGTCGTTAAAACCAGAGTTGGGTAAGGGAGTTAGTTCCGTGTAAGGGAGGTATTAGCTCCCTTACGACGCCCCTTTCGGGTTCCCTATGACAGGCCAGTTATTTTATAAATAAACTTTTAAAATGACTTTTTTACCCTTTTATTTGCGGAATTAAAATAATGACTACATGGCCCTAGTAGCCATTCGGGACAGTGATCTCGACTTTGATAAGTGGCGAGACGGTGGTCTCGACTTGCCAAATGGCGAGAGGGCCGTCTCGCCAAATGGGAGGGGGGTCTCGCCAATGGTAAGTGGCAAGATGGCCGTCTCGCCAAACGAGACAGTGGTCTCGACTTACCATTGGTCGAGACGGCGGTTGTGAAAAGCAAGACGACGGTCTCGACCCCTAAAGGCAGAAATCCTTATTTTTGTACAGAAAAGCCTTCCTACTCTAATATGGGGCCTAATAGTCTCTCCTAGTGGCTTTTTCGGCTCTGTCCATCTTCGAATAGGAGGTCTTCTGCTCTTTATTTTGAGGTCGGGCAAGATTTGGGGTCTACAAGTAGCCACGTTAACCGACAGAAGAGATAAAGGGGTAATAAACACAAATAAAAGCAAACTACAATAAAACCCATTTTAATAAAGTCAAAACATTCATTTAGAAATAATAAAAAATAATAAAAAGATTTTGACAAAGTCAACCATTCATTCCCGCATCATCTCATTAGTGGTATGTCGCCGCCATCAAAAGAGGCGGTCGGAGCGACGCGATGGTTCCAACTTCCCGTTTTCGCGTTTTGTGGGTGAGGTTACAACGCCTCTAGGTTGTCCGATAACCGGGCTGGACCTAAGGGTGAGGTTTTCGAAAGGGTGCTTTTAGGTTGTCCAATAACCGGGCTGGACCTAAAAGCAAATTTTCAAAGGGGGTTCTGATGGAGTCGCCACTGATGTTTTTACCAGAAACATCGAAAAAGGAAAAAAAAAGGCGTTGGTTTTTTAAGAAAAACCAACTTTGGCCATTATAACCAGAGTTGGGTAAGGGAGTTAGTTATGTATAAGGAAGGTATTAGCTTCCTACAACGCCCCTTTCGGGTTCCCTATGATAGGCCGGTTATTTCGTAAATAAATTTAAAATGACGCTTTTACCCTTTTATTTGTGGAATTAAAGTATGATGACTACATGGCCCTAATTAATGCATATATAAATGATAAAGCGGTAAAAGAGAGAGAGAGAGAGAGAGAGTAAAGAAACCTCCGGAGCAAGCTTTGATTAATTCTTTAAAAGGTAGGATGCGTTTGGGCAGCCCTTCACTCTTACAACGTCGAATTGTCTCTCGAAACTCTATAAAAACTCTCTTAAAGACTCTCAGAAAACTCCAGAAATGCTTCGGAGAGGCTCTAGAAGAAGAATTCTGAGAAATGGTAGAAGGAGAAGTGGAAGAGTTGTGTGAAATGAAGGGGAGAGCACCCCCCTTTTATAGGGATTCGCGCCTGTCAGGTTGAGACCGCCGTCTCGCCTGGCAAGGTCGAGACCGCCGTCTCGCCATTCGAGATGGTCGTCTCATTTTTTACAAATAGCGAGATTGTCGTCTCGTCAATCGAGACGGCGGTATCGATTTGCCAAATGACGAGAGGGCCGTCTCACAAAACGGGAAGGCGGTCTCGCCAATGGCAAGTGGCGAGACGGCCGTCTCGCCAAACGAGACGGTGGTCTTGACTTTGCCATTCAGCGAGACGGCGGTCCCGAAAAGCGAGACGGCGGTCTCGACCTTTAAGGTGAGAATCCTTATTTTTTGTATAAAAAAACCTTCCTAGTCTAATATAGGGCCTAATAGTCTCTCCTAGTGGCTTTTTAGGCCATGCCCATCTTCGATTTGGAGGTCTTCTGCTCTTTATTTTGAGGCCGGGCAAGATTTGGGGTCTACATGGTAAAACCAGGAGAGAAAATAAATGCATAAGGAAAGTATGCATATGCATCATCTTAATAAATCCCTCATCACTAGTGCAGAATGGGTTTTAATAAGTCATAGTAGCATTTTTTGGGAAAATTGTTGGGACAAATCCCCTTTTGAAATTTGCCCCTTGTTCTTCACTTTTTCCTCTTTGTTTTGATATGTTGTGCGTCCAAATCCGACATCCCAGTCAAAAGTTATCTTACTTTGAACATTTTTTGCCATTTTGTACTAGTGCATGCACAACCACATCCATGCTAGGGGGTATTAGATATCCCTAAGACAAAGGCGAAAGAGGCCCAAGTGCGCTTGTAATCTTCCATAAGGAAGGGACAAGTGTGTTAAGGCATATGGTGACCTTTGTTACACTTGTCAAATCTATGATGGGGAAGGAACCATTATACCAAAGTGGGTATGATGCTCCGTGAGACGTAAGCTTTAAGAGGATACCAAAGACATTGTCTTAAGGCATATCTATCCTACACTAATCATTCATTTCATTTCAAAATAAAATAAACATTCTTAAATTCATATACATTCTAGAAAGTGGTTGGTCTTCTTCCTGTCCTCACTCGTGCGCAAAAGGCCAAGAGGATGGAGAAATTGGAAGAGCAAAATCGTAAGTTCACCATTGAGCTTAACGCCATAAAGGAGCAAATGACGTGATTAATGGAGCAATTAGAGGGACAAAATTGCAAGCTCATCGCTGAGCTTAATTCTGTGAAGGAGCAAATGACGCAGCTAATGGAATTAATGCGCCATCAACATAAAAGTCCCCATAATGATCATATGGGCAAAAGAGTGGAACAAGAATTGAAGAGTGGGAGGATTACGCAACCTCCCTCATCCACATCATTCAAGAAGTTCCTTAGCAAGAAAGAGAGGCAAGCATGAATGCCATCAACCCCACTACTCCTTCTTCCTCTTCACCACCAGTTGGGCAGTCAAACCTACAAGAGGGGATGTAGACCCCAAATCTTGCCCAACCTCAAAATAAGAGCAGAAGACCTACTATTCGAAGATGGACGAAGCCTAAAAAGCCACTAGGAGAGACTATTAGGCCCCATGTTAGAGTAGGAAGGATTTTCTGTACAAAAATAAGGATTTTCGCCTTCAGGAGTCAAGACCGCCGTCTCGCCATTGATGCAAGTCGAGACCGCCATCTCGCCACTTGCCAATGGCGAGACCCCCTCCCGTTTGGCGAGAAGGCCTTCTCGTCACTTGAAAAGTCGATACCGCTGTCTCGCCAAACGAGATGGCTGTCTCGCCACTTTTGCAAGTCGAGACCGCCGTCCCGAATGGCGAGACGACCGTCTTGACCTTGTCAGTCGAGACGACCATCTCGACCTGACAGGCGTGAATCCCTATAAATAGTGAGCTCTCCCCCCTTCATTTCACACAGTTCTCCCACTTCCCCTTCTACACTTTCTCCAAATTCTTCTCCTAGAGTCCCTCCGAATCATTTTCGGAGTTTCTGAGTGTCTAAGAGAGCTTTTTATAGCATTTTGAGAGTGATTTCGACGTTGTAAGAGTGAAGGGCTGCCAAAACGCACCCTATTTTTCAAGAGAATTAATCAAAAGCTTGCTCTAGAGGTTTATTCACTCTCTCCCTCTCTTTACTGTCCTTTTTATTCATATTAAATTGCGTAATAGATATCAGGGTCATGTAGTCATCATTTTAATTATGCAAATAAAAGGGTAAAAGCGTCATTTCGAAAGTTTATCTATAAAATAACTGGCCTATCATAGGGAACTCGAAAGGGGCGTCGTAAGGGAACTAACACTTCCCTTACACGTAACTAACTCCCTTACCCAACTCTGGTTTTAACGACCAAAGTTGGTTTTCGAAAAACCAACGCCTTTTCTCCCCTTTTTTGATGTTTCTAGTAAAAACATCGGTGGCGACTCCATAAGAACCCTTTCAAATTTGTTCTTAGTTCAACCCGGTTATCGGACAATCTAAGAACACCCTTTCGAAAACCTCCACTAGTACAGAAATCACTTTTAACATTGGTCTTTCCACATCGGTTCTTAAAGAACCGATGTGGAAAGTGAATTCAAGACTTTCAACATCGGTTTAGTTAGGAACCGATGTAGAAAACACTTTCTACATCGGTTCCCAGATGAACCGATGTAGAAAGTCTTTTTATAAAATTAAGAGAATTGTTACTGGCAAGATTCGAACCAAGTACCTTAGAATTAAATACTAATACTGTAACCACTAAACTACTCGGATATTTTGATAATAACTTATAAATAAATTATATTTATATACAAATAAAAATGTATATCCATGTAAATATATAAATATAAAATATATAAATATAAATACAAATATGTTTATATATTTATATGTTGCGAATCTTTCTTGAAAAAGAGTGTTAAAGTTTGCTTGAATGATTGCTTAAGGATGTATAAAACTGATGTTCAATCTCTGTTTAAAAAGTTCAAGCCAAACTGTTTTTATAGAGTATTTTCAAAACTGTCGCATTAATTAATCTGTTAAAAGTTTGTTTCAATCTGTTGAAATAGCCGTTTTAATCTGTTAAAAGTCCTTTCAATCCATTAATACGTTCTTGATTCTTTAACAGATTTGTTTTAGCTGATACGACAACGTTTATACCAGTTAAAACACTTTACAACAAATTTTCTAAGTTAATTCAATCGATTCTTTCACGTTTTAATCGATTGAAATACTGCAAACTTTCTTATAAAACTTTTCAAGTTATTTTAACTGATAAAACAGAGGTTTTAATCGATTAAAAATCTGCACAAAATTTTTACAAGTTGTTTTAATCGGTTGAAATGCGTTTTAATCGATTGAAATAGATCTGATCGGTCATAATTCAATTCTGATCGATCATAACAAACTCTGATCGGTCATAACTGCATTCTGATCGATCATTCTGACCCTTTAAGTCATTTTAATCGATTGAAACGTGTTTTAATCGATTGAAATAAATTCTGATCGCTCATATTTCAAATCTGATCGGTCATAATGGGTTCTAAAAGGTTTTAATCGATTAAAAGCAATTTGTATCGATTAAAATACTGTAAAAACACTTCTTTGAACATTCTAAGTGATTTTAATCGGTTCTTTCAAAACTATATCAGTTAAAAACATTATTAAGAAGGCTTTTGTCAAAATGTTTTGTTTTTAATTGTTTAAAACGATTTTAGAGGCATTTTGAAAAATCATTTAAGTGAAGAAACTTCATGCAGCAGAAAAGATAAAGTGGTTTTACCTAAGCATTCTGTTAGACACATTAATCCTCTAACTCTTTTATCCGAGTGACTTGTTGACCGCTGCAAAGTTGACTTTTGACTTTATCTTTGACTTCATCAAATCAATGAGATCTTTGCCAAATTATTTCAATAAGATCTTCATCACTTTCAAATTTGATGTCAAATTTGTGAGCGAATCTCTTTATATGAATTTGCAATTTAATGATAGAATATAAGCTTTATAATTTATTTATAATAATATAGAATATAATCTTTATAATTAATTTATATAATGATATAAAATAAAGAAAAAAATTATTTTATATCATTATATAAATAAATTATAAAGATTATATTTTTTCATTAAGTTATAATCCATATAAAGAGACCCGCTCGCAAATTTGACATCAAATTTTGAAAATTCACTCGACACACACTTTCATCCTCGAGCACGTCCTCACATCCAACATATAAATATATAAATATATTTGTATTTGTATTTATATATTTTATATTTATATATTTATATGGATATATATTTTTATTTGTATATAAATATAATTTATGTATAAGTTATTATCAGAAAATCCTAGTAGCTTAGTGGTTGGAGTATCGACCTCCGACTCTAAGGTACTGGGTTCGAATCTTGCTAGTGACAATTCTCTTAATCTGATAATAAATCAAATTCCTAAAAAATATAAATAATATAATAAATAATAAAAATATAATATAAAAGGGAGAGGAAACATCTAGATCAATAAATAGGGTAAATAGAGAGGGGTTATGAATAAATAAAATATATAAATAAAATATATAAATAAAATAAAAATATTAGACTTTCTACATCGGTTCCTTACAACCGATGTGGAAAGTCACACTTTCTACATCGATTCCTTACAACCGATGTGGAAAGTCATACTTTCTACATCGGTCGTATCTACATCGGTTCTAGAACCGATGTTAAAAGCCCCTGGGAACTGATGTTAAAGGCCTATTTTGTACTAGTGCTCGCCCTTAGGTTCAGCCCCGCTATCGGACAACCTAAAGGCGTTCTAACCTCACCCATATAAACGCAAAAAATGGAAAGCCGGAACCATCATGTCGCTTCGACCGCCTCTTTTTGACGGCGGCAAAAGATGGCAACTCCACTGGGGAAGCCTAAAGAGTTGATCCCATTTAGTGATGGGCCAATTTAATAAATAAACTAAGAAATTACGCTTTTACCCTACCTTGTATTATAACATGTTTTAATTGTTTGATAACTGTTGTTTGTTTATTTTTACACAATTGTTTGAAATACAAACTGTACAGAAACCTTTGCACACAACAGTTCCCTCTATACCTGGGGGCAAGTGAGAAATCCATAGGGAGTGGGTGGCAGCTACGGTTTATCATAGTGATGGCCGTGAGCCCACCGGTGTGATCGGAAACCACCTCTCAAGGTGATAACCTTCCTCTTTTGGCACTAAGACTGACTATGGCCTTAGTGCTAAGCATGGTCGGAAGGCTGGAGAGTGGGGACCCTATAATGGGGGTACCTCAGGGGCCTAAGCATTGGTGAGAACAGTTAGAACCTACCTTTGCCAATGCACTTTTCTGCAGAAAAACCCTACCTCGTGATTAAGACGACTTCTCACATGTTTGTGGATGAGTGAATTGTATGTGCATTTTTTTTTTGCATTTGATTACATAGCATAACCAAACAACAGATAAAAACAAAAAAAATAGAAAAATATTTTTCACAATAAACACCCTTATCTCGGACAGTCTGCCTTTTAGCTAGTATGGCTTCAGGTTCTTTGTAAGCTAAGTAGTCACGCAGTCCGACAGAAGAGATAAGGGATGCTAATATTATTCTTTCACAATAAACCATTTTATCTCGGACAGTCTACCTTTTAGCTAGCCTGGTTTCAGGTTCTTTGTAAGCTAAGTAGCCACGCAGTCCGACAGAAGAGATAAAAGGCTCTAAAAAAAATAAAAATAAAAAAATAAAATACATAAATAAATTCAATAAACAAAAATAATTTTGACAAAGTCGTATCATTCATATCGCATCATGTCATAAGTGGAAAAACCAAGAGAGAAAATAAATGCATAAGGAAAGTATGCATACACATCATTTTAATAAATCCCTAAAAAATGGGTCTTAGAAGCGTTTATTGGGAAAATTACTAGGTCAAATCCCCTTTGGGCATTTGCAATCTGATTCTTCACCTTTTTCTCTTCGTTTTGATATGTTGTGCGTCCAAATCCGACATCCCAGTCAAAAGTTATCGCACTTTGAACAACTGCCACCTTTTTTATCATAAAAAGTCCTTTTTGTACTAGCATATGCATAAATACATTCATTCTAGGGGCATTAGATATCCCTAAGACAAAGGCGAAAGAGGCCCAAGTGCGCTTCTAATCTTCCATAAGGAAGAGACAAGTGTGTTAAGGTATATGGTGACCTTTATGAGGAAGGAACCATTCTACCAAAGTGGGTATGGTGCTCCGTGAAGCATAAGCTTTAAGAATGATACCAAAGTCATTGTCTGAAGGCATATCTATCCTACACTAATCATTCATTTCATTTCAAAATAAAAGTAAACGTTCTTAAATTCATATGCGCTCCAGAAAGTAGCTGGTATTCTTCATACCCTCATATGCATACAAAAGTCCCAAACACTATCCTACATCATGTTAGGAAATAAAACATGATAATGTTTAGGAAAAAACAAACACTTGCATACATGCATCCACCAAACTTCATCCTCATAACACGCATCTAGTAGTAGGTAGTTGAAGAAAGTGGACATTCCTCAATACCGTGTAAAGAGGATAGAGCATTTGCATGGGAAGTCCCAAAAAAGAAAAATGCATAGAAATTTTAACCCGCTTATGGTTTTCTTTAGGCTTTCCGCTTTTAAAAATATGCTCCAAAGCATTGCATTGAGGAATGTACACCTTCTGGATGAAATAAATAAAATTGTTTGTTTTCATCATCCCCTCGACTATCTATTGCATTCATAATGTGCATACATTCATACGTTCATCCTCACTTTAACAATAATAACATAATAAAAAGAGAGGATTAGTCGATGTGCTTTCAACGAATCGGAATAAGATGAAGAGTAAACATTTTGTCGCAAAGTTCTCTCCAATGGTTGATCCGCCTAAGGAGGACAATAAGCCTCAACAGTTGGTCATCCGAGTAAATAAAGGAGAGGAGGCAAGGATGCCATTACATTTGTTCACGCCTCAAATTGAATAAGGTGGTACCATGGAGATACCAAAAACATCGCCCATTAACAAGGATATCTCCAGCATAGCCGACATTGGGGGGCAGGATTAGAAGTAGAAGAATCTACTCCCCCGAGGAGCTACAAGACAATGCTCCCAAAATATAAAGGAAAAATAATAAGAAGACGAAATTGAATAGACTTTGGATTCACGACGCTGAGGCAGTTCTTTCAAACGCTCTGCCAAAGAGACAAAACAACGGTAGGCGACAAGCTAGTCACGGTTCGAGCTAAAGACGGTATTCGGATCAGCAAGTCGTCTACCCTACCTTGAATGAAAGCGACCAAAGGGGACCTTTGAAATATCTTTTACCAATATGAAAAGGCTTCCCCAACAATATGACAGTGACCCACATGATGAGGTAATATGGATGCCGCCCAAACCAAGGGCTCATTAGAAACTCTTAAGGAATAAGGGAGCCACCAGATTTTAAAGACAATCCTTTAAAGCATTACCCTACAAAGGATCAAGCTGCACGGAGAAAAGGGAAGTCTCCCCTCCATACCTTGAATTAGATTTTCCCAAATAGAGGGGTTCAAGCGTCAAAAGCGACTTTAGTCATTAGGTGTTCTCCTTCTGATTCTTAGGGTTTGTAAATCCAATGACTATCAGAGATTACTCCTCGGTGCTAGCCCTACCCTCGAGCATTGTAGGACACATATTTCCCTATTAATTACAAAGAATGTCATTCTTACTATCTGCTTCTCTTCTTGCTATTCATATCTAAACCTCATTAATAACCATGTTTAAGAAAACGTTTTCAAAAATCGTCAAAGTAATCAAACTGCGCCATTGACCAAAATAAAAGTAAAATCCATCATCACTGATTGACTAGAAACACAAAATAAGGTTCTGCCTCATCATAATAAAGTCGTGTTTCACCAATGTTGTACAAAGAGAAAAGAAAATCAAAAGAAGCCCATAGAAGCCGAAAGCCAAAAAGAAAGGGCAAGATACCCGGTAGGAAACCCACCAAAGGGGGCTACGCAAAAGTTAGGGTAAACCCGCTAGGAAACCCGAACAACCATAAAGGGTAGCCTAGGCAAAAATTAGGGTTACAAAATAAAGTCTGCTAGGTTTCCCAAAGCAAGAAAAAAAAGAAACCTAGACAAAAGTTAGGACAAAACAAAACGCAATATCCTAGACCGAAAACCCAAAGGGCGGACTAGGGAAGTCAATCAGTCATAGCAAGCGCCATAGAATAAGACGCCACTCCATAAAGAAAACGTTTTTTTAAACTATCCTAAACACTCTAACCAACCTTGGCTAGCCATGCTTACAAAAACCATTTTTTGTCAAAATAAAACAATTCTAAAACACAAGCCTTTGAATTAAATATCCTTTTCCTTCTCTTCTCTTGACCCTTACCACTACGACATTCTAGTAATTAGTAGGGAAATGTGGAGATAGTAATCAATAGGAGGATTGACATCCCCAAGGAAAGGGAGGGGCGCACTGACATGGCAAGTCGCTCTACAATCAACACAATCATTCTTCGGTCATGGCAAAGTCAAGATGGCGAAATCGGTGCAGCCTATCCTGTCAACGAAAGCACATAACATCAGAAGCTCATCAGAAGTAAAAGCACATTTGATTAATCCTTTTGAAATATTAATTGAAGTAGCATTATAGGATGCATATCGCAAACATTGCATGCATATGATAGGGTCCTATCTCTCAAAAAAAAAGAACAGAAAAGAGAAATGAGAAAAAAATAATAATAATAATGTCTGCTAGGAGATTCTTAGGCAAGTAGCCCGCTAGATCGAAAACCTGCAAAAGGCACTCTAGGCAAAAGTTAGGGCATTCATAAAAAGGAAAAAGCCGGCTAAGATACCCTAGAAAAAAATTAAGGCAGCCCGCTAGACCGAAAACCCCAAAAGAGTGGCCTAGGCAAAAGATAGGGCTAAACAAAAAAAATGAATAAAAGGGAGGGGCCCTTCATCATAATCATGAAAGTCCAGCAGGAGAATGCTAATTACTTCTCTAGATGCATCAAATAAAAGAATAGATTGCATTTAGGACATCCACACACAAGTAGTCGCACAAAACGACTTTGTTAAGATAAAAAATGAAAGAAATAAAAATTACTTCAGATAAAAACAAAAAAAAAATGAAAAACATTCATGCATATAAGGATACTAGCTCCATGATTGTGATTGAAAACAGGATCACCGAGACCAACTCTCCAAATAATGCCCTCAAGAAAACAGAGCAAGTCCTCAATCAAGCGACTCATCAGAATAAGAGCTTCCGAAAATCAAGAGCTCCAACTACCATCCTTCTTGCCAGAAAAAGAAGGCACATATAAGAAGTCTTCAAACATTGCTCTCCCTCAAGAAAGAAGAGCGAGTTGTCATCATCAAATAAGCTCAGAAGAAATAAGAAGCTTCCAGAAGCCAAAGCTCCAGTCATCATTTTTCAACCCAATAAAAAAGGGCACAATCATCGGACATCATAAAAGAAAATCCAACGAAAAGGCTTAGTTATCCCCAAGCGGATCCTTGCCTACTCCAAAGGCAACATAAAATTTACCCTATGGCTCAACATCACCACCACATGAGTCATCAAGCACACATTTCCCAAAGTCTGTGTCACATTTCCCAATGGAGAATAAAGGCTTCAAAAGCCCATCATTATCAACAGTCAAAAGAATCCAAACCATCAAGGGCTCAACAAAAAGAAAGAAGAGACAAGAAGAGAAAAGAAAAACCCTTCATCTCCAGTAGATGACAAAAAAGGTCATGACAGAGAAGGCCAAATAAAATTCCCAAGTGAAGCTCCCCAGAAAAATCTACAAAAAGAATGAATCAAAAATTCTCATCCCCAGTAGAATAAGAGCTTCACAAGTTTAGCTCGCATTAACATCAATCAAGGAGCCAAGACTCCATCCCCCAGAAAAAAATCAGATCCCCAGAAAGTCAACTAATTCCCTGGTAGATCACCAAAAAGAAAACCCTTCATCCCCAGCAGGATGCCCAAAAAGAAAAGGCCATGACAATGGAAGGCCAATAAACCCCCAAGCGGGAAATCCCTTGCAAGAAGAAAAAGTCTGTGTGCATAAAAGAAATTAAAAAGTAAAAAGGCACATGCATTATCAGAAAAGAAAAAGCCAAATTTCAAAATCGCGATAAAAAATAGACAAATCGTGGAAAAAGGCAAAATTAAATAAAAATCCCAACTTTTAGGTAAACGGAATGTCCATTCCCCAATAAGAACATCGCAAAGCCAGCTCACACCAGCATCTAACAAGGAGTCAAAACTCCATCCCCCAGGGGGGCAAACCAAAAATAGATACTCGGGAAGGCAATCAATCCCCGGTGGATCATCAAAAAGAGAAAAATCATCCCCAGTGAGCCTATGACAAAGGCAAAACTTCATATTCATCCTCAGAATGTCATTTGCCTACACATAGGCAAGACCTGGCAAGCAAGAGCCAGCATCCCCATAAGGGAATATCAACCTAGTCAGAGGCAAAACAAATGCAGCCAAAAGTCTTCACTTCCGATGAAGCATCTACCTAGTCAGAGGCATTACCAGAAACTCAATGGAGTATCTGCCTGCTCAGAGGCACCATCAAAATCAGTAAATTTTCAATGGATATCCGCCTACTCAAGAGGTGTCACCAAGATCAACAAATCCCCAGAGGATTCCTGCCTATCTAAGAGGCACTCATAAAAAATCCCCGACAACCAGCAAAGTTGGATGACAAATACCAAAGGATCAAAACAAAGAATCCCCAGCAATCAACAAGCTGGATGAACCAAAAATCAAAGAATCCCCTGCACACCGGAAGACTTTACCAAAAAGGTCCATAAACATTTACCAAAATAGAAAACACTCCCCATGGAACTGGCGCATGAGCTAGAGTAGTAAGCCGCCACCACATCCAAAGGGTCAGCTACCGCAAGAAGGAGCATCTTGAGGCACCTAACCAGATGAGGGTTCGTACTCCTCAACCAAGGGGTCAACTACCGCATCAAAGGAGCATCCTAAGGTTTCTCACTCGGTGCATGAGCCACTTGAGCAGTAAGCCGCCACCACCACCAGTCCTACGCAATGGACTGTACCAGCCTGATGGGGAGTTTATACTCATCCAGTCTGATGCGCAACGGACTGCAACTACCAGCCTGATGGGGGGTTTATACTCATCCAGTCCTACGCACAGTGGACTGCAACTACCAGCCTGATGGGGGGTTTATACCCATCAACCGAAGGATCGGCTACCGTCAGAAGGAGTATCCTGGAGGTGCACAACACACTTTTTCCCAGAAGATCAGTCGTTGCAAGACGCAGGATCCGAAGGGTATCCGGGCAAGAGGTCAACTCCTTTACCCTACAGTCGATCTTCTTGGCACGACAGGCTAACAGTCGACTAGTCAGGTAGCTGTAGACCCCAAATCTTGCCCGGCCTCAAAATAAGAGCAGAAAACCTACTATTCGAAGATGGACGAAGCCTAAAAAGCCACTAGGAGAGACTATTAGGTCCCATGCTAGAGTAGGAAGGATTTTCTATACAAAAATAAGGATTTTCGCCTTCAGGAGTCGAGACTGTCATCTCGCTTTTCAGGACCGCCATCTCGCCATTGATGCAAGTCGAGACTGCCATCTCGTTTGGCGAGACGAGCGTCTCACCACTTGCCAATGGCGAGACCCCCCTCGCGTTTGGCGAGAAGGCCTTCTCGTCACTTTAAAAGTCGATACCGCCGTTTGGCCACTTTTGCAAGTCGAGACCGCCGTCTCGACCTTGTTAGTTGAGACGGCCGTCTCGACCTGACAGGCACGAATCCCTATAAATAGTGAGCGCTCCCCTCTTCATTTCACACAATTCTCCCACTTTCCCTTCTACAATTTCTCCAAATTCTTCTCCTAGAGTCCCTCCAAAGCATTTCCGGAGTTTCTGAGTGTCTAATTTCAACGTTGTAAGAGCGAAGGGCTGCCAAAACGCACCCTATTTTTCAAGAGAATTAATCAAAAGCTTGTTCCGAAGGTTTCTTCACTCTCTCCCTCTCTTTTACTGTCCTTTTTATTCATATTAAATTGCGTAATAGATATTAGGGTCATGTAGTCATCATTTTAATTCCGCAAATAAAAGGGTAAAAGCGTCATTTCGAAAGTTTATCTATAAAATAACTGGCCTGTCATAGGGAACCCGAAAGGGGCGTCGTAAGGGAACTAACACTTCCATTACACGTAACTAACTCCCTTACCCAACTCTGGCTTTAACGACCAAAGTTGGTTTTCGAAAAACCAACGCCTTTTCTCCCCTTTTTCGATGTTTTTGGTAAAAACATCGGTGACGACTCCATAAGAACCCTTTCAAATTTGTTATTAGGTCAGCCCGGTTATCGGACGATCTAAGAACAACCTTTCAAAAACCTCGCCCTTAGGTTTAGCCCGGCTATCGGATAACCCAAAGGCGTTGTAACCTCACCCATAAAAACGCGAAAAATGGAAAGTCAGAACCATCACGTCGCTCTGACTGCCTCTTTTTTACGGCGACGACAGGGAAAATTTACTCCCATTCCAATTTCCTATGGGAGTCTACTGCCAGAGCTGTTAGAGGTCAGGATCCTAGTACGTCTTCCTCCGAAAAGGACGAATCCACCCTACCCCGAGTGGTACAAGCCTAACGAAAAATGTGCTTACCACTCGGATGCTCTGGGGCACTCTGTACTTGAACCTGAAGTATAGGGTTCAAGAGTTGTTGGATGCTGGGTGGATCACTTCAACGCACCCGCTCCTAACGTTATTGCCAAGCCTCCATCGTAACCAGAATAGTGAGGTTGGGTAAAGTGGGCCAGCTAATTAGGGCTCCATGCCCGTGACCGCAAGATCTTTCATTAAAAGGGCTTTGTAAATATTTCTCTTTTATCAATACAATGAGGCATTTGCATAACATTCATATTCTTTTCTTTATTTTCTCTCTTACTATTCTTTCAAAATAATTGATAATAAAATCTGAGCCTAAAAAAAACCGTAAATAAAAATAATAATGTATGTGATGGATGACTCTATGTGGGGTCTGAAAGCCGAAGGCAAATGGACTGAGTCAGACAATGAGGACGAGACCATATCCCCGAATGTGTATAGGCTGCTAAAAAAGAGAAGCTTGATCTATATGGCCCCACTGGGAAGAAACCATGGCCATTGATTTGAGGGGCAAGAAATGATAAGCAGGAAATAAGTACTGATACCCAAATCAATGATAATGTCAGGGATAAATCAGCACAAAAATTAAGGGAGTATATGGATGCATGCGCATGGTCTTACCATAGTTAGAAAAAGAGGCTGAGATCAAGAAGGGGGGGGGTGAATTGATCTTTGAAAGATTTTCGCAAATTTACAAATTATCTATTTCAAAGATTAAGAGTTTTGACCAATTCTTAAACCAAGAAAATCAAGTTATTCAAAGTAAGACAACGACAAAATTAAAGAGAGTAAGGTTTAGAGAAATACAACCAATATTTATACTAGTTCACCCAATCTCAGGGCTACGTCCAGTTCTCAGCCAAATTCCAGCTGAGTTCCACTAGATTGAATGTTTTACAGATTACAGATTCCAATCACACACTCAATCTACCACAAGACCCAAATTCTAGATCTTGCACCTAAACCTTCACCAATATCCAAATTCCAGTTCTTGAACCAACCTGCAGCCAAATTCTAGCTACAGAACTAGTGTCCAACAATTCCAGATACCCACAATACAGTAAAGAAATGTAAAGAAACAAAGAGAAGAAACTAGGACAATCAAACTCGGATTATGCAGCTTCTACAGAATGAGTTTCTTCACCAAAAGAATGCAAAAATTGCCTCAAGAAAGAACTCTGTAAAACTCCACAAACTTGCGCAATTCTTTCTTGAAAATAGCTCTTATGATCGCTTGATTGATTGCTTAAAAGTGTATTTTAAAACGTTGAATCAAATCTATTTATATAGAGAAGTTTTCCAGCTGCTGGTTTAATTAATCTGTTAAAACAATCTTTAATCTGTTAAAAGTCTTTGATTAATCGGTTAAAACTTCTTTTAATCTGTTAAAATGTTCTTGATCATTTTCCAGATTTATTTTAACTGATACGACATCGTTTCAATCGATTAAAACAATTAACAAAAAGTCCCTTAAGTTGTTTTAATCGATTAATTCGCAATTTAATCCATTAATATTCTGCCAAAACTTTTCACAAAACTTTCTAAGTGATTTTAACTGATAACAGCTAGTTTTAATCGATTAAAACAGTTAGCAAAAAGTTCCTTAAGTTGTTTTAATCGATTAATTCGATTTTACATCTATTAAAATTTTGACAGAACACTTTTCAAAACATCTCAAGTTATTTTAATCGATTGTTTTGAGTTTGTATCGATTAAAATACTGCCAGAACACTTTCCAAAACATTTTAAGTGATTTTAATCGATTATTTTGAAACTATATCAGTTAAAACACTGGCAAAAGGTGTTAGAATTGCGCAGCGAAATGTTCGCGTGGTCGGACAAAAACCAAGAGAGGGGGTGAATTGGTTTCTTAACAAAAATTAGGTTTTCAAAATTTTCCCCAAATTTTACCGATTAAAAACTGTGTAAATGTAAATAGAGAAGAGAAAGAATCTTACACAGGAGATTTATACTGGTTCGGATCAAAAGACCCTACGTCTAGTTGCTAATCACTCAAACAGAGGATTAACGCTGTCACTATAATCACAGTTGTTACAAACAGTTTACAATAGAAAAGATAAAGTAAAGAAAACACCTCTTTTGAAATCCACAAGAGATGAAGAACAGTTTTCCCTAGAGACGGCACAACACACAATCCACTAAGAACTCCACTTAGTGATTCTTATCACTTCTAGCCCACACCAGGTTCCAAAAGCCCCTTTTTTCTTGCAACAAACAGTTCTCTGACACTCACAACACTTAACTTTTGTATGAAAAAGGTTGTTCTTATTTTCTAAGTGGCATAGAGAAGCTTAAGTAGAGAAATTAGGGTTTGGGAATTGGGATTTTCAGAACTAGAGAGTATTAGGATTAGGGTTTTCGAAACTAGGGTTGATTTAAAGTTGAAAATCAAAATCTGACTGAAATAATCGATTAAATGAAGTGTTAATCGATTATTACAGAGCCAAAATCAACAGAACCCCAAAACTCTCTGTTTTAATCGATTAAAAGACCTGTTAATCGATTAACAGGTGTGTTAATCGATTAAACCGGTGAGCAGATACAAAAAATGGTTTTTCTCACTGTTTTAATCGATTATTTCACCATTTAATCGATTAAAGCCGAGCCATTTTGATAAAATTGAGTTTTTGAAGCTTCTAAAGTGCAGACTATGTACCGGCTATCTTAAACTCTAAAATTACATACTCAAACTAATGAAAACAGAGTTATTACACTATAAAACAAGTCTTCAACTCTCTAAGTCTTGTGTTCTTGAATCATCATCAAAATCAACAAGCTTCATGTCCATGTAAGTTCAACATCAAGTCCTTGAATGTTCAACAATCTCCCCCTTTTTGATGATGATCAAAATTTTCTTTTAAAGTCTTGTAATAACCTGTTTTATCTGTCATACTAATAAACACATTAAACAGACCAGATAATATTTAAAATCAATCATAGTAGGCTTTAAATATTTCTCCCCCTATTTTGATTATAATAAAAAAACAAGAGAATGCTTCAATCATAAGGGCTCCCCCTCAAAATATGCATAACTTGGAGATAACTCCCCCTCAATCAAAGCATTAAAAGAACACAACATTTTATTTCAAAAATAATCATTCATTACAATATAAGAAAAAGAATAACAACAAATTTAAAATTCTTCACTATCATCACTATGAAAGTGTGCATCAAATCTATTTTCTAAATGGCACACTTTATCATCTACATCAGATATACGACGAATTATTTCCTCATGCCGTACTCCAGAAAGAGTGAAGAATGACTGCATCCTTTGATTCATGTCAGATAACATGTCTTCCATGGATTGTCGGGTTTCATGATGAGTAGAGGAAGTTCCAACACTTTGGATTTGATCAGAGGGAAACTTAGTAGCAGGAGGCATATCTTCATCAGAATCTTCATTATCATCACCTTGATTTGGATCGTCATCCTTGTGAACATAAATATCATTGACACGCACCATTTGGAGTTGGATTAATGTGTTGTCCAGCATGCGATTTAAGTTATTCGTGCGTACTGTTTGTTCACCTTCGACATTTACTCCCTTGTATTCAAGAATACGAGAGACAAGGAGGGCATATGGAATTTTGAAGGTGGGATGGCGTTTGGTTTTTACCATAGTCATGGTGACAAGAACACCCCAATCTAAAGGCTCATTATTCATTATGGCATGAATAATACGAAGATCAATTGAAGAACATTGAGCATGATTCGTAGCCCGGGGACATAGGATCCAGACAAGTAGATGTAAAATGATACGTTCCTCCTTCTTTAAAGGTCCAGCAAGAAGGAGACGCCCAATCTCCAAGGAGGGATTTCGCAGAAAAAAATGGTAAGCTAAGATCCTGTCAAAATCATCAAACTCACCATACACGTTAATAACATCTTCTCTAATAGGAAAGTGGGCAATGTTCTCCCAAATATCAACATCAAGAATAATTGTGACCCCTTTACACGAGAGGTAGAAATTTGATCTCTAAATTTGAACCTAGAGTAAAATACCCTAACTAAGTCAGGATAATACGTACCTTGCATTTGGATGAAAGGGAGAACTCCTTGAATTTCAAGGAGATTAGGAAAGTTGAATCCCCTATTGATGAACTGCTCACCAATAAGGAACTTAGGAGAAATAATAGCACATTCCTTCCAATAGGACAGAAATTCTTGATGGCCATCTGCATCAGAAATCCATCCTTCTACAGAATTAGGACAGGGTTGAGATGAGGGTGCAGATCTTCTTCTAGTGGGGATTTTTGCACGAGAAGATGAGGCCATTGAAGGATTAGAAGAGTAACAAGAAGATTTAAGAGGACAAGTCAAGTGAGAAGAAGGCAAGATTGATAGAATGAGGCAAGAAAGCTTGATTTCAAGAGATAGAAGTGAGTAGAAGTGAAATGGAGGTCCCTATTTATAGCCAAGCATGTCCAACGGTCATATGGAAGGGAATAAGGGTCAAGAGAGCCGTTGGCAACGGCTAGGAATCCAAACTTGCCAGGTTTAATCAATTAAAACTCAAATTAATCGATTAAACCACTTCCAGACCCATTTAATCGATTAATTTGAGCAATTAATCGATTAACACTGGTTTTAATCGATTGATGGACGAATTAATCGATTAATCCAGAGAGGAATGTTATGTTTTGGGTGTTTTGGATGCAAATAATCGATTATAACTTCAATTAATCGATTATTCCAGAGAGTACATCAAATTTTTGAGGTTTTTACACATGATAAACTATTAACATCTTGTATAATGAATTATATACTTAAAGTCATCCAAAAACTGTCTGATTAAGCAGAATTTAAGCTATTTCTAGTATCCCTAAGTCTCTTCTAAGATCATAAAATCTCTCCTTGGGTAGAGGCTTAGTAAAAATATCTGCTAATTGATGCTTTGTATCAACGTACTCTATT
This sequence comes from Sphenostylis stenocarpa, assembly GCA_963425845.1. Taxonomy (NCBI): domain Eukaryota; kingdom Viridiplantae; phylum Streptophyta; class Magnoliopsida; order Fabales; family Fabaceae; genus Sphenostylis; species Sphenostylis stenocarpa. The sequence continues at coordinate 63,490,121 of OY731400.1, read as the reverse complement.
TTACAGTTTTCTTTGCTGATATGATCTCTCAAAAAGTGATGTCTAATTTCTATGTGCTTAGTCCTAGAGTGCATTACTGGATTCTTAGTAAGATTGATTGCACTCGTATTATCACACATCAAAGGTATGTCATTTAAAAATATACTATAATCTTCTAATTGTTGTTTCATCCACAAAATTTGAGCACAACAATTACCAGTTGCAATATATCTAGCTTCAGTGGTAGATAAAGCAACACATGCCTGTTTCTTAGAATGCCAAGATACTAAGGATGAACCTAACAAATGACATGTCCCACTAGTACTCTTCCTATCAATTTTGCATCCACCATAAACAGCATCAGAATATCCTATTAAACTAGTACAAGCATCAGATGGATACCATAAACCAAAACCAGTAGTTCCTTTTAAATATTTTAAAATATGTTTTACTGCAATTAGGTGAGATTCTTTTGGACAAGCTTGAAATCTAGCACACATACAGACATAAAGCATAATATCAGGTCTACTTGCAGTTAAGTATAACAGTGAGCCTATCATACCTCTATACATAGATTGATTAACTTCCAAACCTGATTCATCCTTGTCTAAATAGCATGAAGTTCCCATGGGTGTGTTAGCTTCCTTTGAGGTGTCCATTCCAAACTTTTTAAGAATCTCTTTGCAGTATTTGGTTTGAGAGATGAAAATGCCATCTTTAAGTTGCTTGATTTGTAGTCCAAGGAAGAATGTCAATTCTCCCATCATAGACATTTCAAACTCTCCCTGCATTATCTTAGCAAATTCTACACACAACGAATTATCAGTTGATCCAAAAATAATATCATCATATATACCTGGACCAATAAGATATGTTCTTTAACTTTCTTTATAAACAGAGTAGAATCAATTTTTCCTCTAGAAAAATCATTTGAAGTAAGGAAACTACTTAGCCTTTCATAACAAGACCTAGGAGATTGTTTCAACCCATATAATGCTTTCTTTAATTTAAAAATATGATTAGGATAACTAAAATCTTCAAATCCAGGGGGTTGCTCCACATAAACTTCTTCTTTAATAAAACCATTCAAAAATGCACTCTTAACATCCATTTGATATACTTTAAATTTCATCAAAGATGCATAAGCAAGAAGTAGGCGTATAGCCTCTAACCTGGCAACAGGTTCATAAGTTTCATCATAGTCAATACCTTCCTCCTGACAATAGCCTTTGGCAACAAGTCTGGCTTTATTCTTTGTTATGTTTCCATCTTCATCAAGTTTATTTCTAAATACCCATTTAGTTCCAATTACTTGATGTGATTCTTCTCTTGGGATTAATTCCCAGACTTGATTCCTTTCAAATTGGTTAAGTTCCTCTTGCATAGCTATGCACCATTGGTCATCTTTAAGTGCTTCCTCAACATTTTTGGGTTCTGTCTGTGACACAAAAGCTACAGACATACAGAAATTAGTCATATTTCTAGTTCTTACCCCTTTTGAGATGTCACCTATGATATTGTCCATTGAGAGTCCTCTAGGTGATTGCCATTCTTTTGCTAATTCAGGCATTTGAGAAGGCTCATTTTCTTCCAAATACAATTCATCAAGAGCCTCTCTTATATATTCATCATCATTTGCAAGTTCTTTATTTGACTCAAGAGGATTTCCCCCAAGGTCTACAATTTCATCAAAAGTAACATGAATAGATTCTTCAATATTTAAGGTTCTTCTATTAAATACCCTGTAAGTCTTGCTAGTTAATGAATAACCTAAGAAAATGCCCTCATCGGCTTTTGAGTCAAATTTTCCTAAGTTTTCCTTTGCATTATTTAACACAAAGCACTTACATCCAAATATTTTCAAATGAGCAACATTAGGCTTTCTACCATTTAACAATTCATAGGGAGTTGATTTTATAATTGGCCTAATGAGCATCCTATTCAAAACATACTAAATGATCAATTTTCTTTGAATAAATACAAGAGACAAACAATTCATTTAACTATAGGAACCCAAATATATTTTCCTTTAGGAACACCAAAATGTTTGATTTTACATCTATTTGAAGTATGACCATTTTTCATATAATAAACACATGTTTTAGATGTAGCTTTTGAATATGATGCATTTCTAACAATAGATGCTCTAGTTCCTTTTTCAACCCATACTCTTCTATTTTTCATTTTAGGCTTTTTCAAAGGAACTTGATGGTTTACTCTATTTTGAGCTATAACAACTTTATCTTTATTATTATTACTTAATTCCTTTTCGGCTTTATCAAGCAAATGATTAAGTATATCAATGTTATATTCATACTCTTTACAAGATGCACATACTATATTCTTATCATCATTCTCATCTATACATACAATTTTCGTTTCTATGGTTTCCTTTTCCTCTAAACATACAATTTTCATTTTTAAGGACCCAACCTCCTTTTCGGATCTACTTAAACTCTTTTTCACAACTTTATATTCATTTTTCAAATCCTTCAAGGAACTAAACAATTCATTGTATGCATTTTGCAGTTCATCATAATTATTTTCATCATCACTTGAAGATGAATCAGAATCACTAACCTCATAGTCTGAAGTGAAAGTGATGAAGATCTTATTGAATTACTTTGGCAAAGATCTTGTTGATTTGATGAAGACAAAATGAAGTCAAGGCTACTTTGCTACAGTCAAAAGTCACTTAGATAAAAGAGTAGTGAGATTAGTGAGTCTACATCACTGCTTAGGTATAATCATTTTTATCTCTCTGCTGCATGAGGTTTCTTCATTTAAAAGATTTTGCAAAATGCCTCTAAAAAGCGATTAAATGGTTAAAAATAAAGTATTTTGATAAAAGGTTTTTTAATTAGCTATTTTAACTAATAGCATATAAGCTTTATCAACTAAAATGTTCTTAACACTTTTGTAACAGGTTTTTAATTGATATGTTTTCGAAATAATCGATTGTTTTCATTAAAGGAAGTTTTGAAAATCTTCTGTCAGTATTTTCACTGATATAGTTTCGAAATAACCGATTAAAATCACTTAAAATGTTCAGGGAAGTGTTCTGGAAGTATTTTAATTGATATAACTTCGAAATAATCGATTAAAACCACTTGGAGTATTTGTTGATCGATTAGAATGAGCATATGACCGATCAGAATGAGCATATGATCGATCAGAATAAGTTTTTAATCGATCAGAATAATTTGAATCGATTAAACTGTGATTTAAATCGATTAAAACAACTTAAGGGAATTTCTGCTAAGTGTTTTAATCGATTAAAACAGGTTGTTATCAGTTAAAATCACTTAGAAAAGTTTATAACAATGTTTTGCAGTATTTTAATCGATTGAAAGACGAATCAATCGATTAAAATAATTTAGAAGATTTTTTACAAAGATTTTTAATTGATATAAACATTGTCGTATCAGTTAAAACACATCTGGAAAATAATCAAGAACTTTTTATCAGATTAAAAGAAGTTTTAACAGATTAAAACAAGACTTTTAACAGATTAAAAGATTATTTTAACAGATTAATTAAACCAGCAGTTTTGAAAATCTTCTATATAAACAGAATTGCTTGAACCTTTTAATACACATCTTTTAGCAATCAATCAAGCAATCATAAGTGCTACTTTCAAAGAGAGATTCGCACTAGTTTTTGTGAAGTTCATAGAAGTTCTTTCTTGAGGCAAAATTGCATTCTTTTGGAGAAGAAACACATACTGCAGAGCTGCATAAATCTGGTTTGAGCGTTCTAAGTTTCTTCTCTTTGTTTCTTTACTTTCTTTTCTGTATTGTGGGTGCCTGGAATTGTGGGCACTGGTTTCTGTAGCTGGAATTTGGCTGCAGGGTTGGTCAAGAACTAGAATTTGGTTCTTGGTGAAGGTTTAGGTGCAGGAACTGGAATTGTGGTTCTTGTGGTAGATTGAGTGAGATTAAAGTTGTAATCTGTAAAACGTTCAATCTAGTGGAACCCAGCTGGAATTTGGCTGGAGACTGGACGTAGCCCTGGGATTGGGTGAACCAGTATAAACCTTGGTTGTATCTTTCTAAACCTTTCTCTTCTTTAATTCTGTCACTGAATTTATTTTTGATTGCTTGCTGTGTGATTCAAGAACTGGTCTGAAATCTTAATCTTTGAAATAGATAATCTGTAATTTACGAAAATCTTTCAAAGATCAATTCACCCCCCCTCTTGATCTCAGCCTACATTTCTAATATGAAGAAATGATGTCATTTGCCAATAAGCAAATATTTGCTTCAACTTCCGCATTGCTTGACCCCAAACTTGAGTCACTATCATCGTTTCCTTCATAGGTAACTCTTAGTTTTTTCCACATCTCTTGAGCACTCTTACAAATGGATATTTTGTAAAACTCATCAAGGGTTAAAGCAGATGAAATTATATTTCTAGCCCTAACGTCAAATTGTGCTTTTCTGTTTTCTTCTGCAGTCCATCTAGAAAAAGGTTTGGGAACGTCAACACCGTTCTCAGTAACTTCAGGAACATATGGACCATTTAAAATAGCGTTCCAAACGCCTCTATCAACAGACTCTAAAAAGATTTGCATTCTTACTTTCCAGAAAGGATAATTTTGACCCGCAAAAAGTGGGGGTCTGTTGATAGACGCACCTCCGACAAAAGTTTGATTTTTGTTAGAATCGCGCAGCGAAATGTTCGCGTGGTCGGACAAAAACCAAGAGGGGGGGTGAATTGGTTTCTTAATAAAAATTAGGTGTTCAAAATTTTCCCCAAATTTTACCGATTAAAAATTGTGTAAATGTAAATAGAGAAGAGAAGAGAATCTTACACAGGAGATTTATACTGGTTCGGATAAAAAGACCCTATGTCTAGTTGCTAATCACTCAAATAGAGGATTAACGCTGTCACTATAATCAAGTTGTTACAAACAAATTACAATTGAAAAGATGAAGATACGAAAACACCTCTCTTGAAATCCACAAGAGATGATGAACAGCTTTCCCTAGAGACGGCACAACACACAATCCATTAAGAACTCCACTTAGTGATTCTTATCGCTTCTAGCCCACACCAGGTTCCGAAAGCCCCTTTTTCTTGCAACAAACAGTTCTTTGGCACTCACAACACTTAACTTTTGTATGAAAAAGGTTGTTCTATTTTTCTGAGTGCCATAGAGAAGCTTAAGTAGAGAAATTAGGGTTTGGGAATTGGGAATTTCGGAATTAGGGTTCTTGGGAAAAGGGTTTTCGAAAATAGGGTTGATTTGAAGTTAAAAGTCAAAATTTGACTGAAATAATCGATTAAATGAAGTATTAATCGATTATTACAGAGCCAAAATCAACAGAACCCCAAAACACACTGTTTTAATCGATTAAAAGGGTTGTTAATCGATTAACAGGCCTGTTAATCGATTAACAGGTGGTTTAATCGATTAAACCAGTGAGCAGATACAGAAAATGGTTTTTCTCACTATTTTAATCGATTATTTCCTAATTTAATCGATTAAAGCCGAGCCTGGATGATAAATTTGAGCTTTTTGAAGCTTCTAAGGTGCATACTATGTACCGGCTATCTTAAACTCTAATATTACAGACTCAATCTAATTTAAACAGAGTTATTACAATACAAAACAAGTCTTCAACACTCTAAGTCTTTGTGTTCTTGAATCATCATCAAAATCAACAATCTTTATGTCCATCAAGTGCAACATCAAGTCCTTGAATGTTCAACAATCTCCCCCTTTTTGATGATGGTCAAAATTATCTTTTTAAAGCCTTGTAATAACCTGTTTTATCAGTCATACTAACAAACACATTAAACATACCAGATAATATTTAAAAACAATCATATTAGGCTTTAAATATTTTCTCCCCCTATTTTGATTAGAATAAAAAGTAATTCATTTATTACAAACATAAGAGCTCCCCCTCAAAATATTCATAACTTAGAGAAAACTCCCCCTCAATCAAAGAAATAACAAAACATCACATTTTATTTCAAAGAAAAGCATTCATTACAATATAATAAATAACAACAAATTTAAAATTCTTCACTATCATCACTATGAAAGTGTGCATCAAATCTATTTTCTAAACGGCACACTTTATCATCTACATCAGATATATGGCGAATTATTTCTTCATGCCGTACTCTAGAAAGAGTGAAGAATGACTGCATCCTCTGTGATTCATGTCAGATAACATGTCTTCCATGGATTGTCGGGTTTCATGATGAGTAGAGGAAGTTCCAACACTTTGGATTTGATCAGAGGGAAACTCAGCAGCAGGAGGCATATCTTCATCAGAATCTTCATTGTCACCACCTTGATTCGGAACGTCATCCTTGTGAACATAAATGTCGTTGACACGCACCATTTGTAGTTGGATCAATGTGCTGTCAAGCATGCGATTCAAGTTATTTCTTCTTATTGTTTGTTCACCTTCAACATTGACTCCTTTGTATTCAAGAATCCGAGAGACAAGGAGAGCATATGGAATTTTGAAAGTGGGATGGCGTTTGGCTTTTAACATAGTCATGGTGACAAGAACGCCCCAATCTAAGGGCTCATTATTCATTATGGCATGAATAATCCTAAGATCAATTGAAGAACATTGAGCATGATTTGTAGCCCGAGGACATAGGATCCAGACAATTAGATGTAGAATCATGCGTTCCTCCTTCTTTAAAGGTCCAGCAAGAAGAAGACGCCCAATCTCCATGGAGGGATTTCGCAGAAAAGAGCGGTAAGCTAAGAACCTGTCAAAATCATCTAACTCACCATAAATGTTAATAGCATCTTCTCTAATGGGGAAGTGGGCAACGTTCTCCCAAATATCATCGTCAAGAATAATTGTGACACCCTTTACTCTAGAGGTAGCAATTTGATCTCTAAATTTAAATCTAGAGTAAAATACCCTAACTAAGTCAGGATAATAAGTACCTTGCATTTGCATGAAGGGAAGAACTCCTTGAATTTCAAGAAGGTTGGGAAAGTTGAATCCCCTATTGATGAATTGCTCACCAATAAGAAACTTAGGAGAAATAATAGCACGTTCCTTCCAGTAGGTCAGAAATTCTTGTTGACCGTCTGCATCAGAAATCCATCCTTCTACCGAATTAGGACGGGGACGAGATGAGGGTGCAGATCTTCTCCTAGTAGGGATCTTAGCACGAGAAGATGAGGCCATTGAAAGATTGAAGGAATAATCAAGAAGATTTAACAAGCTAAGTGTAGTGAGAAGAGGGCAATTTAGCTAGAATAAGGCAAGAAAGCTTGATTTCAAGAGATAAAAGTGAGTAGAAGTGAAATGGAGGTCCCTATTTATAATCAAGCATGTCCAACGGTCATATGGAAGTGAATATAGGTCAAGAGATCCGTTGGCACTGGCTAGGAAGCCAAACTTGCCAGGTTTAATTGATTAAAACTCAGATTAATCGATTAAACTAGTGCTAGAGTCATTTAATCGATTAAATTGAGCAGATAATCGATTAATTCTATATTTAATCTATTAATTATCGAATTAATCAATTAATCCAGAGAGGAATGCCCTGTTTTAAGTGTTTTGGATGCAAATAATCGATTATAACTCCAATTAATCGATTATTCCAGAGAGTACATTAAATTTTTGAGGTTTTAACACATGATAAACTATGAACATCCTGTATAATGAATTTTAACATTACAATCATCCAAAAACTGTCTCAATAAGCAGAATTTAAGTTATTTCTAATATCCCTAAGTCTCTTCTAAGATCATAAAATCTATCTTTGGGTAGAGGCTTAGTAAAAATATCTGCTAATTGATGCTTTGTATCAACGTATTCTATTTTACAATTCCCTTTGCTGATATGATCTCTCAAAAAGTGATGCCTAATTTCTATGTCCTTAGTCCTAGAGTGCATTACTGGATTCTTAGTAAGATTAATTGCACTCGTATTATCACACATCACATGTATGTCATTTAAAAATATACTATAATCTTCTAACTGTTGTTTCATCCATAGAATTTGAGCACAACAACTACCAGCTGCAATATATTCAGCTTCAGTGGTAGATAAAGCAACACAAGCTTGTTTCTTAGAATGCCACAATACTAAGGATGAACCTAACAAATGACATGTCCCACTAGTACTTTTCCTATCAATTTTGCATCCACCGTAATCAGCATCAAAATATCCTATTAAACTAGTACAAACATCAGATGGATACCATAAACCAAAACCAGTAGTTCCTTTTAAATATTTTAAAATATGTTTTACTGCAATTAGGTGAGATTCTTTTGGACAAGCCTGAAATCTAGCACACACACAGACAGAATGCATAATATCAGGTCTACTTGCAGTTAAGTATAATAGTGAACCTATCATACCTCTATACATAGATTGATTAACTTCCAAACCTGATTCATCCTTGTCTAAATAGCATGAAGTTCCCATGGGTGTGTTAGCTTCCTTTGAGGTGTCCATTCCAAAATTTTTAAGGATCTCTTTGCAGTATTTGGTTTGAGATATGAAAATGCCATCTTTAAGTTGCTTGATTTGTAGTCCAAGGAAGAATGTCAATTCTCCCATCATAGACATTTCAAACTCTTCCTGCATTATCTTAGCAAATTCTGGCAACAGGAGCATAAGTTTCATCATAGTCTATACCTTCCTCCTAACAATAGCCTTTGGCAACAAGTCTGGCTTTATTCTTTGTTATGTTCCCATCTTCATCAAGTTTATTTCTAAACACCCATTTGGTTCCAATAACTTGATGTGATTCTTCTCTTGGGATTAATTCCCAGACTTGATTCCTTTCAAATTGGTTAAGTTCTTCTTGCATGGCTATGCACCATTGTTAATCTTTAAGTGCTTCCTCAACGTTTTTGGGTTCAATCTGTGACACAAAAGCTTAAAGCCTTTGTCACATAATTGACTTATACTAAGGAGATTATGCTTAAGTCCATCAACAAGTAGCACATCCTTGATCTCCAAAGTGTTTGCACCACCTATGTTTCCAATTCCAAGGATCTTCCCTTTGTTGTTGTCCCCATAAGTTACATATCATTGTTCCTTAGCCTTGAAACTCACAAATTTAGATTTATCTCCGGTCATATGTTTTGAGCATCCGCTATCAAGATACCACATAGACTTCTTTGATTTGGAAGTTTCCTACAAAACAAGAATATAGTAAACTTAGGTCCCCACAACTTTTGGGTCCTTGGGGGTTAGAGACATAACAAATTATTTAACTCTAGGAACCCAAATGTATTTACCTTTAGGTACACTAAAATGTTTAATTTTACATCTATTTGACGTGTGACCTTGTTTCATGCAATAAAAACATGCTTTAGATGTATCATTTGAAAATGATGCATTTCTAATAATAGATGCTCTAGTTCCTTTTTCTACCCACACTCTTTTATTTTTCCTTTTAGGCTTTTTCAAAGGAACTTGATGGTTTACATTATTTTGAGCAAATACCATTTCATGCTTCTTAAGATCATCTATTTCCTTTTCGGCTTTGTCTAGCAAATGATTAAGAATATCTATATCATATTCATGCTCTTTACAATTTGCACATGCTAGGTCCTTATCATTCTCCTCATCTAAACATACAATTTTCGTTTCTAAGTGTCGCCGCCGTCCGTTCCGTCGTCCGTTCCGACGTCCAGGGACATCTCGAACGTTAATGCGAGCGATCGTGAAAAGATGGTTGAGACTCGCATTTTTTGTTAAAAATATGTTCATTGCTTCCGAGGCGCTCAACGCTGAACTATCCTCTAATAGAAGCAAGGTTTTCGAAAAGGGTTCTTTTGGAGTCGCCACCAATGTTTTGACCATAAACATTGGAAAAGGAGAAAAAGGCATTGATTTTAATAAAAACCAAACTTGGCCATTATAACCAGAGTCGGGTAAGGGAGTTAGTTACGTGTGGGGAAGGTATTAGCACCCCACAACGCCCCTTTCGGGTTCCCTATGACGGATTAATTCATTTAAGTAAAGATTACAAGAAATTACGCTATTACCCTATTTTATTCGTACAGTATTTAAATATGGCTATCTACATGGTTTTGTTTACATTGCATACAGAAAGCAGTAAATAAAGCAATAAAAGGGAAGAGAATTGAGAAGAACCTCCGAAGCAAGCTTTATATTATAAGTCTTTTATACAGAGGACGCTTTGCGGCAATCCTTCACTCTACAATGACTCTCCTCTCGAATAAACGCGACTCGACTAAAATTTTCTAGAAGAATCGAATGCCGGAATACAAATTCCTTAACTGATTGTTACCTATTAAAGGCAATCAGAGAGATCATTCGAAGGAGAGAGAGAAGAAGACAAGTCTTGGAGTTGTCTAGGGTGTGGAGAATGACAAATGAGCCTCCTATTTATAGTTTTCGCTGCCTGGCGCATTTGGGACGCCCGTTTGGGGTGGGACGGCCGTCCCACTTGCATTTTTAACACAGGGCCAGCCCCCTTGGGACTTGGGACGGCCGTCCCACATGTGGGACGCGCGTCTCACTTGTCCTAGGTTAGTTGGGACGGCCGTCCCAACTCTGGGACGGGGGTCTCGACCTGTTTTGTCCAGTTTTTGCGTTCTGGGACCCCGGGAAGCTTTCCTTGCTTTTTTTCAGACGTTGGTTGATGTCGATAGGTGTCCGTTGAAGCTTGATCTTCATATAGGAAGTCTTTTTGGCCTTCATTAAGATGTCGGACGAGCTTTATCTTTTTGTAGGAAGTCTCCTTAGTCTTTATTGTGTGGATGAGTGAACCCCGTCTTTGTTGCAGGAGGTCTTTCTCGGTTTTTGTTTGATTAGCTGGGCGATCTTTATCTTTGTGTGAAGTCTCCCTAGCTTTTATTTGAGAGGCCGGGCAAAATTAGGGGTCTACACTAAGGACTCCTTTTCTTCTAAACATGTGATTTTCATTTTTAAAGAGTCTATTTCCTTTTCGGATCTACTTATATTCTTCTTTACAGCTTTATATTCATTCTTCAAGTTCTTAAAAGCACTAAACAATTCATTATAAGCATTTTGCAATTCATCATAGTTATTATCCTCATCACTAGAAGATGTGTCAGAATCACTTACCTCAAAATCGGAAGAAATGTTGTCATTTGCCATTAAGCAAATATTTGCTTCTACTTCCGAGTCACTTGATTCCGAGCTTGAGTAACTGTTGTCCCAAGCAATATAGGCTTTCTTCTTGAAGACCTTTTTGCCTTTGAATTCATCATTTTTCTTGTTTGGACATTCAGTCTTTACATGTCCTGCTTCACCACAACCATAACATTTTATATTTACAGAAGAATTTTCCCTTACCTTTCCTTTACCTTTGAAGGGATGTCTTCCTTTGGCTTTCATGAATTTGGTAAACTTCTTTATCATAAGACTCAACTCTTCTTCTTCATCGTTTGAGTCTTCTTCTTCCCTTTTATTTTTACCTTTGGAGATTTCGGTTTTGAAGGCTAGATTCTTCTTTTGAAATTGTCCTTCTTCATCATTTAGCCTACCAAGCTCAAGCTCATGCTCTCTTAGCTTTTCGAATAGCGCCGCCATTGACAATGTGGAAAGATTTTGTGACTCCGAGATGGTCGTCACCTTAGGTTGCCACTTCCTATCCAAAGATTTCAAAATTTTAACATTTAATTCATCAACGTCAAATACTTTACCTAATCCGGTGAGATGATTCACAATATGAGTGAAACGCTTTTGAACGTCGAAAATCGTTTCTCCTTGTTGCATCCGGAACATCTCGTATTCTTCGATTAGAGAGTTTTTACGTGCTCTTTTAACGTCATCGGTACCTTCGTGGGTCACTCTAAGCATTTCCCACATTTCCTGTGCACTTTTACAAACAGAAATCCTGTAAAACTCGTCAAGGGTTAGAGCAGATGAAATTATATTTCTAGCCCTAACGTCAAATTGTGTTTTTCTGTTTTCTTCTGCAGTCCATCTAGAAAAAGGTTTAAGAACGTCAACACCGTTCTCAGTAATTTTAGGAACAAATGGACCGTTTAAAATAGCATCCCAAACGCCTCTATCAACAGACTCTAGAAAAATTTGCATTCGTACCTTCCAGAAAGGATAATTTTGACCCACAAAAAGTGGGGGTCTATTGATAGACGCACCTTTGCCAAAAGTTTGATTTTTTTCGGCCATTTTCGAAAAATTTGAATGACTATCAAAGCAAGCTCTGATACCACTTGTTAGAATCGCGCAGTGGAATGTTCGCGTGATCGGACAAAAACCAAGAGGGGGGGTGAATTGGTTTCTTAATAAAAATTAGATTTTCAAAATTTTCCCCAAATTTTACCGATTAAAAACTGTGTAAATGTAAATAGAGAAGAGAAGAGAATCTTACATAGGAGATTTATACTGGTTCGGATCAAAAGACCCTACGTCCAGTTGCTAATCACTCAAACAGAGGATTAACGATGTCACTATAATCAAGTTGTTACAAACAAATTACAATTGAAAAGATGAAGATACGAAAACACCTCTCTTGAAATCCACAAGAGATGATGAACAGCTTTCCCTAGAGACGGCACAACACACAATCCACTAAGAACTCCACTTAGTGATTCTTATCGCTTCTAGCCCACACCAGGTTCCGAAAGCCCCTTTTTCTTGCAACAAATAGTTCTCTGGCACTCACAGCACTTAACTTTTGTATGAAAAAGGTTGTTCTTATTTTCTGAGTGCCATAGAGAAGCTAAAGTAGAGAAATTAGGGTTTGGGAATTGGGAATTTCGGAATTAGGGTTCTTGGGAAAAGGGTTTTCGAAAATAGGATTGATTTGAAGTTAAAAGTCAAAATCTGACTGAAATAATCGATTATTACAGAGCCAAAATCAACAGAACCCCAAAACACACTGTTTTAATCGATTAAAAGGGTTGTTAATCGATTAATAGGCCTGTTAATCGATTAACAGGTGGTTTAATCGATTAAACCAGTGAGCAAATATAGAAAATGGTTTTTCTCACTGTTTTAATCGATTATTTCCTAATTTAATCTATTAAAGCCGAGTCTGCATGATAAATTTGAGCTTTTTGAAGCTTCTAAGGTGCAGACTATGTACTGGCTATCTTAAACTCTAATATTACAGACTCAATCTAATTTAAACAGAGTTATTACAATACAAAACAAGTCTTCAACACTCTAAGTCTTTGTGTTCTTGAATCATCATCAAAATCAACAATCTTCATGTCCATCAAGTGCAACATCAAGTCCTTGAATGTTCAACAATTTTATCCAGCCATTTTTGAAAAGTTTGAATGACTATCAAAGTAAGCTCTGATACCACTTGTTAGAATCGCGCAACGGAATGTTCGCGTGGTTGGACAAAAACCAAGAGGGGGGGTGAATTGGTTTCTTAACAAAAATTAGGTTTTCAAAATTTTCCCCAAATTTTACCGATTAAAAACTATGTAAATGTAAATAGAGAAGAGAAAAAATCTTACACAGGAGATTTATACTGGTTCAGATCAAAAGACCCTACGTCCAGTTGCTAATCACTCAAATAGAGGATTAATGTTGTCACTATAATCACAGTTGTTACAAACAGTTTACAATAGAAAAGATAAAGTAAAGAAAACACCTCTCTTGAAATCCACAAGAGATGAAGAACAACTTTCCCTAGAGACGGCACAACACATAATCCACTAAGAACTCCACTTAGTGATTCTTATCGCTTCTAGCCCACACCAGGTTCCAAAAGCCCCTCTTTCTTGCAACAAACAGTTCTCTGGCACTCACAACACTTAACTTTTGTATGAAAAAGGTTGTTCTTATTTTCTGAGTGCCATAGAGAAGCTTAAGTAGAGAAATTAGGGTTTGGGAATTGGGATTTTCGGAACTAGAGAGTATTGGGATTAGGGTTTTCGAAACTAGGGTTGATTTGAAGTTGAAAATCAAAATCTGACTAAAATAATCGATTAAATGAAGTGTTAATCGATTATTACAGAGCCAAAATCAACAGAACCCCAAAACTCTCTGTTTTAATCAATTAAAAGACCTGTTAATCGATTAACAGGCCTGTTAATCGATTAACAAGTGTGTTAATCGATTAACAGGTGTGTTAATCGATTAAACCAGTGAGCAGATATAGAAAATGGTTTTTCTCACTGTTTTAATCGATTATTTCACCATTTAATCGATTAAAGCCGAGCCATTTTGATAAAATTGAGTTTTTGAAGCTTCTAAAGTGCAGACTATGTATCGGCTATCTTAAACTCTAAAATTACATACTCAAACTAATCAAAACAGAGTTATTACACTATAAAACAAGTCTTCAACTATCTAAGTCTTGTGTTCTTGAATCATCATCAAAATCAACAAGCTTCATGTCCATGTAAGTTCAACATCAAGTCCTTGAATGTTCAACAAAAGGTTTTCAAAAACTCCTTTTATGAAAATAATCGATTAATTCGAAAGTGTATCGATTAAAACAGTTATAGTGAATGTTTTAAATGGTTATAATCGATTATTTCAAAAACCTATCAGTTAAAAATCTGTCATGTAAGTTTTAAGAACATTTTAATTGATAAAGCTGATATAATATCAGTTAAAATAATTTCTTAAAAATAGTTTAATTGATTGCTTTGGTTTTTAACGGATTAAAAACATATTTAGAGGCATTTTTCAAATTATTTCAAATGATGAAACTTCATGCAGCAGAGGGATGTGAATGATTATACCTATGTATAGATGTAGACTCACTAATCACTCTACCCTTTAACCCAAGTAGCCGTTGACTTCATCAAATCCACAAGATCTTCATTTTATCAAATGATCCAATAAGATCTTCATCACTTTCAGTCTCCCCCTATTTGATGAAGACAATCATCTCTTTGAAAGATCTTGATCTGCAAAGGAAATTACTTGGATATATAGATTAGTGAGTGTAGACCCCTAATTTTGCCCGGTCTCTCAAATAAAGATAAAAGAGATCACCCGTAACAAGATAAAGCTCGTCTAGCATTACAAATAAGAGCCAAGGAGACTTCCTATATGAAGATAAAGCTTCAACAGACATCTATCGGCATCAACTGACGTCCAAAACAGGAAAGGAAAGCTTCCCGGAGTCCCGAAACGCGAAACTGGCCAGAACAAGTCGAGACGGCCGTCCCAAAGTTGGGACGGCCGTCCCAACCTGCCCCAACCAGTTGGGACGCGCGTCCCGAAGTCGGGACGGCCGTCCCAAGCCCCCATTCAAGTGGGACGGCCGTCCCAGGTCCCCAGGTGGTCTCACCCAGTGTAAATTCGCCATTTGGGACGGTCGTCCCAGTCCAGACGGCCGTCCCACTCCAGATGGTGGTCCCGAAGTGCGCCAGCTGCGAAAATTATAAATAGGAGGCTCATTTGCCACTTTTTCACACCCCAGACACTCCAGAGAGCTCTGAAACACTTTCTAAAACTCAGAGCACTTGTCTATTTCTCTCCCTTTCTCGAATGATCTTTCCGATTGCCTTAAATAGGTAACAATTGGTTAAGGAATTATATTCCGGCATTTGATTCTTCTTTAAATTTTTAGTGGAGTCGATCTTGTATTGGTGAGGAGAGTCTGTGTAGAGAGAGGGGTTGCCAAAACGCATCCTCACAGTTGGAGATTCTCAATACAAAGCTTGCTACGGAGGTTCTTTTCAATTCTCTTCTCTTTTATTGCTTTATTTATTGTTTATGCCATGTAGAATAAAATCATGTAGATAGCTATTTTAATATCTCTTTTATTGCTTTATTTAGCTTTATTCATCATTTTATGCATGCAATATAGGATAAAATCATGTAGATAGCCATTTAATATTATGTAATAAAATAGGGTAATTGCGTAATTTCTCGTAGTCTTTACTTGAATGAATTAATCTGTCATAGGGAACCCGAAAGGGGCGTTGTGGGGTGCTAACACCTTCCCCACACGTAACTAACTCCCTTACCTAACTCTGGTTATAATGGCCAAGTCTGGTTTTTATTAAAATCAATGCCTTTTCATCCTTTTCCAATGTTTATGGTCAAAATATTGGTGGCGACTCCATAAGAACCCCTTTTCGAAAACCTTGCTTTTTCAATGTTGAAGCAATGAACATATTTTAAAACAAATACGCGAGTCTAAACCATCTTTTCGCGACCGCTCGCATAAACGTTCGAGACGTCCCCCGGACGTCGAAAGGGACGGCGGCGACAGATGGCGACTCCACTGGGGAAGCTAGAGAGTTGATCCCATTTAGTGACGGATAAATTCAAACTAAGTAAAGATTTGAAATTACGCCTTTACCCTTCGTATGTTTTTTACTGTATGGCTTTAATAACCGCTGTATGATTATTTCTGCAAATTGTTTGAAATATAAATTGCACACAAAAACCCTTGCACACAACAGTCCCTCTATACCCGGGGGCAAGAGTGAATACCTTTAGGGAGTGGGTGGTAGATACGATCGGTTAGTTGGCACACGGGGCTACTACCGTTGTCGGAAAACCACCAACTCAAGGTGATAACTCTCTTCTTTTGGTCTAAGGGTGTCACCACGGAGTTCCGTGCATGACCCGAGGATCGAGAGATTGAGAGGTCCCTATAATGGGGGCACCTTGGGGACCTGTGGCCTGGTGAGAACAGTTAGAACCACCTAAACCAAGTACGTTTCTGCAGGAAAACCCTACCTCGTGATTAAATAAGCGTGGCTCTGCTCGTGGATGTATGAATTGTGTGTGCATACGTTTGCTCATTTGTATTGATGCATTAGCATAGAGTAATCATACAACAAACAAAAAATGAAAAAACCTAAAAATCATAAAAAGCGAAAAGATAAAAGACCTTTATCTCGGACAGTCTTCAGTTAAGCTAGCCTGGTTTCAGGTTCTTTGTAAGCTAAGTAGCCACGTTGACCGACAGAAGAGATAAAGGGTCATAAAAATGTAAAACCAGTTAAAACCATAAAAATACCTTTTATAAAAAAAAAGATTCTTGGCAAAGTCGTATCATTCATACCATATCATCCAATAAGTGGTAAAACTAAAAAAAATATACAGCATGCATGCACATCATTTTAATAAACCTCCAAAAAATAGGTCTTAGGAGCGTTTTTTGGGAAAATTACTGGGCCAAATCCCCTTTGGGGAATTTGCAACTTGGTTCTTCACCCTTTTCTCTTCGTTTTGATATGTTGTGCGTCCAAATCGGACAACCCAGTCAAAAGTTATTCCACTTTCAATATCTGCTGTCATAAAAAAAAAATTTTGTAGTGCATGCATAAACACATTCATTTTAGGATGTATTAGATATCCTTAGACAATAGCGAAAGAGACCCAAGTGCGTTTATCACCTTCCTAGAAGAGGTAAGTGCGCTAAGGTATGTTGGCAACCTTTGAAAAAAGGAAATTAGCACACTAAGGTGGGTATGGTACCCTTAAAACATAGGCTTTTGAGAAGATACCAAAGCTATTGTCTAAGGCATATCTATTTCACACCAATCATCTGAAATAAAAAGCTATAATAAAAATCTTTAAATCATTTAGAAAGTGGCTGGTCTTCTACCTGTTCTCACTCGCGCTCAAAAAGCCAAGAAGATGGAGCAATTAGAGGAGCAGAACCGCATGCTCACCGCTGAGCTTAATGTCATAAAGGAACAAATAGCACAATTGACGGAGCTAATGTATCAGCAATGCTTCCACAATACGGTCTCTGAGCAACGAATTTCTACCCTAGAGGACAAATTAAGGGGATTAGAGGGATACAACTGTGATGTAAAGGAGGTAACCAATGTAAAAAATACTCGATTCCCTTCCAAGTCTAAGAAATCTCACACATCATTCAAGAAGTCCTTTGGCAAGAAGAAAGAGGGGAGCGTAAATGCCATCAACCTCACTACTCCTTCTTCCTCTTCACAACTATCTAGGCGGTCACGCAGACAAGAGAAGAAATTCACTCCCATTCCAACCTCCTATGGAAGTCTGCTGCAAGAATTGATAAAGTACCATCTCCTAGTATATGTCCCTCCAAAGAAAATGGATCCACCTTACCCAGAATGGTACAAACCTAATGAGAGCTGCGATTACCATTCAGGCGCCCCTGGGCATTCTGTGGAGAATTGCTTGGCCTTGAAATACAAGGTCCAAGAATTGTTGAATGCCGGGTGGATTACCTTCGATGCTCCCGACCCAAACGTAAACATCAAGCCTCTATCACAACCAGAATAGCAAGCTTGGGTAGAGAAGGCCAGCTAACTAGGGCTCCCTATTTTGTGCATCTTTTGGATAAAAAAATAAAAATATACAAAAAATATATAAAAATATATTAAAAAGCTTCCGATGTATCTCTCGTGATCCTCGCTAATGATCACGAGATTTTTGATTAATATGGGCTCTGTATATATTTCTCTTTTCATCAATATAATGAGGCATTTTTCATAATATTCATATGATTCTCATTCTTTTCTCTCTCACTCCAAAATAACTAAATAAAATCTGGACCCAAATAAGGACCATATAAACAGTCATGTCTGTGATTGAAAACTCTCTATGGGATCTGAAAGCCGAAGGCGAAGGGATTGAGTCGGACAGTGAGGAGGGGACCATTTCCCCGGACATGCAAAGACTGTTGGAGAAAAAAGCTTAATTGATATAGCCCCATCAGAAAGAACTTAAGCCATCGATTTGGGACAAAGAGATAATAAGAAAGAAATAAATATCGATACCCAAATTGATAATGGCAAGGAAAGGGTAATAACACCTTCGCGCTTATTCATGCCTCGGATAAAGCTGTACCGTGGATATGCATACAAGAATTGTCTGTCAATGAAAATATCTCCAATATAGTCGGCATTGGGGGGCAAGCAAAATGAGAAGTGAAAAAATTTATTTCCCCAAGGAGCTACAAGAAAACAAAGGAAAAATATCGAAGAGGAAAAGAAAAAAATCCAAGGGGAAGATTAAGTAGACCTTGGATTCACGATGCTAGGGCAGTTTCTTCAACGCTCCACCAAAAAATCAAATTTGTGGTAGGCGACAAGTTGATCACGGTTCAAGCTTACGACTGCATTCGAATCATCGAGCCGTCCACCCTACCTTAAATAGATGCGGCTGAAGAGGACATTTGAAAATATGGAAAGATTCCCTAATAATATGAAAGTGGCCCATATAATGAAGAAATATGGATATATGGAAAGAATGCTCAAGGAATAAAAGAGCCACCAGATTTCAAAAGATAACCCTTTAAAGAACAACCCTACAAAAGAACAAGTCATACGATGAAAAGGGAAGTCTCCCCTCCGTACCTTAAAAAGATGATCTTCCAAAAAGGAGGGATATTAGCATCAAGGGTAGCATTAGTCATTAGATGTCCTTCTTCTGATTCTAAGGGATGTAAACCCAATGACTATTAGAGATCACTCCTCGGGGTATGCCCGACCCCCGAGCATCTTTAGGGCACGCATTTCCCTTTGGATTACAAAAGAATGCTATTCTTACTATCTGCTTCTTTTCTCGCTAATCATATCTATACCCCATAAATAACCATGATTAGGCAAACGTTTCGTTCCAAAATACGTCAAAATAATCAAAACGCCATAGACAAAATGAAGCCAAAGTTAACATGGTTGATTAGTTAGAGACACGAATAAGAAAATCGTGTTTCGACAATGTTTTGAGAAAAGAAATTATTATCAAAAGAAGCCCGTCAAAGTCAAAGGGCCGAGACAAAAAGATAAAAGGGCAAAATACTAGGCTGAAAACCCAAAAAGGCAGACTAGGAAAGTTAATCAGTCACAAATAGGCGCCAGAGTATTCATTTGAAGACGCCACCTCATAAGAACAAAACGTTTGTCTAAACTAGCCACTGACCAACCTTGGCTAGCCATTCTTACAAAAACTATTATTTCAAAAAAAAAAATCCCACTAAAACACAAGCCTTTGCAATAAATCCCTTTTCTTCCTCTTCTCTTGACCATTCACTATAAAGCATTCAAGTAATTGACTGGGAAATGTGGAAATATAGTGATCAATAGGAGGATTGAAATCCCTAAGGAAAGGAAGAGGGGCATTGATATGACAATTGCTCTACATTCAAAATGATTACTCTTCGGCTATAGCAAGAAAAATCCGAGATGGAAAATCGGTACAGCTAATCATGTTGACAAAAGTACATGATGATGGAAGTAAACTTAATAGAAGCTGGATGGGTTCAAAGCCGATGTTACCAGCTAAACCTTATTGAAGAAAAACGGCTGAATATGATATGTCGTGAGCAAGTCTATCAAAGGAAGATAAAAAAAAAGCTTATGAAAAAAAGGTCAACCCTCATATTTACCATAAGAAGGATTTAATGGTAAATAAGTTGCTTCCAGCCCAGAAGAATAAAATTGGAAAATGGGCAGTGAACTATGAAGGACCCCTTGTGGTCAAGTGAGCTTTCTCGGAAGGGGCTCTTATCCTCGCCAATATGGATGGAAAAGAACTTCGACACCCAATCAATTCTAATGCGGTGAAGAAGTATTATGCTTGAAGACATTGCTCATGACCCGTCAGGAATGAAAACCCGCAAAGGGCATCCCTGGGCAAAAGATAGGGTCTATATCCCTCGCTAGGATACGTCCTAGGCAAAAAGTAGAGGTAAAAAAAAAAAAAAAAAAAAAAAGAGAGAAACTAAGAGCAATGGTTACTTTAGTTGAAAACCGAAAAGGCGGCTAAGGTAACATTCTTCCAGAAGCAAGCAGTCTGCATAGTCTTCACTCTGAGCTCAAGCATCTCAATTGAAGCAATTAGGAGAACCAAGGGGCAGATATCACAGACATGACTGTATAAGCCTAAACAGTATGGCCAACCCTGACCACCCATTCTTCTAAATACCTTTTGAAATCCTTCTGTAAAAGAAATAAACTTTTGCTCATCTATCAATAAAATTCCTTTTCATTTCCTTTCTCTTGACCAAATATTATGGAAATGCCTCTTTATTGATAAATCATAAATATGTACAAAGACCTTTAATCAAAGATCAAGAATGCATCTAAAAAACTGAAGCATATAAAAAATAATAAGAAAATAACAAATGCCTGCTAGAATATTTTTAGGTAAAAATCAGGGTAGCCTGCTAGATCAGAAATCCCTAAAAAAAAAACGGTCTAGGCAAAAGATAAGGCAAAAGCCCCCTAAGATATTCTAGGTAAAAATTAAGGCAGCCCGCTAGATTGAAAACCCGTAAAGGGCGGTCTAGGCAAAAGATAGGGCTAAAAACAAGAGATGGATAAAAAGAGAAGTCCATCATCATGGTCATAGAAGAGGAGCCCACCGGCGCATTCATAAGAAAGCCAACGGGAGAAGGCCAGTCACTTTCTAAATGCATCAAAAATAAACAAACATTAGATTGCATCTAAGACATCCACACACAAAGTAGTTACATAATACGACTTTGTCAAAATCAAGAAAAAATAATTTTCTTCAAAATAAACATGCATATAAGGAGGATAGTCTCCATGCTTGTGATTGAAAATAGGAGGCGCCAGAATACAGTCTCCACATAAAAATCAAAATCGCGAAAGGAGAAATCAAAACTGTTTCAGCATAATAAAGAGCTTCAAGGAAACTAGCTCTAACCACCATCCTTCCGTCCAAGAAAGAAGGAAGACATCAAAAAAAAAAAAAAAAAGGCCAATGGAAAAGGCTTGATCATCCCCAAGCGGATCCTTGCCTACTCCAAAGGCAAAACAAAAAAATATACTCCACGACTCAGCATCATCACCACATGAGTCATCAAGCACACTCATTCAAGAGTCGCCACTCCATTCCCCAAAGAAGAATAAGGACTACACAAGAGTCCATCGAAGAAAGCACAGAATTAAATCATCCAAATCACTAGGGGGCAACAAAAAGAAAGAAAAGAAAAGCCTTTCATCCTCTAACAAAGCCCACTGCATGAAAAAGCCGAAAGAAAATCCCCAAGAAGGGCACATCAAGAAAACTCTATAAAAGAAAATGAGAAATTTCCATCCCCAGGAAGCCAATAAAATTCCCCAGGGATCACTACGAAGAAAAGAGAAAAATATATATTTTTCTATCTAACGTGCATAAAAGGCGCACATGTAAGCCCATTCCCCAGCAGAAATAAGAGCATAGACAAAAGCCAGTTCAAGCAATAAGGAGTCAAAAACTCCATTTTTCCTCTAAGGGGGCAATTCAAAAGAGATCTCATTCAGAGCAATCAAAATCTCAATGAATCATCCAAAAGAAAAACTTTCACCGGTGAGCTTACAACGGAACTTCTGTTTGCTCAAAATAAGCAAAGAGCTAATATCCCAGAGAAATGGGAAATCAACCTATGCGAGAGGTAATACAAGCCCAAAAGCATAAAAGTCTTCACCATTGCTGAAGCAATTGCCTAATCAAGAGGCACAATCAAAGTCCCCGGTAAATTCCTGCCTAAAAGGAAACCAACGAAGAATCCCCGGTAAAACCGGATAAATAAAATAGAAAAGTCAAAAAGAAAGAAAATCAATCATTCCTCATGGAATAGGCACATAATCAGAGACAATAAGTCGCCAGAAACCGGATGAGGGTTTGTACTCATCAATCAAAAAGGATATACCAAAAAGAGCATTCCAAGAGTATGTCAAAATGCAGATTCATACCAGGTGGGGGTAGGTACCCATCAGAGTCGGTCAAAATGCAGACTCATACCAGGTGGGGGTAGGTACCCACAAGAATTTGTCAAAATGCAGATTCGTACCAGGTGGGGGTAGGTACCCATCAGAGTCGGTCAAAATGCAGACTCATACCAGGTGGGGGTAGGTACCCACAAGAATTTGTCAAAATGCAGATTCGTCCCAGGTGGGGGTAGGTACTCATCAGAGTCGGTCAAAATGCAGACTCATACCAGGTGGGGGTAGGTATCCACAAGAATTTGTCAAAATGCAGATTCGTACCAGATGGGGGTAGGTACCCATCAGAGTCGGTCAAAATGCAGACTCATACCAGGTGGGGGTAGGTACCCATCAGAGTCGGTCAAAATGCAGACTCATACCAGGTGGGGGTAGGTATCCACAAGAATTTGTAAAAATGCAGATTCGTACCAGATGGGGGTAGGTACCCATCAGAGTCGGTCAAAATGCAGACTCATACCAGGTGGGGGTAGGTACCCATCAGAGTCGGTCAAAATGCAGACTCATACCAGGTGGGGGTAGGTACCCACAAGAACTTGTCATAATGCAGATTCGTACCAGGTGGGGGTAGGTACCCATCAGAGTCGGTCAAAATGCAGACTCATATCAGGTGGGGGTAGGTACCCACAAGAATTTGTCAAAATGCAGATTCGTACCAGATGGGCGTAGGTACCCATCAGAGTCGGTCAAAATGCAGACTCATACCAGGTGGGGGTAGGTACCCATTAGAGTCGGTCAAAATGCAGACTCATACCAGGTGGGGGTAGGTACCCACAAGAATTTGTCAAAATGCAGATTCGTACCAGGTGGGGGTAGGTACCCATCAGAGTCGGTCAAAATGCAGACTCATACCAGGTGGGGGTAGGTACCCACAAGAATTTGTCAAAATGCAGATTCGTACCAGGTGGGGGTAGGTACTCATCAGAGTCGGTCAAAATGCAGACTCATACCAGGTGGGGGTAGGTACCCACAAGAATTTGTCAAAATGCAGGTTCGTACCGGATGGGGGTAGGTACCCATCGAGTCGGTCAAAATGCGGACTCATACCAGGTGGGGGTAGGTACCCATCGAGTCGGTCAAAATGCGGACTCATACCAGGTGGGGGTAGGTACCCACAAGAACTTGTCAAAATGCGGACTCATACCAGGTGGGGGTAGGTACCCACAAGAATTTGTCAAAATGCGATTCATACCAGGTGGGGGTAAGTACCCATCGAAGTCTGTCAAAATGCGGACTCATACCGGATGGGGGTAGGTACCCATCGGAGTTCGTCAAAATGCAGATTCATACCGGATGGGGGTAGGAATCCATCAGAGTCGGTCAAAATGCAGACTCATACCAGGTGGGGGTAGGTACCCACAAGAATTTGTCAAAATGCAGATTCATACCAGATGGGGGTAGGTACCCATCAGAGTCGGTCAAAATGCAGACTCATCCCAGGTGGGGGTAGATACGCATCAGAGTCGGTCAAAATGCAGACTCATACCGGGTGAGGGTAAGTACTCACCAGAACATTATAAAGTAAGATTCAAAAACCAGATGGGGGTGTATACTCATCAGGCCTTACAGAAGGGGGTCTACCATGACAGAGGGTTCGTACTCGTCAAAAACCAGATGGGGGTGTGTACTCATCAGGCCTTACAGAAAGGGGTCTACCATGACAGGAGGTTCGTACTCGTCAAAAACCAGATGGGGGTGTGTACTCATCAGGCCTTACAGAAGGGGGTCTACCATGACAGGGGGTTCGTACTCGTCAAACACCAAGATGGGGGTGTGTACTCATCAAGCCTTACAGAAGGGGGCTTACCCGGTGAGGGTTCATTTTCATCAAACCAGATAGGGGTTGGTACCTATCAAAACTAGTCCTCATCCAGAGGATCAGCAACTTTAGCAAAGCAGCATCCGAAGGATAACCGGGCAAAAGGGTTAACTCCTTCCCCTACCAGCTAATCTTATCGGCATATTAGGCCAATAAATTAGCTAGGCAGGTGAAGGGGGGGCAGCTGTAGACCCCTAATTTTGCCCGGTCTCTCAAATAAAGATAAAAGAGATCACCCGTAACAAGATAAAGCTCGTCTAGCATTACAAATAAGAGCCAAGGAGACTTCTTATATGAAGATAAAGCTTCAACAGACATCTATCGGCATCAACTGACGTCCAAAACAGGAAAGGAAAGCTTCCCGGAGTCCCGAAACGCGAAACTGGCCAGAACAAGTCGAGACGGCCGTCCCAAAGTTGGGACGGTCGTCCCAACCTGCCCCAACCAGTTGGGACGCGCGTCCCGAAGTCGGGACGGCCATCCCAAGCCCCCATTCAAGTGGGACGGCCGTCCCAGGTCCCCAGGTGGTCTCGCCCAGTGTAAATTCGCCATTTGGGACGGTCGTCCCAGTCCAGACGGCCGTCCCACTCCAGATGGTGGTCCCGAAGTGCGCCAGCTGCGAAAATTATAAATAGGAGGCTCATTTGCCACTTTTTCACACCCCAGACACTCCAGAGAGCTCTGAAACACTTTCTAAAACTCAGAGCACTTGTCTATTTCTCTCCCTTTCTCGAATGATCTTTCCGATTGCCTTAAATAGGTAACAATCGGTTAAGGAATTATATTCCGGCATTTGATTCTTCTTTAAATTTTTAGTGGAGTCGATCTTGTATTGGTGAGGAGAGTCTGTGTAGAGAGAGGGGTTGCCAAAACGCATCCTCACAGTTGGAGATTCTCAATACAAAGCTTGCTATGGAGGTTCTTTTCAATTCTCTTCTCTTTTATTGCTTTATTTATTGTTTTATTTAGCTTTATTTATTGTTTATGCCATGTAGAATAAAATCATGTAGATAGCTATTTTAATATCTCTTTTATTGCTTTATTTAGCTTTATTCATCATTTTATGCATGCAATATAGGATAAAATCATGTAGATAGCCATTTAATATTATGTAATAAAATAGGGTAATTGCGTAATTTCTCGTAGTCTTTACTTGAATGAATTAATCTGTCATAGGGAACCCGAAAGGGGCGTTGTGGGGTGCTAACACCTTCCCCACACGTAACTAACTCCCTTACCTAACTCTGGTTATAATGGCCAAGTCTGGTTTTTATTAAAATCAATGCCTTTTCATCCTTTTCCAATGTTTATGGTCAAAATATTGGTGGCGACTCCATAAGAACCCCTTTTCGAAAACCTTGCTTTTTCAATGTTGAAGCAATGAACATATTTTAAAACAAATACGCGAGTCTAAACCATCTTTTCGCGACCGCTCGCATAAACGTTCGAGACGTCCCCCAGACGTCGAAAGGGACGGCGGCGACAGTGAGTATTCAAGATTAATCATTTCTCCCCCTAGATTAGTGAGTATTAAAAAAATTAATCATTTCTCCCCCTTTGACTTCATCAAAAATAGGGAAGAGAGGTATAAAACAAGCAATATGCATGATAACAAAATTTATTTTTAAAACAACAGTAAAATCAGAGAGAAAAAGAATAGAATTTCATGATACCAATGAGATGTATTATTCATTTAAGAATCAATTAAAGTTGATTCAAACTTATCTTCATTAACACGTTTGTAATGAATACAATAGGCACGTGTAAAGATAAGGGAACCTTGCTTTAGTAGCATGTTACAAGAACAACCATTAACTAAAGCCTTTAATTTCCTTTGCAGAATAATAATCAATTAAAAATAGGACATAATCGATTAAATTCATCGTGTTAATGATTTTAATTGATATAGATACAATACAAACAGTAGTATTATAAGTGAAATTAATCGATTAAAGCTGGTTTATATCAATTAAAACATTCAGAAATGAGAACTAAGTGATGTTTGATGAATCTAAGATTCCTAATTCAGTTCAGATTTTATAAAAACGATCACGAGCAAGAGGTTTTGTGAATATATCAGCTAATTGTCTCTCAGTTTCTATAAAGAAAATTTCACAATCACCTTTTGAAACATGATCTCTAATGAAATGATGTCTAATTTCTATATGCTTTGTCCTAGAATGCTGAATTGGATTCTTTGTTAATATGATTATAGACCCCAAATCTTGTCTGGCCTCAAAATAAAGAGTAGAAGACTTCCATTTAAAGATGGACAAGGCCTCAAAGGTCCCTAGGATTGTTTACTAGGCTCCATGTTAGAATAGGAAGGTTTTTTGTACACAAAAGTAAGAAAATTCTACCCAAAAGACCGAGACCGCCATCTCGCCATTGGCCAAAGGCGAGACCGCCGTCTCGCCATTTGTCAAAAGCGAGACCATTGTCTCACCATGAAAGAGATGAAGATCTTATTAAAATACATTGGCAAAAATCTCATTGATTTGATGAAGTCAAAGATGAAGTCAAAAGTCAACTTTGCAGTGGTCAACAAGTCACTCAGATAAAAGAGCTAGAGGATTAGTGTGTCTAACAGAATGCTTAGGTAAAACCACTTTATCTTTTCTGCTGCATGAAGTTTCTTCTCTTAAATGATTTTGCAAAATACCTCCAAAATCGTTTTTAACAATTAATTACAAAGAATTTTAACAAAAGCTTTCTTAATAATGTTTTTAACTGATATAGTGTTGAAAGAACCGATTATAATCTCTTAGAATGTTCAAAGAAGTATTTTTACAGTATTTTAATCGATACAAATTGCTTTTAATCGATTAAAACCTTTTAGAACTCATTATGACCGATCAGAATACAAATATGAGCGGTCATAATCAAATTTGACCGATCAGATTTGAATTATGAGCGATCAGAACTTTTTCAATCGATTAAAACATGTTTCAATCGATTAAAATCACTTAAAGGGTCAGAATGATCGATCAGAATGCAGTTATGACCGATCAGAGTTTGTTATGATCGATCAGAATTGAATTATGACCGATCAGATCTGTTTCAATCGATTAAAACGCATTTCAACCGATTAAAATAACTTGGAAAAATTTTGTGCAGAGTTTTAATCAATTAAAACCTATGTTTTATCAGTTAAAATAACTTGAAAAGTTTTATAAGAAAGTTTGCAGTATTTCAATCGATTAAAACACGAAAGAATCGATTGAATTAACTTAGAAGATTTTTTGTAAAGTGTTTTAACTGATATAAACGTTGTAGTATCAGCTAAAACAAATCTGTTAAAGAATCAAGAACGTATTAATGGATTGAAAGGACTTTTAATAGATTAAAACGGCTATTTCAACAGATTGAAATAAACTTTTAACAGATTAATCACTACAAGAAAATCGCGTATTACCGACGGATATTTACCGACGGAATTGTAGCCGTCGGAAAATAATCATTACCGACGGAAATTACCGACGGATATAAAATATTTGTGAAATTTGATGTTACCGACGGATATATCCGTCGGTAAAATAATTATTAGTTATCAACCGGATATATCCGTCGATAAATCCGTTGGTAATTTATAGATGAATTTACCGACGGATATATCCGTCGGTAAATCCATCGATAAATTAACAAGTAATTATCGACGGATATATCCGTCGGTAAATTCATATGTAAATTAAAAATTATTTACTAATCGGATAAATCCGTCGGTAAAATTATATAATATAATTTAATTATTCACTAATTAAAAAATAAAATATTTTTTATTTAATAATTTAATTTAATCATAATTAGATTAATTTATAATAATTTATTAAATTAAGTAATTTTAAAAATAAATATTTAATTATATATAAATATATATAAATATATATATATATATAAATATATAAAAATATAAAAATATATAAAAATATAAAAATATATAAATATAAAATATAAAAATATATAAATATATATATATATATATATATATATATATAAATATATATAAATGTATACAAATATATATAAATATATATAAATATATATAAATATATATAAATATATATAAATATATATAAATATATATAAATATATATAAATATATATATAAATATATATAAATATATATATAAATATATATAAATATATATAAATATATATATAAATGTATATAAATATATATAAATATATATAAATATATATAAATATATATAAATATATATAAATATATAAAAAAATATATATAAATATATATAAATATATATAAATATATATAAATGTATATAAATATATATAAATATATATAAATATATATAAATATATATAAATATATAAAAAAAAATATATAAATATATATAAATATATATAAATGTATATAAATATATATAAATATATATAAATGTATTTGTATATTTGTATATAAATATAATTTATTTGTAAATTGTTATCAAGAAATTCTCGGTAGCTTAGTGGTTGGAGTATCAGCCTCGACTCTAAGGTACTTGGGTTCGAATCCTGCCAATGACATTTCTCTTAATCTGACAATAATTCAAAGTTATAAAAATATAATATGGAGAAATAATTAATAATAAATAATAAGAATATAAGGGGGAGGGGTTCTATAAAAAAATAATGTTATAAATAAGTAAAATATTTAATAATTAATAAAATTATTACCGACGGATAAATCCGTCGGTAATTTCAGTAACATATTTACCGACGGATAAATCCGTCGGTAATATTTACCGACAAGCGAATTTCCGACGGATTTTTGGCCGTCGGAATTCCGTCGGTAATATTCATTTACCGACGGATTTTTATTATTACCGACGGATTTTGACCGTCGGTAATTTTAATATTTCTTGTAGTGAATTAATGCAGCAGTTTTTGAAAATATCATATAAAAACAGTTTGGCTTGAACTTTTTTAACAGAGATTGGACATCAGTTTTATACATCCTTAAGCAATCAATCAAGCAACTTTAGAACTCTTTCAAGAAAGATTCGCAACAGTTTTTTTGAAAATCTTTCTTGAGGCAACTTGCATTCTTTTGAAGAAGAAACTCTCTGCAGATTTGGATAAACTGGTTTGAGCTTTCTAGTTTCTTCTTTGTCAATTCTTTTTCATTCTTTTGTATTGTGTTGTGCCTGGAATTTGGGCACAAGTTTCTCTGCAGCTGGAAGTTGGTTGCGGAGGTTATCAAGAACTGGAATTTGGTTCTTGGTGGAGAGGTTGAGTACAGGAACTGGAATTTGGTTCTTGTACTGTGTGGTGCCTGGAATTTGGGTACTGGTTTCTCTGCAGCTGGAATTTGGTTGCAAAGGTTATCAAGAACTGGAATTTGGTTCTTGGTGGAGAGGTTAAGTGCAGGAACTGGAATTTGGTTCTTATGATAGATTAGGTGTAAGATTGTTGAATCTGTAAAACATTTAATCTAGTGGAACCCAGCTAGAATTTGGCTGGAGACTGGACGTAGCCCTAGTATTGGGTGAACCAGTATAAAATACCGGTGATATCTTTCTTAACCTTTCTCTCCTTTAAATTCAGTTGCTGCTTTTATTTTAATTGATTGCTTTGAGATTCAAGAATAGATTAGTAAACTTAATTTTCGAATTAGATAATCTGTTATTCGCGAAAAACTTTCATAGATCAATTCACCCCCCCTCTTGATCTAAAACTACTTGTCTAACACACCATTTGTCAAAATCGAGACCACTGTCTTGTTTGGCGAGATCTTCGTCTCGCCATTTGCCAAAAGTGAGACCGTCGTCTCATTTGGCAAGACAGCGGTCCCAAATATCGAGATGGCGGTCCCAAATGTCGAGATGGTGATCTCGAATGGTGAGACGGTCGTCTCAACCTTGTCAGGCGAGACCGCCTTCCTGGTCTGAGGGACATGAATTTCTATAAATAGGACCTTTGTTCAAGGAGGAAAAACACAGAAACACCTACAAATCGCGTAGTTATTACTCTGATACTTCGTTTACTTGTTGTTTCTACTTCAAAGAGTCCAATTCTAGCTCGATTAGGCAAGTTTCGATTCAAGAAAGGAGTGTTTGTGTAGAGTGCAGGGTTTGCCAAAAAGCACCCTTTACAAGAGTGTTTATAAAAGCTTGTTTCAAAGGTTCCTCTATATCCCTTACTTTATTTTATCGCTTTTATTAGTTACCATCTCTGTGCATTAGTTATTAGGGTCATGTAGTCAATAATTTAAATTTTGCAATGAATAAATAAGAGTAAAAGCATAATTTTAATGTTCTTATTTTAAAAAAATAACAGTCCATCATAGGAAACCCAAAAGGGGCGTCGTGAGGAAGCTAATACCTTCCCTGCACGTAACTAACTCCCTTACCTAACTCTAGTTGTAATGACCAAAGTCAGTTTTTCTTAAAACCATCGTCTTCTTTTTCCTTTTTGAATGTTTTGGTTAAATTATTGGTGGCAACTCCAGAACCCACTTATGAAAACCTCACCCTTAGAATAGTTCGGTTATCGGACATCCTAAGGGTGATGACCACACTTTTTAAAACGCGAGTCAAATCAAAAGACCATCGCATCGCTCCGACCGCCTCTTTTGATGGCGGCAACAGATGGCGACTCCACTAGGGAAGCTAGAGAGTTGATCCCATTTAGTGATGGACTAGTTTAATTAATAAAAACTTGAAATTACGCTTTTACCCTTTCTTGCTTTTATAACATGATTTATTGCTTGTCTTTAATAACTATTGTATGCTTACCTTATGCAATTATTTGAAATAACAATTATATTGCACACAACAGTTTCCCCCTATACCCGGGGGTAAGTGGGATAACCTTAGGGAGTGGGTGACATTATACGATTTTTCGTAGTGAGGGCCATGAACCCACCGGTATGGTAAAAAACCACCACTCAAGGTGATAACCTTCATCTTTTGGCCTAAAGACCGACAAGACCCTAGTGCCATGCATGGTCTAAAGGTTGGGAGAGTGGGGACCCTATAATGGGGGCACCTTGGGGGCCTGGCCTTGGTGAGGATATTTAGAACTACCTTGAATACGCACCTTTCTGCAGGATACCCCTACCTCGTGATAAAAACGTCATCTCACTGTTCGTAGATGAGTGAATTGTTTGTGCATTTGTTTGTTGCATAGCATAATCATACAAAAAAAAACTCTCAAAAACCTTTTCATAATAAACACCTTTATCTTAGATAGTTCACATTTTAGCTAAGCCTGGTTTCAGGTTCTTTGTAAGCTAAGTAGCCACGTGGACCAACAGAAGAGATAAGGGATTCTAAAATCATTCTTTTATAATAAACCACTTTTATCTCGGACAATCTATATTTTAGCTAGCCTAGTTTTAGGTTCTTTGTAAGCTAAGTAGTCACGTAGTTCGACAGAAGAGATAAAAGGTTATAAAAACCAAATAAATCAATTAATCATAATAAGAGAAAATGGGACCTTGTTCATAAGCATCGAACTCATGAACATCCATATAGGTAGTTTCTCTTTCTTTTGAAAAAATAAAAAACTCAAACAGTATCATACATCACGTAGAAAATAAAACATGATAATGTTTATGAAAAACAAACACTTACATGCATGCCCGCATCAACATCATACTCATAGCATGCATTTTTGTTTCTAGAAAAATGGAGGGATCCAGTAGACAGTTAAAGAAAGTGGACATTCCCCGGTATCGTGTAGAGAAGATAGAACAGTTGTGTGCATTGTGTTGAACATACAAGGATATGAATGTTGAATATACATGGATATGAAGATTGTATATTTTGATGATGATTCAAGAATAAAGGACTTAAAGATTTGAAGACTTGTAATGTTATGTAATAACTCTGTTTTTATGATTTTGAGTATGTAATATTAGAGTCTAAGATAGCCAACACATAGTCCACTCTGTTTTTATGATTTTGAGTCTGTAATATTCGAGTCTAAGATAGTCGGCACATAGTACACTCTTTAAAGGCTTTAAAAACTCATTTTTATCAAAAACATACTGAATTAATCGATTAAATGGCAGGATAATCGATTATTACAGAGAGAAAACCATTTTCAGCATCTGCTCACTGGAATAATTGATTAAACCCTCTGTTAATCGATTAACTGGGTTATTAATCAATTAAATGCCCAGTTAATCGATTAAATTGAGCTATTTTGGGTTCTCTGTGAATTTGGCTCTAGAATAATCGATTAACACTCAAGATAATCGATTATTTCAGTCAGATATGTGTTTTGAAAATCAAAATTGGACCAAGTTTCGAAAACCCTATTCCCAATTCATCTATTTTCGAAAATCCCCAATTCCCAAACTCTAATCTTTCTACTTAAGGTTCTCTATGGCTCTCTGCAAATTGAACAACCTTTTTCAAACAAAAGTTGAGAGTTGTGACTGCCAGAGAACTGTTTGTTGGAGGAAAAAGGGGCTTTTGAAACCTAGTGTGGGCTAGAAGCGATAAGAATCACTAAGTGGGTTTTCTTGGTGGGTTGTGTGTTGTTCCGTCTCTAGGGAAAGTTGTTCTTCATCCTTTGTGGGATTCAAAGGAGGTGTTCATCTCTTGTGTGACTCAAGAGAGGTGTATTCTTTACCTTATCTTTTCATTTGTAATCTGTTTGTATAACTTTGATTATAGTGACAGTGTTAATCCTCTGTTTGAGTGATTAGCAACTGGACGTAGGGTCTTTTGATTCGAACAAGTATAAATCGATTGTGTAATACTATATCCTTGCTCTATTTACTTTACACAGCATTTTAATCGGTGAAATTTGGGAAAAATTGTTAAAACCCTAATTTTTGTTAAGAAACCAATTCACCCCCCTCTTGGTTTTTGTCCGGAAACGCAAACATTCCGCTGTGTGATTCTAACAAGTGGTATCAAAGCTTGCTTTGATAGTCATTCAATTTTCGAAAATGGCCGGACAAAATCAAACTTTTGCCAATGGTGCTTCTATCAATAGACCCCCACTTTTTGCGGGGCAAAATTATCCTTTTTGGAAAGTTAGAATGCAAATATTTTTGGAGTCTGTTAATAGAGGTGTTTGGGACGCAATATTAAATGGTCCTTTTATTCCCAAAATTTCTGAAAACAGAGTAGAAGTATCAAAACCATTTTCTAGATGGACGGCTGAAGAAAATAGAAAAGCCCAATATGATGTTAGGGCTAGAAATATTATTTCATCTGCTTTAACCCTTTATGAGTTTTACAGGATCTCTGTTTGTAAAAGTGCTCAAGAAATGTGGGAAATGTTAAGAGTAACCCACGAAGGTACCGACGATGTAAAAAGAGCACGGAAGAATTCATTGATCCAAGAATATGAGATGTTCCGGATGCAACAAGGAGAAACAATCTTTGACCTTCAAAAGCGTTTCACGCACATTGTGAATCATCTCACTGGATTAGGTCAAAATTTTTATGTTTATGAATTAAATGTAAAAATCTTGAAATATTTGGATAGGAAATGGCAACCTAAGGTGACGGCCATCACGGAGTCACAAAATCTAGCAACAATTTCTATGGCGGAGCTCTTTGGAAAGTTGAGAGCACGAACTTGAACTTGGAAGACTAAATGATGAAGAAGGTCAACACCAAAAGAGGAACCTAGCTTCAAAACTAAAATTTCCAAGAGTAAGAACAAGAAGGAAGAAGAAGACTCAGAAAATGAAGAAGAAGAACAATTGAGTCTTATGATAAAGAAATTTACCAAGTTTATGAAAGCCAAAGGCAAGCAGCCCTTCAAAGGTAAGGGAAAGGTAAGAGAAAGTACTTCTTTAAATATCAAATGTTATGGTTGTGGTGAAACAGGACATGTAAAAACCGAATGTCCAAACAAGAAGAATGAAGATAACAAAGGCAAGAAATTTTTCAAGAAGAAAGCCTACATTGCTTGGGATGATAGTGACTCAAGTTCGGAGTCAAGTGATTCAGAAATAGAAGCTAACATTTGCTTGATGGCAAAAGACAATATATCTTCCGACTTTGAGGTTAGTGATTCTGACTCTTCCTCAAGTAATGATGAAAATAACTTTGATGAATTACAAAATGCATATGAAGAATTGTTTAATGCTTTTAAGGACTTGAAAAATGAATACAAATCTGTGAAAAAGTGTTTGAATAAATCCGAAAAAGAGGTGGAGTCCTTAAAAACGAAAATTGTATGTTTAGAGGAAAAGGATAATAAGAATATAGCATGTGCATCATGTAAAGAGTATGGATATGAAAGTGATCTACTTAGACATTTGCTTGATAAAGCTAAGAAGGAATTAAGTGATAATTATAAGGAGAAAGTTGCTATTGTTCAAAATAGAGAAAACTATCATGTTCCCTTGAAAAAGCCTAAAATTAAAAATAGAAGAGTATAGGTTGAAAAAGGAACTAAAACGTCAATAGTTAGAAATGTATCAAATTCTAAAATTACATCTAATGCATGCTTTTATTGTATGAAACATGGTCATACCTCAAATAGATGTAAAATTAAGCATTTTGGTGTTCCTAAAGGAAAATATGTTTGGGTTCCTATAGTTAAATTATTTGTTTGTCTCTAACCCCAAGAACCCAAAAGTTATGGGGACCTAAGATTACTATGTTCTTGTTTTGTAGGAAACTTCCAAATCCAAGAAGTCTATGTGGTATCTTGATAGTGGATGCTCAAAACATATGACCGGAGACAAAACGAAATTTGTAAGTTTCAAAGCTAAAGAACAAGGATATGTAACCTATGGGGACAACAACAAAGGAAAGATACTTGGAATTGGAAATATTGGTGGTGAAAACACTTTGGAGATAAAGGATGTGCTTCTTATTGATGGGCTAAAGCATAATCTCCTAAGTATAAGTCAACTTTGTGACAAAGGATTCAAGGTAATCTTTGAAAGTAAGTTTTGTACCATACATTTAGTGAATTCCAAAAATGTAGCATTGAAAGGCATTAGGCATAATAATATATATTTGATTGATTTGGATTGTATACATGATACTAGTATAACATGCTTAGTTACTAAGGAAGAAAACCCATGGTTATGGCATAAGAGAGCGGCTCATATAAATATGCATCAATTAAACAAATTAATAGCAAAGGATTTAGTTATTGGTTTGCCTAAGTTAAAATTTGAAAAAGATAGATTATGTGATGCATGTCAAAAAGGTAAACAAGTAAAATCATCATTTAAATCTAAGAATGTTATTTCCACATCAAAACCTTTAGAACTTTTACACTTAGATTTATTGGTCCATCTAGGATAAAAAGTTTTGGTGGAAATTATTATGCTCTTGTAATTGTTGATGATTTTTCTAGATATACTTGGACATTTTTCTTAACATTAAAAAGTGAAGCTTTTAAGGTCTTTAGGAAGTTTGCAAAGCAAATTCAAAATGAGAAAGACTTAAGAATTAAGGTATTAAGAAGTGACCATGGTGGAGAGTTTCAAAATGAATGGTTTGAAAATTATTGTGAGGAAAATGGAATTTTGCATACTTTTTCTGCACCTAGGACTCCCCAACAAAATGGTGTAGTAGAAAGAAAAAATAGGTCACTAGAGGAACTTGCTAGAACAATGCTAAATGAATCAAATGTTCCTAAATATTTTTGGGTTGATGTTGTAAGTACTGCATGTTATGTGTTGAATAGGATGCTTATTACACTACAAGAAAAAAGCCTATTACGTACGGAATATTACCTACGGGTAAAAATCTGTAGGTAAATTTTACATTACCTACGGATTTTACCTACAAAAGTATATTCGTACATAAATTATCTATTACCTACGGAATTTACCTACGGATGGGATGATTATGCATTACCTACGGATGTAGGAGGTAGGTAATGTTTTTTTACTACTTTACCTACTCATTTACCTACGGATGTTAAATAAAAAAAAAGAAAAAAGAAAAAACCCTCGCTCACTAGTGGAGAAATAGCTTTCTATGACGGGTTTTTATCACGGTCGTAGTCCACCCGTCATAGTATGTGGCGCGGTGGCATTTATGTAATAAAATCATAAACTTTCTATGTCGGGTAAGTTTTAACCGACATAGTAAGTGGAAAGGTCACTTTACTTTCTACGTCGGTTAAGATTTACCCGACATAGAAAGTAAACTTTCTATGTCGGGTAACATTTAACCGACATAGAAAGTGAACTTTCTATGTCGGGTAAAATTTAACCGACATAGAAAGTGTCTTTGATGACGGGTGTTGGAGCAACCGACATAGTATCTTCTGTTTTAACCTTCTCCTTCCCTCCATTTCATTTCATGACTTCCCCCATAGCAGAGCTCCCCTGTACGTTTCTCCCTACGCTCCATTTCTTTTCATCAGTTCACCCATAGCAGAGCTCCCCGTTCGCCTGTGTACGTTTCTCCGCACCCACATTTGCTCGTCACGCCACCTACCAACGCTTCGTGCCGCCTGCTGCTACTGGTGCCCGTCGCCTGGGATACGTTTCTCCCCACCCAGCTCTGCACGTCACGCCACCTGCCACCTCTGTAGGTCTTCAAGAGGTAAGTTTTCTTGCTTGCTTTAGCCATTGTATGTTTACAGTATTGAATCTAGTAAGTAATAATGCTGTCAAGAGAGGGAAACATCACGGGTCCCTTTAGCTAATTTAGAGATGTATTGTAAGTAGTTTAGTCATTTGAATGTGTTTCTGTAGGCATTTGAATGTGTTTCGTGATTTTGATTTTGAAAATTAGATTTGTATTATAATGTAGTTATTTTGAGAGTGGAGTTGGATTTCGTGTAGGCATTATAATGTAGTTATTTCGTGTTTCTGTAGCTAATTTGATTTTGAAAACCCATGTATACTTCTGATGAGAATGATGATTTAGTACTTGATATACCCGAGACACCATGTTTCTCTTCAAATATGCCAAACTTGAGTGTTAATGTAGAAATAGATGATGTGCATGCCATACGTTATGACTATATGGAAGGATTTTGGGAGAATGTTCCAACTTGATAATGTATGAAATTTTTTTAATGTATTATTTTTTAATGTATGCACTTTTTTGTTTATCTTCAGTCATATTGTCTAAACTAATAACTATTATTTTTTTCTTTGAACACAGATATGGCAGATTCATCTGGTACCCCTCCTCCTACACAGTCCCCCTCCTACAGAAGGTGGTGATCGGAGTCAGCCGTCTACCAGGAAAAAGGGTAGGCGTGGTACACGGTTGAGGGAGTTGAATATCGGTCGTAGCTCCGATCAGAAATTGCCTATCCGAGTTTGACATGCAAGCTGGTAGAGCCATTGGAGAGCACAGTGCTAGATTCACTAGCTATGTGGCCTTGCTTGGGAGAAGCAAGGTTAGTATTCTTATTGAGGATTGGGACCATGTTCCAGAGACACTGAAGAACCAGATTTGGCAGAGTATCCTGGTACCTACTCTTATTTGGCATTTAACATGTTTATATATATTTAACTTTTTGGGAACTTCATGTTATTTTTATTGTGTAGGTCACATATGATGTCCCTAACACCACTTTGTTGAGGAGAAAGTGGATCTCATATGCTGGGGAACGCTGGAGAGGTTTTAAGAGTGATCTGACCAGTCGATACATATATGGGGCATTGAGCAACAAGAACCCATGTGACCAGTATCAGTTTTTGGATGAGGAGACATGGCAGGCATTTCGGACTCAGCGTTTAGACGCTAAGTTTCAGGTTAGCACATTTGTCATTTATTTGCAGTCATTTTTTTTAAATAGAGGTTTTAAATCTGGTATTTAACATGGAATGCAACAGGCCAAGAGGCAGAAGGCACAGGATATTCAGAGAAAGAATATCCACCCCCACAGGTTGTCTCGTGGGGGTTATGAGAAATTGGAGGAGAAGATGATGAAGGAGACTTCTTCAAGTCTACCTTCAGATGACTCCGTTGTGAGTTCTGTCACCCGCCCATCACGCCATGATAAATGGAAGAGAGCTCGCCAGACCTCATCAGGGAATTACTTATCTGAGCAAACTAATGTTGTTGCTCAATGTATTGTAAGTAGCATATCCTAAACTAATTATATATGTTATACTACAATAGGAATTTGTATTTGCTAAAAAATCATTCGTTTGTGTTGTAGGATGAGTTGGTTGAGCAGAGCACTCAGGGATCATTCCACCCACATGGCCGTCAGGATATATTGGCAGTGGCCATTGGTACCCTGAGCATCCTGGACGTGTTCGTGGTGCTTGGACGAGGGGTGGGCATCGGACAGGTACTTTGGTGCCCCACCCGTGGCAACTCCTTCTTTGAGGCAATCTGAATGAGCAAGAGTTTGAGTCCCTCAAACAACAAATTAGGAAGGAGATTCGAGATGAGGTGTACTCGACTTGAAGGCAGAGTTATTGAGCTCAATGCGAGCGAGTTGGCATCTTTGTCCTCTCAACCTTCGTCCCCGCACGAGAGGCATCCCCGATTCATGTCGGCACAAAGGAGAGTTGTGATGCTCCTGATAGAGGGCGAGAGGTTGCCCCTACTGACACTACTGACTGTCAGTTGTATGTTGCGGGTCCTCCCAAGCATTTGGTGGCATACGGTACGTATTATATCTTTGACATGTATTTGGTACAGTGTTAAGCATTATATAGTCTAAAATATTTTATCCTTTGTTTACCTTAGGGAAAACGTATGCATTGGGGTCAACCATCCACCACCAGAGTATTGGAGATGATATGATAAGAGTGGTGGTTGTAGATGTCCGGGATGCTGCTGCCCCAATCCCTATTCCCACTGAAGAGGTTCAAACAGTGGGACAGGCACCTGGCCATTTTATCTTATGGCCAGTTTCATTAACAAGACCCATCCCAACACATGCACAGGTTGATTTATGCATTGAACGATAGTACTTATTATTTTTTGATAGGTTGATGTATATTAATGTTATTGATTTTTGGTACTTGTATAGAAAGAGGCTGAAAAAGCAAAGGAAGTTGTGCATGAATCACCACCACCACCATCTGCTTTACAGCGACTCGGTGCACTGGCAGCGACTATCGGGACCACTCCCATACAGTTAGATATGCCACCCGAAGTCGTATGCAGGACCAAGACGATCCCTTTTTTCTTACTCCAAAGGGATATTTTTGATCTTCTCGCTGGTACTGATATGTTATGTGTATCAGTGTTGCAGCTTTGGGAAATGTAAGTATATTTACATATTTTTTATATTCTCACTGGTACATTATTTTATAACTTTATTTATTTTCAATGTTGAAGGTATTTACATCGTTTGTGTGTTGAGAGGAAGATCCGCTTTCTCTATGGATTTCTTGACCCTGTTGCCATTCAGTCCGTTGGGAATAAAGCTGAAGAGGTGCAAACGTACTTAACAGAGGCATTTCAAACTGGGGGCAAAGAAGTCTACTTAGCACCTTACTTGCATCAGTAAGTATACATCTTATTAATTAATGCACATTTATGTAAAACTGAAATTTTACTAATATTATTTCAACGTGCAGGGGTCATTGGCAGCTCATAATTATTGTTCCTCGGAAATTTCTTGTGATTCTCTTGTGTTCATTACACAAGAAACCAAATGATTTGGATATTAGAAAGCACATAGACGCGTAAGTTTGGTTTTTTTAATTGTTGTATCATATGTGCACTACTTACACCAACATTATTTGTCCTTTTGTAGAGCTTTAGAAGCTCACCTAAGGTTGCAAGGCCTTCCATCTCATGCTAGAAAGAAGTTGACGTATATTGCACCAAAGGTGACCAAACATTCCTCTTACTGTTGTTCAATTTGTCATTTAAAGTTAGCTGACATGTATTTAACTTGTAGTGTCCACGCCAACCGGCAAGCCATGAGTGCGGGTATTATGTGATGAAGCACATGCACACCATCGTAGACAAAAATATTATGGCCTCATGGAGGGAGGTAAATATACTATAATTAAGTCAAATATGCCAATTATGTAAATGGTTTCTAAATCTGAAATGTTTCAATATGTAGGAATTTACAGACTCATCTGCAATGAAGATTGAAGTGTTAGACGATATTAGAGAGCAGTGGGCTTCTTTCCTTTTAAGCATTCAATCTTCATAGGAAATTTGACTTGTAACAATTTAGATTGAATTGATTTAAGTTAGGAAATTTACATTCGTTTAAATAAATGAACTGTCTGGAACTGGATCTGTCTGTACATATATTGATTTCAATGTGTTTCATATGTACATATCTGTCTGCAACAGGATCTGTTTGTACTAGATATATATCTGTAGCAAATTTATATATGACCTGTGCATATCTGTCTGTACTAGATCTGTGAAAATTTGTCTGGAATTGTGATGAATAGGCAGGTCTACTCGAAGAAAGGTAGCGTCTCTAAAGAAAATGCATGTATTTAAAAAAAATAACACTTTCTACGTCGGTTAATGACATAACCGACGTAGAAAGTTTAACATTTTATGTCGGTTATAAGCATAACCGACATTGATAACACATACAATCACGGGTACTGTTAACCGATATAGATACTGGGGTTATAGAAAGTTAGATAGTAAGACTTTCTATGTCGGTTATAAGTGTTAACCGACATAGAAAGTATTATGACCGATCAGAACCAGTTATGACCGATCAGAATTGCTCATACAAAAGTAGGACTTTCTACGTCGGTTCCCTGACTAACCGACGTAGAAAGTTATCCTATGACCGATCAGAACCAGTTATGACCGATCAGAATTGTTCATACAAAGTAGGACTTTCTACGTCGGTTCCCTGACTAACCGACGTAGAAAGTCATCCTATGACCAATCAGAACCAGCTATGATCGAGCAGAATAGCTCTATGACCGATCAGAACTAGTTTGACCGATCATAATAGCTCATAGAAAGCCTTACTTTCTATGACCCCGTATCCGCGCCTCACTCAAGCTCCCTAACTCCTTCCTTCGTCTCCCTCAATTTCACTAACCTCCTCTATAACCCGCCACCCACCTCCTTCACCAGAACCCTAGCTGCAGCCTCCCCACTCTCGAGCACCCCACTTCGTCGTCCCCTTCGTCGAGCCACCGCAAGGCCAAGTCGCAGTCGCGGCCTCACCCTAATCCAACCTCCACCAAAGCCCCTCGTCATCCACGACAACCACCACCATCGAGTGTCCCAACCCCCACTCCTCACCACTAACGTCTCCACTCTGCTCCACTTCCCTCCTGTGTTGAGTCTCTCCCTTCGCCCCAAACCACCGCGCACCACTGCCCATAGCCGGCCACCGCGAACCCAGCCGCAAATCAACCTCCAGGTCAGGACGCCACCACACCCCCTGTCGCGTAGCATCCCTGCAGCCTGGAACTTGAGTCACCTCGACGCCGGCTGCGGTCACCGCCTCTCCTCGCTCCAGCCCACCCCCATTGTGCGACTGAGCTCGCTGTGAGCTAGAGGTGAGATATAGAGGCAGCGAGTTA
Organism: Sphenostylis stenocarpa; assembly: GCA_963425845.1. NCBI lineage: Eukaryota > Viridiplantae > Streptophyta > Magnoliopsida > Fabales > Fabaceae > Sphenostylis > Sphenostylis stenocarpa. The sequence continues at coordinate 63,448,325 of OY731400.1, read as the reverse complement.
AGCCTGGTGTTATGCTTTAATCCTATTTCTTTCACATTTTTTGGAGTCTGAACTGTTCTGCTTAGTTAACTATTAAGCCGGGGTCTGGTTTATTTGCATATGAATCATTGAATTGGTGGCTTTGTTAGTTGAATAAGATCTTGGTTTATTAAGGTTTTTTGTACCGTTATTTCTGTTTAGTTTGGCTTGAATCTGTGGTTTTCACTTGATGAGGTTGAGACTGGTGTTATCCAAGTCCTATTGGCTTGGTTCATGTCTCTGTGGCTTAGTTTCTTGGTGGGTGAGTTAAGAATGTGTTTCCACCTTACAAATGCTTCATAATCATGACCCCAAAAAACTTACATTATGGCCATATAAAATCCATTTAGGATTAGTTTTAGCAGTAAAACTTACATTATGTAAGCTGATTCAGTATGAATTTGTTATGATGAAATGATAATTCTCATTGATATTTTTGACATTAATTGCTGTCTTTCAGTTAATTTTTCTATTTCATATTATGTATGACGTTACTCCATTGCATAATTGACTATATAAATTTCCTATGTATAGATATGTCATCAGGAGGATGTGACTCACCCCAACCTCCCATGCCTCATTCCAATAAGGGGAAAAAAGTAACGAAACGAAAAAAACCACGCTATATACTTAAAGTAAATGTCCCTCCCCCACCCGTAGCTCCTGCACCTATACCTTCTTCAGCTGCAGGTGCTGAGAATATACATGCCCATACAAACAATATTGCACCTACAGCCACTTCTGCCCCATCCCCAGTTGATGCACCCAACCCTAGTCCATCACCTGTCATTGCATCAGCACCTTCCCCAGGAGCTACATTGCCTTCAGTATCATCAGTACCATCACCACTACCTTTGGTCTCACCTACATTACCCTCAAGGTCTCCGAGCACTATCACCATTATCGAGTGCCTTCTAGAGTCCGTCATACACCAAGCTGGGGAAGACCAAGAAGTGCATATTCAGCAAGGTGATGCACAATCAGACATTGAGGAGGATCATCCACTTGGCACTAATCTTCCTATCATATCACCTTATGGTCTAGGGTAAGAATGAAGTTAAAATTATATCATTCCCATTATTTGCAAGTATTAGGAAATTGTGATTATTATTTAATTTAATTATTTGGAGAAGGTTCCATCCATGTCGGGTTGCATCACAAGCTATAACAATGACTATTAAGCAACAATATTCTAAGCCATGGTCGACATGGGGTTCAATGACCGATGTTGAAAAAGAGACATTCTTTCAACGATTTAAAGTAAGTTTTCTTATATTTAGGCTGATGAATTATTTTTATTACTTACATTCATTGACACAATTATTATTATTTGTTTTTTTGTGTAAATCATTTGCAAAGAGAAAGGTCACCTGGAGACCTGAAGATGAGGATAGGATTCGAAAGAATTTTCACTCAAAGGCCTCACATAGGCTATCTGAAATGTTCAAAGATGCTAGAAGGACAGGTCAAAAGCCTTATTGGATGTTTGATGATGTGTGGAAAACTCTGTTGAACAAGTGGAACTCAATTGATTATCGTGCAAAGTGTGCACAAGCTCAGAAGAATCGATCTTCTGAGACGGGTGGTAGTTTACACACAGGTGGTTCTATTAGTATGCATGAACACGCCATTCGTATGGTAAATATGAAATTATAACAAAAGTTTCTTTCTTTCATTTCTTCATGATATGTTATTAATTAATTTTTTTTCCAGGAAAAGGAGTTGGGTCATCCTGCACATATTGATGAGGTGTTCAAACAGACTCATATACGAAAGGTTAATGGTGAATTTGTTGATGAAAGGTCTAGAAAAACTCATGTGAGTTGTGAACTTATTTAGAGGAGGAGAGAATAAGGACTGAAAGTTGGATTCTTGCTGCATCTAGCAACAAAAAGGGTCGAATCTACGGTGTTGGAGAACTTGCCCATAAGTTTAGGCCTGGAGATACCCTCTCATATTCAGCATCTACTGATTCTCGTGAGATTACACAATTAAAGAAACAAGTGCTTAGTTATAGGGAGGATAATGAAAGATTGAACCACCAATTACAAACACTTGTCAGTGTTGTCCTTCCTTTACTTCCACCTGATGCCCGACAAGCATTTCAACAACAACATTCCCAACAAGGATCACAACAACAATCACAACAGGAGCAGCAAGTGCAGCAAGAGCAGCAACAACAATCACAAAATCAACCAGCTTTCGTAGAGCAGCCTCAAGATGAACAAGGACATTATTATAATTATTAGGACACTCAAACAATATTGTCATAATATTTATTATAGTACTTCTTTGGATTTGTATGTTCTTAGATATTTGAAGGACTACTTGATGCATGCTAATATTAGGATTTGTGTTTGATATCTGAATATGCATTTGGTGCATATAAATATTATGGAATATTGTTAAATTTGATATCTAAATATTTTATGTGTAATATGCATGTAACAGGTAAAATTTAGTTAAATTGGTGGTGATAAAAATGTATGAATTTACTTAGTGATTTTCCTACGGATTTTCCTACGGATTTACCTACGGATTTTGAATGAGGTAATTACATACGGATTGCAATCCGTAGGTAATTACCCACGCACGACATTACCTACGGATAGTAATTCCGTAGGTAATTACCTACGACCTTATTACCTACGGATTTTCTACGGAAAAAAATCCGTAGGTAAAATGACATTACCTATGGATTTTTGCCATTACCTACGGATTTTTGCCGTAGGTAATAGGCTTTTTTTTTGTAGTGTTAAGCCAATTATAAAATTAACTCCTTATGAATTGTTAAATGGTAGAAAGCCTAATGTTGCTCATTTGAAAATATTTGGATGTAAATGCTTTGTTTAAAATATTGGAAAAGATATCTTAGGAAAATTTGACTCAAAAGCCGATGAGGGCATTTTCTTAGGTTATTTACTAACTAGCAAAGCATATAGAGTGTTCAATAGAAGAACTTTAAATGTTGAAGAATCTGTACATGTCACTTTTGATGAAATTGTAGACCTTGAGGGAAATCCTCTTGAGTCAAATAAAGAATCTACAGGTGATGATGAGTACATAAGAGAGGCTCTAGAAGAAATGTACTTAAATGAGAATGAGTCATCCCAACCAACTGAATTAGCAAAAGAATGGCAATCACCAAGAGGACTTTCAATGGACAATATTATTGGTGATATCTCAAAAGGGATAAGAACTAGAAATATGGCTAATTTCTGTATGTCTGTAACTTTTGTTTCACAGATATAACCCAAAAGTGTTGAAGAAGCTCTTAAAGATGACCAATGGTGCATAACAATGCAAGAAGAACTTAATCAATTTGAAAGGAATCAAGTCTGGGAATTAATTCCAAGAGAAGAATCACATCAAGTAATTGGAACAAAATGGGTATTTAGAAACAAACTTGATGAAGATGGAAATATAACAAAGAATAAAGCCAGACTTGTTGCCAAAGGTTACTGTCAAGAGGAAGGTATTGATTATGAAGAAACTTATGCTCCTGTTGCTAGGTTAGAGGCTATACGCCTACTTCTTGCTTATGCATCATTGATGAAATTTAAATTATATCAAATGGATGATAAAAGTGCTTTCTTAAATGGGTTTATCAAAGAGGAGGATTTGAAAATTTTAAATATCCCAATCATATTTTTAAATTGAAGAAAGCCTTATATGGTTTAAAACAAGCTCCTAGGTCTTGGTATGAAAGATTAAGTAGTTTTCTAACTTCAAATGATTTTTCTAGAGGAAAAATCGATTCCACTTTGTTTATTAAGAAAGTAAAAGAACATATCTTATTAGTTCAAGTATATGTTGATGATATCATTTTTGGATCAATTGATAATTCCTTGTGTGTAGAATTTGCTAAGATAATGCAGGGAGAATTTGAAATGTCAATGATGGGAGAATTAACATTCTTCCTTGGACTTCAAATCAAACAACTTAAAGATGGGATTTTTTTCTCTTAAACCAAATACTGCAAAGAGATTCTTAAGAAATTTGGAATGGACACTTCAAAGGAAGCTAACACACGCATGGGAACTTCATGCTATTTAGACAAGGATGAATCAGGTTTGGAAATTAATCAATCTATGTATAGAGGTATGATAGGTTCACTGTTATACTTAATTGCAAGTAGACCTGATATTATGCATTCTGTTTGTGTGTGTGCTAGATTTCAAGCATGTCCAAAAGAATCTCACTTAACTGCAGTAAAAAGAATTTTAAAATATTTAAAAGGAACTGCAGGTTTTGGTTTATGGTATCCATCTAAAGCTTCTCCTAGTTTAATAGGTTATTCTGATGCTGATTATGGTGGATCTAAAATAGATAGAAAGAGTACTAGTGGAACATGTCATTTGTTAGGATCATCCTTAGTGTCTTGGCATTCTAAGAAACAAGCATGTGTTGCTTTATCCACTACTGAAGCTGAATATATTCCAGCTGTTAATTGATGTGCTCAAATTTTATAGATGAAACAACAATTAGAAGACTATAGTATCTTTCTAAGTGATATTCCTTTGATGTGTGATAATACAAGTGCAATAAATCTTACTAAGAATCTAGTAATGCACTCTAGAACTAAGCATATAGAGATCAGACATCACTTCTTAAGAGATCATATTAGTAAAGGAAATTGTAAAATCGAATATGTTGATAGAAAGCATCAATTAGCAGATATTTTTACTAAACCTCTTCCCAAGGATAGATTCTATGATTTTAGAAGAGACTTAGGAATATTAGAAATAGTCTAAACTCTGCTTAACTGTCCAATCTTTGCATTGATTGAGGGGGAGCTATAATTTTATCTTATGCACTTATTGAGGGGGAGCTTTCATTTTTTTTATCATAATCAAAATAGGGGGAGAAATTATTTAAAGCATCTTATGTTTATTAAATTTAAATGGTATCTGATGTGTTTAATTTTTTTTTGTTAGATGTGACAGATAAAACAGGTTATTACAAAGGGCTTTAAAGGAAATTTTGATCATCATAAAAAAGGGGGAGATTGTTAAACATACAAGGATATGAATGTTGAACATACATGGATATGAAGATTGTAGATTTTGATGATGATTCAAGAATAAAGGACTTAAAGATTTGAAAACTTGTAATATTATGTAATAACTCTGTTTTTATGATTTTAAGTCTGTAATATTAGAGTCTAAGATAGCCAGCACATAGTCCACTCTGTTTTTATGATTTTGAGTCTGTAATATTAGAGTCTAACATAGCCAGCACATAGTCCACTCTTTAAAGGCTTTAAAAACTCATTTTATCAAAAACATACTGGATTAATCGATTAAATGGCAGGATAATCGATTATTACAGAGAGAAAACCATTTTCAGCATCTTCTCTTTGGAATAATCGATGAAACCCTCTGTTAATCAATTAACTGGGTTGTTAATCAATTAAATGCCCAGTTAATCGATTAAACTGAGCTGTTTTGGGTTCTTTGCGAATTTGGCTCTGGAATAATCGATTAACACTCAAGATAATCGATTATTTCAGTCAGATATGTGTTTTGAAATTCAAAATTGGACCAAGTTTCGAAAACCTTATTCCCAATTCATCTATTTTCGAAAATCCCCAATTCCCAAACCCTAATCTTTCTACTTAAGGTTCTCTAAGGCTCTCTGCAAATTGAACAACCTTTTTCAAACAAAAGTTGAGAGCTTTGACTACCAGAGAACTTTTTGTGGGAGGAAAAAGGGGCTTTTGAAACCTAGTGTGGGCTAGAAGAGATAAGAATCACTAAGTGGGTTTTCTTGGTGGATTGTGTGTTGTGCCGTCTCTAGGGAAAACTGTTATTCATCCTTTGTGGAATTCAAAGGAGGTGTTCATCTCTTGTGTGACTCAAGAGAGGTGTATTCTCTACCTTATCTTTTCATTTGTAATCTGTTTGTATAACTGTGATTATAGTGACAGCATTAATCCTCTGTTTGAGTGATTAGCAACTGGACATAGGGTATTTTGATCCGAACCAGTATAAATCCACTATGTAATACTCTATCCTTGCTCTATTTACTTTACACAGTATTTTAATCGGTGAAATTTGGGAAAATTTTTAAAACCCTAATTTTTGTTAAGAAACCAATTCACCCCCCTCTTGGTTTTTGTCTAGAAACATAAACATTCCGCTGCATGATTCTAACACATTGATGCTACCCGAGGTCCACTCCGATTTCGAAAAATCTTATGGACGGATTCTCGATCTTTTAAAGATCTGTGTCGATCCCATCTTCATCAAGGTTTTGATCCATTTCTAGAATTCCAGTCTACACTGCTTTGAATTTCCATAATTTGATCTGGTACCAACTTTGGAGGAAAATGAAATAATGTTGAGATGGCCCAAATCAGCCGGGGTCCATATTCTTCATGAAGCATATATTCCCGCAGCCAAAGTCGTTGCCATCATCCAATTGCCACTTCATCAGGCTGCCCTGATAATAAGAGGGAATATCCAGGGGTGGAAAGTTGTAATGTTAGAAGACCATCTGTCTTCTTTGGCTGATAAGGCAGATTGGTTTGCCTTTAACAAAACCCTGGCTCTGATTGTGTTTGGGACCATAATTTTCCCCTTTCACCTCGACACAGTAGATCAAGTCGTTATCAAGGCCTTTTTCGCCTAGGACGTGCACTCGAAGAGTCTCTTGCTTGCGCTTCTTGTTGACACCCTGCTTTCGATTGAGTTTTGTCACTAAAAGAAAAGAAGAACACTCAGATGTTTCTCTTTGTTGTTATTCGTGTGGGGTATCATGCACTTCTATGCCTCTAGCCACATGGGGATGTTCCCCGATCCTTTGAAAAGCTTCTCAAAAATCCCTCTCTACCGACGTCTAACCATGGAGTGGAAGGTCGAGTTGGAACGATGGAATATCAACCACCTATCCTGGGCATGCCCTTGGTTCTGACCCAGCCTTATTCTCATCAGATGCGGAGATTATCCGAGCATACCATTAGTGGGTCTCAGGGGTTGCATAGCTTACTCCCCAAAAGTGGCTATGAGACAACTCATAAGAACCAAACCGCGCTATCACAGGAAGAGCTCGGAGGACTGTGTTTCTTCGGAAACCCATGCAATATTGAAAACTCACTCGTCATACGGAGAGCATGGGAGAAATCAGCCTTTATGGGAGATAGAGAGCTAGGCAAAGCTCAAGTGGCTGTTTCCAGTGATTATGAGGAATGGAGGAGAAGTAGAGGGATGTCACAGCCATCTGCCCCACCTACTGCACCATCAGTAAATGGAGAGCTCCAAGCTCAAGTCGATGCCTTGACCCAAAGGATAGAAATCATGGCAGCCCAGATGAAGGCCCTTGAGGAGAAAGAACAAGAATCTATCCTTACCATTTGTTGGTCTGCAAAGGCAGTGCAAGAAGAAGGACCAAGAGATAGAGCATCTCAAGGACTAATGTGCTGACTCCAATGAGAAGGTTATCCGAGAATCCAAAGTTTCCAGAATATGAAGCACTTGTTGGATTTGATGAAGATATATAAAGTTTCATTATTCCGTTTGTGGGTGTGAAAGTAGATAGGTTATAGGTACATAATTTAATCTCTTGATAATTGTAATATATCTTGTGATAGCGCCTATAATTGTTGCATTTCATAGAATTTATTATACTTCATGAAAAACCAACCTTTAAGCTTTGAAAGAACAAACTAAGTTTTTTAATTTATTAAAAAGTAGTTTTAATCTATTAAAATCACTTAAAATAGGAAATGTATATATACAACCAGATATTTTAAATTGGTTAAGTCGTAAAATCAACAGATTAAAATGTTCTTGATGGTTTTTCCATGTTAAGGGTTTTCCAAGTATTAATTTTTTAAATTGATAAGTCAATAGATTAAAATGTTCTAAGTTATAATTCATGTTTTAAGTACCTCGAGTATTTAATCTGTTTATATGAGTTTTAATCTGTTAAAGCAGAGAGCTACCATTTTTCCTTCTAGCAGTTTTAATCCATTAAAAGCTCGAATTAACCGATTAAAATAGTTTTAAATGAAATCAATCGATTAAAACATCATTTTAATCAATTAAAACTGTTAGTTTTTCTCTTTTACTCTATAAATACAATTTTGATTTCTCTCTTAAAACACACAATTTGGAAATCGATTAAAAGCAATCTTTGAGCTCTCATATTCGTGTGTTTTTCTGAGCATTCATACACACTCATATCATAAGGTGCTTTGATCAAGATTGTTGAAAGATCTTCAAGAGAGGAAGTTCTGTGTTAGGAAATTTGCTTCTGGACTTCTATATTACAAAAAGGTATTGTCCAGGTTTATCTTTTCCAATACTTGTACAAATTTTGATTGTGTAGATTGGGTTTGAATCTGCACTGGTTATAACGATTGGGTTTGGTTGCTGGGTGGTTTTCAAGAGTCTATCTTGTGGTGTTGCAAGGTAGATCTTGGGGTAGATTGGTTTGTATCTACTAGTTTGTATTTTCACTTGGTTTTAGTGGAACTTGACAGGTTTGTCAATAACTGGATGTAGCTCTTGGAAAGAGTGAACCAGTATAAAAACTCTTGTGTTGTATTTCTGCATTTCTATCTTTCATTTTTATTTTATATTCTTGCTTTGTTAAAAACCAAATCTACCTAATAAAAGATTGATTAAAGATTAATCATTCTTCCACAAAGAAAACATTTTTCAAAAAGGTTTCAAAGTTCAATTCACCCCCCCTCTTGAACTCAACCATTAATTCTTACACTTGGTATCAAGAGCTGGTTGTAGACCCCAAATCTTGCCCGGCCTCCAAATAAAGAGTAGAAGACCTCCTATTCGAAGATGGACGAAGCCTAAAAAGCCACTAGGACAGACTATTAGGCCCCATACTAGGATAGGAGGGATTTTCGGCACGAAAATAAGCTTTCTCGCCTTTTTGGGGACGAGACCGCCGTCTCGAAATCGACACCGCCGTCTCGCCTCATGCAAGTGGCGAGACGGCGGTCTCGCTTTCCGGGATGACGTTCTCGCCACCTGCGGAGGCCGAGACGGTGGTCTCGATTGACGAGACAGCGGTCTCGACCCTGTCAGACGAGATGGCAGTCTCGACCTGTCAGGCGCAAAAACTTATAAATAGGGGGCTTCATTCCCTCATTTCCACACAGTTTTCTCCTCCTTCTCTCTAGAAATCACCTAAGTTTCTCTCTCTAGAATCCCTCCGACGCATTTCCGGAGCTTCTGAGTGTTTCTGTGAGTGTTTTTCGGCGTTTCGAGAAGTTTCCGACGCTGTGTAGAGTGAAGGGCTGCCACAAAGCACCCTATTTTTCTAAAAGAATTAATAGAAAAGCCCGCTTCAAAAGTTTTCTCTCTTTCTTTGCCTATTTACCGCTTTATATAAATTGTGCAGTAGCTAGGGCCATGTAGTCGTAATTTTAAATTCCGCAGAATAAAAGGGTAAAAGCGTAATTTTCACCGGTTTAAATATTTTAAATAGCTGGCCTGTCATAGGGAACCCGCAAGGGGCATCGTAAAGGAACTAACACTTCTTTTACACGTAACTAACTCCCTTACCCAACTCTGGTTCTAACGACCAAAGTTGGTTTTTCGAAAACCAACGCCTTTTAACTCCTTTTCCGATGTTTCCGGTAAAAACATCGGTGGCGACTCCACAGAACCTTTCAAAACTAGCTCTTGGATTAGCCCGGTTATCGGACAATCCAAGAGCGCCTTTTCGAAAACCTCGCCCCTAGGTTCATCCCGGTTATCAGACAACCTAAAGGCATTGTAATCACCAAACGGGAAAATCAAGAGGGTTGAAACCATCGCGTCGCTCCGACCGCCTCTTTTTGACGGCGGCGACAGATGGCGACTCCGCTGGGGAAGCCTCGAGAATTGATCCCATTTAGTGATGGGCAAGCTTAAAAAATAAATAAACCAAGAAAATAACGCTTTTGCCCTTACCTTGTATTATAACATGTTTTACTGTTTGGCTTTAATAACTGTTGCTTGTTTATACTTACGCAATTGTGTGAAATACAAACTGTACACAAACCCTTGCACACTACAGTTCCCTCTATAGTCGGGGGCAAGTGAGAAATCCATAGGGAGTGGGTGGCAGGTACGGTTCGCTGTAGTGATGGCCTTGTGCCAACCGGTGTGATCGGAAACCACCACTCAAGGTGATAACCTTCCTCTTTTGGCAACAAGACTGACTATGGCCTTAGTGCTAAGCATGGTCGGACGGCTGGAGAGTGGGGACCCTATAATGGGGGCACCTTGGGGGCCTTAGCCTGGTGAGAACAGTTAGAACCTACCCTCGCCAATGCACTTTTCTGCAGGAAAACCCTACCTCGTGATAAAAATGAATTTTCGCCTGTTCGTGGATGATCGAATTGTATGTGCATATGTTTGCTGCATTTGTCTGTTGCATAGCATAAACAAACAACAATAAAAAATCACAAAAAATACTTTCGCAAATAAACGCCCTTATCTCGGACAGTCTGCCTTTTAGCTAGCTTGGTTTCAGGTTCTTTATAAGCTAAGTAGCCACGCAGTTCCGACAGAAGAGATAAGGGATGCTAAATATCTTTTTCATAAAGCCACATTTTATCTCGGACAGTCTGCCTTTTAGCTAGCCTGGTTTCAGGTTCTTTGTAAGCTAAGTAGCCACGCAGTTCCGACAAAAGAGATAAAAGGCTATAAAATAAACAAATAAAAATAAAATTCAAAATAAAAATCCGTTTCCAAAACCATAAATAGGACCTGGTCCAAAAATGTTACACTCATAAAGCATTCATATAGATAGTTTATCCTTCAAAAAAATACGCAATTACCATACATCATGTGGAAAAACATGATAAATAGGAAAATAAACACTCACATTCATTCAAATAAGCATCATTTTCATAAAACATGCATTTTGGTTTTAGAAAATGGAGGGGACTAGTAGACAGCTAAAGAAGGTGGATATTCCCCGTTACCATACTGAGAAGTTGGAACGGCTTAGCGCGGCAATGCCACCAGAGGTCCGCGCCGATTTCAAAAAATCCTATGGACGGATTTTAGACCTACTGAAGATCTGTGTCGATCAGGTGTTCCTCAGGGTATTAATCCATTTCTGGAACTCCAATCTGCGATGCTTCGAACTTTCGCAGTTCGACATGGTGCCCACCTTAGAGGAGTATGAGACTATGTTGAGATGGCCCAAATTAGTCGGGGTCCATATCCGCCACGAGGCATACACTCCTACAGCACTAGTCGCTGCCCTCATTCAACTACCTTTTCGGCCTGATAGGAAAAGGGAACACCCAGGGTTGGAAAGTCTCGATGTTGGAAGACCACCTGTCCTACCTGGCTGAAAGGGCAGAGTGGGTCGCTTTCAACAAAACCCTGGCATTAATCATTTTCGGAACAATCTTGTTCCCCTTCCATCTCGACACAGTAGATCAAGCCGTCATGGACGCCTTCTTCGCCTGGGACGTAAACTCAAAGAGTCCCCTGCCTGCAATCCTTGCCGACACCTTGCTCTCGGTGGAATTCTGCCACCAAAAGCAAGGAAAAACACTTCGCTGCTGCTCTTCATTACTATTTGTGTGGAGCGTCACGCACCTTTACGCCTCTAGACACATGGGAATGTTCCCCGACCCTTTAAGGAGCTTCTCCAAAATCCCCCTCCAACGATGCCTAACTTCAGAATGGAGGGACGAGTTGGAACGAAAGGACGCCAACAGTTTATCTTGGGTCTGCCCTTGGTTCCGACCTGGCCCAGTTCTCATCAGATGTGGGGACTATCCGAACGTACCCTTGATAGGACTCAGGGGTTGCATAGCCTACTCACCTAGAGTAGCTATGAGACAGCTCATGAGGACCCAAACTACCATTTCTCGGGGAGAACTCGGAGGACTGTGTTTCTTCGGAGACCCATGCACAATCGCCAACTCACTAGCTGTGAGAAAAGCATGGGAGAAACCAGTCTACATGGGAGATAGAGAGCTAGGAAAAGCTCGGGTGACTGTCACCAGTGACTACGAGGCGTGGAGAAAAAGAAGAGGGATGGCTCAACCATCCACCACACCCATTACGAGCGCCAATAATGAAGAGCTGCAGGCTCAAATTGATGCCTTGACCCAGAGGATAGAAATCATGGGAGCCTAGATGAGGGCCCTTGAAGAAAGAGAACAAGAATCTATCCTCACAATAGACGGTCTGCAAAGGCAGGGCAAGAAAAAGGATCATGAAATAGAGCGCCTCAAGGATTAGTGTGCTGACTCTAATGAACAAGCTATCCGAGCATCCAAAACTGCCAGAACCAATTCGGATAGCCAACTCCAAGAAATAACCGCCAAATCAGCATGCCTTGAGGCCGAATCAGCAAAACAGGCTCAAACGATCAAGGAGTTGTCGCAAGAGCTCACCAAGACTCAGTTAGACATACGCCAAGAGCAAGAGGCCAACCGGAGACTCAACAGAAGTCTCGCTGAGCTACGCTGCAAAGAAAAAGACGGGCTAGCTCACTACGACCAGGTACTACAGGAGAAAGACCGAGCCGTTGTGAAGCTCGATGAACTACAAGCCTTGGTCGTTCATCAAGAGGCACAGATCAAGGAGGCTCAGAAGTATAGTGAAGATATGAGCCAGGCGGTCTGAAAGCAAAGCGAAGCACTTGCTCGTCACATCCGGGAAGCCGAAAGAGAATTACAGAGACATCAAGACCCGTCTGTGGGTTTCTTTAAGGTTTTCCGTTTTTGCCAAAAGTTGCTTCGTAGTATGGAATAGGGGAATGTACACCTTCTATTGAATGAATGAAATCTTCTTCTTTATTCAATGACTGTCTACTTGCATGCATAAACATTCATTTGCATATTTAATTTCCCCTCCTGCACGCTTAATAAATAAGATAATAAAAAGGAAGGATTAAGTGACACGTCTTCCCAAATCAGAAGAATGGAGAGAAAGCCACTCCTAATAAAGCTTACCCCAACGGTCGACTCGCCGCAAGAAGAAAATAAGCCTCGGCCGTTGGTCCTCAAGAATAAAGAAGAGGGGGCAAGGACACCAGTGCGACTATTTATGCCACGTCCTTTCCCCTACGAAACAAATAAGGTTGTACCATGGAGATATGGGGAATCTTCACCAATAAAAGAAGAAATAACAAATATAGCCGGCATTGGGGGCATGACTAGAAGTGGAAGAGTCTACTCCCCCAAGGACACACAGGAAGATGTCCTCAAAAATAAAGGAAAAAATAAAAAGACCGAAGAAGAAAAAGAAAATAAAGAATCCAAGGAGGAGACAGAGGAATTACTCCAATTTATAAGGCAAAGCAAGTATTCCATTATAGACCAGCTCAATCGCACACCCGGAAAGATAACATTGTTATCTCTGATAATGAGCTCGGAACCGCACAGAAACGCCCTGCTAAAGGTCTTGAGCGAGGCGCATGTACCTCATACCATATCCCAAGAAAAGGTTGAGAGGATCGTCGGTCACATCATGGCAAGCGATCACCTCACCTTCACAGAGGAAGAACTCCCCCTGGAGGGGTCAAACCATAACAAGCCCTTGCATATCTCAGTCAAGTGCAAGGAGTACCTCATCGCCAAAGTTCTTGTGGATCACGGGTCATCCTTGAACGTGATGCCCAAGTGCACACTGGACAAGTTAACTATCCAAGGAACCTATCTGCGCCCAAGCAGCACTATCGTTCGAGCCTTCGACGGATCCAAACAAGAAGTAGTGGGGGAAGTTAATTTTCCAATTCAAGTTGGACCCACTATCTTCAACGTCAATTTCCATGTAATGGATATTACTCCAGCATATAGCTGTCTCGTCGGCAGGCCTTGGATTCATGATGCTAAGGCAATACCTTCAACGCTCCACCAGAAAGTCAAGTTCATAGTGAATGACAAATTGGTCACGGTCCAAGCAAAAGACGATATCCTGATCAGTGGACCGTCCACCCAGCCTTATGTGGATGCGGCTGAAGAAGCCCTTGAAACATCTTTTCAAGCACTCGAAATTGCCAACGTAGAGCGACTTCCCAGAAACACAAAGGTAGCCCGCATGATGATGAAGCATGGTTACCATCATGGCCAAGGACTGGGGGCAGATTCCCAAGGCATAAGGGAACCCCCGGAATTCAAAGACAATCCTTACAAGTATGGCCTAGGATATGACCCTAATAAGGGCCGAGCGGAAAAAGGAAAAGGGAAGTCTCCCCTCCGCACACTCAAGCAAGTTTTCCGAAGTGGAGGGGTGCAAGCGTCAAGAGCTACCCTAGTCATTAGGAAATCTTTTTCTTCATTTAAGGGATGTAAACCCCATGATTGTTAGAGATTATCCCCTGGGGCTAGCCCGACCCCCGGGCATTTTAGGGCACATATTCCCTTATTAATTAATAAAGAATGATTCTTACTATCTGCTTCTCTTCTTTCTATTTCTGACTAGACCACATAAATAACCCTGTCTAAGCAAACAAAAAAGAAGAAGAATAAAAAGCGCATCCCAAATAATCAACATTTACCATTGCTATTGCCGTCAAGCTAGTTGATTAGAAGTACATAAAAATAAGACTTCACCTCATCCATAAAGAAAGTCATGCTTCGTCAGTATTGTGAACAAAAATAAATACACAAAAAAGAAAAAGCCCATAAAAGCCAAAAGGCCAAAAAGAAAGAGGGCAAATTACCCGGTAGGAAACCCACTAAGGGGGCTACGCAAAAGATAGGGTAGACCCGGTAGGACACCCAAACAAAAATAAAGGGTAGCCTAGGTAAAAGTTTGGGCTACAAAACAAGGTCCGCTAGGATTCTCCAAAGATCACAAAAAGGAACCTAGACAAAAGATAGGGCCAAAACACAGTATCCTAGTTCAAAAACCCAAAGGGCGATCTAGGGAGGTCAGCTAGCCATAAAAAGCAATGGAAATAAAACCAAAAGGTGCAAGTACAAAAAAGAAAGGAAATTGTTTTCTTAGACAAAACATAAACACCTAAGCCTAACCTTAGCCAACCATTCTTACAAAACCTAAGCCATTGATTTTTTACCTCCTTACTTCTTTTCTCTTGACCCTCACAACAATATTCTAATAATTAATTTGGGAATATGGAGGCGTATAGTCAACAAGAGGATTGAAATCCTTAAAGTGAAGAAAAAGGGGCACTACATGATAAAGAGTGTTCTACAAAAGAAAAAAGGAAAAAGAAAGAAAAGAGGAAAAACAAAATGACTCTTCGGTCACAAGAAGTCCAGCATGGTACAGCAAGTACGAAAGCACAGATTAGAGGGCACTCGGCGCTACAAGACACATCGGTTAAATCCTTATGAAAATTTAATCAAAGTAGGCATTATAGGACATCAAACATAAAAACATTGCATGCATAAAATGTTTTTGAACAAGGTCCTATTTTCTCTTTCAAAAAAAAAAAACCCTGAAATTCGAGATCGCCGTCTGGATTTTCCAGACCGCTGTCTCGGTCCCCCAGTAAGATGAGAACGCCGTCTCGACCAACGAGACCGCCGTCTCGACTTAGGCAAAAACGAGACCGTCGTCTCGCTTGACGAACCGCCGTCTCGCTTGAGCCCAACGTCGAAACCGCCATCTCCACTTGTAGAGGACTCGAGACCGCTGTCTCACCTTCCCAGATGGCAGTCTCAAACTGGAAAAATTCCCTATAAAAAGGGGGGCGCGCTTGGGGGATTCCTCACAACTCTCCTTGCCTCCAGAACCTCCATTCCTCAGATCTTGCACTCCCAAACACTTCCTGGCCAACATGTTCAACAGAAGCACCTCAAGAAAGAGGAGAGGAACTGCTGGTGCTAACAGTTCTGCGGCACCGCCACCCCAAGACCCCTCTCAGCTGTCACCACAACATCAAGCCTGCCTCGAGAACATCCGGACTTATCCATGGCACCCGATGCTCAGACTCGACTTCAGCATCCTGGCTGAATTTGGGTGGGAGGACGATGTCCGAGCCCACTTAGACAGCATCGGGTGGGGCTTTCTGCTGCAACCTCCACCCACACATGTGTACCCACAGGCGGTACTGGATTTCCTGGCCTCCGTTTCCTACGCCAAGGTCCCCTCCATGGTCCCGGGCCTACAGCCCACTTAGATGGTAACCTATTTCATGGGTGGAGAGTACCAGACTACCACCCTTGATGAATTCACTGTGGCCATTGGGTTCGTCTGGCCCGAGGACGTGCTGACTCGGGGATATCGTGAGGCCATCTGCTCTCGGCCCACCAACCTCACCGCCGCCGAACTGTGGCACGAGCTCACAGGGGCAACCACGCTGCCTACACTGATGACGGGCTCCGCGCTTCCCCCAGCACTCCGCATCTACCACAAGTTGCTGGTGGGGACCATCCACGGGAGGAAAGAGAGTCAGGGTAAGATAACCCTCCCTGACCTCTTTATACTTTACTGCATGAGCCAGAAGCGGCGCTGCAACCCTGGCTACTTCTTCCTGAGGGCCCTTAAGGACTTCGGGAACATATCAACAGGGGTCGTCCTCATGGCTCCTCTTATCACTCCCCTGGCAGAAAGGTGGGGGTGCCCTGGCCGGGAAGAGCTGGCCTCCAACCTACGACCCGAATCCATCAACGGGTTGGTCCTGGTCAACATGGGGATGCTGATACGCCATGGGACCGAGTTGGTCCTTCATCCCTCGCTGGACTTCGCGCTGGACCTCCCGGGGCTCGTGGCGATGCAAGATATCCCCACACCTCCCGATTTCCAGCAGCAACAGCAACAACAACAACAACCATCGTACACGGATGATTTTGCTAGCCTAAATTGCAACATGAACGATCTGCGCCGGCAATTCGACCAGATGACGGTGCGGTAAGAGCAACAAGCCCAAAGGCAGGAAGCCTACAACACTTGGCAGGAGGAGATGTATCAGCACCAACAGGTGATGCGGCAGGAATGGACAACATTCCAACAGGAATACCGCGACGAAGTCCGAGAGCAAGCGGACTTCCGATATCACCTCTACCAACAATTCCCCCACCCCGGATCGTCTCCAGATGATAGCCCTTAGGGATTGTACTTGCCAAAATAAAGTGTGGTTGTAATAAAATTTCCTTATAAATAAAATTTTATTTCATGCATCTCTTTGCCACCTTTTGCAAAAGCTAGCGTAACAAAAAAAATCTTAAAAAGGAAAAAGGCATACGCTCAATAAAAAAGCCAAAGATCCAAAATCGCGAGAAAAAAAAGAGATGAAACCACAAGGAAAGGGCTGGATTAAGACAAGCCACTCACCTTGATCAAATTTCGACTACCAAGCAAGAGTCGAACAACAAACAAGACTCATCCGACCAGCCAGCAAGAGTCGGATGATCACCACCAAAAGTAAGAAACAAAGAATCCCCAGCAACCAACAAAGCTGGATGAAACACAAAATCCCCGGCACAACCCGGATGACCATTCAAAGAGGTCCAAGTACATCTACCAACACAGAAATCACTCCCCAAGGAGTCGGCGCATGAGCTAGAGCAGTAAGCCGCCACCACGGCCAAAGGATCAGCTACCGCAAGATGGAGCATCCGGAGGCTTAACACCAGATGGGGGTGTATACTCATCAAGCCTTACAAAAGGGGAGTTGTCGCCGCCGTCCGTTCCGATGTCTAGGGACATCTTGAACGTTTATACGAGCGGTTGCGGAAAGATGGTTTAGACTCGCGTTTTGTATTTAAAATATGTTCATTGCTTCCAAGGTGCTCAACAACTGAACTATCCTCTAATAGAAGCAAGGTTTTCGAAAGAAGGGGTTCTTTTGGAGTCGCCACCAATGTTTTGACCTTAAACATTGGAAAAGGAAAAAATGTTGATTTTAAGAAAAACCGCACTTGGCCATTATAACCAGAGTTGGGTAAGGGAGTTAGTTACGTGTGGGGAAGGTGTTAGCACCCCACAACGCCCCTTTCGGGTTCCCATGACGGATTAATTCATTTAAGTAGAGATTACAAGAAATTACGCTATTGTTAGAATCGCGCAGCGGAATGTTCGCGTGGTCGGACAAAAACCAAGAGGGGGGGTGAATTGGTTTCTTAATAAAAATTAGGTTTTCAAAATTTTCCCCAAATTTTACCGATTAAAAACTGCGTAAATGTAAATAGAGAAGAGTAGAGAAGATTACATAGTAGGTTTATACTGGTTCGGATCAAAAGACCCTACGTCCAGTTGCTAATCACTCAAAAGAGGATTAATGCTGTCACTAAGAACAAATTGTTACAAACAGATTATAAATGAAAAGATAAAGATACGAAAACACCTCTCTTGAAATCCACAAGAGATGATGAACAACTTTCCCCAGAGACGGCACAGCACACAATCCACTAATAACTCCACTTAGTGATTCTTATCGCTTCTAGCCTCACACCAGGTTTCCAAAAGCCCCCTTTCCTTGCAACAAACAGTTCTCTGGCACTCACAGCACTTAACTTTTGTATGGAAAGAGTTGTTCTTATTTTCTAAGTGCCAAAGCAGAGTTTAAGTAGGGAAATTAGGGTTTAGGAATTGGGGATTTCGAAACTAGGGTTCTTGGTAATTGGATTTTCGAAAATAGGGTTTGTTTGATGTTTAAAATCAGAAACAGACTGAAATAATCGATTATTTGGAGTAATAATCGATTAAAATAGAGCCAAATACGTCAGAACCCAATCCTCTCTGGTTTAATCGATTATTTGGTGAAATAATCGATTATCTGTACGGAACTGTACGGAATAATCGATTATTTTGTTGTTTAATCGATTAAAACAGTGACTTTGTATAGAAAGTGGTTTTCTCACTGTTTTAATCGATTATTTACCTATATAATCGATTAAAGCCGAGTCTGCATGATAAATTTGAGCATTTTGAAGCTTTTAAGTTACAGACTATGTACCGGCTATCTTAGACTCTAAAATTACAGACTCAATCAAGCTAAAACAGAGTTATTACAATACAGAAATCATCAATCTTCAATCTTCAATACTCTAAGTCTTTAAGCTCTTGGATCATCATCAAAATCAACATTCTTCATGATCATTATTTGCAACATCAAGTCCTTGAATGTTCAACAATCTCCCCCTTTTTGATGATGATCAAAATTATCTTTTTAAAGCCCTTGTAATAACCTGTTTTATCTGTCATACTAACAAATATATTAAACATACCAGATAAAATTTAAAATTGATATTGAATCATAGGCTTTAAATTTTTCTCCCCCTATTTTGATTATTATCAAAAAGATCTCTACAATAACAATCATAAGAGCTCCCCCTCAAAATATGCATAAGTTGGAGAAGACTCCCCCTCAATCAAGGCATTAAAGAAATATCATATTTTATTGCAGAAACAATTATTCATTACAATCACAAGAAAATAATAATAAAAGAAAATAAGCAACAAAATCTAAAATTCTTCACTATCATCATCATTAAAGTGTGCATTAAATCTATTTTCTAAACGGCACACTTTTTCATCTACATCAGATATACGACGAATTAATTCCTCATGCCGTACACCAGAAAGAGTGAAGAACGATTGCATCCTTTGATTCATGTCAGATAACATATCTTCCATGGATTGTCTTGTTTCTTGATGCGAAGAGGATGTTCCAACACTTTGGATTTGGGTAGAGGGAAACTCAGCTGCTGGAAGCATATCTTCATCAGAGTCTCCAATTGCATCACCTTGATTTTGGACGTCATCTTTGTGAACATAGATGTCATTTACCCACACCATTTGGAGATGAATCAATGTGCTGTCTAGCATCCGGTTCAAGTTATTAGTTCGGACAACTTGTTCACCTTCAACATTTACTCCTTTATATTCAAGAATTCGGGATACAAGAAGAGCATATGGAATTTTGAATGTTGGATGACTTTTGGCCTTTAACATTGTCATTGTGACAAGTACACCCCAATCTAAAGGTTCATTATTCATTATGGCATGAATAATGCGAAGATCAATAGAAGAGCATTGGGCATGATTTGTGGCCCGGGGACATAAAATCCAGACAAGCCAATGAAGAATCATGCGTTCTTCCTTCTTCAAAGGTCCAGCATGAAGAATACGCCCAATCTCCATAGAGGGATTCCGCAGAAAAGATCGATAAGCTAAGAACCTATCAAAGTCATCTAGCTCACCATAAACATTAATAGCATCTTCTCTAATGGGGAAGTGGGCAACGTTTTCCCAAATATCATCATCTAGAATTATGGGAACCCCTTTTACACGGGATGTAGCAATTTGATCCCTAAACTTAAATCTAGAATAGAATACCCTAACTAAGTCAGGATAGTATGTACCTTGCATTTGGATAAACGGGAGAACTCCTTGAATATCAAGAAGATTAGGAAAATTGAAACCCCTACGAATGAAT
Organism: Sphenostylis stenocarpa; assembly: GCA_963425845.1. Classification (NCBI taxonomy): domain Eukaryota; kingdom Viridiplantae; phylum Streptophyta; class Magnoliopsida; order Fabales; family Fabaceae; genus Sphenostylis; species Sphenostylis stenocarpa. Next base: position 63,427,976 of record OY731400.1, on the reverse strand, counting down.
TGCTCACCTATAAGAAATTTGGGAGAAATAATAGCTTTTTCTTTCCAGTAGGTTAGAAACTCTTGTTGGCTATCTGCATCAGAGATCCATCCTTCTACAGAATTAGGACGGGAATGAGAGGAAGGTGCAGATCTTCTTTTTGTAGGAATCTTAGGGCGAGAGGATGAGGCCATTTGAAAGAGTAGATGAACTCGAAGAGATTTTGGAGACAAGTGATGGAATAATGAAGCAAAGAGAGTATAGATTGCAAGAAAACTTGATTACAAGAGTTAGAAGTGAGTATAATTGAACTAGAGGTCTCTATTTATAGAGAAAACAGTTCCAACGGTCATATAGAAGAGATTCCATGGTAAAATATCCGTTGGCAACGACTAGGAGACAAAACTGGTCGCATTTAATCGATTATATTTCAAGATAATCGATTATTTCTATATCAGACAACTTTAATCGATTATTTCCAGCAATTAATCGATTATCAGAGGCATTTAATCGATTATTTCACGAAATAATTGATTATTCCAGAGGAGAATACCCTGTTTTGGACGTTTTGAGGGAAAATAATCGATTATCACTTCCGATGAATCGATTATTCCGAGGCTATATCAAGTTTTTGAGATTTATATGCATAATAACCTATGAACATGCTACACCACGAATTTTAACATAACAATCATCCAGAAACAGTCAAATTAAGCAGATTTTAAGCTATTTCTAATATCCCTAAGTCTCTTCTAAGATCATAGAATCTATCCTTTGGTAGAGGCTTAGTAAATATATCTGCTAATTGATGTTTAGTGTCTACATACTCTATTCTGCAGTTTCCTTTGCTGATATGATCTCTTAAAAAGTGATGTCTAATCTCAATATGTTTAGTTCTAGAGTGCATTACTGGATTCTTAGTTAGATTAATTGCACTCGTATTATCACACATTAAGGGTATGTCATTTAAATATACATAAAGCTACACATGCTTGTTTCTTAGAATGCCATGATATTAAGGATGAACCTAACAAATGACATGTCCCACTAGTGCTTTTCCTATCAATTTTACATCCACCATAATCAGCATCAGAATATCCTAATAAACTAATACAAGCATCAGACGGATACCACAAGCCAAATCCAGTAGTTCCTTTTAAGTATTTTAAAATATGTTTTACTGCAATTAGGTGAGATTCTTTAGGACAAGCCTGAAATCTAGCACACACACAGACAGAATGCATAATATCAGGTCTACTAGCAGTTAAGTATAATAGTGATCCTATCATACCTCTATACATAGTTTGATTAACTTCCAAACCTGATTCATCCTTGTCTAAATAGCATGAAGTTCCCATGGGTGTGTTGGCTTCTTTTGAGGTGTCCATTCCAAACTTTTTGAGAATCTCCTTGCAGTATTTAGTTTGAGAGATGAAAATGCCATCTTTAAGTTGCTTGATTTGAAGTCCAAGGAAGAATGTTAATTCTCCCATCATCGACATTTCAAACTCTCCCGCATAATCTTAGCAAATTCTACACATAACAAACTATCGAGTTGATCCAATAATATCATCAACAAGTATCATACCCTTGAACTCCAAAGTGTTTGCACGCATGATTGCTTGATTGATTGCTTAAGGATGTGTGTAAACTTATATTCAATGTGTGTTTAAAAAATTCAAGCCAAACTGTTTTTATAGAAGATTTTCAAAACTGCTGGTTTAATTAATCTGTTAAAAGATTCTTTTAATCTGTTAAAAGTGCAGTTTTAATCTGTTAAAACATCTTTTAATCGATTAAAACACAGTGTAGAAAATTTTTTTAAGTTGTTTTAATCGATTGAAACGAGTTTTTAATCGATTAAAATGCTGGGAAAAAAATTTTAGGTTGTTTTAATCGATTGAAACGAGATTTTAATCGATTCAAATGAGTTCTGATCGGTCATAACTAAATTCGATCGATCATAAGCTGATTCGACCGGTCATAATAAAAATCTGATCGATCATCCTGACCCTTTAAGTGATTTTAATCGATTGAAACGTGTTTTAATCGATTGAAAAGAATTCTGATCGCTTATAATTTGATTCTGATCGATCATCCTGACCCTTTAAGTGATTTTAATCGATTGATACGTGTTTTAATCGATTGAAAAGAATTTTGATCGCTTATAATTTGATTCTGATCGATCATCCTGACCCTTTAAGTGATTTTAATCGATTGATACGTGTTTTTAATCGATTTAAAAGATTCGATCGCTCATAATAAAAATCTGATCGATCATAATGAGTTCTAAATGGTTTTAATCGATTAAAAATAAGTTGTATCGATTAAAATACTTGTAAAAACACTTCTTTGAACATTCTAAGTGATTTTATTTGGTTCTTTCAAAACTGCATCAGTTAAAAACATGTTTTAAGAAAGCTTTTGTAAAAATACTTTGTTTTTAGATGTTTAAAACAATTTTAGAGGCTTTTCGCAAAAATCTTTAAGTGAAGAACCTTCATGCAATAGAAAAGATAAAATGATTTTACCTAAGCATTCTGTTTAAAACATACTAAATGATCCATTTTCTTTAAATAAAAGAGACAAACAATTCATTTAACTATAGGAACCCAAACATATTTTCCTTTAGGAACTCCAAAATGCTTAATTTTACATCTATTTGAAGTGTGACCTTGTTTCATACAATAGAAGCATGCATTTGAAGTAGTTTTAGAACAAGATACATTATTAACATGACATGCTCTAGTTCCTTTTTCTACCCATACTCTTTTCTTTTTAGTTTTACCCTTTTTCAAAGAAACTCTATGTTTTACATTATTTTGAGCAATTACCATTTCATGCTTCTTAAGATCATCAATTTCTTTTTCGGCTTTGTCAAGCAAATGGTTAAGAATATCTATGTCATATTCATGCTCTTTACAATTTGCACAAGCTAAGTCCTTATTCTCATCTAAGCATACAATTTTCGTATTAGCTACCTCCTTTTCTTCTAAACATGCAATTTTCAATTTTAAGGACTCATTTTCCTTTTCGGATCTTCTTAGATTTTTCTTTACAACTTTATATTCTTTTTTCATATCCATAAATGCAGTAAATAACTCATTATAAGCATTTTGCAATTCATCATGGTCATTTTCTTCACTAGAGGATGAATCGGAATCACTAACCTCAAAATCCGAAGAAATGTTGTCATTTTCCATCAAGCAAATGTTTGCTTCAATTTCGAGTCGCTTGATTCTGAATTTGAATCACCTGTCATCCCAAGCAATATATGTTTTCTTCTTGAATTGCTTTTTGCCCTTGTGTTCATCATTTTTCTTGTTTGGGCATTCGGTCTTCATATGCCCTGCTTCACCACAACCAAAGCATTTTATATTAACGGAAGAATTTTCTTTTACCTTTCCCTTACCTTTGAAAGGATGTCTTCCTTTTGCTTTCATCATCTTGGTGAACTTCTTTATAAAAAGACTCATCTCTTCTTCATCAATTTCGGAGTCTTCTTCTTCTTCTTTCTTATTTTTGCTTTTTGAAATCTCGGTCTTGAAAGCTAGGTTCCTCTTTTGATATTGACCCTCTTCCTCATTTAGTCTTCCAAGGTCAAGTTCATGCTCCCTAAGCTTTCCAAATAACGCCGCCATAGACATAGTGGCAAGATTTTGTGACTCCGAGATGGCCGTCACCTTTGGTTGCCATTTCCTATCCAGAGATTTCAAAATTTTAACATTTAATTCATCAACGTCAAAAGTTTTACCTAGTCCGGTGAGATGGTTCACGATATGAGTGAAACGTTTCTGTACGTCAAATATCGTTTCGCTTGGTTGCATCCGGAACATCTCGTATTCTTGGATTAAAGAATTTTTACGTGCTCTTTTGACGTCGTCAGTTCCTTCGTGGGTCACCCTTAGCATTTCCCACATTTCCTGAGCACTTTTACAAACTGAAATTCTATAAAACTCATCAAGGGTTAGAGCAGATGAAATAATGTTTCTAGCCCTAACATCAAATTGTGCTTTTCGACTTTCTTCTACAGTCCATCTAGAAATAGGTTTAAGAACGTCAACACCGTTCTCAGTAGTTTTAGGAACAAATGGACCGTTTAAAATTGCGTCCCAAACGCCTCTATCAACAGACTCTAAAAATATTTGCATACGTACTTTCCAAAAAGGATAATTTTGACCCGCAAAAAGTGGGGGTCTGTTGATAGACGCACCTTCGGCAAAAGTTTGATTTTGTCCGGCCATTTTCGAAAATATTTGAATGACTATCAAAGCAAGCTCTGATACCACTTGTTAGAATCGCGCAGCGGAATGTTCGCGTGGTCGAACAAAAACCAAGAGGGGGGGGTGAATTGGTTTCTTAATAAAAATTAGGTTTTCAAAATTTTCCCCAAATTTTACCGATTAAAAACTGCGTAAATGTAAATAGAGAAGAGTAGAGAAGATTACACGGTAGGTTTATACTTGGTTCGGATCAAAAGACCCTACGTCCGAGTTGCTAATCACTCAAAAGAGGATTAACAGCTGTCACTAAGAACAAATTGTTACAAACAGATTATAAATGAAAAGATAAAGATACGAAAACACCTCTCTTGAAATCCACAAGAGATGATGAACAGCTTTCCCCAGAGACGGCACAGCACACAATCCACTAAGAACTCCACTTAGTGATTCTTATCGCTTCTAGCCTCACACCAGGTTTCCAAAAGCCCCCTTTCCTTGCAACAAACAGTTCTCTGGCACTCACAGCACTTAACTTTTGTATGGAAAGAGTTGTTCTTATTTTCTAAGTGCCAAAGCAGAGTTTAAGTAGGGAAATTAGGGTTTAGGAATTGGGGATTTCGAAACTAGGGTTCTTGGTAATTGGATTTTCGAAAATAGGGTTTGTTTGATGTTTAAAATCAGAAACAGACTGAAATAATCGATTATTTGGAGTAATAATTGATTAAAACAGAGCCAAATACGTCAGAACCCAATCCTCTCTGGTTTAATCGATTATTTGGTGAAATAATCAATTATCTGTACGGAACTGTACGGAATAATCGATTATTTTGCTGTTTAATCGATTAAAACAGTGACTTTGTATAGAAAGTGGTTTTCTCACTGTTTTAATCGATTATTTACCTATATAATCGATTAAAGCCGAGCCTGCATGATAAATTTGAGCATTTTGAAGCTTCTAAGTTATAGACTATGTACCGGCTATCTTAGACTCTAAAATTACAAACTCAATCAAGCTAAAACAGAGTTATTACAATACAGAAATCATCAATCTTCAATCTTCAATACTCTAAGTCTTTAAGCTCTTGGATCATCATCAAAATCAACATTCTTCATGATCATTATTTGCAACATCAAGTCCTTGAATGTTCAACAGCTATTACCCTATTTTAATTGTACAATAAATATGGCTATCTACATGATTTTATTTACATTTCATAAAACAATAAATAAAGTAGTAAAAGAGAAGAGATTTGAGAAGAACCTCCGTAGCAAGCTTTATAGAGCAACTCTGTTACAATAAGGACGCGTTTCGGCAGTCCCTCGCTCTACAACGACTCTCCTCACGACAAAACTCGACTCGACTAAAATTTTCTAGAAGAATCGAATGCCAGAATATAATTCCTTAACTGATTGTTACCTATATAAGGCAATTAGAAAGATCATTCGAAAGAGGGAGAGAAGTAGACAAGTGCTCTGAGTTGTCTGGAGTGTCTGAGGTGTGGAAAATGAGCAAATGAGCCTCCTATTTATAGTTTTCGCTGCCTGGCACATTTGGGACGACCGTCTGGGCCGGGACGGCCGTCTGGGTTGGGACGGCCGTCCCACTTGAAATTTTTACACAGAGCCAGCCCCCATGGGAAGTGGGACGGCCGTCCCACATGTGGGACGCGCGTCTCACTTGTCCTAGGTTAGTTGGGACGGCCGTCCCAACTCCGGGACGGGGGTCTCGACCTGTTTTGTCCAGTTTTTGCGTTCTGGGACCCCGGGAAGCTTTCCTTGCTTTTTTCAGACGTTGGTTGATGCCGATATGTGTCCGTTGAAGCTTTATCTTCATATAGGAAGTCCTCTTGGCCCTCATTAAGATGTCGGGTGAGCTTTATCGTCGCGTAAGAAGTCTCCTTAGCTTTTTGTCGAGTGACTGGGTGAGCTCTATCTTGTTGCGAGAAGTCTCCTTTTCTTTTATTAAGAAGCCGGGCAAAATTAGGGGTCTACAGGGGCTTACCAGGCGGGGGTTCATACTCGTCGAACACCAGATGGGGGTGTATACTCATCGAGCCTTACAAAAGGGGGCTTACCGGACGGGGGTTCATACTTGTCAATCTGTCTGACACAACAAGCCAATAGCCGACAAGTCAGGTAAAGGGGGGGGGGGCAGCTGTAGACCCCAAATATTGCCCGGCCTCCAAATAAAGAGTAGAAGACCTCCTATTCGAAGATGGATGAAGCCTAAAAAGCCACTAGGAGAGACTATTAGGCCCCATACTAGGATAGGAGGGATTTTCGGCACGAAAATAAGGTTTCTCGCCTTTTTGGGGACGAGATCACCATCTCGAAATCGAGACCGCCGTCTCGCCTCATGCAAGTGGCGAGACCGCCGTCTCGTTTGGCGAGAAGACGATCTCGCCACCTGCAAATGGCAAGACGACGGTCTCGCTTTCCGGGATGACATTCTCGCCACCTGCGAAGGGCTAGACGGCGGTCTCGCCGTCTCGCCACTTTGGCAGGGCGAGACGGAGGTCCCGATTGACGAGACGGCGGTCTCGACCTGTCAGGCGCGAAAACCTATAAATAGGGGGCTCCATTCCCTCATTTCCACACAGTTTTCTCCTCCTTCTCTCTAGAAATCACCTAAGCTTCTCTCTCTAGAATCCCTCCGACGCATTTCCGGAGCTTCTGAGTGTTTCTGTGAGTGTTTTTCGGCGTTTTGAGAAGTTTCCGACGCTGTGTAGAGTGAAGGGTTGCCACAAAGCACCCTATTTTTCTAAAAGAATTAATAGAAAAGCCCGCTTCGAAGGTTTTCTCTCTTTCTTTGCCTATTTACCGCTTTATATAAATTGTGCAGTAGCTAGGGCCATGTAGTCGTAATTTTAAATTCCGCAGAATAAAAGGGTAAAAGCGTAATTTTCACTGGTTTAAATATTTTAAATAGCTGGCCTGTCATAGGGAACCCGAAAGGGGCGTCGTAAAGGAACTAACACTTCTTTTACACGTAACTAACTCCCTTACCCAACTCTGGTTCTAACGACCAAAGTTGGTTTTTCGAAAACCAACGCCTTTTAACTCCTTTTCCGATGTTTCGGTAAAACATCGGTGGCGACTCCACAGAACCTTTCAAAACTAGCTCTTGGATTAGCCCGATTATCGGACAATCCAAGAGCGCCTTTCGAAAACCTCGCCCCTAGGTTCAGCCCGGTTATCGGACAACCTAAAGGCGTTGTAATCACCAAACGCAAAAATCAAGAGGGTCGAAACCATCGCGTCGCTCCGACCGCCTCTTTTGACGTCGACGACATCTGGTTCTTGTAAGTTACTCAAGAATTCGGTCCAAGAAATTTCAAATGGTTGAGGGAAAGATGATTTTTTCTTTAGGAGCCTCCATCAACAGGCCTCCTCTATTTTCTGGTGTGAATTATTCCTTCTGGAAGGTTAGAATGAAAATCTTTATTGAATCTCTTGATAGGGGTATTTGGGACACAATTGTTAATGGTCCTTTCAAACCAACTCATACAGTGGATGGTAAAATTATTGAAAAAGATTGGGCTGACTTAACTGATGCAGAAAATAGGAGAGTTCAATATGACTATATTGCTAAGAATATTATTACCTCTGCCTTAAATCTTGATGAGTTTTTTAGGGTTTCTCAATGCGCCTCTGCCAAAGAAATGTGGGAGATTCTAGAAGTCACTCACAAAGGTACCTCTGATGTGAAAAGGGCAAGGAAGCATGAATTAATCAAGATTATGAATTGTTCAAAATGAAGCAAGGTGAAACCATTGCAGATGTGCAGAAAAGATTCACACATATAGTCAACCATCTAATTGGATTAGGCAAGACGTTTGACAAGGAAGAGTTAAACATCAAAATCCTAAAATGTTTGGACAGATCTTGGCAACCAAAGGTGATAGCCGTATCAGAATCAAAAGACTTAACTGAGATGACTACTGTCTCATTGTTTGGTAAGCTAAGGGAACACGAGTTGGAGATCAACAGGTTTAAAGAACAAGAAAATGCAGAAAAGAAAAGCAAAAACATTGTTCTCAAGACAATTGAAGAAAGTAGTGACTCTAATGAAGAAGGATATGAGAATCTTAATTTGTTGGTTAAGAAGTTTGGGAAATTTCTTAAGAAGAAGAACAGAACTGGCTAGATTAAAAGGTACAATGATAAAAGAACCGATTCCCTTCAAAATACTTATACTTGTTATTCTTGTGGTAAGCAAGGACATATAAGAAGTGACTGTCCAGAAAAATCCAAGAATCAAAACAAGAAAGATATGAGGTATAAAGGGAAGAAGGCCTATATAGCCTGGCAAGACAATGATTCATCCTCAAGTTCTGGATCTGAAAGTGAAGAAGTGAATCTATGCTTAATGGCTGGCTATGAATCTTCTTCATCCCGTGTAAGTTCAATGCCCACAGAGAATGAAATGAATTACAACACATTATTAACTGCTTTCAATGAAATGCATGATGAAGCTAAGAATTTATCCTATACAAATAATTGGTTAAAAGGTGTCGCCGCGTCAAAACGAGGCGGTCGGAGCTGACGCGATGGTTTCCGACTTTCCATTTTTCGCGTTTTTATTGGTGTGGTTACAACGCCTTTAGGTTGTCCGAATCCTAGGGCTGAACCTAGGGGTGAGGTTTTCGAAAGGGTGCTCTTGGATTTTCCGATAACCTAGGGCTAACCCAAGAGCTAGTTTTGAAGGGTTCTCTAGAGTCGCCATCGATGTTTTACCAGGAAACATCGGAAAAGGGGTTAAAAGGCGTTGGTTTTTGAAAAACCAACTTTGGTCATTAGAACCAGAGTTGGGTAAGGGAGTTAGATACGTGTAAAGGAAGTGTTAGTTCCTTTACGACGCCCTTTTGGGTTCCCTATGATAGGCCAGCTATTTGAAATAATTAAACCGTTGAAAATACGCTTTTACCCTTTTATTTGCGGAATTTAAAATTATGACTACATGGCCCTAATGTCTATTGCATAATTGTAAAATAAGACAGTAAAAGGTAGAGAGAGAAAGTAGAAACCTCCGAAGCAAGCTTTTCTATTAATTCTTTGAGAATAGGGTGCTTTTTGGCAGCCCTCCGCTCTTTACAATGCCGAAAACGCTCAAAAAACACTCTAGAAAACTCTCAGAAACTCCGGAAATGCTTCGGAGGGGTTCTAGAAAGAGAATTTGAAGAAAAGTCTAGAGAGAGAAGTGGAGAACTGTGTGGAATGAGGGTAATGGACCCCCTATTTATAAGGATTCGCGCCTGTCAGGTCGAGACGGGTCGTCTCGTCTGACAAGGTTGAGACGGCCGTCTCACCATTCGCAGGTGGCGAGATGGCCGTCTCGCCAAACGAGATGGCGGTCTCGCCACTTGTGCAAGGCGAGACGGTGGTCTCGACCCTAAAAGGCGAAAATCCTTATTTTTGTGCCAAAAAATCCCTCCTATCCTAGTATGGGGCCTAATAGTCTCTCCTAGTGGCTTCTTAGGCTTCATCCATCTTCGAATAGAAGGTCTTCTGGTCTTTATTATGAGGTCGGGCAAGATTTGCAGTCTACAGCTGCCCCCCCCCTTTACCTGATCAGTCGGTTGTTGGCCTGTTGTGCCAAACAGATCAACTGGAAGGTAAAGGAGTTGACCCTCTTGCCCGGTTACCCTTCGGATGTTCCGTCTTGTGGCGGTTGATCTTCTGGGGAAAATTTGTATTGTGCACCTCCAGGATACTCCTTCTAACGGTAGCCGATCCTTTCGGTTGACACATGGTAGAACCTCAGGATACTCCTTCTGACGGTAGTCGATCCTTCGGTTGATGGGTATAAACCCCCCATCAGGCTGGTAGTTGCAACTTACTGATCCGGCTCGAGCGCAGATCAGGCGCACTTGCGTGCGCGGGTTGATAGGTATGAACCCCCTATTAGGCTGGTACAGTCCACTGTGTAGGACTGGTGGTGGCGGCGGCTTACTGCTCGGGTGGCTCATGCGCCTGGTGTTGAGATGTGCTTTCTGTGTTTTTGTGAGATTTGTCCGGTCTGCGCCGGGGATTTTGTAGGTGTTCATCCAACTTGTTGATTGCTGGGGGTTCTTTGTTTTTGATCTTTTTTGCGGTGATCTCCCAACTCTTGCTGGTTGGCCAGGTGATCTTTGTTTGTTGCTCGATTCTTTGCTTGGTCATCGAAAAATTATTGGTCAAGGTGGTTGACTTGTCTTAATCCTACCTTTTTTTCTCGCAATTTCAGATTTTGGCTTTTTTCTTGAGCGTACGTCTTTTTACTCTTAGTTTTTTTTGTTACGCTGACTTTTGGAAGAGATAGCGAAAAGATGCATGGAATAAAATTTCATTTATAAAAAGTTTCTATTACAACAGCCCTATTCTACGAGCACTATCCCTATGGACTATCATCTGGAGACGATCCGTAGGAAGGGAATTGCTGATACATGTGTCTCCAGAACTCTGCTTGGTCCCGGACCTCATCGCGGTACTCTTGCTGGAATGTTGCCCAGTCTTGCCGCATCCCTTCCTGGTACTGGTAGATTGTCTCCAGTCTTGTATCAAAGGCTTCCTGCCTTAGGGACATCTGCTCTTGCCGCACAGACATTTGATCGAATTGCTGGCGGAGATCGTTCATGTTGCGGTTCATGCCAGCAAAGTCGTCCGTGTACTGCTGCTGTTGCTGATGCTGATGCTGTTATTGCTGTTGTTGTTGGAAGTCGGGAGGTGTGGGGAGATCGTGCATCACCACGATGTCTTGGAGGTCTAAGGCGAAATCCAGCGATGGATGGAGGACCAGCTGGGTTCCGCGGCGCATCAGCATCCCCATGCTGACCAGGATCGACCCGTTGATGGATTTGGGTCGTAAGCTGGCGGCCAGTTCTTCCCGGCCACCGCACCCCCATTTCTCTGCCAGGGGAGTGATAAGAGGAGCCATGAGGATGGCTCCTACTGGTCTACTCCCGAAGTCCTTAAGGGCCCTCAGGAAGGAGTAGCCAGGGTTGCAGCGACGCCTCTGGCTCATACAGTAGAGAGCAAAAAGATCAGGGAGGGTTACCTTACCCTGACTCTCCTTCCTCCCGTGGATAGTTCCCGCCAGCAGCTTGTAGCAAATGCGGAGGGCCGGGGGGAGTGTTGATCCCTTCATCAATGTAGCCAATGTGGGCGCCCTGGTGAGCTCTTCCGAAATTTCGTCAGCGGTGAGGTTGGTAGGGCGCGAGCAGATGGCCTCCCGGTACTCCCGGGTTAGTACGTCCTCGGGCCGGATGAACCCAATGCTCACATTGAATTTGTCGAGGGTGGTGGTCTGGTACGTCCCACCCATGAATTATGTCACCATTTTCGTTAGTGACAGGCCCGGGACCATGGCAGGGGTCTCGACGTAGGAGATGGAGGCCAAGAACTCCAGTACCGCTTGAGGGTACACATGGGTGGGTGGTGCCTGCAGTAGGAAACCCCATCCAACGGTGTCGATGTGGGCCCGGACGTCGTCCTCCCACCCGAACTCATCGAGGATGCCGAAATCTAGCTTGAGCATAGGGTGCCATGTGTACCCCCGGATATGCTCAAGCCGAGCCTGGTGCGACGGAGAAAGCTGAGTGGGGTCCTAGGGGACCGGTGCTGAGGAACTGCTAGGGCCAGCAACTCCTCTCCTTTTCCTAGATTGACTTCCTCGGAACATATTGACCAAAAAGCGCTTTGAAGTGAGAGATCTGAGAGTTGGAGGTTTCGGGGTGTAGAGGAGTTGTGAGGAACCTCTAGGACGCCCCCCTATATATAGGGGAAAAATTCGATCCCGGGACCACCGTCTAGGAAGTTAAGATGGCGGTCTCGATTTTTTGCAGGTCGAGACGACGCGTCTAGGTCCTCGAGACGGCGATCTCGACTTTGGCCTTACGCGAGATGGTCGTCTCGCCAAGCGGGACGACGGTCTCATTTTTGGCCAAGTCGAGACGGCGGTCTCGAATTTTTGAAGATCGAGACGGCAGCTTGGGAAGTCCGGACGGGCATCTCGATTAAAAGTTTTTTTTTTTTTTGGAGAATTAGAAAGGAAATAGGACCTGGTTCAAAAACATTTCATGCATGCAATGTTTTTATGTTTGTTGTCCTATAATGCCTATTTCAATTAATTTTTCAGAAGGATTTAACCGACGTGTCTCGTAGCGCAGAGTGCCTCCCGATCTGCGTGCTTACACTTGACTGTACCATGCTTGGATTTCTTGTGACCAGAAGGATAACTTGTTTTTCCTTTTTTCCTCCTTTTTTTTCCTTTTTTGTAGAGTACTCTTCGCAGTGTAGTGTCCCTTTTTCTCCACTCTAGGGGTTTCAATCCTCTTGTTGACTATACGCCTCCATATTCCCAAATTAATTATTAGAATATTGTTGTGAAGGTCAAGAGAAAAGAAGTAAAGAGATAAACTCAATGGCTTGTGTTTTAGAAGGTTGATTTTTTATTTAAAAAGCGGTTTTTGTAAGAATGGTTGGCTTAGGGTTAGGTGTTTAAGCTTTTCGTCTTAAGCAAATGTTTCCCCTTTTTGAGTTTTATTTCCATCGCTTCTTATGGCTAGTTGATTTCCCTAGATCGCCCTTCGGGTTTTCGAACTAGGATATTGTGTTTCGGCCCTATCTTTTGTCTAGGTTCCTTCTTTTTGTATTTTTTTTTGGGGAATCCTAGCGGACCCTATTTTGTAACCCTAACTTTTGCCTAGGCTACCCTTTATTTTTGTTCGGGTGTCCTACCGGGTTGACCCTATCTTTTGTGTAGCCCCCTTAGTGGGTTTCCTACCGGGTATTTTGCCCTTTTTTCTTTTGGCCCTTTGGCTTCTATGGGCTTTTCTCTTTTTTTTGTGTATTTATTTTTTGTTCACAATATTGGCGAAGCATGACTTTCTTTATGGTGAGGTAAAAAGCCTTAATTGGTGCTTCTAGTCAACTAGCTTGGTTGTAATGGCGATGGCGAATTTTGGTTATTTGGACGCGCTTTTTATTCTTCTTCTTTTTTTCGTTTACCTAGACAAGGTTATTGTGAGGTCTAGTCAGAAATAGCAAGAAGAGAAGCAGATTGTAAGAAGTATTCTTTATTAATTAATAAGGGAATATGTGCCCTAAAATGCCCGGGGGTCGGGCTAGCCCCGGGGGATAATCTCTAACAATCATGGGGTTTACATCCCTTAAATGAAGAAAAAGATTTCCTAATCACTAGGGTAGCTCTTGACGCTTGCACCCCTCCACTTCGAAAAACTTGCTTGAGTGTGCAGAGGGGAGACTTCCCTTTTCCTTTTTCCGCTTAGCCCTTATTAGGGTCATATCCTAGGCCATACTTGTAAGGATTGTCTTTGAATTCCGGGGGTTCCCTTATGCCTTGGGAATCTGCCCCCAGTCCTTGGCCAGGATGGTAACCATGCTTCATCATCATGCGGGCTACCTTGGTGTTTTTGGGAAGTCTTTCTATGTTGGTGATTTCGAGCGCTTGAAAAGATGTTTCAAGGGCCTCTTCCGCCGCATCCACATAAGGTTGGGTGGACGATCCACTGATCAGGATATCATCTTCTGCTTAGACCGTGACCAATTTGTCATCCACTATGAACTTGACTTTCTGGTGGAGCGTTGAAGGTACTGCCTTAGCGTCATGAATCCAAGGTCTGCCGAGGAGACAATTGTATGCTGGAGTAATATCCATTACATGGAATCGACGTTGAAGATAGTGGGTCCAACTTGGATTGGCAAATTAACTTCTCCCACTACTTCTCGTTTTGATCCGTCGAAGGCTCGAACGATAGTGCTGCTTGGGCGCAGACGGGTTCCTTGGGTAGTCAACTTGTCCAGTATGCACTTGGGCATCACGTTCAAGGATTACCCGTTATCCACAAGAACTTTGGCGATGAGGTATTCCTTGCACTTGACTGAGATGTGCAAGGGCTTGTTATGGTTAGATCCCTCGAGGGGGAGTTCTTCCTCTGTGAAGGTGAGGTGATCGCTTGCCATAATGTGACCGACGATCCTCTCGACCTTTTCTTGGGATATGGTGTGAGGTACATGCGCTTCGCTCAAGACCTTCGAGCAGGGCGTTTCGTGCGGTTTGGAGCTCATTATTAGAGATAACGGCGTTATCTTTGCAGGTGTACGATTGAGCTTGGTCTATAATGAAATACTCACTTGCCTTATAAACTGGAGTAATTCCTTCTGTCTCCTCAGTGGATTCCTTATTTTCTTTTTCTTCTTCGGTCTTTTTATTTTTTTCCTTTATTTTTGAGGACATCTTCTTGTGAGTCCTTGGGGGAGTAGACTCTTCCACTTCTAGTCATGCCCCCGATGCCGGCTATATTCGTGATTTCCTCCTTTATTGGTGAAGATTCTCCATATCTCCACGATACAACTTTATTTGTTTCGTAGGGGAAAGGACATGACATAAATAGTCGCACTGGCGTCCTTGCTCCCTCTTCCTTATTCTTGAGGACCAACGGTCGAGGCTTATTTTCCTCTTGTGGCGAGTCGACCGTTGGGGAGAGCTTGATTAGGAGTGGCTTTCTCTCCATTCTTCTGATTTGGAAGATGTGTCAGTTAATCCTTCCTTTTTATTATCTTGTTTATTAAGAGTGAAGGAGGGGAAATTAAATATGCAAATGAATGATATGCATGCAAGTAGAAAATTGTTGAATAAAGAAAAATTTCATTTATCTTTTAGAAGGTGTACATTCCCCTACTCCATACTACGAAGCAACTTTTGGAAAAAACGGAAAAGCTTAAAGAAACCCACAGGCGGGTCTTGATCTCTATGTAATTCCCTTTCGGCTTCTCGGACTTGATGAGCAAGTGCTTCGCTTTGCTTCTGGACCGCTTGGCTCATATCTTCGCTGTACTTTTGAGCCTCTTTGATCTTCGCCTCTTGATGGACGACCAAGGCTTGCAGTTCATCGAGTTTTGCAAGGGCTCGGTCCTTCTCTTGTAGTAATTGGCCGTACTGAGCTAGCCCGTCTCTTTCTTTGCAGCGTAGCTCAATGAGACTTTTGTTGAGTCTCCGATTGGCCTCTCGCTCTTGGCGTATTTACTGACCGAGTCTTGATGAGTTCTTGCAATAATTCCTTGATCGTCCGAGCTGTTTTGCTTGATTCGGCCTCAAGGCATGCTGACTTGGCGGTTATTTCTTGAAGTTGGCTATCCGAGCTTGGTTCTAGCGACTTTGGATGCTCGGATAGCTTGCTCATTAGAGTCAGCGCATTGGTCCTTGAGGCGCTCTATTTCACGATCCTTTTTCTTGCATTGCCTTTGCGAGACCATCAATGGTGAGGATAGATTCTTTCTCTCTCTCTTCAAGGGCCCTCATGCTGGGCTCCCATGATTTCTATCCTCGCGGGTCAAGGCGTCGACTTGAGCTTGCAGCTCTTCATTATTGGCGCTTGTGACGAGTGAGGCGGATGGTCGAGACATCCCTCTTCTTTTTCTCCACACCTCATAGTCACTTGGAGACGGCCACTCGAGCTTTTCCTAGCTCTCTATCTCCCATAAAGAATGGTTTCTCCCATGCTTTTCTCACGGCTAGTGAGTTGGCGATTGTGCATGGGTCTCCGAAGAAACACAGTCCTCCGAGTTCCCCTCGAGAAATTGTAGTTTGAGTCCTCATGAGCTGCCTCATAGCTACTCTAGGTGAGTAGGCTATGCAACCCCTGAGTCCTATCAAGGGTACGTTCGGATAGTCTCCACATCTAATGAGGACTGGGCCAGGTCAGAACCAAGGGCAGGCCCAGGATAAGCTATTGGCGTCCTTTAGTTCCAACTCGTCCCTCCACTCTGAAGTTAAGCGCCGTTGGAGAGGGATTTTGGAGAAGCTCCTCAAAGGGTCGGGGAACATCCCCATGTGACTAGAGGCGTAGAAATGTGTAATGCCCCACACAAAGAGTAGTGAAGAGCAGCAACGAAGTGTTTTTCCTTGCTTCTGGTGGCAAAATTCCACCGAGAGCAAGGTGTCGGCAAGAATTGCAGGCAAGGGACTCTTCGAGTTCACATCCCAGGCGAAGAAGGCGTCCATAGTGGCTTGATCTACTGTGTCGAGGTGGAAAGGAAACAAGATTGTTCCAAATATGATTAATGCTAGGGTTTTGTTGAAGGCGACCCATTCTGTCTTTCCAGCCAAGTCGGACAGATGGTCTTCTAACATTGAGACTTTCCAACCCTGGATGTTCCCTTTTCCTATCAGGGTAGTCTGCTGGAAAGGCAGTTGGATGATGGCAGCGACTTGTGTTGCAGGAGTATACGCCCCGTGGCGGATATGGACCCCGGCTGATTTGGGCCATTTTAACATGATTTCGTACTCCTCTAAGGTGGGCACCATGTCAAATTGCGGAAATTCGAAGCATCGCAGACTAGAGTTCCATAAGTGAACTAATACCCTGACTGGAACCGGGTCGACACGGATCTTCAACAGGGTCGAGAATCCGTCCATAGGATTTCTCAAAGTCGGAGCGGACCTTCGGTGGCATTATCGCGCAAAGCCGTTCCAATTCCTCGGTATGGTATCGGGGAATATCCACCTTCTTCAATTGTCTACTAGTCCCCTCCATTTTCTAAAACCAAAATGCATGTTTTATGAAAAATCATGCTTATTGGATGAATGTGAGTGTTTATTTTTTATCATGTTTTGTATGATATTTGCGTTTTTTTTGAAAAATAAACTACCTATATGATGAGTGTAATATTTTTGAACAAGGTCCCATTTATTGTTTTGAACTGGATTTTTATTTTTATTATTATTATTTTTTTATAGCCTTTTATCTCTTCCGTCGGAACTGCGTGGCTACTTAGCTTACAAAGAACTTGAAACCAAGCTAGCTAAAAGGAAGACTATCCGAGATAAAAAAAAATGGCTTTATGCGAAAAATATTTAGCGTCCCTTATCTCTTCTGTCGGACTGCATGGCTACTTAGCTTACAAAGAACCTGAAATCAGGCTAGCTAAAAGGGAAACTGTCCGAGATAAGGGTGTTTATTGAGAAAATATTTTTTGCGATTTTTCTTTCTGTTGTTTGGTTATACTATGCAACAGACAAATGCAACAAACACATGTACACACAATTCAATCATCCACAAACAGGCGAGAAGTCATTTTTAATCACGAGGTAGGGTTTTCCTGCAGAAAAGTGCTTTGGTGAAGGTAGGTTCTAACTGTTCTCACCATGGCTAAGGCCCCCAAGGTGCCCCCATTATAGGGTGCCCCCATTATAGGGTCCCCACTCTCCAGCCTTGCGACCATGCTTAGCACTAAGGCCATAGTCAGTCTTTGTGCCAAAAGAGGAAGGTTATCACCTTGAGTGGTGGTTTCCGATCACACTGGTGGGCACAAGTCCATCACTACAGCGAACCGTACTTGCCACCCACTCCCTATGGATTTCTCACTTGCCCCCGGGTATAGAGGGAACTGTAGTGTGCAAGGGTTTGTGTACAGTTTGTATTTCAAACAACTGCGTAAGTATAAACAAGCAACAGTTATTAAAGCCAAACATTAAAACATGTTATAATACAAGGTAGGGAAAAAACGTAATTTTCTTGGTTTATTTATTTTAAGCAGGCCCATCACTAAATGGGATCAACTCTCTAGGCTTCCCCAGCGGAGTCGCCATCTGTCGCCGCCGTCAAAACGAGGCGGTCGGAGCGACGCGATGGTTTCCGACTTTCCATTTTTCGCTTTTTTATTGGTGTGGTTACAACGCCTTTAGGTTGTCCGATAATCGGGCTGAACCTAGGGGCGAGGTTTTCGAAAGGGTGCTCTTGGATTGTCCGATAACCGGGTTAACCCAAGAGCTAGTTTTGAAGGGTTTTCTGGAGTCGCCACCGATGTTTTTACCGAAAACATCGGAAAAGGGGTTAAAAGGCGTTGGTTTTCGAAAAACCAACTTTGGTCATTAGAACCAGAGTTGGGTAAGGGAGTTAGTTACCTCTAAAGGAAGTGTTAGTTCCTTTACGACGCCCCTTTTGGGTTCCCTATGATAGGCCAGCTATTTGAAATAATTAAACCGTTGAAAATACGCTTTTACCCTTTTATTTGCGGAATTTAAAATTATGACTACATGGCCCTAATGTTTATTGCGTAATTGTAAAATAAGAGAGTAAAAGGTAGAGAGAGAAAGTAGAAACCTCCGAAGCAAGCTTCTCTATTAATTCTTTGAGAATAGGGTGCTTTTTGGCAGCCCTCCGCTCTTTACAATGCCAAAAACGCTCAAAAAACACTATAGAAAACTCTCAAAAACTCTGGAAATGCTTCGGAGGGGTTCTAGAAAGAGAATTTGAAGAAAAGTCTAGAGAGAGAAGTGGAGAACTGTGTGGAATGAGGGGAATGAACCCCCTATTTATAGGGATTTGCGCTTATCAGGTCGAGACGAGCCGTCTCATCTGACAAGGTCGAGACGGCGGTCTCGCCATTCGCAGGTGGCGAGACGGCCGTCTCGCCATTCGTAGGTGGCGAGACGGCCGTCTCGCCACTTGTGCAAGACGAGACGGCGGTCTCGAATCCGAGACGGCGGTCTCGACCCTAAAAGGCGAAAATCCTTATTTTTGTGCCGAAAAATCCCACCTATCCTAGTATGGGGCCTAATAGTCTCTCCTAGTGGCTTCTTAGGCTTCATCCATCTTCGAATAGAAGGTCTTATGGTCTTTATTATGAGGCCGAGCAAGATTTGGGGTCTACAAAAGGACTAAATAACTGGTTAGAGAATAGGGTTAAAGTTCTGGAAGAAGAATTATTAGAATGCAAAACAGATATGGAACATCTTGAAATAATCTACAATAATTCATCTTATGATAATGCTGCTACTAACGAAAATTGTGAAAAGTGTATCTCTCTACAGAAAAAGGTTAAGTATTTGATTAAAACTTTATCTAAGTTTACTCAAGGTAAAGCAAATTTAGATGCACTTCTTGGGTCTCAAAACTGTGCTTTTGATCATACTGGCATTGGTTATAAACCTAAGTTTGGGGTTAAAACTAAAAGGTATTTTAATTTCTTCTCTTTCAGAAAATAAACATCATCTCCCTTCTCATCTTGTCACTATTGTATGGAAAAAGGGCATACTGTAAAATTCTGTCATATTAGAAAACATCTTGTGCCACAGGGTAAAATGAGATGGGTTCCAAAATATGTTAAACAGAAAACTTGACCACTGTCGCCGATGTCCCTTTCGACGTCCGGGGGGACGTCTCGAACGTTTATGCGAGCGGTCGCGAAAAGATGGTTTAGACTCGCGTATTTGTTTTAAAATATGTTCATTGCTTCAACATTGAAAAAGCAAGGTTTTCGAAAAGGGGTTCTTATGGAGTCGCCACCAATATTTTGACCATAAACATTGGAAAAGGATGAAAAGGCATTGATTTTAATAAAAACCAGATTTGGCCATTATAACCAGAGTTAGGTAAGGGAGTTAGTTACGTGTGGGGAAGGTGTTAGCACCCCACAACGCCCCTTTCGGGTTCCCTATGACAGATTAATTCATTTAAGTAAAGACTACGAGAAATTACGCAATTACCCTATTTTATTACATAATATTAAATGGCTATCTACATGATTTTATTCTATATTGCATGCATAAAATGATGAATAAAGCTAAATAAAGCAATAAAAGAGACAAAATAGCTATCTACATGATTTTATTCTACATGGCATAAATAAAGCTAAATAAAACAATAAATAAAGCAATAAAAGAGAAGAGAATTGAAAAGAACCTCCAGTAGCAAGCTTGATATTGAGAATCTCGAAGCTGTGAGGATGCGTTTTGGCAACCCCTCTCTCTACACGAGACTCTCCTCACCAATACAAGATCGACTCGACTAAAAATTTAAAGAAGAATCGAATGCTGGAATATAATTCCTTAACAGATTGTTACCTATTTAAGGCAATCGGAAAGATCATTCAAGGGAGGGAGAGAAATAGACAAGTGCTCCGAGTTTTAGAAAGTGTTTCGAGCTCTCGGGATGTGCAGGGTGTGAAAAAGTGGCAAATGAGCCTCCTATTTATAGTTTTCGCAGTTGGCGCACTTTGGGACGGCCGTGCGGGTTGGGACGGCCGTCCGGGTTGAGGACGGCCGTCCGGATTGGGATGGCCGTCCCAAATGGCATTTTTACACGAGCGGGACCACACGGGGGTCCGGGACGGCCGTCCCACTTAAATTGGCCTTGGGACGGCCGTCCCAACTTCGGACGCGCGTCCCAACTGAATTTAAGAGGTTGGGACGGCCGTCCCAACTTGGGACGGCCATCTCGACCTGTTTTGGCCGGTTTTCGCGTTTCGGGACCACCTGTTGTGTTCGGGACCACCGTTGCGTTTGGGACCACCTGTTGCGTTTGGGACCACCGTTGCGTTTGGGACCACCTGTCGCGTTTGGGACCACCTGTCGCGTTTGGGACCACTGTTGCGTTTGGGACCACCTGTTGCGTTTGGGACCACCTGTCGCGTTTGGGACCACCTGTTGCGTTTGGGGCCACCTGTTGCGTTTGGGACCACCTGTTGCGTTTGGGACCACCTGTCGCGTTTGGGACCACCTGTCGCGTTTGGGACCACCTATTGCGTTTGGGACCACCTGTTGTGTTTAGGACCACCTGTTGTGTTTGGGACCACCTGTTGTGTTTGGGATGGCCGTCCCAGTTTGGGATGGTGGTCCCAAACTACTTTGGCCTGTCTCCGCGTTCCTGGACTCCCGAGAAGCTTTCCTTTCCTTTTTCGGACATAAATTGATGCCGATGTGTGTCCGTTGAAGCTTTATCTTCATATAGGAAGTCCTCTTGGCCTTCATTTGTTATGTTGGGCGAGCTTTATCGATGTATAGGAAGTCTCCTTTGTGTGGATGAGTGAACTCCGTCTTGTTGCGGGAGGTTTCCTCAGTTTTTGGGAAGCCGGATAAACTCCATCTTCGGGCGAAGTTCCTCTAGCTTTTATTTTGAGAGGCCGGGCAAAATTAGGGGTCTACAGCTGCCCCCCCTTCACCTGCCTAACTAATTCGTTGGTTTTAATATGCCGACGAAATTAGTTGGCAGGGGAAGGAGTTAACCCTTTTGCCCGGTTATTCTTCGGATGCTGCTTCTTGCTGATCCTCCGGATGATAAATATTTTGATAGGTACTAACCCCTATTTGGTTTGAGCCTTCTTTTATAAGGCTCTGGTGAGTACTTACCCTCACCCGGTATAAATGATAAGCCTTATTCTTCAAGGCTTAGGTGAGTATGCACCCCCACCCGGTGTGAATGATAAGCCTCATTCTTCAAGGCTTAGGTGAGTATGCACCCCCACCCGGTGTGAATGATAAGCCTTTTTCACAAGGCTTAGGTGAGTATACACCCCCACCTGGTGTGAATGATAAGCCTTTTTCACAAGGCTTAGGTGAGTATACACCCCCACCCGGTGTGAATGATAAACCTTTTTCACAAGGCTTAGGTGAGTATGCACCCCCACCCGGTGTGAATGATAAACCTTTTTCACAAGGCTTAGGTGAGTATGCACCCCCACCCGGTGTGAATGATAAACCTTTTTCACAAGGCTTAGGTGAGTATGCACCCCCACCCGGTGTGAATGATAAACATTTTTCACAAGGCTTAGGTGAGTACGCACCCCCACCCGGTGTGAATGATAAACCTTTTTCACAAGGCTTAGGTGAGTACACACCCCCACCCGGTGTGAATGATAAACCTTTTTTCACAAGGCTTAGGTGAGTAGACACCCCCACCCGGTGTGAATGATAAGCCTTTTTCACAAGGCTTAGGTGAGTACACACCCCCACCCGGTGTGAATGATAAACCTTTTTCACAAGGCTTAGGTGAGTATGCACCCCCACCCGGTGTGAATGATAAACCTTTTTCACAAGGCTTAGGTGAGTATACACCCCCACCCGGTGTGAATGATAAGCCTTTTTCACAAGGCTTAGGTGAGTATACACCCCCACCCGGTGTGAATGATAAACCTTTTTCACAAGGCTTAGGTGAGTATGCACCCCCACCGGTGTGAATGATAAACCTTTTTCACAAGGCTTAGGTGAGTATGCACCCCCACCCGGTGTGAATGATAAACCTTTTTCACAAGGCTTAGGTGAGTATGCACCCCCACCCGGTGTGAATGATAAACCTTTTTCACAAGGCTTAGGTGAGTATGCACCCTCACCCGGTGTGAATGATAAACCTTTTTCACAAGGCTTAGGTGAGTATGCACCCCCACCCGGTGTGAATGATAAACCTTTTTCACAAGGCTTAGGTGAGTATGCACCCCCACCCGGTGTGAATGATAAACCTTTTTCACAAGGCTCAGGTGAGTACGCACCCCCACCCGGTGTGAATGATAAACCTTTTTCACAAGGCTTAGGTGAGTATGCACCCCCACCCGGTGTGAATGATAAACCTTTTTCACGAGGCTTAGGTGAGTATGCACCCCCACCCGGTGTGAATGATAAACCTTTTTTCACAAGGCTTAGGTGAGTATACACCCCCACCCGGTGTGAATGATAAGCCTTTTTCACAAGGCTTAGGTGAGTATACACCCCCACCAGGTGTGAATGATAAACCTTTTTCACAAGGCTTAGGTGAGTATGCACCCCCACCCGGTGTGAATGATAAACCTTTTTCACAAGGCTTAGGTGAGTATGCACCCCCACCCGGTGTGAATGATAAACCTTTTTCACAAGGCTTAGGTGAGTATGCACCCCCACCCGGTGTGAATGATAAACCTTTTTCACAAGGCTTAGGTGAGTACGCACCCCCACCCGGTGTGAATGATAAACCTTTTTCACAAGGCTTAGGTGAGTACACACCCCCACCCGGTGTGAATGATAAACCTTTTTCCCAAGGCTTAGGTGAGTATGCACCCCCACCCGGTGTGAATGATAAACCTTTTTTCACAAGGCTTAGGTGAGTATACACCCCCACCCGGTGTGAATGATAAGCCTTTTTCACAAGGCTTAGGTGAGTATACACCCCCACCCGGTGTGAATGATAAACCTTTTTCACAAGGCTTAGGTGAGTATGCACCCCCACCCGGTGTGAATGATAAACCTTTTTCACAAGGCTTAGGTGAGTATGCACCCCCACCCGGTGTGAATGATAAACCTTTTTCACAAGGCTTAGTAGGTGAGTACGCACCCCCACCCGGTGTGAAGGATAAACCTTTTTCACAAGGCTTAGGTGAGTACACACCCCCACCCGGTGTGAATGATAAACCTTTTTCCCAAGGCTTAGGTGAGTATGCACCCCCACCCGGTGTGAATGATAAACCTTTTTTCTCAAGGCTTAGGTGAGTATACACCCCCACCCGGTGTGAATGATAAGCCTTTTTCACAAGGCTTAGGTGAGTACACACCCCCACCCGGTGTGAATGATAAGCCTTTTTCGCAAGGCTTATAGGATGAACTTTTTTGTAGTCAATCCTATGATCATCTGTTTTTTGGAGATGAGTTCACGGCTTACTGTTTTTGGTCATGCGTCTCTGTGGAGTAATTGATTTTTCTTTTTGACTTTTCTGTTTTAGTCATCTGGTTTTACCAGGGATTTCTGTATTTTGGCTTTTCTTGTTTTAGCCATCCGGCTTTTGCCGGGGATTCTTTGTTGGTTGCCTTTTATTTCTATTAGTTGCGCCTCTTGATTAGGCGGAAATCCACTTGGTGAGATTTTGTTTGGTTGCGCCTCTTGGTCAGGCGGAAATCCTCTGAGGATTTGAGCTTTTTGTTGATTGTGCCTTTTGTTTAGGCAAGAACCCATTTGGGGATGTGATTTCTATTTGGTTGTGCCTGTTGATTTAGGCATATGCTTCAATAGTGGTGAAGACTCAGGTTTTGGATTGCCTCTTGTATAGGCTGATTTCCCGTTTCTTGGGGATATTGGCTTTCTGCTAGCCTGTTGGAAGTGCAGACTTTGCTTTTCACTGGGGATATATGTATTTGGGAATTTATACGCGATTCCCTGAGGATATAAACTTGTAGTTTTGCCTTCATTTGGTAGGGTCGCTGGGGATAAACTTTTCTCTTTGGTGATCCACCGGGGGATTGATTTGATCTTGTGCTTTCTTTGATGGATTTTTGCGTGATCTTTCTTTGATGAATTCCTCGAGGTGGAGACTCTCTAATGAGCGTGCTTGATGACTCATGCGGTGATGTCTTCGAGTCGTGAGGTAATCTTCTTGATTTGCCTTTGTAGCGGGTAAGGACTTTCTTGGATCGGATTTTTCCATTGGCTTTTGTGTACCTTTATTGAAGCTATCTTTTCTGAAGCTTCTTTATTCTGCTGAAGTAGTTTTGATTTTGCCTTTTACTATCACGATTTAATTTTATCGTGAATTTTTGAAATCTGGCTTTTTAGTATATCATGTATGCCTTTTATTTTATAGTTTTTGTGAAACAGAAACAACTACTTTTATTTATTACTGCTTTTTGTTTGGGTACATTCGAGCTTTCTTTTTTTTCGAAATACTAAAAAAAACTATAGAAAGACTCTTCCTAATCATCTGCCTCTGGACTGGAGTGGGCGGATGGTACTGGTGAAGGGAAGCGGCGGAGTAGGCGGCGCTGAAATCTCGCCTGAGTTTGGACCAGGCTCTCTATCTGGCGGTCCGTCCTGTCTTGCCTGACAGTGAGCTGGCCAAACTGCTGGCGTATGAACTGGAACTCTCCTTCCATGTATGCATGCTCCTCGTCCAGACGTCGATACAGGCCGGGGAAGTCAGAATCTCGTGACTGCTGCTGGGACTCTGAAGTGGTAGGGATGTCTTGTGGCGTGTTGAAGTCGCGCATATCCCATGAAATCGAGATGATAGGGTTCAAGATGAAACCTGACCCCTCTCTGCTGAGGATGTTCATGTGCGTCAGCATTCCTCCGTTGATCGGTTCTGGTCGAAGCTCGGCTGGGAGATCTTCTCCGTCGGTACATCCCCAGTATTCAGCAAGAGGGGTAAGGAAGGGAGCCACCATGATCGCTCCAGCTGGTCCCCGAGTACCGCATTCCTTCACAACCTTCAGGAATGCGTATCCTGGGTTGCATCGGTGTCCCTGATGCATGCAGTAGACTATAAAAAGATCAGCTAGTGTGACCTTTCCCTGGCTTTCCTTCCTGCTGTGAATGGTCCCAGCAAGCAACTTGTGGCATATGCGAAGAGGGGGATTGAAGGCTGCACCCTTCAGATGAGATGGGAGATTGATAGCTCCAGTAATGTCCTTCCACATACTGGTGGTGGTGAGAACAGTAGGTTTCTCCAGATATGCGGACCGATATTCTGGTGTTCTCGTGTCGGCTCGCTGGCAGAATCCCATGATGACGTTGAAGTCATCCAAGGCGGTGGTCCGATAGGCTCCATCCATCCAGTAGGAGACAACTTGTGTTGGTGGCACCCCAGGAGTGGCGGATGGCATTTCCATCATGTTGACAGAGGCGAGAAACTCCATCGTAGCGGTGCGATGAATCCGAGTAGGTGGCTCATTGAGCAGAAAATCCCATCCTATGTTGTGGATGAATCTTCGGACATCTTGCTCCCAGCCGAATGTAGCTAGGATCCCGAAGTCTAGTTGCAGCATCGGGTACCAGGCAAATTGTTGGATATTTGCCAGTCGTTGTTGGTGTGCTTCTGCCATCATCATACTGGTGGCAGGAGTTCTTCTAGCAGCAGTTCTAGTGCGTTTTCTTCTGGACGAGGCTTCTCCGTGCTCCATTGTAGGTAATACTTACTTAAGAATGCTAGAAATGTGTAGAAAGGGAGGAGAAGCAAGATAGAAAGCTTGGAATGACGTGCCAAAGCTCAAATCCGCGCCCCACATATATAGGCCGCGCAGGGGAGTTTGGGACGGCCGTCTGGGTTGGGACGGCCGTCCCAAATGGCAAAAATGGGCATGCTGGGACCCCCTACTGGGACGCACGTCCCAAACGTAAAATGGCACTTGGGACGGCCGTCTGGACTTTGGGACGGCCGTCCCAAGCTTCTTAAATGGGTTTTTGCTTTTTTTTTTTTTTGAGTTAATTTTCGTGTTTTTTGATGAGACTGAAGATAGGATTCCCTTCATTGATGTTTTAATGCATGTAATGCTTTATGATATGCATCCTATGATCTATTTCAGTTGATATTTCGAAAGTTTTAACTGATATGCTTTGATTTCGGGTGCGTTCTTGGTGTTGTACCTTAACGTCGTCTTGTTTCTTGGATAGCAAGCTTAGCTGTATTGATTTGCCGTTTTGGAAATTTCTTTGCTATGGCCGAAGAGTAATCTTTCGTTCGTAGAGCAACTGCCATGTCAATGCCCTTCTTCCTTTCCTTAGGGATTTCAACCTTCCTATTGATCACTATGTTGCCACATTCCCCTTCATTACTTGAATGCTTTATAGTGAAATGGTCAAGAGAAGAGAAGGAAAAGGATTTATTGCAAAGGTTTGTGTTTTAGAGTGATATTTTTATAATAAAGGTTTTTGTAAGAATGGCTAGCCAGGGTTGGTTAGTGTTTAGGCTAGTTTAGACAAAACGTTTTGCTCTTATAACGTGGCGTCATTGTTTACTGATTTATGGCGCTTTTTTGTGATTGACTAACTTCCCTAGGCCGCCCTTTTAGGTTTTCAGTCTAGGATGTTGTGCTTATGTCCTGATTTTTGTCTAGGATTCCTTTTTGTATTTATTTTTTGGGAATACCTAGCGGACTTTTAATAACCCTAACTTTTGCCCAGGCTACCCTTTATTATTGTTCGGGTCTCCTGCCGGGTTTACCCTAATTTTTGCGCAGCCCCCTTTGTGGGTTTCCTGCCGGGTATTTTGCCCTTTTATTTTCTTGTCTTGGTCTTTGACCTTGACGGGCTTTCTTTTTTATATGCGTATATATTATTATTTTTTTTTTTTGCACAACATTTGTCAAAACTTGATTTTATCAAGATGAATTTTATATGTGTTTCTAGTTAATCAATTTATTTTGACTTTGCTTTGCGGCGCTTTACTTATTTGGACGCATTTGGAACAAAACATTTATCTAAACTTTGTTTATTAAAATGGGGTATAGATACATTTAGCAAGAAAAGAAGCAGATAGTAAGAATAGCATTCTTTTGTAATTTCAGGGAAATGTGTGCCCTAAAGATGCTCGGGGGACGGGCAAACCCCGAGGAGTGATCTCTAATAGTCCCTAGATTTACATCCCTTATAATCGGAAGACGGACACTTAATGACTAACGCTACCCTTTGCGCTAGTACCCCTCCTTTTCGGAATAACATCTTCGAGGGGTAAGACTTCTCTGTTGTTCATATGGTTTGATCTTTTGTAGGGTCATACCCTAATCCATACTTTAGCGGATTATCTTCGAAATCTGGTAGCTCTCTTATTCCTTGAGCGTTCTTTCCAAGTCCCTGTCCTGGGCGATATCCATATCTTTTCATCATATGGGCCACCTTCATGTTACTAGGGAGTCTTTCGATATAGGCAATTTCGAGTGCTTGAAAAGATGTTTCAAGAGCCTCTTCAGCCGCATCCACATATGGCTG
Organism: Sphenostylis stenocarpa; assembly: GCA_963425845.1. Taxonomy (NCBI): domain Eukaryota; kingdom Viridiplantae; phylum Streptophyta; class Magnoliopsida; order Fabales; family Fabaceae; genus Sphenostylis; species Sphenostylis stenocarpa. Next base: position 63,400,333 of record OY731400.1, on the reverse strand, counting down.
GATAGACGGTTTACTAATTAGAAAGTCTTCTTCAGCTTGAACTGTGACTAGTTTATCATTTGTCACAAATTTGACTTTCTGGTGGAGCGTTGAAGGTATTGCCTTAGCGCTATGAATCCAAGGTCTACCAAGGAGACAACTGTATGCTGGTGTGATATCCATCACGTGGAAGTCTATGTTGAAGATAGTAGGGCCGATTTGGATTGGTAGACTGATCTCTCCTACTACTTCTCGTCTTGATCCATCAAAGGCTCGAACAATTGTATTACTCGGGCGCATGTGGGTTCCTTGCACTGTTATCTTGTCGAGTGTACTTTTAGGCATAACATTTAAGGATGATCCATTATCCACAAGAACTTTGGAAATGAGATATTCCTTGCATTTGACAGAGATATGCAAAGGCTTATTATGATTTGACCCTTCCAAAGGGAATTCTTCGTTAGTGAAAGTAAGGTGATTATTGGCTGTGATATTACCAATAATTCCTTCAAACTTGTCTTGGGATATTGCATGTGGAACGAATGATTCATTCAAAACCTTTAACGAGTGCGTTTCGATGCGGTTCGAACTCATTATGAGTGATAACAAAGTTATCTTTGCTTGGAGTACGATTGAGTTGATCGATGATGGAGTACTCACTTTGTCTTATGTATTGGAGTAACTCATCTGTCTCCTCCTTGGATTCTTTTTCCTCTTCGGCCTTATTTTTCACCTTTTCTTTAGAAGTATTTTCTTGTAATTCCTTGGGGGAATATATTCTTCCACTTCGAGTCATGCCCCCAATACCGGCTATGTTGGAGATGTCTTGATTGACTGGCGATTCTTCTGAATATCTCCAAGGTACAGCTTTATTTGATAAGTAAGGGAAAGGACGAGGCATGAATAAACGTATAGGTGTTATTGCCTTCTCCCTTGGAATGATTAACGGTGCTTGTTTGTTATCGTCTTCAGATTTATTGACCGTCGTGGAGATTTTGATGACGAAAGGCTTCTTTTCCATTTTTCTGATTTGTGGAAAGCACATCAGTTAATCCTTTCTTTTTATTATCTTTATTATTAAAATGAGGAGGGGTATATGAATGTATGCAACTTATGAATGCAATAGACAATTTAAGGAGAGAAAAATAAATCCTTTTATTAGAAAGTGTAAATCCTTCTATACAATGCTTTGGAGCAAGTGCTGACAAAAACGGAAAAGCCTGAGGAATCCTATAGGTAAATTAGGCTTTCTTCGTAATTCATCTTCAGCTGTTCTCACATGGTTTCCGAGTATTTTGATTTGCTCATGTACCGCCTGACTCATATCTTCACTATATCGATGAGCCTCTCTCATCTTTGCTTCTAGATGAACAATCAAAGCGTGTTGTTGGTCAGATCTTTCTATCATTTGGTCTCTTTCACGAAGTAAATGACCATACTGAGCTAATCCATCCTTTTCTTTATCATGTAGCTCATCTAGGTTTTTCTTGTATTTTTCAGCGGTTTCCCGCCACTTTTGTGCTTCTGACCGAGTTCCCGATAGGTCATCCCGTATCAACTTGATCATTTTTGCCTGCTCTGCAAGTGCCTTCTCAAAACGTGCTATTTCGTCATTCATGTCCTGGAATAGACTATCTTGTTCGAGCCTCGGAATTTTCAATGTTTGTTTAGCCTCTCTCTGGTAGTCAGCATAATCATTCTTGAGAAGCTCTATCTCATGGTCCTTCTTTTTACATTGCCTTTTTAGGCCATCTATTATAAGGGCTGATTCTTGCTCTTTTTCTTCAAAAGCCCTTAGCTGAGTTTCCATGACTTCCACCCTTTTATTTAAGGCATTGACTTGCAATTGTAGCTCTTCGTTGACCAATGCTTTAGTGAATGCATCAGATGGTAGGGGTATCCCTCTATTTTTCCTCCATTCTTCATATTCGCGGGATGTAGATACTTGAGCCTTTCCAAGTTCTTTGTCCCCCATGTAGACTGGTCTTTCCCATGCTTTCCGGACAGCAGATACTTCTTCAAAGCTATGGGAATAGTGACATAGACTCAGTCCTCTGAGTTCTTCTTGGGTTGGCGCAGTCTGAGTTCTCATAAGTTGCCTCATAGCTATTTTAGGAGAATATGCTATACAACCTCTAAGACCTAGAAGTGGTATACTTAGGTAGTCTCCGCATCGTATGAGAATATAACCGGGTCGAAACCAAGGACAAATCCATGATACATGCTCTATGTTCCAGTTTTCTAACTCAGTTTTCCACTCTAAGGCTTGACGATGTTGAAGAGGGATTTTTGAGAAACTTCTTAAAGGGTCAGGAAATACACCCATGTGGCTTGAGGCGTAAAAGTGAGTAACACCCCATACATATAGTAGTGAGATACAACATCTGAGTGTTTTTCCCTGTCTCTGTCAGCAAAATTCTACAGAAAGCAGGGTATCAGCAAGAATCGCGGGTATAGGGCTCTTAGAGTATACATCCCAGGCGAAGAATGCGTCTATTGCAGCATGATCCACGATGTTTACATGGAATTGGAATAATATGATTCCGAACATTGCTAGTGCTAGAGTCTTGTTGAATGTTGACCAGTCCTTCTTTTCAGCTAAAGAGACTAAGTGGTCTTCTATTATAGCCATTTTCCAACCTCTGATATTCCCTTTTCCCTCTAGGGTGGATTGATGAGGAGGCAGTCGTATAATAGTAGCAACCTTACTCACGACCGTATATTCTCCTGAGCAGACATAAATCCCAACTGATTGAGGCCATCTAACCATAAGTTCGTATTCTTCTAATGTTGGTACCAAGTCAAACTGCGAGAATTCGAGCGGTGTAAATCGGGATTCCGAAGTGGACCAATGCTCTAACAAATATTGGATCAATGCTGATTTTCGGGAGGTCAAGAATTCTTCCGTAAGACTTCTCAAAGTTAGCATAGACCTCCGTGGCATATATGTACACAAATGCCTTAACTTCTCTACACGGCATAGAAGGATCTCCACTTTCTTTAACTGTCTATTACTCGGATCCCTCCATTGTCTAGCGAGAAATGAAAATGCATGATATGAGGATGAGTTTTTGTAAATGCGTGTATGCAAGTGTTTGTTTTTCTAAGTATTATCATGTTTTGTTCCTAATATGATTCATGGTAGTACTTGGTTTTTCTTGAAAATTAAACTTATCTATATGAATGTTTATGGATTTTGATGAAGAGAGTCCTATTTTCTTCCCTTTTTATTTTTGATGAAGAAAAGGTGATATGAATTATGAGACTTTTACTAATAATTTTTATTTTATAACAAAGGTATTTTTATGATTTTAACTTGTTTTTTCATTTTTTATGATTTTTAGGGTTTTTCATTTTTTTTGTTTGTTGTATGATTACCCTATGCTAATGCATCAATACAAATGCAGCAAACATATGCACACACAATTCATACATCCAAGAGCAGAGCCACGCTTATTTAATCACGAGGTAGGATTTTCCTGCAGAAACGTGCTTGGTATAGGTGGTTCTAACTGTTCTCACCAGGCCAAAGGTCCCCAAGGTGCCCCCATTATAGGGGCCTCTCAATCTCTCGATCCTCGGGTCATGCACGGAACTCCGTGGCGACACCCTTAGACCAAAAGAAGAGAGTTATCACCTTGAGTTGGTGGTTTTCCGACAACGGCAGTAGCCCTGTGTGCCAACTAACCGATCGTATCTGCCACCCACTCCCTATAGATATTCACTCTTGCCCCCGGGTATAGAGGGACTGTTCTGTGCAAGGGTTTTTGTGTGCAATTTATATTTCAAACAATTGCAGAAATAATCATACAGCAGTTATTTAAAGCCATACAATAAAAACATACAGAAGGGTAAAGGCGTAATTTCAAATCTTTGCTTAGTTTGAATTTATCCGTCACTAAATGGGATCAACTCTCTAGCTTCCCCAGTGGAGTCGCCATCTGTCGCCGCCGTCCCCTTTCGACGTCCTGAGGACGTCTTTGGAAACGTTTATGCGAGCGGTCGCGAAAAGATGGTTTAGACTCGCGTATTTGTTTTAAAATATGTTCATTGCTTCAACATTGAAAAAGCAAGGTTTTCGAAAAGGGGTTCTTATGGAGTCGCCACCAATATTTTGACCATAAACATTGGAAAAGGATGAAAAGGCATTGATTTTAATAAAAACCAGATTTGGCCATTATAACCAGAGTTAGGTAAGGGAGTTAGTTACGTGTGGGGAAGGTGTTAGCACCCCACAACGCCCCTTTCGGGTTCCCTATGACAGATTAATTCATTTAAGTAAAGACTACGAGAAATTACGCGATTACCCTATTTTATTACATAATATTAAATGGCTATCTACATGATTTTATTCTATATTGCATGCATAAAATGATGAATAAAGCTAAATAAAGCAATAAAAGAGACAAAATAGCTATCTACATGATTTTATTCTACATGGCATAAATAAAGCTAAATAAAACAATAAATAAAGCAATAAAAGAGAAGAGAATTGAAAAGAACCTCCGTAGCAAGCTTGATATTGAGAATCTCGAACTGTGAGGATGCGTTTTGGCAACCCCTCTCTCTACACAGACTCTCCTCACCAATACAAGATCGACTCGACTAAAAATTTAAAGAAGAATCGAATGCCGGAATATAATTCCTTAACCGATTGTTACCTATTTAAGGCAATCGGAAAGATCATTCAAGGGAGGGAGAGAAATAGACAAGTGCTCTGAGTTTTAGAAAGTGTTTCAGAGCTCTCTGGGATGTCTGGGGTGTGAAAAAGTGGCAAATGAGCCTCCTATTTATAGTTTTCGCAGCTGGCGCACTTTGGGACGGCCGTCTGGGTTGGGACGGCCGTCTGGACTGGGATGGCCGTCCCAAATGGCATTTTTACACAGAGCGGGACCACCTGGGGGTCCGGGACAGCCGTCCCACTTAAATTGGCCTTGGGACGGCCGTCCCAACTTCGGGACGCGCGTCCCAACTGAATTTAAGAGGTTGGGACGACCGTCCCAACTTGGGACGGCCATCTCAACCTGTTTTGGCCAATTTTCGCGTTTCGGGACCACCTGTTGTGTTCGGGACCACCTGTTGCGTTTGGGACCACCTGTTGCGTTTGGGACCACCTGTTGCGTTTGGGACCACCTGTCGCGTTTGGGACCACCTGTCGCGTTTGGGACCACCTGTTGCGTTTGGGACCACCTGTCGCGTTTGGGACCACCTGTTGCGTTTGGGGCCACCTGTTGCGTTTGGGACCACCTGTTGCGTTTGGGACCACCTGTCGCGTTTGGGACCACCTGTCGCGTTTGGGACCACCTATTGCGTTTGGGACCACCTGTTGTGTTTGGGATGGCCGTCCCAGTTTGGGATGGTGGTCCCAAACTGCTTTGGCCTGTCTCCGCGTTCCTGGACTCCCGAGAAGCTTTCCTTTCCTTTTTCGGACATAAATTGATGCCGATGTGTGTCCGTTGAAGCTTTATCTTCATATAGGAAGTCCTCTTGGCCTTCATTTGTTATGTTGGGCGAGCTTTATCGATGTATAGGAAGTCTCCTTTGTGTGGATGAGTGAACTCCGTCTTGTTGCGGGAGGTTTCCTCAGTTTTTGGGAAGCCGGATAAACTCCATCTTCGGGCGAAGTTCCTCTAGCTTTTATTTTGAGAGGCCGGGCAAAATTAGGGGTCTATAACCACTAAGGACCCAAATTATTTAAGGGTACCAAATACTTGATGCTTGATTTTTCAGGAACACTAGCAAGAATCACTTTGGTACTTGGATAGTGGATGCTCAAGGCATATGACAGGTGATATTTCCAAATTTTAGAAACTGAGATTGAAGACTGGAGGTCACGTAAAATATGGAGATAACAACAAGGGAAGAATCTTAGGTTCTCGAGACATAAGAGATGGTGAGACTGTGACCATTCACAATGTTCTTTTTGTTGAAGGTCTTAAGAACAACTTAATCAGCATAAGCCAATTATGTGATCTTGGTCACAAGGTTATCTTCAAACCATAAATCTGTCTAATCTATGAGCCAAAATCTGATACGGTAATGCTAGTTGGTAAGAGATTAAACAACATTTACATGCTAGATATCAAGCATTCTATCTCATCTTAAAGTTGTCTTCTTACTAAAGAAGAAGAATCTTGGTTATGGCATAGAAGGCTTGCACATATTCATCTTAATCATCTTAACAAATTAATTTCTAAAGATTTAGTTTCTGGACTGCCTAAGCTTCAAATCCTAAAAGACAAAATTTGTGAAGCTTGTTTAAAAGGTAAACAAACTAGAAAATCTTTTTCAAATAAAAACATTGTTTCTACTTGTAGACCTTTGGAACTGCTCCACTTAGATTTGGTTGGTCCTTCAAGAAACAAAAGCCTAGGTGGTAATCTTTATATCATGGTAATTGTTGATGATTTTTCCAGATTTACATGGACTGTTTTTCTAAAAGCCAAATCAGATTCTTTCAGATCTTTTAAAAAGTTTGCCAAGGTTTTACAAAATGAGAAAGGTTATTTCATTACTTCTATTCAAAGTGACAATGGTGGAGAATTTGTAAATGAAAAGTTTGAATTATTCTGTGAAAAGTATGGCATAAAAGACAACTTTTCTGCTCCAAGAACTCCTCAACAAAATGGTGTTGTGAAAAGAAAGAATAGATCCATTGTGGAACTTGCTAGAACAATGCTTTGTGAAAAATCTTTACCTAAATACTTTTAGGCAGATGCTGTAAACAGTGCTTGTCATATTTTGAATAGAGTTTTGATAAGGCCCATTCTTAAGAAAACTCCATATGAACTTTACAAAAGAAGAAAAGCCAGCATAAACTATTTCAAGGTTTTTGGATGTACATGTTTTTTTTTTAAACAATGGGAAAGAAAATATTGGCAAGTTTGATGAAAAATCTGATAAAGGGATCTTTATTGGTTATTCTTCTAACAGTCATGCATATAGAGTCTATAATTTAAGACTAAAATTTGTTGAAGAATCAGTACATGTTGTTTTTAATGAGTCTCCTCAAGTGTTGCAAAGAAATACAATAGGTACTGCAGATGATGACGAATTAGATGATAATTTTTATCAGTTAAAATATCCCAGAAGTACAGAACATCGTACTGTTGAAGAAAGTGATCAATTGATTGATCCTACAAAAGTTGACCCACTAGAAAGAATTGTTGAAGAATAGGAAGAAGATTGCTTGGATGAGCTTCCTAAAGAGTGGATTGTCCCAAGAGATATTTCTCTAGACAATGTGATTGGGCAAATCAATAAGGGAATATCCACTAGAAATTCTCTTAATCAATTCTGTAATCATATGGCATTTTTTCACAAATTGAACCTAAATCTGTTAAGGATGCATTAAATGATGAATATTGGATTAATGCCATTCATGATGAACTTAATCAATTTGAAAGAAATAATGTGTGGGAATTGTCGCCGCCGTCCCTTTTGACGTCCTGGGGGACGTCTCGAACGTTTATGCGAGCGGTCGCGAAAAGATGGTTTAGACTCGCGTTTTTGTTAAAATTGTGTTCATTGCTTCAACATTGAAAAAGCAAGATTTTCGAAAAGGGGTTCTTATGGAGTCGCCACCAATATTTTGACCATAAACATTGGAAAAGGAGGAAAAGGCGTTGTTTTTAATAAAAAACCAGTCTTGGCCATTATAACCAGAGTTAGGTAAGGGAGTTAGTTACGTGTGGGGAAGGTGTTAGCACCCCACAACGCCCCTTTCGGGTTCCCTATGACAGATTAATTCATTTAAGTAAAGATTACGAGAAATTACGCGATTACCCTATTTTATTACATAATATTAAATGGCTATCTACATGATTTTATTCTATATTGCATGTATAAAATGATGAATAAAGCTAAATAAAGCAATAAGAGAGATATAAAAATAGCTATCTACATGATTTTATTCTACATGGCATAAACAATAAATAAAGCTAAATAAAACAATAAATAAAGCAATAAAAGAGAAGAGAATTGAAAAGAACCTCCGTAGCAAGCTTGATATTGAGAATCTTCAACTGTGAGGATGCGTTTTGGCAACCCCTCTCTCTACACAGACTCTCCTCACCAATATAAGATCGACTCTACTAAAAATTTAAAGAAGAATCAAATGCCGGAATATAATTCCTTAACCGATTGTTACCTTATTTAAGGCAATCGGAAAGATCATTCGAGGGAGGGAGAGAAATAGACAAGTGCTCTGAGTTTTAGAAAGTGTTTCAGAGCTCTCTGGAGTGTCTGTGGTGTCAAAATGAGCAAATGAGGCTCCTATTTATAGTTTTTCGCAGCTGGCGCACTTTGGGACGGCCGTCTGGGTTGGGACGGCCGTCTGGACTGGGATGGCCGTCCCAAATGGCAAATTTACACAGAACGGGACCCCTAGGGAAGCCGGGACGGCCGTCCCACTTAAAATGGGTTTGGGACGGCCGTCCCACATACGGGACGCGCGTCCCAACTGTAAAATAGCAGTTGGGACTGTCGCTGCCGTCCCTTTCCGACGTCCGGGGGGGGACGTCTTAGAAACGTTTATGCGAGCGGTCGCGAAAAGATGGTTTAGACTCGCGTATTTGTTTTAAAATATGTTCATTGCTTCAACATTGAAAAAGCAAGGTTTTCGAAAGGGGTTCTTATGGAGTCGCCACCAATATTTTGACCATAAACATTGGAAAAGGAGGAAAAGGCGTTGTTTTTAATAAAAAACCAGTCTTGGCCATTATAACCAGAGTTAGGTAAGGGAGTTAGTTACGTGTGGGGAAGGTGTTAGCACCCCACAACGCCCCTTTCGGGTTCCCTATGACAGATTAATTCATTTAAGTAAAGACTACGAGAAATTACGCGATTACCCTATTTTATTACATAATATTAAATGGCTATCTACATGATTTTATTCTATATTGCATGCATAAAATGATTAATAAAGCTAAATAAAGCAATAAAAGAGACAAAATAGCTATCTACATGATTTTATTCTACATGGCATAAATAAAGCTAAATAAAACAATAAATAAAGCAATAAAAGAGAAGAGAATTGAAAAGAACCTCCGTAGCAAGCTTGATATTGAGAATCTCGAACCGTGAGGATGCGTTTTGGCAACCCCTCTCTCTACACGAGACTCTCCTCACCAATACAGGATCGACTCTACTAAAAATTTAAAGAAGAATCGAATGTCGGAATATAATTCCTTAACCGATTGTTACCTATTTAAGGCAATCGGAAAGATCATTCAAGAGAGGGAGAGAAATAGACAAGTGCTCCGAGTTTTAGAAAGTGTTTCGAGCTCTCGGGATGTCCAGGGTGTGAAAAAGTGGCAAATGAGCCTCCTATTTATAGTTTTTCGCAGTTGGCGCACTTTGGGACCGGCCGTGCGGGTTGGGACGGCCGTCCGGACTGGGATGGCCGTCCCAAATGGCAAATTTACACGAACGGGACCCCAGGAAGGCCGGGACGGCCGTCCCACTTAACCTGGGTTTGGGACGGCCGTCCCACATTCGAGACGCGCGTCCCAACTGCTTAATTGCAGTTGGGACGGCCGTCCCACTTTGGGATCGTGGTCCCGGCTGTTTTGTCCGGTTTTCGTGTTCGGGACCCCGGGAAGCTTTCCTTTCCTTTTTCGGACATAGATTGATGCCGATGTGTGTCCGTTGAAGCTTTATCTTCATATAGGAAGTCTTCTTGGCCTTCATTAAGATGCTAGGCGAGCTTTGTCTTTGTGTAGGAAGTTTCTTTTGGCTTTTACCGTGTGAATGAGTGAACTCCGTCTTCTGTTGTGGGAGGTCCTTCTTGGTTTTTCTTTGATATGAAGCCGGGTGAAGCTGTATGAAGTTTCCCTAGCTTTTATTTGAGAGGTCGGGCAAAATTAGGGGTCTACAGCTGCCCCCCTTCACTCGCCTAACTAATTCGTTGGCTTTAACATGCCGACATAATTAGTTGGTAGGGGAAGGAGTTAACCCTTTTGCCGGCTATCCTTCGGATCTTGCTCCTTGCTGATCCTCCGGATGATAAATATCTTGATAGGTACTAACCCCTATCTGGTTTAAGTCTGTATTTGACTAGACTTTTGTGGGTACTTACCCCCACTAGGTATGAAGTTTTTTGGTAAAGTTCTGCATGGCTTAGGTGAGTATGTACCCCCACCCGGTATGAAGTTTTTTGTAAGCCCCGTTTTGCAAGGCTTAGGTGAGTATGTACCCCCACCCGGTATGAAGTTTTTTGTAAGCCCCGTTTTGCAAGGCTTAGGTGAGTACGTACCCCCACCCGGTATGAAGTTTTTTTTTGTGTAAGCCCCGTTTTGCAAGGCTTAGGTGAGTACGTACCCCCACCCGGTATGAAGTTTTTGGTAAGCCCCTTTCTGCAAGGCTTAGGTGAGTACGTACCCCCACCCGGTATGAAGTTTTTGGTAAGCCCCGTTCTGCAAGGCTTAGGTGAGTACGTACCCCCACCCGGTATGAGTTTTTTTTTGTGTAAGCCCCGTTTTGCAAGGCTTAGGTGAGTACGTACCCCCACCCGGTATGAAGTTTTTTGTAAGCCCCGTTCTGCAAGGCTTAGGTGAGTATGTACCCCCACCCGGTATGAAGTTTTTTGTAAGCCCGATTCTGCAAGGCTTAGGTGAGTATGTACCCCCACCCGGTATGAAGTTTTTTGTAAGCCCCGTTCGCAAGGCTTAGGTGAGTACGTACCCCACCCGGTATGAAGTTTTTTTGGTAAGCCCCGTTCCGCAAGGCTTAGGTGAGTACGTACCCCCACCGGTGTGAAGTTTTTGGTAAGCCCCGTTCTGCAAGGCTTAGGTGAGTACGTACCCCCACCCGGTATGAAGTTTTTGGTAAGCCCAGTTACGCAAGGCTTAGGTGAGTACGTACCCCACCCGGTATGAAGTTTTTGGTAAGCCCCGTTCTGCAAGGCTTAGGTGAGTACGTACCCCCCTCCCGTATGAACTTTTTCGGTAAGCCCCGTTCTGCAAGGCTTAGGTGAGTACGTACCCCCACCCGGTATGAAGTTTTTGGTAAGCCCCGTTCTGCAAGGCTTAGGTGAGTACGTACCCCCACCCGGTATGAAGTTTTTGGTAAGCCCCGTTCTGCAAGGCTTAGGTGAGTACGTACCCCCACCCGGTATGAAGTTTTTGGTAAGCCCCGTTCTGCAAGGCTTAGGTGAGTACGTACCCCCACCCGGTATGAAGTTTTTTGTAAGCCCCGTTCTGCAAGGCTTAGGTGAGTACGTACCCCCAACCGGTATGAAGTTTTTGGTAAGCCCCGTTCTGCAAGGCTTAGGTGAGTACGTACCCCCACCCGGTATGAAGTTTTTGGTAAGCCCAGTTCTGCAAGGCTTAGGTGAGTACGTACCCCCACCCGGTGTGAAGTTTTTGGTAAGCCCAGTTCTGCAAGGCTTAGGTGAGTACGTACCCCACCCGGTATGAAGTTTTTGGTAAGCCCCGATTACGCAAGGCTTAGGTGAGTACGTACCCCCACCGGTGTGAAGTTTTTGGTAAGCCCAGTTACGCAAGGCTTAGGTGAGTACGTACCCCCACCCGGTATGAAGTTTTTAGTAAGCCCCGTTCTGCAAGGCTTAGGTGAGTACGTACCCCCACCCGGTATGAAGTTTTTTGTAAGCCCCGTTCTGCAAGGCTTAGGTGAGTACGTACCCCCACTTGGTATGAAGTTTTTGGTAAGCCCCGTTCTGCAAGGCTTAGGTGAGTATGTACCCCCACCCGGTATGAAGTTTTTTGTAAGCCCCGTTTTGCAAGGCTTAGGTGAGTACATACCCTCACCCGGTTCTCGGCGACTTATTGTCTCCGATCATGCGCCTATTCGTGAGGAATGATTGATTTTCTTTCTTTTTGACTTTTCTATTTTAGTCATCCTGTTTTACTGGGGATTCTTCGTTGAGGAATTTATTGGGGACTTTGATTGTGCCTCTTGATTAGGCAATTGCTTCGACGATGGTGAAGACTTTTATGCTTTTGGGCTTGCATTACCTCTCGCATAGGTTAATTTCCCATTTCTTTGGGATATTAGCTCTTTGCTTATTTTGAGCAAACGAGTAGTTACGTTGTAAGCTCATCGGTGAAATTTTTTCTTTTGAGAATTTGATTGCTTCGGCTGAGATCTCTTTTGAATTGCCCCCTTAGAGGGAAAATGGAGTTTTTGACTCCTTATTGCTTGAAGCTGGCTTTTGTCTATGCTTTTATTTCTGCTGGGAATGGGTTTGTATGTGCGCCTTTTATGCACGTTAGATGGAAAGATATATATTTTCTCTTCTCTTTGTAATGATCCCTGGGGAATTTTATTGGCTTCCTGGGGATGGAAATTTCTCCTTTTCTGCTTTTGTAGATTTTTCTTGATGTGCTCTTCTTGGGGATTTTCTTTCGGCTTTTTCATGTAGTGGCCTTTGTTGGAGGATGAAAGGCTCTTCTCTTCTTTATTTTTATTGCCCCCCAGTGATGTGGGGATTTCGACTCTGTTTTTTCTTTGATGGACTCTTATGTAGTCCTTGTTCCCCATTGGGGGATGCAACGGAGACTCTTGCATGAGTGTGCTTGATGACTCATGTGGCGACGTAGTTGAGTCGTGAGATAATCTTTTTGTCTTGCCTCTGGAGTAAGCAAGGATCCGTTTGGGGATTATCAAGCCTTTCCATTGGCTTTTTCCGCTTTTGATGTACCTTCTTTTATTGCTGTAGAAGGTTGATGGTTGGAACTAGTTTCTTTGAAGTTCCTTATGTTGCTGAAATGGTTTTGATTTCGTTTTTCGCGATTTTGATTTTCATATGGAGACTGGATTCTGGCGCTTCCTGTTTTCAATCACAAGTGCGGAGACTAACCTCCTTATATGCATGTTTAATATTTTTGTTTGAAGAAAATTATTATTTTTTTGATTTTGACAAAGTCGTATTATGCAAATACTTTGTGTGTGGATGTCCTAAATGCAATCTAATGTTTATTTATTTTTGATGCATTTAGAAAGTAACTGGCCTTCTCCTGTTGGCTTTCTTACGAATATACCGATGGGCTCCTTTCTTATGATCTTAATGATGGACTCATCTTTTACTCATCTTTTGGTTTTAGCCCTATCTTTTGCCTAGACCGCCCTATACGGGTTTTCGATCTAGCGGGCTGCCTTAATTTTTGCCTAGAATATCTTAGGGGGCTTTTGCCTTATCTTTTGCCTAGATCGTTTTTCTTCTTTTTTTTTTTTTTTTTTTTCTAGCGAGGCTACCCTGGTTTTTTCCTAAGAATATCCTAGCAGGCGCTTATTATCTTATTATTTTTATATGCTTCCCCTTTTTAGATGCATGTTTGATTTTTGATTAAAAAGTCTTTGCGCATATTTATGATTTATCAATAAAGAGACATTTCCGTAATATTTGGTCAAGAGAAAGGAAATGAAAGGGAATTTTATTGATAAATGAACGAAAGTTTATTTCTTTTACAGAAGGATTACAAAAGGAATTTAGAAGAATGGGTAGTCAAGGTTGGCTATCTTGTATAGGCTTAAACAGTCATGTCCGTGATATCCGCCCCTGGTTCTCCTAATTGCTTCAGTTGAGATGCTTGAGCTCGAGTGAAGACTATGCGATGCTTGCTTACGGAAGAATGTTACTTTAGCCGCCTTTTCGGTTTTCGACTAAAGTGACCATTGCTCTTAGTTTCTTTTTTTTTTATTTATTTATTATTATTTTTTTTACCTCTTCTTTTTGCCTAAGACGTATCCTAGCGAGGAATATGGACCCTATCTTTTGCCCGGGAATGTCCTTTGCGGATTTTCATTCTTGACGGGTCTTGAGCAATGTCTTCAAGCATAATACTTCTTCATCGTACCGGAGTTGATTAGGTGTCGAAGTTCTTTTCCATCCATACTGACGAGGATAAGAGCCCCTTCCGAGAAAGCTCATTTGACCACAAGGGGTCCTTCATAGTTCACTGCCCATTTTCCAATTTTATTATTCGGATTGGAAGCAACTTATTTACCATTAAGTCCTTCTTATGGTAAATATGAGGGTTGACCTTTTTGTAAGCCTTTTTTCTTTTCCTTTGATAGGCTTGTCCATGACATATCATATTTAGTTGTTCTTCTTCAATAAGGTTTAGGCTGGTAATATCGGCTTTGAACCCATTCAGCTTCGTTAAGTTTAATTCCATCATCATGTGCTTTTGTCAACATGATTGGTTGTACTCGATTTGCCGTCTCGGATCTTTGCTATAACTAGAAGAGTAATCATTTTGAATGTAGAGCAATTGTCCTGTCAATGCCCCTCTTCCTTTCCTTAGGGATTTCAATCCTCCTATTGATCACTATATTTCCACATTTCCCAGTCAATTACTTGAATGCTTTACAGTGAATGGTCAAGAGAAGAGAAAGAAAAGGGATTTATTGCAAAGGCTTGTGTTTTAGTGGGATTTTTTTTTTTTTTTTTTTGAAATAATAGTTTTTGTAAGAATGGCTAGCCAAGGTTGGTCGGTGTTTAGGCTAGTTTAAACAAACGTTTTGTTTTAATGATGTGGCGTCATCAAGCTGCCTATTTGTGACTGATCAACTTTCCTAGTCTGCCTAGGATTTTTCCCTTTTATTTTTTTTTTTATTTTTTTTTTTTTTGTCTTGGCCTTTGACCTTGACGGGCTTCTTTTAATAATAATTTCTTTTCTCAAACATTGTCGAAACACGATTTTCTTGTTCGTGTCTCTAGCTAATCAATTATGTTAACTTTGGCTTCATATGGCGTTTTGATTATTTTGACGCATTTTGGAACAAAACGTTTGTCTAAACAAGGTTATTTAATGGGGTATAGACATTTTTAGCAAGAAGAGAAGCAGATAGTAAGAATAGCATTCTTTTGTAATTTCAGGGAAATGCGTGCCCTAACGATGCTCGGGGGTCGGGCAAACCCGAGGAGTGATCTCTAATAGTCATTGGGTTTACATCCCTTAGAATCAGACGAAGGACATCTAATGACTAATGCTACCCTTGATGTTAATATCCCTCCTTTTTGGAAGATCGTCTTTTTAAGGTATGGAGGGGAGACTTCCCTTTTCATCGTACAACTTGTCCTTTTGCAGGGTTGTTCTTTAAAGGGTTATCCTTAAAATCTGGTGTCTCTTATTCCTTGAACATCCTTTCCAAGCCCTTGCCTGGGCTGTATCCATATCTCTTCATTATATGGGCCACTTTTTAAACTGCTAGGATGTCTTTCCATATTTTCAAATGTCTTCTTCAGCCGCATCCATTTAAGGTATGGTAGACGGTTCGCTGATCCGAATCTAGTCTTTAACTTGAACCATGATCAATTTGTCACCTACCACGAATTTGATTTTTCGGTGGAACGTTGAAGAAACTGCCTTAGCACTTTGAATCCAAGGTCTGCTCAATCTTCCCCTTGGATTTTTTCTTTTCCTCTTTGGTTTCTTTATTTTTCCTTTGTTTTTAGGAGCATTATCTTGTAGCTCCTTGGGGAATAAATTCTTTTGCTTCCCGTCGTGCCCCCAATGCTGGCTATATTGGAGTACAACTTTTATCCGATGTATAAGCGCAAAGGTGTTATTACCCCTTCCCTGACATTATCAATTTGGGTATCGACATTTACTTCTTTCTTATTGTCTCCTTGTCCCAAATTGAAGGCCTTCGTTTTTTCTTATGGGGCTGTATCAATTAAGCTTCTTTTCTCCAACAGTCTTTGCATGTCCGGGGAAATGGTCCCCTCCTCATTGTCTGACTCAATCGATTCGCCTTCGGCTTTCGGATCCGCGAGGAGTTTTCAATCACGAGACATGATTTGTATGGGTTATGCTTTGTTTTAGATTCCTTTATTAGACGTATGAGAGAGAAAAGAATGAAAGAGAAATGGAAAATGCCTTATTGTATCGATAAATGCAAATATTTACAAAACCCTTATTAACCAAAAATCTCGTGATCATGGGCGGGGATCACGAGGGGTACATCGGAAGTTTTTTTTTTTTGATATATTTTTTTGTTATCTATTTTTTTGTATATATATTTTTTTATTAGATGACAAAAATGATGAGCCCTAAGTGCTGATCTTCCTTAACCCATCCTTCATTCGGGTTGTGATAGAGGCTTGATGTTTACGTTTGGGTCGGGAGCATCGAAAGTAATCCACCCGGCATTCAATAATTCTTGAACCCTATATTTCGAGGTTGATGCAATTCTCCACGGAATGCCCGGGAGCACCCGAGTGGTAATCACATTTTTCATTGAGTTTGTACCAACCAGGGTAAGGTGGATCTTTCTTCTTTGGGGAGATACATGTTAAGAGCTTGGCCTCTAAAAGCCTTGGCAGCGAGACTCCCATAAGAGATTGGGATGGGAGTGAATTTCTTCTCTTGTCTGCGTGACTGTCCAACTGATGGCGAAGAGGAAGAAATAGTAGCAAAGTTCATGGCATTTACACTTCCCTCTTTTTTCTTGCCAAAGGGCTTCTTGAATGATGCGTGGGATTTCTTAAACTTGGGAGGGAATCGAGTATTTTTGACATCGGTTACCTCCTTTACATCAAAGTTATATCCCTCTAATTTTTCTTCTAGGGCAGAAATTCGTTGCTCAGAGACCGTATTGTGGAAGCATTGCTGATACATTAGCTCAGATTAATTGCGCTATTTGTTCCTTTATGACATTAAGCTCGGTGGTCGGCATACGGTTCTGCTCCTCTAATTTCTCCATCTTCTTGGCTTTTAGAGCGCGAGTGAGAACAGGTAGAAGACCAGCCACCTTCTAAATGATTTTAATGATTCTTATTATGACTTTTTATTTTAAATGATTAGCGTGGAATAAATATGCCCTAAGATGAATGTATTTATGTATGCAGTACAAAAACATTTTTTATGACAGCAGATATTGAAAGTGGCATAACTTTTGACTGGGTTGTCCGATTTGGACGCACAGCATGTCAAAACGAAGAGAAAAAGGTGAAGAACCAAGCTGCAAATGCCGAAGGCGATTTGGCCCAGTAATTTTCCCAAAAAACGTCTCTAAGACCCATTTTTTAGGGGTTTATTAAAATGATGAGCATGCTGCAATTATTTTCTTTCTTAATTTTACCACTTATTGGATGATATGGAATTAATGATACGACTTTGCCAAGAATCTTTTGTAAAAAGGTATTTTTATGACCTTAATGTTTTTATATTTTTAGGGTTTTTTCATTATTTTTATGATTTTTAGGGTTTTTCACTTTTTGTCTGTTGTATGATTACCCTATGCTAATGCATCAATACAAATGCAGCAAACGTATGCACACACAATTCATACATCCACGAGCAAAGCCACGCTTATTTAATCACGAGGTAGGGTTTTCCTACAGAAACGTGCTTGGTTTAGGTGGTTCTAACTGTTCTCACCAGGCCAAAGGTCCCCAAGGTGCCCCCATTATAGGGACCTCTCAATCTCTCAATCCTCGGGTCATGCACGGAATTCCGTGTCGATGCCCTTAGACCAAAAGAAGAGAGTTATCACCTTGAGTTGGTGGTTTTCCGACAACGGTAGTAGCCCCGTGTGCCAACTAACCGATCGTATCTGCCACCCACTCCCTATAGGTATTCACTCTTGCCCCCGGGTATAGAGGGACTGTTGTGTGCAAGGGTTTTTGTGTGCAATTTATATTTCAAACAATTGCAGAAATAATCATACAGCAGTTATTTAAAGCCATACAATAAAAACATACAGAAGGGTAAAGGCGTAATTTCAAATCTTTACTTATTTTGAATTTATCTGTCACTAAATGGGATCAACTCTCTAGCTTCCCCAGCGGAGTCGCCATCTGTCGTCGCCGTCCCTTTCCGACGTCCGGGGGGGGACGTCTTAGAAACGTTTATGCGAGCGGTCGCGAAAAGATGGTTTAGACTCGCGTATTTGTTTTAAAATATGTTCATTGCTTCAACATTGAAAAAGCAAGGTTTTCGAAAGGGGTTCTTATGGAGTCGCCACCAATATTTTGACCATAAACATTGGAAAAGGAGGAAAAGGCGTTGTTTTTAATAAAAAACCAGTCTTGGCCATTATAACCAGAGTTAGGTAAGGGAGTTAGTTACGTGTGGGGAAGGTGTTAGCACCCCACAACGCCCCTTTCGGGTTCCCTATGACAGATTAATTCATTTAAGTAAAGACTACGAGAAATTACGCGATTACCCTATTTTATTACATAATATTAAATGGCTATCTACATGATTTTATTCTATATTGCATGCATAAAATGATTAATAAAGCTAAATAAAGCAATAAAAGAGACAAAATAGCTATCTACATGATTTTATTCTACATGGCATAAATAAAGCTAAATAAAACAATAAATAAAGCAATAAAAGAGAAGAGAATTGAAAAGAACCTCCGTAGCAAGCTTGATATTGAGAATCTCGAACCGTGAGGATGCGTTTTGGCAACCCCTCTCTCTACACGAGACTCTCCTCACCAATACAGGATCGACTCTACTAAAAATTTAAAGAAGAATCGAATGCCGGAATATAATTCCTTAACTGATTGTTACCTATTTAAGGCAATCGGAAAGATCATTCAAGAGAGGGAGAGAAATAGACAAGTGCTCGAGTTTTAGAAAGTGTTTCGAGCTCTCGGGATGTGCGGGGTGTGAAAAAGTGGCAAATGAGCCTCCTATTTATAGTTTTTCGCAGTCGGCGCACTTTGGGACGGCCGTGCGGGTTGGGACGGCCGTCACGGACTGAGATGGCCGTCCCAAATGGCAAATTTACACGAACGGGACCCCGAGGAAGGCCGGGACGGCCGTCCCACTTGCACCGGGTTTGGGACGGCCGTCCCACATTCGGACGCGCGTCCCAAGCTGCTTAATTGCAGTTGGGACGGCCGTCCCACTTTGGGACCGTGGTCCCGGCCTGTTTTGTCCAGTTTCGTGTTCGGGACCCGGGAAGCTTTCCTTTCCTTTTTCGGACATAGATTGATGCCGATGTGTGTCCGTTGAAGCTTTATCTTCATATAGGAAGTCTTCTTGGCCTTCATTAAGATGCGAGGCGAGCTTTGTCTTTGTGTAGGAAGTTTCTTTTGGCTTTTACCGTGTGAATGAGTGAACTCCGTCTTCTGTTGTGGGAGGTCCTTCTTGGTTTTTCTTTGATATGAAGCCGGGTGAACTGTATGAAGTTTCCCTAGCTTTTATTTGAGAGGCCGGGCAAAATTAGGGGTCTACAGGGACGGCCGTCCCACTTCTGGGACCGTGGTCTCGGCCTGTTTTGTCCAGTTTTCGTGTTCTGGGACCCCGGGAAGCTTTCCTTTCCTTTTTCGGACGTAGATTGATGCCGATGTGTGTCCGTTGAAGCTTTATCTTCATATAGGAAGTCTTCTTGGCCTTCATTAAGATGCCGGGCGAGTTTTGTCTTTGTGTAGGAAGTCTCTTTGGTCTTTATTGTGTGAATGGGTGAACTCCGTCTTTGTTGTGGGAGGTCTTTCTTGGTTTTTCTTTGATATGAAGCCGGGTGAACTGTATGAAGTTTCCCTAGCTTTTATTTGAGAGGCCGGGCAAAATTAGGGGTCTACAGCTGCCCCCCCTTCACCTGCCTAACTAATTCGTTGGCTTTAACATGCCGACATAATTAGTTGGTAGGAGAAGGAGTTAACCCTTTTGCCCGGCTATCCTTCGGATACTGCTCCTTGCTGATCCTCCGGATGATAAATATCTTGATAGGTACTAACCCCTATCTGGTTTGAGCTATCTTTTTCTAAGACTCTGGTGAGTACTTACCCTCACCTGGTATAAGTCTGTATTTGACTAGACTTTTGTGGGTACTTACCCCCACTAGGTATGAAGTTTTTTGTAAGCCCCGTTTTGCAAGGCTTAGGTGAGTACGTACCCCCACCCGGTATGAAGTTTTTGGTAAGCCCCGTTTTGCAAGGCTTAGGTGAGTACGTACCCCCACCCGGTATGAAGTTTTTTGTAAGCCCCGTTTTGCAAGGCTTAGGTGAGTACGTACCCTCACCCGGTATGAAGTTTTTTGGTAAGCCCCGTTTTGCAAGGCTTAGGTGAGTATGTACCCCCACCCGGTATAAAGTTTTTGGTAAGCCCCGTTTTGCAAGGCTTAGGTGAGTACGTACCCCCACCCGGTATGAAGTTTTTTGGTAAGCCCCGTTTTGCAAGGCTTAGGTGAGTATGTACCCCCACCCGGTATGAAGTTTTTTGTAAGCCCCGTTTTGCAAGGCTTAGGTGAGTACGTACCCTCACCCGGTATGAAGTTTTTGGTAAGCCCCGTTTTGTAAGGCTTAGGTGAGTACGTACCCCCACCCGGTATGAAGTTTTTGGTAAGCCCCGTTTTGCAAGGCTTAGGTGAGTACGTACCCCCACCCGGTATGAAGTTTTTGGTAAGCCCAGTTTTGCAAGGCTTAGGTGAGTATGTACCCCCACCCGGTATGAAGTTTTTGTAAGCCCAGTTTTGCAAGGCTTAGGTGAGTACGTACCCCACCCGGTATGAAGTTTTTGTAAGCCCCGTTTTGCAAGGCTTAGGTGAGTACGTACCCTCACCGGTATGAAGTTTTTGGTAAGCCCAGTTTTGCAAGGCTTAGGTGAGTATGTACCCCCACCGGTATGAAGTTTTTGGTAAGCCCCGTTTTGCAAGGCTTAGGTGAGTACGTACCCTCACCCGGTATGAAGTTTTTTGGTAAGCCCTGTTTTGCGAGGCTTAGGTGAGTATGTACCCCCACCCGGTATGAAGTTTTTGGTAAGCCCCGTTCTGCAAGGCTTAGGTGAGTATGTACCCCCACCCGGTATAAGTTTTTTTGTAAGCCCCGTTTTGCAAGGCTTAGGTGAGTACGTACCCCCACCCGGTTCCTGGCGACTTATTGTCTCTGATCATGCGCCTATTCCGTGAGGAATGATTGATTTTCTTTCTTTTTGACTTTTCTATTTTAGTCATCCGGTTTTACCGGGGATTCTTCGTTGGTTGCCTTTTAGGCAGGAATTTATTGGGGACTTTGATTGTGCCTCTTGATTAGGCAATTGCTTCAGCGATGGTGAAGACTTTTATGCTTTTGAGCTTGCATTACCTCTCGCATAGGTTAATTTCCCATTTCTCTGGGATATTAGCTCTTTGCTTATTTTGAGCAAACGAGTAGTTACTGTTGTAAGCTCACCTAGGTGAAATTTTTTCTTTTGAGAATTTGATTGCTCTGGCTGAGATCTCTTTTGAATTGCCCCCTTAGAGGGAAAATGGAGTTTTTGACTCCTTATTGCTTGAAGCTGGCTTTTGTCTATGCTTTTATTTCTTTGGGGAATGGGTTTGTATGTGCGCCTTTTATGCACGTTAGATGGAAAGATATATATTTTCTCTTCTCTTTGTAATGATCCACGGGGAATTTTATTGGCTTCCGGGGATGGAAATTTCTCCTTTTCTCGCTTTTGTAGATTTTTCTTGATGTGCTCTTCTTGGGGATTTTCTTTCGGCTTTTTCATGCAGTGGCCTTTGTTGGAGGATGAAAGGCTTTTCTTTTCTTTCTTTTTGTTGCCCCCTAGTGATTGGGATGTTTTGATTCTGTGCTTTCTTTCGATGGACTCTTGTGTAGTCCTTATTCTTCTTTGGGGAATGAAATGGAGACTCTTGCGTGAGTGTGCTTGATGACTCATGTGGTGATGAAGCTTAGTCACGAGGTAATCTTTTTGTCTTGCCTCTGGAGTAGGCAAGGATCCGCTTGGGGATGATCAAGCCTTTTCCGTTAGCTTTTCTTTTTTCGATGTACCTTCTTTTTGGATGGAAGGATGTTGATTGAAGTTGACGGTTGGAGCCAATTTCCCTGAAGCTCCTTATTCTGCTGAAGATCATTTTGAATTTCGCCTTTTGCGATTGCGATTTAATTTTATCGCGAATGTTTGAAATCCGGCTTTTTTAGTATATCATGTGTGCCTTTTATTTTATAGTTTTTGTACACATGGGCTTTTGAAATGTGAAACAGAAACAACTACTTTTATTTATTACTGCTTCTTTTTTTGTTTGATACATTCAAGCATCTTTTTTTTTTCCAAAATACTTTAAAAAACTACTAAAAGACTCCTCCTAATCATCAGCCTCTGGATTGGAGTGGGCGGATGGTACTGGTGAAGGGAAGCGACGAATTAGGCGGCGCTGCAACCTTGTCCGATTCTGGACCATGCTCTCTATCCGACGGTCCGTCCTATCTTGCTCGACGGTCGACTGGTTAAATTGCCTGGCGTATGGATCGGAACTCTCCTTGCATGTATGCATGCTCCTCGTCTAAGCGTCGGTACAAGCCGGAGAGATCGTAGTCTCGTGACTGCTGCTGGGACTACGAAGTTGTAGGGATGTCTTGTGGCGTGTTGAAGTCTCGCATATCCCATGAAATCGAGATGATAGGGTTCAAGATGAAACCTGACCCTCTCTCGCTGAGGATGTTCATGTGCGTCGGCATTCCTCCATTGATCGGTTACGGTCGAAGCTCGGCTGGGAGATCTTCTCCGTCGGTACATCCCCGGTATTCAGCAAGAGGGGTAAGGAAGGGAGCCACCATGATCGCTCCAGCTGGTCCTCGAGTACCGCATTCCTTCACGGCCTTCGGGAATGCGTATCCCGGGTTGCACCGGTGTCCCTGATGCATGCAGTAGACTATAAAAAGATCAGCTAGTGTGACCTTTCCCTGGCTTTCCTTCCTGCTGTGAATGGTCCCAGCAAGCAACTTGTGGCATATGCGAAGAGGGGGATTGAAGGCTGCACCCTTTAGATGAGATGGGAGATTGATAGCTCCAGTAATGTCCTTCCACATACTGGTGGTGGTAAGAACTGCAGGTTTCTCCAGATATGCGGACCGATATTCCGGGGTTCTCGTATCGGCTCGCTGGCAGAATCCCATGATGACGTTGAAGTCATCCAAGGCGGTGGTCCGATAGGCTCCATCTATCCAGTAGGAGACAGCCTGTGTTGGTGGCACCCCAGGAATGGTGGATGGCATTTCCATCATGTGGACAGAGGCGAGAAACTCCATCGTAGCGGTGCGATGAATCCGAGTAGGTGGTTCATTGAGCAGAAAATCCCATCCTATGTTGTGGATGAATCTTCGGACATCTTGCTCCCAGCCGAATGTAGCTAGGATCCCGAAGTCTAGTTGCAGCATCGGGTACCAGGCAAATTGTTGGATATTTGCCAGTCGTTGTTGGTGTGCTTCGGCCATCATCATGCTAGTGACAGGAGCTCTTCTAGCAGTAGTCCTGGTGCGTTTTCTTCTGGACGAAGCTTCTCCGTGCTCCATTGCAGGTAAAACTTACTTAAGAATGCTAGAAATGTGTAGAAAGGGAGGAGAAGCAAGGTAGAAAGCTTGGAATGAAGTGCAAAAGCTCAAATTCGTGCCCCACATATATAGGCCGCGCAGGGGAGTTTGGGACGGCCGTCTGGGCTTTGGGACGACCGTCCCAAGCTTCTTAAGTGGGTTTTTGCTTTTTTTTTGAGTTAATTTTCGTGTTTTTTGATGAAATTGAAGATAGGATTCCCTTCATCTATGCTTTAATGCATGTAATGCTTCATGATATGCATCCTAGGATCTATCTCAGTTAATATTTCGAGAGTTTTAACTGATGTGCTTTGACTTTGGGCGCCTTCTTGGTGCTGTTCCTTTTTGTCATCATGTTTCTTCTGATTAACAAGCTTGGCTGTACATAATTTGTCGTCTTGGATTTTTCTTGTTATTGCCAAAGAGCAATCTGTTGTTCACATGGTAACTGCCATATCAATGCCCCCCTTCCTTTCCTTAGGAATTTCAACCTTCCTATTGATCACTATATTTCCACATTCTCCTTATTACTTGAATGCTTTGTGATGAAATGGTCAAGAGAAAAGAAAGAAAAGGATTCACAACAAGGGCTTGTGTTTTAGAGGGATATATTTTTTTTATAATAGAGGTCTCTGTAAGAATGGCTGGCCAAGGTTGGTCGGTGTTTAGGCTAGTTTAGATAAACGTTTCATTCTTATGATGTGGCGTCATTGTTTACCGGTTTATGGCGCCTTTTGCGATTGATTAACTTCCCTAGGCCGCCCTTTCGGGTTTTCGATCCGGGATGCTTGTGCTTATGTCCTAACTATATTTATTTTTAAGGAATACCTAGCGGACTTTTGATAACCCTAACTTTTGCCCAGGCTACCCTTTATTATTGTTCGGGTCTCCTGCCGGGTTTACCCTAATTTTTGTGCAGCCCCCTTTGTGGGTTTCCTGCCGGGTATTTTGCCCTTTTATTTTCTTGTCTCGGCCTTTGACCTCAACGGGCTTTTTCTTTTATATGCATATATATATATATTTTTTTTTTTGCACAACATTGTCGAAACTTGACTTTGTCAATATAGATTTCATTTGTGTTTCTAGTTAATCAATCATTTTTACTTTACTTTGCAGCGCTTTAATTATTCGGACGCATTTGGAACAAAACATCTATCTAAACCTTGTTTATTAAAGATGGGGTATAGACATATTTAGCAAGAAGAGAAACAGATAGTAAGAATAGCATTCTTTTTGTAATTTTGGAGAAATGTGTGCCCTAGAGATGCTCGGGGGACGGGCATACCCCGAGGAGTGATCTCTAATAGTCATTAGGTTTACATCCCTTAGAATCGAAAGAAGGACACCTAACGACTAACGCTACCCTTTGCGCTAATATCCCTCCTTTTCGAAATATCATCTTCGAGGGATAAGACTTCTCTGCTTTTCGTATGGTTTGATCTTTCGTAGGGTCATACCCTAAACCATACTTTAGCGAATTATCTTTGAAATCTGGTGGCTCTCTTATTCCTTGAGCGTTCTTTCCAAGCCCCTGTCCTGGGCGATATCCATATCTTTTCATCATATGGGCCACCTTCATGTTACTAGGGAGTCTTTCGATATAGGCAATTTCGAGTGCTTGAAAAGATGTTTCAAGAGCCTCTTCAGCCGCATCCACATATGGCTGGATAGACGGTTTACTAATTAGAAAGTCTTCTTCAGCTTGAACTGTGACTAGTTTATCATTTGTCACAAATTTGACTTTCTGGTGGAGCGTTGAAGGTATTGCCTTAGCGCTATGAATCCAAGGTCTACCAAGGAGACAACTGTATGCTGGTGTGATATTCATCACGTGGAAGTCTATGTTGAAGATAGTAGGGCCGATTTGGATTGGTAGACTGATCTCTCCTACTACTTCTCGTCTTGATCCATCAAAGGCTCGAACAATTGTATTACTCGGGCGCATGTGTGTTCCTTGCACTATTATCTTGTCAAGTGTGATTTTAGGCATAACGTTTAAGGATGACCCATTATCTACTAAAACTTTGGAGATGAGATATTCCTTGCATTTAACAGCAATATGCAAGGGCTTGTTGTGATCTGACCCTTCTAAAGGGAGTTCTTCGTTTGTGAAAGTAAGATGATTATTGGCTGTAATATTACCAATAATCCCTTCAAATTTGTCTTGGGATATTGTATGCGGTATGAAGGATTCATTCAAAACCTTTAACAGTGCGTTTCGATGTGGCTCCGAACTCATTATGAGTGATAACAAAGTTATCTTTGCTGGAGTACGATTGAGTTGATCGATGATGGAGTACTCACTTTGTCTTATGTATTGGAGTAACTCATCTGTCTCCTCCTTGGATTCTTTTTCCTCTTCGGCTTTATTTTGTACCTTATCTTTTGCCTTGTCTTTAGAAGTATTTTCTTGTAATTCCTTGGGGGAATATATTCTTCCACTTCGAGTCATGCCCCCAATACCGACTATGTTGGAGATATCCTGATTAACTGGCGATTCTTCTGAGTATCTCCAAGGTACAGCTTTATTTGATAAATAAGGGAAAGGACGAGGCACGAATAAACGTATAGGTGTTATTGCCTTCTCCCTTTTGTCAATTGGAATAACCAACGGTGCTTGTTTATTATCATCTTCGGGTTTATCGACTGTCGTAGAGATTTTGATGACGAAAGGCTTCTTTTCCATTTTTCTGATTTGTGGAAAGCACATCAATTAATCCTTTCTTTTTATTATCTTTATTATTAAAATGAGGAGGGATATATGAATGTATGCAACTTATGAATGCAATAGACAATTTAAGGAGAGAAAAATAAATCCTTTTATTAGAAAGTGTAAATCCTTCTATACAATGCTTTGGAGCAAGTGCTGACAAAAATGGAAAAGCTTGAAGAATCCTATAGGTAAATTAGGCTTTCTTCGTAATTCATCTTCAGCTGTTCTCACATGGTTTCCGAGTATCTTGATTTGCTCATGTACCGCTTGACTCATATTTTCACTATATCGACGAGCCTCTCTCATCTTTTCTTCTAGATGAACGATTAAAGCGTGTTGTTGTTCAGACCTCTCTCTTACTTGGTCTCTTTCACGAAGTAAATGACCATACTGAGCTAATCCTTCTTTTTCTTTATCATGTAGCTCATCCAGGCTTTTCTTGTATTTTTCAGCGGTTTCCCGCCACTTTTGTGCTTCTGACCGAGTTCCTGTTAGGTCATCCTGCATTAACTTGATCATTTTTCCCTGTTCTGCAAGTGCCTTCTCAAAACGTGCTATTTCATCGCTTATGTCCCGGAATAGGCTATCTTGTTCAAGCCTCGGAACTTTCAGTGTTTGTTTAGCCTCTTCTTGGTAGTCAGCATAATCATTCTTGAGAAGCTCTATCTCATGGTCCTTCTTTTTGCATTGCCTTTTTAGACCATCTATTATAATGGTTGATTCTTGCTCTTTTTCTTCAAAAGTCCTCAGCTGAGTTTCCATGACTTCAACCCTTTTGTTTAAGGCATTGACCTGTAATTGTAGCTCTTCGCTGGCTAACGCTTTAGTGAATGCAGAAGATGGTAGGGGTATCCCTCTATTTTTCCTCCATTCTTCATATTCAAAGGATGTAGATACTTGGGCCTTTCCGAGTTCTTTATCCCCCAGGTAAACTGGTCTTTCCCATGCTTTCCGGATAGCAGATACTTCTTCAAAGTTATGGAAATAGTGGCATAGACTCAGCTCTCTGAGCTCTTCTTGGGTTGGCGCAGTTTGAGTTCTCATAAGTTGTCTCATAGCCATTTTAGGAGAGTAGGCTATACAGCCTCTGAGACCTAGAAGTGGTATACTCAGGTAGTCTCTGCATCGTACGAGGATATAACCGGGTCGGAACCAAGGGCAAACCCATGATACATGCTCTATGTTCCAGTTTTCTAACTCAGTTTTCCACTCTAAGGCTTGACGATGTTGAAGAGGGATTTTTGAGAAACTTCTTAAAGGGTCAGGAAATACACCCATGTGGCTTGAGGCGTAAAAGTGAGTAACACCCCATACATATAGTAGTGAAATACAACATCTGAGTGTTTTTCCCTGTCTTTGTCGGCAAAATTCTACAGAAAGCAGGGTATCAGCAAGGATCGCGGGTATAGGGTTCTTAGAGTATACATCCCAGGCGAAGAATGCGTCCATTGCAGCATGATCCACGATGTTTACATGGAATGGGAATAATATGATTCCGAACATTGCTAGTGCTAGAGTCTTGTTGAATGTTGACCAGTCCTTCTTTTCGGCTAAAGAGACTAAGTGGTCTTCTATTATAGCCATTTTCCAACCTCTGATATTCCCTTTTCCCTCTAGGGTAGATTGATGAGGAGGCAGTCGTATAATAGTAGCAACCTTACTCACGGCCGTATATTCTCCTGAGCAGACATAAACCCCAACTGATTGAGGCCATCTAACCATAAGTTCGTATTCTTCTAATGTTGGTACCAAGTCAAACTGCGAGAATTCGAAGCAGTGTAAATCGGGATTCCAGAAGTGGACCAATACTCTAACAAATATTGGATCAATGCTGATTTTCAGGAGGTCAAGAATTCTTCCGTAAGACTTCTCAAAGTTAGCATAGACCTCCCGCGGCATATATGTACACAAATGCCTTAACTTCTCTACACGGCATAGAAGGATCTCCACTTTCTTTAACTCGTCTATTACTCGGATCCCTCCATTGTCTAGCAGTAAATGAAAATGCATGATATGAGGATGAATTTTTGTAAATGTGTGTATGCAAGTGTTTGTTTTTCTAAGTATTATCATGTTTTGTTCCTAATATGATTCATGGTAGTACTTGGTTTTTCTTGAAAAGAAAACTTATCTATATGAATGTTTATGGATTTTGATGAAGAGAGTCCTATTTTCTTCCCTTTTTTATTTTTGATGAAGAAAAGGTGATATGAATTATGAGACTTTTACTAATTTTTATTTTATAACAAAGGTATTTTTATGATTTTTAGGTTTTTTCATTTTTTTTTGTTGTATGATTACCCTATGTTAATGCATCAATACAAATGCAGCAAACGTATGCACACACCATTCATACATCCACGAGCAGAGCCACGCTATTACGAGGTAGGGTTTTCCTGTAGAAACGTGCTTGGTTTGGGTGGTTCTAAACTGTTCTCACCAGGCCAAAGGTCCCCAAGGTGCCCCCATTATAGGGACCTCTCAATCTCTCGATCCTCGGGTCATGCACGGAACTCCGTGGCGACACCCTTAGACCAAAAGAAGAAAGTTATCACCTTGAGTTGGTGGTTTTCCGACAACGGCAGTAGCCCCGTGTGCCAACTAACCGATCGTATCCGCCACCCACTCCCTATAGATATTCACTCTTGCCCCCGGTATAGAGGGACCGTTGTGTGCAAGGGTTTTGTGTGCAATTTATATTTCAAACAATTTGCGAAATAATCATACAAGCAGTTATTAAAGCCATACAGTAAAAAAATATACGAAGGGTAAAGGCGTAATTTCAAATCTTTACTTAGTTTGAATTTATCTCGTCACTAAATGGGATCAACTCTCTAGCTTCCCCAGTGGAGTCGCCATCTGTCGCCGCCGTCCCTTTCGACGTCCTGGGGGACGTCTCGAACGTTTATGCGAGCGGTCGCGAAAAGATGGTTTAGACTCGCGTTTTTGTTAAAATTGTGTTCATTGCTTCAACATTGAAAAAGCAAGATTTTCGAAAAGGGGTTCTTATGGAGTCGCCACCAATATTTTGACCATAAACATTGGAAAAGGAGGAAAAGGCGTTGTTTTTAATAAAAAACCAGTCTTGGCCATTATAACCAGAGTTAGGTAAGGGAGTTAGTTACGTGTGGGGAAGGTGTTAGCACCCCACAACGCCCCTTTCGGGTTCCCTATGACAGATTAATTCATTTAAGTAAAGATTACGAGAAATTACGCGATTACCCTATTTTATTACATAATATTAAATGGCTATCTACATGATTTTATTCTATATTGCATGTATAAAATGATGAATAAAGCTAAATAAAGCAATAAGAGAGATATAAAAATAGCTATCTACATGATTTTATTCTACATGGCATAAACAATAAATAAAGCTAAATAAAACAATAAATAAAGCAATAAAAGAGAAGAGAATTGAAAAGAACCTCCGTAGCAAGCTTGATATTGAGAATCTTCAACCGTGAGGATGCGTTTTGGCAACCCTCTCTCTACACGAACTCTCCTCACCAATATAAGATCGACTCTACTAAAAATTTAAAGAAGAATCAAATGCCGGAATATAATTCCTTAACCGAATGTTACCTTATTTAAGGCAATCGGAAAGATCATTCGAGGGAGGGAGAGAAATAGACAAGTGCTCTGAGTTTTAGAAAGTGTTTCAGAGCTCTCTGGAGTGTCTGTGGTGTCAAAATGAGCAAATGAGGCTCCTATTTATAGTTTTTCGCAGCTGGCGCACTTTGGGACGGCCGTCCGGGTTGGGACGGCCGTCCGGACCGGGATGGCCGTCCCAAATGGCAAATTTACACGTAACGGGACCCCGAGGAAGCCGGGACGGCCGTCCCACTTAAAATGGGTTTGGGACGGCCGTCCCACATACGGACGCGCGTCCCAACTGTAAAATAGCAGTTGGGACGGCCGTCCCACTTCTGGGACCGTGGTCTCGGCCTGTTTTGTCCAGTTTTCGTGTTCTGGGACCCCGGGAAGCTTTCCTTTCCTTTTTCGGACGTAGATTGATGCCGATGTGTGTCCGTTGAAGCTTTATCTTCATATAGGAAGTCTTCTTGGCCTTCATTAAGATGCCGGGCGAGTTTTGTCTTTGTGTAGGAAGTCTCTTTGGTCTTTATTGTGTGAATGGGTGAACTCCGTCTTTGTTGTGGGAGGTCTTTCTTGGTTTTTCTTTGATATGAAGCCGGTGAACTGTATGAAGTTTCCCTAGCTTTTATTTGAGAGGCCGGGCAAAATTAGGGGTCTACAGGAATTAGTTCATAAAACCAAAGATATCAATATAATTGATACTAAGTGGGTATTCAAAAACAAATTAGATGAACACAACATTATTACTAGAAATAAAGCTAGGTTAGTAGCCAAAGGATATAATCAACAGGAAGGAATCGATTTTGATGAAACCCGTGCACCCGTAGCTAGACTTGAAGTCGTTAGATTGTTATTAGCTTATGCATGTATAAGTGGTTTCAAATTGCTTCGAGATGGATGTCAAGAGTGCCTTTCTAAATGGATTCATCAATGAAGAAGTTTATGTTTCTCAACCTCCTTGTTTTGAAGATCACAAACATCCCGACCATGTCTACAAGCTGAAAAAGGCTCTTTATGGATTAAAACAGGCCCCTAGACAATGGTATGAGAGGCTAAGTAACTTCTTAACTGATCAAGGATACAAATAAGGTGAAGTTGATAAAACTTTATTCATTAAGAAATCTGGATATGATATTATTCGGTGCAAGTTTATGTTGATGATATCCTTTTTGGTTTTACTAATAATGCCTTGTGTAATAAATTTGTTAAAGAAATGCAAAGCGAATTTGAGATGTCTATGATGGGAGAACTGAATTTCTTCCTTGGTCTCCACGTTAAACAATTAAAGAATGGTATTTTCCTAAATCAATCTAAATACTCGTAATGAGTTGTTGAAGAAATTTGATATGCATAATTACAAAGAATCCTCCACTCCCATGTCTTCTAACTGCTGTTTAGATTTAGATGAAAAGGGGAAATCTGTTGATCAAACTAAATATAGAGGTTTGATTGGATCTCTTCTATACCTCACTGCTAGTAGGCCTGACATTATGTTCAGTGTTTGCCTTTGTGCTAGATTCCAGGCAAATCCAAAGGAATCTCACCTCATTGTTGCTAAAAGGATTCTCAAGTATCTTAAAGGAACCATTAATGCTGGTCTATGGTATCCTGAAGGTACTTCTCTTAAACTTGTTGGTCTTTCTGATTCTAACTTTGCAGGTTGTAGATTAGATAGGAAAAGTACCTCTGGTACATATCACTTATTGGGGAGCAGGCTCATATCATGGCACAGCAAAAAATAAGTGTGTGTAGTTCTTTTAACTGCAGAAGCTGAATACATTGCAGTTGGGAACTATTGTACCCAGAGTATCTACCTCAAACAGCAATTGAAGGATTATGGGGTGTTTCTCAAGACGGTACCTTTGGTTTGTGATAATACTAGTGCAATCAATCTGACTAAAAATCCTATTCAACACTCTAGAACTAAGCACATTGAAATTAGACATCACTTTATTAGAGAACATGTTTCTAGGGGTGATTGTGAAATTTTATTCATTAATACTGAAAAACAATTGGCTGACCTGTTCACCAAACCACTACCTAGAGATATACTTAATATGCTTAGAACTGAATTAGGAATTTTGGATCTATCTAATATTGTATAATTGATTCTCTATTATGGGTTTGTGCTTTTTAACAGGTTAATAGTTTGATTAATCGATTCTTTTTCTGAAAACATTGGAATATTTTCGAATTATGTGCTTTTTAATTGATTAAACTTGCGAAATAATCTTTTAATTTTTTGGTTCTCAATATTTGTTCTTGTTCCATTGCCAGATTAATCGATTAAATATGTTTTTAATCGATTTATTTCATTAAATTTTTCCCGCTCTACATATGTTTCTTTTGAATTAATTGATTAAATCTTCGATTTAATCGATTCATTTTACTTTTGAGATCTGCTTATATCACATTAAGTAAAATTAATTGATTATATGGTAAAACAATCAATTAATTTTCTAGGGTTAGTATTGTAGGCTTCTGATTGTTTACTGCAGGTTGAATTAAGTTCATTTACAACTGCAAAATTCTTTTACCGCTTCAGCTACCCTCTTAAATGTAATATCTATCCAATTACATCAATAATTCATGCTGGCAGCCTATGATTGGAGATCATAAGTGAAGAAATTTTGAAAATTTCAACTGATGCAGGTAAAGGATTAAATTGTTATACCCATTGTTTCTTTTCTGTCTTTTTAGTTTCTGGCACAGGGAACAAGCTGATGTAACTCACTACACGACAAATTTGACTATTCAAAGTAGCTGAAGAGTCAGAATCCTCACATTCCTCTTATTATTCATTAGTTGTTCGAAAACCTTGTGTTCACTCTTGGCAAGGTAAAATATTCTCCCGTTACTATATTTGGTTCACTTCTCAAACATCATGTTCAAACGCTCCAAATCTGGAAGAAAGAAGTTCAGCAGAGGTGAATTCTCAACTGCTGCTCAAGAAATATTAGGAGGAGGGCTCATTGAAACTTGGTTCAATGGGAACCAAGAGAAAATGGGGTTGTTCATTCATGAAATGAGCAGGAAATAGATCAATATCCCTAAAATACTGAAATTCTCATGGTTGGATGCCAAAGGGTTCAAAGGGGTGCGAAAACTACTACAACACCAGAAATTTCAGAGCTTCTTAGAGCTCAATGGTAGAATTTATCTTGACCTTATCAAAGTTTTCTTTACTAACTTGTCATTTGAAGGTTCTACTCTTAAAACTCAAGTCAAAGGAGTGGATATTGAAGTTACTCTCACTTTGTGGAAAAATTTTGCTAGTCTCAAGAATGAAAGGGTCAAAGTCACTAAAGGATATACTACTGTTGTAGAAGATTTCAACAAAGTTCAGTATTTTCATTCCTGCCTAAAGAATAAGCGTGATTCTGTGAGTTCCTTAAATACTGGGAAGCTTAAACTTGAAGAAAGGTTGCTTGCATTCATAGTGTCCTGGCAGCTTACTCCCAGGGGGAGCAATCATGCAATGCTGAATGAAGGTGACCTGGTTCTTATGTACTGTATCCATCACAGAATTAGAGTGAATTGGGTATTTGTTGTCAAAGACCATATGCTCAAAGCAAAGAGGCTAAGTGACTTAGGTATCCCTATGCTATTTTAATTTATAAATTTCTCACTCACTTTGGTGTTGATCTAGAAGGGGAACTGTCTAAAGTTGTACGGTCCACAAATGAGATTAACAATTCCATCCTTCATAAAATGGGGTTCATAAAAATTGATGGTGATTGGATTCCCAAAGAGGAAGCCGGGAGAGATGAAGAGGATGATGATACAAAAGAAGAAGAAGAAGAAAAGGAAGAGGATGAGGACACTGGTGCTCCAAGTACTACTGAACCAAGACAAGAAGATCCCATGGAAGATGTTATGGCTTAGCAGTCTCCATTAGACAAGATTCCATATGTGACTCCACCTGACCGTGGCACCCCTCTTTCACAGTTTGAAAGGACTATGCTGCACCAAATGAATAAAATTCAAACTAATCAAAGGCGCCACATGGAGATGACATATGCTTTACAAGCCCGCCAGCATCGACTTTATGAGAATTCCATTGCCAAGTTTCAGCATATTGACAATCAGCTGGAGGATATCTACAAGAGAATTGGAGACCTCTGAAAGTGATGAAGATCTTATTGAAATAATTTGGCAAAGATCTCATTGATTTGATGAAGTCAAAGATAAAGTCAAAAGTCAACTTTGCAGCGGTCAACAAGTCACTTAGATAAAAGAGTAGAAGGATTAGTGTGTCTACAGAATGCTTAGGTAAAATCATTTTATCTTTTCTGCTGCATGAAGGTTCTTCACTTAAAGATTTTGCAAAATGCCTCTAAAATCGTTTTAAACAATTAAAAACAAAGTATTTTGACAAAAGCTTTCTTAAACATGTTTTTAACTGATATAGTTTTGAAATAACCGATTAAAATCTCTTAGAATATTCAAAGAAGTGTTTTTACAGTATTTTAATCGATACAACTTGATTTTAATCGATTAAATCCATTTAGAACTCATTATGATCGATCAGAATACAAATATGACCGATCAGAATCAGATGTGATCGATCAGATTTGAATTATGAGCGATCAGAATTTTTTCAATCGATTAAAATCACTTAAAGGGTCGGGATGATCAATCAGAATGCAATTATGATCGATCATAATCAGTTATGATCGATCAGAATCAGTTATGATCGATCAGAATTGAGTTATGACCGATCAGAACTATATTAATCGATTAAAACACGTTTCAACCGATTAAAACAACTTGGAAAAATTATGTACAGAGTTTTAATCGATTAAAACCTATGTTTTATCAGTTAAAATAACTTGAAAAGCTTTATAAGAAAGTTTTGCAGTATTTCAATCGATTGAATCGCGAAACAATCGATTAAATCAACTTAGAAGATTTTTTGTAAAATGTTTTAATTGATATAAACGTTGTCGTATCAGTTAAAACAAATATGTTAAAGAATCAAGAACGTATTAATGGATTAAAAGGACTTTTAACAGATTGAAACGACTCTTTTAACAGATTAAAACAAACTTTTAACAGATTAATAAATGCAGCAGTTTTGAAAATATTCTATAAAAACAGAGTTGCTTGGAACTTTTTAAAAATAAGTTTTCACACATCCTTGAGAAATCAATCAAGCAACTTTAGCACTCTTTTCAAGAAAGATTCGCGGCAGTTTTTGAGAAGTTCTTTAAAAATCTTTCTTGAGGCAACTTGCTTTTCTTTAAAGAAGAAACTCACTACAGAATAGCATAAACTGGTTTGAGCTTTCTAGTTTCTTCTTTTTCAATTCTTTTTCATTCTTTTTGTATTGTTTGGTGCTTGGAATTTGGGCATTGGTTTCTCTGCAACTGGAATTTGGTTGTAGAGGTTGTCAAGAACTGGAATTTGGTTCTTGGTGAAAGGTTAGGTGTAGGTGCCTGGAATTTGGGCACTGGTTTCTCTGCAGCTGGAATTTGGTTGTAGAGGTTATCAAGAGCTGGAATTTGGTTCTTGGTGAGAGGTTGAGTGCAGGAACTGGAATTTGGTTCTTATGATAGATTAGGTGTAAGATTGTTGAATCTGTAAAACATTTAATCTAGTGGAACCCAGCTGGAATTTGGCTGGAGACTGGACGTAGCCCTGGTATTGGGTGAACCAGTATAAAATACCGGTGATATCTTTCTTAACCTTTCTCTCCTTTAAATTCAGTTGCTGCGTTTATTTTGATTGATTGCTTTGTGATTCAAGAACAGATCTTTAAACTTAATTTTTGAATTAGATAATTTGTTATTTGCGAAAAACTTTCAAAGATCAATTCACCCCCCCTCTTGATCTAAAACTACTTTTCTAACAATTGGCATCAGAGCGAGGTTCTTGAAAGTTATTCAAGTTCTTTGATCCATGGCTGGAAACAAATTTTCTGAGGGAGCTTCTATTAACAGACCTCCACTGTTTTGTGGAACAAATTATACTTTTTGAAAAATTAGGATGAAGATCTTTATTGAATCTGTTAGTATAAATGTTTGGAATATCATTGAACAAGAAACTGATATTGTTAACAGAGATTGGTCTAGCTTAAATAACTATGAAAAGAAGTTAATCCAAGATGATTGTATTGCCAAAAATATCATCTTATCTGCACTTAACAGAAACGATTTTCTCAGGATAGCACACTGTCAGACTGCAGCACAAATGTGGAAGATTCTTGAAATGACCTATGAAGAAGCAACAGAGAAATGCTTAATGGTCAACTCTGATTCACTAACAACCAGTGTAAGTTCTGACTCTATGAATTATAACTCATTACAAGATGCTTTTTATGAAATACATGCAGTAGCAAAAAAGTTAGAAACTGAAAACAAAAGGTTAAAAAGCATGAATAGGTTATTAGAAGACAAGATCACTATTCTTGAAAAGAAAATAGTTGATGAAGAAACCAAGGATGAAAATTCGGAATTAGATAATAATTCTGATTGCATGTGTAATGTTAAAGATTGCAAAAACTGTCCTGAGTTACAAAAACAAGTATCATACTTAGTAAAAACTGCATCTAAACTAGCACAAGGAAAGACTAGTCTTGATATGATACTTAATTCTCAAAAATTAGTTATTGAACGTGGTGGCATAGGATTTACACCATCTATTGGAAAGAAAACCAGAGCATTTAAAAATTATTTTGCGTATAGTAAATCAGTTTCGTCTCCGTTTATTAAATGTTTTTACTGTATGAAAAAAGGGCACTCTGTTAAATATTGCAAAATTAAGAAATATGTCGTACCTAAAGGTAGAATGAAGTGGGTTCCAAAAATTAATTCATTTCAAATAACCTAATTGGACCCAGTAATCATAAAGGGTACCAAAAAAATACTTAATTTGTTTTGCAGGGACAAAGTCTGGGAATCCCTTGGAGTTCAGAGCTGCGAATCAGGTTCTGTTTGTCTAAACTGATTGTTTTAATTGATATAAATCAGTATTAATCGATTAAAATAACTTACGGAGGATATAAGAAAATCTGTCCATACCATTTTAATCGATTAAAATGTCGAATTAATCGATTAAAATGTTCTCAGGATTTGAGTTTAGCTTTTTTAATCGATTAAAATGAATTTATATCAACTAAAAATACTAAGATGTAAAATTTAATCGATTCATTTTCGTTTTAATCGATTTAAATTCTGTTATCATTTTATTAATTTCATTCTGTACAAAACAAATCTATTCCTTTATAAAATAATCGATTAATTCACTATAGCAGTTTCAAACCCAATATTAAAGATGAAATTAATAGGTTAATTAGTTGGTTAATCGATTAATTAGTTTCTAAAAATTAGTTTTATAACATCAAATTGAAGATTGATAAGCAAATCAAGTCAAAATCCCAAGGTTTTATGATAATCAGAATCTGCATAATATGTTTAAAATTTCTTTGACCAAGTCAACCTTATTCCCAAGAACAAATTAGCTGATACACCCACTGGTCAGAAATCTGTGTTTTTGGCCTCTGTCTTTGGTAAAGGGGACAATTGCAATTAAAGCTGAAGCATTGCAGTTTTGTCTCTCTGAATTTCAAAAACTTGAAATCCGTTTCTTCATCAAACCAGGTTCTGAACTTATCATTTCTCAACTTATCACTACAAGAAAAACACCAAATAGTGACCGAAAATTCGGTCACTAAATGTGCAAAATCGGTTACTAATTAAAATAGTGATCGAAATAGTGACCAACTGGAATCGGTCACTATTTCCTTGGTCACTGATTTTAGTGACCGATTCGATGACCGATTTGCTTTCTCTTAATTAAGAGATAGGGATATACATTTTTATTATATCTATTATTTATTTTCCCTATCTCTTAATTATATTATATTTTGCTTATTTAAGTTTTTATTTATACTTATTTCCCCTATCTCTTAATTATATTATATTTTTTAGAAGTTTAACTTATTATTAGGTGGTTTATTGTCATTGTCAGGATTCGAACCCGGTACCTTAGAATTGGAGGTTGAAACTCCAACCACTGAGCTATTAGGATCTTTTAATAATAACTTACAAATAAATTATATTTATATACAAATAAATGTATATCCAGTATAAATATATAAATAAA
Organism: Sphenostylis stenocarpa; assembly: GCA_963425845.1. Classification (NCBI taxonomy): domain Eukaryota; kingdom Viridiplantae; phylum Streptophyta; class Magnoliopsida; order Fabales; family Fabaceae; genus Sphenostylis; species Sphenostylis stenocarpa. Next base: position 63,362,703 of record OY731400.1, on the reverse strand, counting down.
AATATATTTATATATTTTAATATATATTTAAATATTGATATATTTATATCTTTATATTTTTACATATATTTATATTTTTATATATTTATATCTTCATATTTTTACATATATTTATATCTTGTCATATTTATATGTAAAGATATTAGTTTTCTATACAAATAATATTATAATATAGTATATTATACTATTAGTATAGTATACAAATAATATATTAGTATAGTATAGTATACAAATTATTAATTTTGTAATTTATATACAATGAAAATAATATAATGGTATATTAGTATAGTATAGTATATTTGTATTCTAATTTTTAATTAAATTAAAATTATGCTAATAATGTATATTAATATAAGAGGGGATAATATTGATATATTGATATATTTGTATATATATATATATATATATATATATATATATATATATATTTATATTTATATATATTTATATTTATATATATTTATATATTTATATATTTATATATTTATATATTTATATATTTATATATTTATATATTTATATATTTATATATTTATATATTTATATATTTATATATTTATATATTTATATATTTATATATTTATATATTTATATATTTATATATTTATATATTTATATATTTATATATTTATATATTTATATATTTATATATTTATATATTTATATATTTATATATTTATATATTTATATATTTATATATTTATATATTTATATATTTATATATTTATATATTTATATATTTATATATTTATATATTTATATATTTATATATTTATATATTTATATATTTATATATTTATATATTTATATATTTATATATTTATATATTTATATATCTATATTTTGATATATTTATATATTGATATATTTATATATTTATTTATATCCTTATACATTTATATCTTTATATATTTATATATTTGAAAAAAAATATTAAATTTTAAAAATAATATTATATTTTTCAGTAGTTAGAAACTAAAATTATAGTTTCTCTGTTTTAAATAATTAAAATAAATATTTAAAAATAAAAATCAAAACTAGTATTGTCTTAAATTTATTAAAAGTGTAATTAAATATCTATTTTCTTAATTTTATTTGTTTCAAACTTCTCAATTCTACATTGTTGTAAGTTCTATCATTATATTATCATCCTCATCTCCTCCCATGTTCTACTTTATCTTTACAATAGTCAATATTCTTAACTAATTTATAGTTTTAATTATAATTTTTTAGTATATATTTCAGAAATTAATCAATTCTAATCTATTATTTGAAAAACTAATCAATTCTAATCAATAATTTAGAAAACTAATCGATTATAATTAATTATTTAAAAAAATTATCAAATATTTCAAAAATCTAATCGATCAGAATCAAATATCGCTCGAGCGAGACTAGAGTCGCTCAAGCGAAATACAACCGAGAATACCAATTTTGTGCAGGGGCGTTTCGCTCGAGCGAGAAGGTTGTCGCTCAGCGAGATACAGTTTAGATAGCGGTTACACAAGAACCAGCTCTTAAAATCTCACTTAGATAGCGGTTAACCTGGAACCGCTATTATATGGTTTCAATTATGATCGATCAGAATGCAATTATGACCGATCATAATGAAAACTTACATTAACTATTTTTTTTATATTATGTTTTTAATTTTTCTATTAGAGAAAACCTTTCAGAATTCAAAATGTTAAATACTTTTAAATATTAAAATTAACTTTATCAAAAATTAGGATAAAAAAAATCCAAAAGAGTTCAAAAATGTATTATAATATTGTCAATTTTGAGTTTAATTATATTGTTCATTCTCAAAGTAGAAAAATATATTGTAATTATTTTAATTTAATAAAATATAATTTAAAATTTTAATACTAAAATTAAAAGATTAAATAATAATAAATTTAATTCTTTAAATTCAGTAGCTAGAAACTAAAATTATAGTTTCTCTGTTTTAAATAATTAAAATAAATATTTAAAAATAAAAATCAAAACTAGTATTATCTTAAATTTATTAAAAGTGTAATTAAATATCTATTTTCTTAATTTTATTTGTTTCAAACTTCTCAATTCTACATTTTTGTAAGTTCTATCATTATATTATCATCCTCATCTCCTCCCATGTTCTATTTTATCTTTACAATAGTCAATATTCTTAACTAATTTATATTTTTAATTATAATTTTTTAGTATATATTTTAGAAATTAATCAATTCTAATCTATTATTTGAAAAACTAATCAATTCTAATCAATAATTTAGAAAACTAATCGATTATAATTAATTATTTGAAAAAATTATCAAATATGATCGATCATTTCGAAAATCTAATCGATCAGAATCAAATATCGCTCGAGCGAGACTAGAGTCGCTCAAGCGAAATACAACCCGAGAATGCCAATTTTGTGCAGGGGGCGTTTCGCTCGAGCGAGAAGAGTGTCGCTCAAGCGAAATACATTTTAGATAGCGGTTACACAGGAACCGCTCTTAAAAGCTCACTTAGATAGCGGTTAACCTGGAACCGCTATTATATTGTTTCAATTATGATCGATCAGAATGCAGTTATGACCGATCAGAACTATTTTAATCGATTAAATCTCGTTTCAATCGATTAAAACAATTTCTGCACAGCGTTTTAATCGATTAAAACTTATTTTTATCAGTTAAAATAACTTGAAAAGTTTTACGAGAAAGTTTTGCAGTATTTCAATCGATTGAATCGCGAAACAATCGATTAAATCAACTTAGAAGATTTTTTGTAAAGTGTTTTAATTGATATAAACGTTGTCGTATCAGTTAAAACAAATCTGTTAAAGAATCAAGAACGTATTAATGGATTAAAAGAAGTTTTAACAGATTAAAACTGCACTTTTAACAGATTAAAAGAATCTTTTAACAGATTAATTAAACCAGCAGTTTTGAAAATCTTCTATAAAAACAGTTTGGCTTGAACTTTTTTAACATACATTGAATATATCATCTTTCACACATCCTTGAGCAATCAATCAATCGCTAATTGCGACCGAATTAAAGTGGGGGTTGGCTCGAGGTTAGAGTTCGACGTCACTAGGGTATGTGTTAGGGTTCGAGCTCCGCTGGGTTTGCGTTGGGTTTCACAGCATGACAATTGGGTTTGGCTTGACATTGGGGTTCGATGTCACCAGAGTTGGTGTTCGGCCTCGAGTTCGTCGAGGTTGAGGCTGGGGTTGAGATTCGAAGTTGCTTGGGTTTTGATTGGGTGTTTTGGTCACTCAGATTTGAGATTCAAGGTCACTGGGTTGGATTTCAAGCTTGAGGTCAGGTCATACATGCTGGGTTAAAGATCTTCGAAGCTGAATAGAAGGGTGGAGGATTGGGGTTGGAGAGACGAAGGTGATTAAGCTCGAACAATGGTGGATAGTCACTGGTACAAGGTCACAAAGAGGGAGTGAAATTGTGAGCGGGAAGGTGAATTTGGGAGGGCTGTCAGCATGAAGAACACAAAATTTTGGAGGATTATCAGTGCGAAGAAGATGAAAGTTGGGAGGGTAACAGAGAGGGAGTGAAAATTAGATACTAATTAGAATAATTAAAAAAATTAAAAAATTAAATTAAATAATAAAAAAGTAAATTAAATAATAAAGTGGCTGAAATAGTAACCGATTTATTGTGACCGAAAATTTAGTTACTATTTCAGGTTACTAAATTAAAAAATAATAATTTGGTTACTGATTCAATCACTAATAGTAACTAACTTTTTCAGTCACTGATTTCGGTTACTATTTGACATTTTTCTAGTAGTGTATCATCTTTCTTCTATTTTCATATTTTCAAAATCTCCTCTCAATTCTCTGCTGCAAACATGATCAGAAGCAACAAAGAAATCCCTGGTTTCACTGTAGTATACATTAGAGAATTTAGTTTCTTTCTGTCATGAATAGCGGCAAGACAATCATGGATAATGCCGAATGAGTTTCGAACATGTCTGATTCGAGTAGTCTGTTATGGAACATCAAATTTCCTTTCAATGGCACAAATTTTCATGATTGGAAAGCGAATGCTGAACAAATCTTTGAATTAGAAACTAGACTAGTGGAATAATGTGGGAAAGTTATTGCTATTATCCATGGATGAAAAAGTTATTTTTTATTTTAACAACAACATAGACATGATTCAAGCTGTAGATGTCTACATTTCTCTTAATACTTTACATGGAATGCTGCGTGGTAATACATTGCAAATCAAAGGAATTATCAAGAAGTAGACTGTCCCTTTTCTTATGGACACTAGTGACAAATGGGTCAAGTTGGTGGGACTGAAAACATAGTTTATCAAGGATTTTTCAGTGATGGTTGCTTCTGATAATAAGTTGTTGATTACTAGGAAGTGTGAACAGATAACTTGGAGATTCAATGAACACACGTCTACATTAGATTTCTTGATATTACCTAGCAATATATTTGGAATAATTTTGGGCATGCATAGGTTCAAGACTCTTGGTGAAATTCATTGGAATTGTGCAACTTTGATAATTCGTTTTAATCATCAAAGTCACAAGGTGACACTATAAAGAAACCAATCTGTGTCAGCAATTCAAGAATTGAATGGAAAGCTAAAATTGGCACACGGTATGTGTGTTTTGTTGGAAGTACAGGGATAAATGATCTGGCATCCTTAACAACAAACCAACAAGAGGATCTTTTCAGTGATTCTAAAGAAGTTTCAGATGTTATTGTGGAACCAACATAACTGTCTTCCCTCAATAAAGGCAAATTTCGTGACAAATACAATGCTTTTTGATGCCCATGATAATAGTGATGTATGAAATATGTATGGATATGGTTATTGACCGGGGAGTTCTGGATTGCTGTCATCACTAGTTCTGTTTTGTATGCATGTGTTCCAGTATATGATACCACTGGAAACAACAAAGTTGAAGAAAATTCATTCCTCAAAGATGATGATCCATTTGAAGGGAGGAATAACACGCTATCATTTCCTTCATACTACATTAAGAATGCAGTTATTTGCTTGAATGGTGATGACTGCAAGGTTTGAAATGGGTTGGCTACTATGGAAGGAGATTCTGATCTCAATACATTATTCACCTGTGATTCATGCGATTTATGATATCGTGCATTCTGTGTGGGATTTGATACTGAAAGTACGTCAGTCAGTACATGGTTTTGACTCTAATGTGTAGTAGATGATAATTCCATTGTAAGGTCAACCGTGGACTGTAATACAGACAATAGTAACAAGTAAATGCCATGCAAAAGATTACTTTACAGGAAAAGTTTCTGTGTCTATTGTTGATACAGGAGAGACAGCTGCTGGTGTCTTAATGGTTGATAAAGCAAAATTGGTTCTAGCAAAAACTGAAGCCTATGGCCTTTTAAAGTTGGTAGGGATCAAATGACTGAGTCATGAATTTTGATATCTGACACAAATAATCAGGGAAGTATGGATAAAAAGGGTCCTTTCTCATCTTTCTTTACTGCTTATTTTTTATGCTTATTTTTCTGGGTCTGTAATATTACTAGTTATATACCAGACACATTATCTTTAGCTTTGAATTAATATAATGTAGGTTTAATTCAATTCAAACTAGTACAGATAGAATTCAATATAGATCCCCGAGAGCTTTAGTCGATACAAGATCGAATTAATCGATTAAATTGATTAAAGGGAACACTTTTCATAACAAAACAATCGATTATAACTTCGTATCAATTGATTAAAATCTTTAAAAATTAGCTTACATCGAGTATAATTAGCTAAATAAGATCTTATTGTGATTTTGATGGATCTATTAGTGAAAATTTAATCAATGTAGTTGATATTGCTGTTAAACACCCTTCTAGATGATCAATTTTACAAAGCATCTACTAGATTAATGATGATAAATTCGTTTCAAACATTTCATAGTTTTCAAAACTGGGTGTTTTAATCAATAAAAAAACTTTTAAATCGATTAAAAGAATTTATACAACATTTTTCTTTACTGTTTTAATCGATTAAATGTCGAATTAATCGATTAAATGCACTAATGTTTCATATTTCGAAATTCTTAAATGTTTTAATCGATTAAAACTTTATTTCAATCGATTAAAATCATAAACATGAACTTTTTAATAGATTTTGTCCTGTTTTTAATCGATTTTTATTCTGGAAAGAAAAATTAAAGGCTTTAGTTAATGGTTGTTCCTGTAACATGCTACTAAAGCGTGATTCCCTTATCTTTACACGTGTTAATTGTATTCATTACAAACGTGTTAATGAAGATAAGTTTGAATCAACTTTGATTGATCTTTACATGAGTAAGTATCGGATTTTCATTGTTTTTTTTCTATTTTCAAAATCTTTTAAAACATACCTATGTATTGTTTCTCTTCTGTTCCCTATTTTTGATGAAGTCAAAAGGGGGAGAAATAGTTGCTTAGGATCAATTTAAACAACTCTTAATTTAAGGGGAGCAACATTTTAGAGAGGGGAAATAGGTTTTAGGGGGAGAAATAGGACATTAATACATTTTTTAATTTCTCACTAATCTGTATTTTCAAGTGACTTTTCTTGCGAGTTTTTTTCAAAATGGTGTTTGTCTTCATCAAATAGGGGAGACTGAAAGTGATGAAGATCTTATTGAAATAATTTGGCAAAGATCTCATTGATTTGATGAAGTCAAAGATAAAGTCAAAAGTCAACTTTGCAGCGGTTAACAAGTCACTTAGATAAAAGAGTAGAAGGATTAGTGTGTCTACATAATGCTTAGGTAAAATCATTTTATCTTTTCTGCTGCATGAAGGTTCTTCACTTAAAGATTTTGCAAAATGCCTCTAAAATCGTTTTAAACAATTAAAAACAAAGATTTTGACAAAAAGCTTTCTTAAACATGTTTTTAACTGATATAGTTTTGAAATAACCGATTAAAATCTCTTAGAATATTCAAAGAAATGTTTTTATAGTATTTTAATCGATACAACTTGATTTTAATCGATTAAATCCATTTAGAACTCATTATGATCGATCAGAATACAAATATGACCGATCAGAATCAGATGTGATCGATCAGATTTGAATTATGAGCGATCAGAATTTTTTCAATCGATTAAAACACGTTTCAATAGATTAAAATCACTTAAAGGGTCAGGATGATCGATCAGAATGCAATTATGACCGATCAGAATTAGTTATGATCGATCAGAATTGAGTTATGACCGATCAGAACTATTTTAATCGATTAAAACACGTTTCAACCGATTAAAACAACTTGGAAAAATTATGTACAGAGTTTTAATCGATTAAAACCTATGTTTTATCAGTTAAAATAACTTGAAAAGCTTTATAAGAAAGTTTTGCAGTATTTCAATCGATTGAATCGCGAAACAATCGATTAAATCAACTTAGAAGATTTTTTGTAAAGTGTTTTAATTGATATAAACGGTGTCATATCAGTTAAAACAAATCTGTTAAAGAATCAAGGACGTATTAATGGATTAAAAGGACTTTTAACAGATTGAAATGGCTCTTTTAACAGATTAAAACAAACTTTTAACAGATTAATAAATGCAGCAGTTTTGAAAATATTCTATAAAAACATAGTTGCTTGGAACTTTTGAAAAATAAGTTTTCACACATCCTTGAGCAATCAATCAAGCAACTTTAGCACTCTTTTCAAGAAAGATTCGCGACAGCTTTTGAGAAGTTCTTTAAAAATCTTTCTTGAGGCAACTTGCTTTTCTTTAAAGAAGAAACTCACTGCAGAATAGCATAAACTGGTTTGAGCTTTCTAGTTTCTTCTTTTTCAATTCTTTTTCATTCTTTTTGTATTGTTTGGTGCCTGGAAATTGGGCACTGGTTTCTCTGCAACTGGAATTTGGTTGTAGAGGTTGTCAAGAACTGGAATTTGGTTCTTGGTGAAAGGTTAGGTGTAGGTGCCTGGAATTTGGGCACTGGTTTCTCTGCAGCTGGAATTTGGTTGTAGAGGTTATCAAGAGCTGGAATTTGGTTCTTGGTGAGAGGTTGAGTGCAGGAACTGGAATTTGGTTCTTGTGATAGATTAGGTGTAAGATTGTTGAATCTGTAAAACATTTAATCTAGTGGAACCCAGCTGGAATTTGGCTGGAGACTGGACGTAGCCCTAGTATTGGGTGAACCAGTATAAAATACCGGTGATATCTTTCTTAACCTTTCTCTCCTTTAAATTCAGTTGCTGCGTTTATTTTGATTGATTGCTTTGTGATTCAAGAACAGATCTTTAAACTTAATTTTCGAATTAGATAATCTGTTATTTGCGAAAAACTTTCAAAGATCAATTCACCCCCCCCCCCTCTTGATCTAAAACTACTTTTCTAAAAACCTCCAATTCAATTAGGGTCCCTGGGATGGTGATGAATAAAATCTCTTTTTGATAGCTTTATCTTACTTGCGTAATATTTTGTTGTTGTTTTGTTTGTTTTTGGGTACTTGAATGGTACTTATGGTCTGTATATGAACACTTTTATTATTTGATGAAGTCAAATAGGGGGAGAAGAATGATATAACACTATAACACTGTCACTTCACACACACATCACAAACATATGTCTATTGTTGTTTTTTATGCAGGTGTAGTGGATATTTGTCTCCATCAAACAGAGGGAGATTGAAGCACTTGTTGGATTTGATGAAGGCATATAAAGTTTCATTATTCTGTTTGTGGGTGTGTAAGTAGATAGCTTATAAGTACAGAATTTAATCTCTTGATAATTACAATATATCTTGTGATAGCGCCTATAATTGTTGCATTTCATAGAATTTATCTTACTTCATGAAAAACCAACCTTTAAGCTTTGAAAGAACAAACTGAGTTTTTTAATCTATTAAAAAGTAGTTTTAATCTGTTAAAATAACTTAAAATAGGAAATGTATATATACAACATATATTTTAAATTGATTAAGTCGTAAAATCAACAGATTAAAATGTTCTTGATGGTTTTTCCATGTTAAGGGTTTCGCAGTATTAATCTGTTAAATTGATAAATCAATAGATTAAAATGTGTTAGAAATGTAGACTGAGATCAAGAGGGGGGGTGAATTGATCTTTGAAAGATTTTCGCAAATTACAGATTATCTATTTCAAAGATTAAGATTTCAGACCAGTTCTTGAATCACACAGCAAGCAATCAAAAATAAATGCAGTGACAGAATTAAAGAAGAGAAAGGTTTAGAAAGATACAACCAAGGTTTATACTAGTTCACCCAATCCCAGGGCTACGTCCAGTCTCCAGCCAAATTCCAGCTGTGTTCCACTAGATTGAACGTTTTACAAATTACAACTTTAATCTCACACTCAATCTACCACAAGAACCACAATTCCAGTTCCTGTACCTAAACCTTCACCAAGAACCAAATTCCAGTTCTTGACCAACCCTGCAGCCAAATTCTAGCAACAGAAACCAGTGCCCATAATTCCAGGCACCCACAATACAGTAAAGAAAGTAAAGAAACAAATAGAAGAAACTTAGAACGCTCAAACCAGATTTATGCAGTTCTGCAGTATGTGTTTCTTCTCCAAAAGAATGCAATTTTGCCTCAAGAAAGAACTTCTATGAATCTCTCTTGAAAGTATCACTTTTGATTGCTTAATTGATTGCTAAAAGATGTATATAAAAAGGTTCAAGCAATTCTGTTTATATAGAAGATTTTCAAAACTGCTGGTTTAATTAATCTGTTAAAATAATCTTTTAATCTGTTAAAATGTTCTTGATTATTTTCCAGATGTGTTTTAACTGATACAGCAACGTTTATATCAGTTAAAACTTGTCGCCGCCGTCCAAAAAGATGGCAGTCGGAGCGACGCGATGGTTTTCCGACTCTTATTTTTGTAATCGCGTTTTTTATTGGTTACAACGCTTTTAGTTGTCCGATAACCGGGCTAACTTAAAAGCGAGGTTTTCAAAAAGGTGTCTTTGGGTTGTCCGATGACCGGGCTAACCCTAAAGACTTATTTTTATTGGTTCTATGGAGTCGCCACTGATGTTTTTACCGGAAACATCGGAAAAGGGGTAGAAAAGGCATTGGTTTTCGAAAACCAACTTTGGTCCGTTAAAACCAGAGTTGGGTAAGGGAGTTAGTTACGTGTAAATGGGGTATTAGCCCCTTTACGACGCCCCTTTCGGGTTCCCTATGAAAGGCCGACTTATTTTATTGGTAAATGAACTAGAAAATAATGCTTTTGCCCTTTTTATTTCGCGGTATTTAAAAATATGACTACATGGCCCTAATTTCTATTGCAGCATTTGTAATTAAAGCGGTAAAAATAAGAAGAGAGAATTTTGCACCTTCGAAGCAAGCTTTTTGTATTATCTATCAATAAAGTGGGTGCGTTTTGGCAGCCCTTCACTCTACAAACTCTCAGAAACTCCAGAAATGCCTCGGAGGGATTCTAAAGAAAATTTAGAACGCTCAATTTATACCTAGAGACACTCAGAAACTCCGGAAATGCTTCGGAGAGGTTCTAGAGAGAGAAAATCTAGAGAGAAGGGAGAGCTAATGCTTGAGGTGTGTGAAAATGAGGGGGGGAGAGCCCCTATTTATAGGTTTTTGGGCCTGACAGGGTCCAGAACGCCGTTCTCGTCTGACAGGCCCAGAACGCCATCTGGATAGTCGGGAACACCGTCTAGGCCTGCTGCAAGTGGCAGACCGCCGTCTGGACAGTCGGGAACGCCGTCTGCCCCTTCGCAGATGGCCAGACCGCCGTCTCGCTTGGCGAGACGGCGTTCTCGTCTTTTCCGCGAGGTCAAACGGCGTTCTGGGCGTTCCAGATGACGTTCTCGTCCCTTAAAGGCGAGAAAACTTATTTCAATGCAGAAAACACCTCCTATCCTAGTATGGGAGCCTAATAGTCTCTCCTAATGGCTTGTTAGGCTTCGTCCATCTTCGAATAGTGGTCTTCTGGTCTTTTATTTGAAGGTCGGGCAAGATTTGGGGTCTACAGCTGCCCCCCCTTTACCTGACTAGTCGGCTGTTGGCCTGTTGTGCCAGACAGGTCGACAAGCAGGTAAAGGAGTTGACCCTCCTGCCCGACAACCCTTCAGATCCTTTGGCTTTTGCAGCAGATGATCTTCTGGGGAAATGATGTTGTGCACCTCTGGGATGCTCCTTCGACGGGGTAGCTGACCCCTTCGGCTGATGAGTACGAACCCTCATCCGGTTTTGACGAGTACGAACCCCCGCCCGGTTTGACGAGTACGAACCCCCGCCCGGTAAGCCCTCTTCTGTAAGGCCTGATGAGTTCACACCCCCATCTGGTGTTAAGCCTTCGGATGCTCCTTCGACGCGGTGGCTGATCCTTTGGCTATGGTGGCGACTTACTGCTCTAGCTCATGCGCCCTTAGGGCACTCCTTGTGTGCTGGTTGATAGGTATGATCCCCCTGTCGGGCTGGTACAGTCCTCAGTGTAGGACTGGCGGTGGTGGCGGCTTACAGTTCAGGTGGCCCATGTGTCGGTGTTGAGATGTGTTTTCTGTTGTTGGATGTTCTTAGACCTCCTTGAATGGTCGTCCGGGTTGTGCCGGGGATTTTTGCGTTTCATCCAGCTTTGTTGGTTGTTGGGGATTCTTTGCTTTTGTCCGACTCTTGCTGATTAGTCGGGGAATTTTTGGTGAGTGCCTCTTAGGTAGGCAGGAATCCTCTAGGGATTTGTTGATCTTGGTGGTGCCTCTGAGTAGGCAAATACTCCATTGAGTTTCTGGTAATGCCTCTGAGTAGGCAGATGCTCCATTGAGTTTCTGGTAATGCCTCTGAGTATGCAGATGCTTCATCGGAAGTGAAGACTTTTGGCTGCATTTGTTTTGCCTCTGACTAGGCTGATATTCCCTTATGGGGATGCTGGCTCTTGCTTGCCAGGTCTTGCCTTTGCCCAGGCAAATGAGTTTTGGAATTTGCCTTTGTCGTAGGCTCACTGGAGATGATCTTTCTTTTTGATTGATCCACCGGGGAATTGGTTGCCTTCCCAGGGATCAGATTTTGATTTTCCCCTTGAGGGGATGGAGTTTTGACTCCTTGTTAGATGTTGATGGTATGAGATGGCTTTGCCGATACTCTTGTTCTGTTGGGGAATGGAATTTCTGACTCCTCTTTTTTTCGTTGATTTTCCCTTTTTCTGAGGTGACCCACTTTAGGGATTTGATTTCCTACAAGTTAGGATTTTTATTTGATTTTGCCTTTTTCCATGATTTATCTCTTTTTTATCGCGATTTTGGAATCTGGCTTTTTTGTGGGGATAATGCGTAAGCCTTTTTACTTTTTAGTCTCTTTTTATTACGCTGGCTTTTTTCCCCCTTTTTTTTGGGAGGTCCGCTAGGGATGACGTTTTATTTCTTTAGTGATCCACCAGGGAATTAGTTGACTTCCATGGGGATCCGATTTTTTCCGGGATGGAGTCCTGGCTCCTTAATTAATGTTGGTGCGAGCTAAACTTGTAAAGCTCTTATTCCACTCGGGGATGAGAATCTCTTATTTCTTTTTGTAGAATTTTTTGGAGATCAACTTGAGGATTTTTATTCGGCCTTCTCTGTTGTGGCCTTCTTTGTTTTTGGATATCCGCTAGGGATGCAAGGGTTTTCTTTTCTCTTCTTTTCTCTTCTTTCCTTTTTTGTTGAGCCCTTGATGGTATGGAGATTGGACTCTTTTGACTGTTGATGATGTTGATGATGATGGGCTCTTGAAGCCTTTATTTTCTATTGGGGAGTGTGGAGGAGACTTTGGGTGAGTGTGCTCGATGACTCATGTGGTGATAATGCTGAGCCGTGGGGTAATTTTTGTATTGCCTCTAGAGTAGGCAAGGGATCCTCTTGGGGATGACTAAGCCTTTCCGTCGGCTTTTCTTTTATGATGTCTTGATTGCGCCCTCTTTTATTGGGTGATGATTGGAGCTTTGGCTTCTGGAAGCTTCTTATGACAACTCACTCTTCTTTCTTGAGGGAGAGCAAGGAGACTTATTACTTTCTTGTGCCTTCTTTTCTGGGTAGAAGGATGGCAGCTGGAGCTCTTGATTTCCGGAAGCTCTTATTTTGATGAGTCGCTTGATTGACGACTTGCTCTGTTTTCTTGAAGGCTTTATTTGGAGACTCAGTCTCTGTGATCCTATTTTCAATCACAAACATGGAGCTAGTCTCCTTATATGTATGAATGCTTTTTGTTTCTTTTTGTTATTTATCTGAAGTAATTTTTATTTCTTTCACTTTTGACATTGACAAAGTCGTTTTGTACAACTACTTGTGTGTGGATGCCCTAAATGCAATCTATTTTTTGGTTGATGCATCTGGAAAAGTGACTGGCATTCTCCTGCTGGACTTCTTATGATTATGATGAAGGACCCCTCTCTTTTGTTCATTTTTTTGGTTTAGCCCTATCTTTTGCCTAGATCGCCCTTTTGGGGTTTTTGGTCTAGCGGGCTGCCTTAATTTTTGCCTAAGATATCTTAGCGGGCTTTTTCCTTTTTTATGAATGCCCTAACTTTTGCCTAGACCGCCCTTTGCGGGTTTTCGATCTAGCGGGATACCCTAACTTTTGCCTAAGAATATCCTAGCAGGCATTATTCTTTTTATTGTATTTTTTTCTTTCTCTTTTTTTTTTTGAGAGATAGGAGCCTATCATATGCAATGTTTGCGATATGCATCCTATAATACTATTTCAATTAATTTTTTCAAAAGGATTAACCAATGTGCTTTTACTTCTGAGAAGCTTCTGACGTTATGTGCTTTCGTCGATAGGGATAGGTTGTACCAATTTTGCCGTCTCGATTTTGTCGTGACCGAAGGATGATTGTGTTAATTGTAGAGCGACTTGCCATGTTAGTGCACCCCCACTACTACAAATAAAGCTTTCAACGTCGGTTCTGGAAGGCTTTCAACGTCGGTTTAATAACTGACGTTGTATCAGGCGACGTTGAAAGTCATAACTTTCAACGTCGGTTCCAAAAAACCGACGTTGAAAAATACACTTTAGATAGCGGTTCCCTTAGAACCGCTATCTAAAGTCGACGTTAGATAGCGGTTCCCTTAGAACCGCTATCTAATGTCGACTTTCAACGTCATTTCTTAAAAACCGACGTTGAAAGTATGATTTTTTAAATTAATAATTTTTATTTATTTACAACCCCTTTACCCCCCTTTTATTTATCTAGAAGTCTCCCCTCTCTTCCTATTATATTTTTATTAGGTTCTCCATCTCTTTATATTATATTTTTTAGAAGTTTTTTAATTTTTAAGAGAATTGTCATTGGCGGGATTCGAACCCAGTACTTTAGAGTTGGAGGTCGCTACTCCAACCACTAAACTACTTGAATTTTTTGATAATAACTTACAAATAAATTATATTTATATACAAATAAATATATATCCGTGTAAATATATACAAATAAACCCAGTACTTTCATCTTCTTCGCACCGATAATCCTCCAAAATTTTGTGTTCTTCATGCTCGATGACCCTCCCAAATTCACCTTCCCGCTCACAATTTCACTCCCTCTTTGTGACCTTGTACCAGTGACTATCCACCATTGTTCGAGCTTAATCACCTTCGTCTCTCCAACCCCAATCCTCCACCCTTCTATTCAGCTTCCAAGATCTTTAACCCAGCATGCATGACCTGACCTCAAGCTTGAAATCCAACCCAGTGACCTTGAATCTCAAATCTGAGTGACCAAAACACCCAATCAAAACACTTTACAAAAATGTATATCAATTAAAACAGATTTGTTTTAACTGATACGTACGACAACGTTTATATCAATTAAAACACTTTACAAAAAATATTCTAAGTTGATTTAATCGATTGTTTCGCGATTCAATCGATTGAAATACTGCAAAACTTTCTCGTAAAACTTTTCAAGTAATTTTAACTGATAAAAATAAGTTTTAATCGATTAAAACGTTGTGCAGAAATTGTTTTAATCGATTGAAATGAGATTTAATCGATTAAAATAGTTCTGATCGGTCATAACCGCTATCTAAAGTGTATCTCGCTTGAGCGACAAGATTCTCGCTCGAGCGAAATGCCCCCTGCACAAAATTAGCATTCTCGGGTTGCATTTCGCTTGAGCGACACTGCCCTTGCTCGAGCGAAAAAAGATTCTGATCGATCATAACTTGAAATGATCGATCATAATTGAGAGGATATAATAGCGGTTCCCTTAGAACCGCTATCTAAAGTCCTATCAATAAGTAAAAATAAAAATAAAAAAAAGACTTTCAACGTCGGTTCATCTAGAACCGACGTGGAAAGTGTTTTCTACGTCGGTTAACTAAGAACCGACGCAGAATGTGTCCAACATTCAGCTTTCAACGTCGTTTTTTAACCAACCGACGTTGAAAGTGTATTTAACGTCGGCTCAGCTTGAACCGACGTTAAATGGCAACGTTGAAAGCATATTTTGTAGTAGTGCCCTCCCTTTCCTTGGGGATGTCGATCCTCCTATTGATTACTATCTCCACATTTCCCTACTACTTACTAGAATGTCGTAGTGGTAAGGGTCAAGAGAAAAGAAGGAAGATGATGTTTAATTCAAAGGCTTGTGTTTTAGAATTGTTTTATTTTGACAAAAAATGGTTTTTGTAAGCACGGCTAGCCAAGGTTGGTTAGAGTGTTTAGGCTTAGTTTAAACAAACGTTTTGTTTATGGAGTGGCGTCATATTCTATGGCGCTTGCTATGACTGATTGACTTTCCTAGTCTGCCCTTTGGGTTTTCAGCCTAGGATGTTGTCTTTTTGTTTTGTCCTAAATTTTGTCTAGGTTTCTTTTTTCTTGCTTTGGGAAACCTAGCGGACTTTATTTTGTAACCCTAACTTTTGCCTAGGCTACCCTTTATGGTTGTTCGGGTTTCCTAGTGGGTTTCTTGCCCTCTCTTTTTTGGCCTTTAGCTTTTATGGGCTTCTTTTGATTATTGTTTTCTTTTTGTACAACATTGGCGAAACACGGCTTTATTTATGACGAGGTAAAACTCTATTTTGTGTTTCTAGTCAATCAGTAGTGATGGATTCGACTTGACTTTTACTTTGGTTATTGGCGCAGTTTGATTACTTTGACGCACTTTTGAAAACGTTTGCTTAAATGGTTATTAATGAGGTTTAGACATGAATAGCAAGAAGAGAAGCAGATAGTAAGAATGACATTCTTTTGTAATTAATAGGGAAATGTGTGCCCTACAATGCTCGGGGGTCGGGCTAGCCCCGAGGAGTAATCTCTAATAGTCATTGGATTTACAAACCCTAAGAAGTAGAAGGAGGACACCTAATGACTAAAGTCGCTTTTGACGCTTGAACCCTTCTGTTTGGGAAAATCTAATTTGAGGTGCGGAGGGGAGACTTCCCTTTTTTCTGTGCAGCTTGATCCTTTGTAGGGTAAGCTTTAAAGGATTGTCTTTAAAATCTGGTGGCTCCCTTATTCCTTGAGAGTTTCTAATGAGCCCTTGATTTGGGCGGCATCAATGTGGGTCACCTTCGTATCGTTGGAGAAGTCTTTTCATATTGGCGAAAGATATTTCAAGGGTCTTCTTCTGCCGTATTCATTCAAGGTAGGGCAGACGATTTGCTGATCTGAATGTCGTCTCTAGCTCAAACTATGACTAGCTTGTTGCCTACCCTGAGTTTGTCTTTTTGGCGGAGCGTTGAAAGAATTGCCTTAGCGTCGTGAATCCAAAGTTTATTCAGTTTCCTCTTTGGATTATGTTTCCTTCGGTCTTATTATTTTTTCTTTATTCTTGGGAGCATTGTCGTATAGCTCCTGGGGGTGTAGATTCTTTCACTTCTAGTCATGCCCCCGATGCCGACTATATTTGTGATATCCTTTTTTATTGGTGAAGATTTTCCGTATCTCCACGGTATAGCTTATTTGATTCGAGGCGTAAACAAAATGTAATGGCATCCTTGCCCCCTCTTCCTTATTAACTTGGATATCCAACGGTTGAGGCTTATTATCCTCCTTAGGCGGATCAACCGATGGAGAGAACTTGACGACGAAAGGTTTGCTCTTCACCCTATCTCGATTCGTGGAAAGCACATTGACTAATCCTTTCTTTTTATTATCTTATTTTTATTAAAGTGAGAATGAATGCAATTTATGAATGCAATAGACGGTTGATACGATGAAAACAAACAATTTTATTTATTTCATCCAGACAGTGTACATTCCTCAATGCAATGTTTCGAAGTACATTTTATTATTATTTTTTCGCGCATGGCATGCGAATGCCCTAATCCTCTTTTCATGGTATTGAGGAATGTCCACTTCTTCGATTGTCTATTATTAGATGCATGTTATGAGGATGCAGTTTGGTGAATGCATGTATGCAAGTGTTTGTTTTTTCCTAAACATTATCATGTTTTATTTTCTAACATGATGTATGATAGTGTTTGGGATTTTGTGTGTTTTTTTTTTTGTATGCGGATGAGGACATGAAGAATACCAGCCGCTTTCTAGAATGCAAAAATATTTTTATTGAATGATTTATAAGATGGATATTCCTTAAGACAATGGCTTAGATATCCTCCTTAAAGCTTCTGCTTTGCGGGGTACCATACCCACCTCGGTGTAATGGTTCCTTCCCCATCACAGATTTGACAAGTATAATGGCAATCACCATCACACCTTAGTACACTTGTCCCTTCCTTGTCGCGAAGGTCACAAATGTGCTCGGGGCCTCTTTCGCCATTGTCTTAGGGAATATCTAGTGCTCCCTAGAATGAATGTATTTATACATGCACCCGTACAAAAGGGCAGTAGATGTTCAAAGTGGCATAACTTTTGACTGCGATGTCCGATTTGGACGCACAACATATCAAAACGAAGAGAAGGGTGAAGAACCAAGTTGCAAATACCCGTAGGGGATTTAGCCCAGTAATTTTCCCAAAAAACGCCTCTAAGACCCATTTTTTAGGGATTTATTAAAATGATGCGTATGCATACTTTCCTTATGCATTTATTTTCTCTCTTAGTTTTTTTCCACTTATGACATGATGCAATATGAATGATACGACTTTGTCAAAATTCTTTTATAAATGTTTTAATTTTGTTATTATTATTTTGTTTATTTTGGATTTATTTTTTTTATTTTATAGCCTTTTATCTCTTCTGTTGGAACTAGCGTGGCTACTTAGCTTACAAAGAACCCGAAACCAGGCTAGCTAAAAGGCAGACCGTCCGAGATAAAATGTGGCTTTATGCGAAAGAATTATATAACGACCCTTATCTCTTCTGTCGGAACTGCGTGGCTACTTAGCTTACAAAGAACCTGAAACCAGGCTAGCTAAAAGGCAGACTGTCCGAGATAAGGGTGTTTATTTGGAAAAATATTTTTTGTGATTTTTGTTTTGTTGTTTGTTTATGCAATGCAACAAACAAATGCAGCAAACATATGCACACACAATTCGAACATCCCCGAACCGGCGAGATTTCATTTTTATCACGAGGTAGGGTTTTCCTGCAGAAAAGTGCATTGGCGAGGGTAGGTTCTAACTGTTCTCACCAGGCTAAAGGCCCCCAAGGTGCCCCCATTATAGGGTCCCCACTCCCCAGCCGTCCGACCATGCTTAGCACTAGGGCCATA
This sequence comes from Sphenostylis stenocarpa, assembly GCA_963425845.1. Taxonomy (NCBI): domain Eukaryota; kingdom Viridiplantae; phylum Streptophyta; class Magnoliopsida; order Fabales; family Fabaceae; genus Sphenostylis; species Sphenostylis stenocarpa. Next base: position 63,344,142 of record OY731400.1, on the reverse strand, counting down.
GTCGGTCTTGTTGCCAAAGGAGGAAGGTTATCACCTTGAGTGGTGGTTTCCGATCACACTGGTGGGCTCAAGGCCCTCACGCAGCAAACTGTACCTGCCACCCACTCCCTATGGGTTTCTCACTTGCCCCCGGGTATAGAGGGAACTGTTGTGTGCAAAGGTTTGTGTACAGTTTTTATTTCAAACAATTGCATAAAATAAACAAACAACAGTTATTAAAGCCAATCATTAAAGCATGTTATAATACAAGTAAGGGCAAAGGCGTTATTTTCTTGGTTCATTTATTTATTTAAGCTGGCCCATCACTAAATGGGATCAACTCTCGAGGCTTCCCCAGCAGAGTCGCCATCTGTCGCCGCCGTCCAAAAAGATGGTGGTTGGAGCGATGCGATGGTTTTCTGACTCTTATTTTTGTAATCGCGTTTTTTATTGGTTACAACGCTTTTAGTTGTCCGATAACCGGGCTAACTTAAAAGCGAGGTTTTCGAAAAGGTGTCTTTGGGTTGTCCGATGACCGGGCTAGCCCTAAAGACTTATTTTTATGGGTTGTATGGAGTCGCCACCGATGTTTTTACCGGAAACATCGGAAAAGGGGTAGAAAAGGCGTTGGTTTTCGAAAACCAACTTTGGTCCGTTAAAACCAGAGTTGGGTAAGGGAGTTAGTTACGTGTAAAGGGGGTATTAGCCCCTTTACGACGCCCCTTTCGGGTTCCCTATGAAAGGTCGGCTTATTTTATTGGTAAATGAACTAGAAAATAATGCTTTTGCCCTTTTTATTTCGCGGTATTTAAAAATATGACTACATGGCCCTAATTTCTATTGCAGCATTTGTAATTAAAGCGGTAAAAATAAGAAGAGAGAATTTTGCACCTTCGAAGCAAGCTTTTTGTATTATCTCTCAATAAAGTGGGTGCGTTTTGGCAGCCCTTCACTCTACAAACTCTCAGAAACTCCGGAAATGCCTCGGAGGGATTCTAAAGAAGATTTAGAACGCTCAATTTATACCTAGAGACACTCAGAAACTCCGGAAATGCTTCGGAGAGGTTCTAGAGAGAGAAAATCTAGAGAGAAGGGAGAGCTAATGCTTGAGGTGTGTGAAAATGAGGGGGGGAGAGCCCCTATTTATAGGTTTTCGGGCCTGACAGGGTCCAGAACGCCGTTCTCGTCTGACAGGCCCAGACCGTCGTTTGGACAGTCGGGAACACCGTCTGGGCCTGCTGCAAGTGGCAGACCGCCGTTTGGACAGTCGGGAACGCCGTCTGCCCCTTCACAGATGGCCAGACCGCCGTCTCGCTTGGCGAGACGGCGTTCTCGTCTTTTCCGCGAGGTCAGACGGCGTTCTGGGCATTCCAGACGGCGTTCTCGTCCCTTAATGGCGAGAAAACTTATTTCTATGCAGAAAACACCTCCTATCCTAGTATGGGAGCCTAATAGTCTCTCCTAATGGCTTGTTAGGCTTCGTCCATCTTCGAATAGTGGTCTTCTGGTCTTTTATTTGAAGGTCGGGCAAGATTTGGGGTCTACAAAACTCTTTGTAAAAAATCTTCCAAACTGTTTTAATCGATTGTTTCATCTTTCAATCGATTAAAATACTGCAAAACATTCTTATAAACTTTTCTAAGTGATTTTAACTGATAACAACCTGTTTTAATCGATTAAAATGCTTAGCAGAAATTCTCTTAAGTTGTTTTAATCGATTAAATCGCAGTTTAATCGATTAAAATTATTCTGATCGATCAAAAACTCATTCAGATCGATCATATGCTCATTCTGATCGGTCATATGTTCATTCTGATCGATCAACAAATACTCCAAGTGGTTTTAATCGATTATTTCGAAGTTATATCGATTAAAATACTTCCAGAACACTTCCCTGAACATTTTAAGTGATTTTAATCGGTTATTTCGAAACTATATCAGTTAAAATACTGACAGAAGGTTTTCAAAACTTCCTTTAATAAAAGCAATCGATTATTTCGAAAAACATATCAGTTAAAAACTTGTTGCAAAAGTGTTAAGAACATTTTAGTTGATAAAGCTTGTAAACTATTAGTTAAAATAGCTAATTAAAAAACCTTTTATCAAAATACTTTGTTTTTAACCATTTAATCGCTTTTTAGAGGCATTTTGCAAAATCTTTTAAATGAAGAAACCTCATGCAGCAGAGAGATAAAAATGATTATACCTAAGCAGTGATGCAGACTCACTAATCTCACTACCCTTTTATCTAAGTAACCTTTGACTGTAGCAAAGTAGCCTTGACTTCATTTTGTCTTCATCAAATCAACAAGATCTTTGCCAAAGTGTTAGAAAAAGAGGCTGAGATCAAGAGGGGGGGTGAATTGATCTTTGAAAGATTTTCGCAATTAACAGATTATCTATTTCAAAAATTAAGATTTCATATCTGTTTTTGAATCACACAGCAAGCAATCAAAAAATAAATGCAGCAACAGAATTAAAGAAAAGAAAGGTTTAGAAAGATATCACCAAGGTTTATACTGGTTCACCCAATCCCAGGGCTACGTCCAGTCTCCAGCCAAATTCCAGCTGGGTTCCACTAGATTGAATGTTTTACAGATTACAACCTTAACCTTACACTTAATCTACCACAAGAACCACAATTCCAGTTCCTGCACCTAACCTTTCACCAAGAACCAAATTCCAGTTCTTGACAACCTCTACAACCAAATTCCAGCTGCAGAGAAACCAGTGCCCACAATTCTAGGCACCAACAATACAGTAAAGAATGTAAAGGAACGAAAAGAAGAAACTAGAATGCTCAAACCATTTTTATGCAATTTGCAATATGTTGTTTCTTCTCAAAAGAATGCAATTTTGCCTCAAGAAAGAATTCTTTTGAACTTCACAAAAACTAGCGCGAATCTTTCTTGAAAGTATCACTTTTGATTGATTGGTTGATTGCTAAAAGATGTGTAAAAGATGTTTTTTAAAATGATCAAGCAACTCTGTTTATATAGAAGATTTTCAAAACTGCTAGTTTAATTAATCTGTTAAAATAATCTTTTAATATGTTAAAAGCCTTGTTTTAATCTGTTAAAACTTCTTTTAATCCATTAAAACGTTCTTGATTATTTTCCAGATTTGTTTTAACTGATACGACAACGTTTATATCAATTAAAACTCTTTACAAAAGATCTTCTAATTTGATCTAATCGATTGTTTCATGTTTCAATCGATTAAAATACTGCAAAACTTTCTTGTAAACTTTTCCAAGTGATTTTAACTGATAAAAATATGTTTTAATCGATTAAAACGTTGTGTAGAAATTTTCTTAAGTTGTTTTAATCGATTGAAACATGATTTAATCGATTAAAATAATTCTGATCGGTCATAACTCAATTCTGATCGATCATATCTGATTTTGATCGGTTATAAACGCATTCTGATCGGTCATACTGAACTCTAAGTGGTTTTAATCGATTGTTTTAAAGTTATATCGATTAAAATACTGCCAGAACACTTCTCTGAACATTTTAAGTGATTTTAATCGGTTATTTCGAAGCTGTATCAGTTAAAATACTGACAGAAGGTTTTCAAAACTTTCTTTAATGAAAACAATCGGTTATTTCGAAATTATATTAGTTAAAAAATTGTTTATAAAAATGTGAAGAACATTTTAGTTGATAGAACATATATGCTATTAGTTAAAAATAGTTAATTCAAAAGCTTTTATCAAAATACTTTGTTTTTAACTGTTTAAACGTTTTTAGAGGCATTTTGCAAAATCTTTTAAGTGAAGAAACCTCATGCAGCAGAAAAGATAAAAATGATTATACCTAAGCAGAGCTGCAGACACACTAATCCCTCTACTCTTTTATCTAAGTGACTTTTGACTGTCACAAAGTTGCCTTTGACTTCATTCTTGACTTCATCAAATCAACAAGATCTTTGCCAGAGTATTTCAATAAGATCTTCATCACTTTCACAAAGTAATTCAATAAGATCTTCATCACTTTCAAAATGTTCTAAGTTATAATTCATGTTTTAAGTACCTCAGGTTTTTAATCTGTTCATATGAGTTTTAATCTGTTAAAATAGAGAGCTACCATTTTTCCTTCTAGCAGTTTTAATCCATTAAATGCTCAAATTAACCGATTAAAATAGTTTTAAATGAAATCAATCGATTAAAACATTATTTTAATCAAATAAAACTATCATTTTTTCTCTTTTACTCTATAAATACAACTTTGATTTCTCTTTTAAAACACACAATTTGGAAATCGATTAAAAGCAATCTTTGAGCTCTCATATTCGTGTGTTTTTGTGAGCATTCATACACATTCATATCATAAGGCGCTTTGATCAAGATTGTTGAAAGATCTTCAAGAGAGGAAGTTCTGTGTTAGGAAATTTGCTTTTGGACTTCTGTATTACAAAAACTATTGTCTAGGTTTATCTTTTCCAATACTTGTACGAATTTTGATTGTGTAGATTGGGTTTGAATCTGCACTGGTTACAACGACTGAGTTTGGTTGCTGGGTGGTTTTCATGAGTCTATCTTGTGGTGTTGTAAGGTAGATCTTGGGGTAGATTGGTTTGTATTTTCACTTGGTTTTAGTGGAACTTGACAGGTTTGTCAAGAACTGGATGTAACTCTTGGAAAGAGTGAACTAGTATAAAAACTCTTATGTTGTATTTCTGCATTTCTCTCTTTCATTTATATTTTATATTCTTGCTTTATTAAAAAACAAATCTGCCTAATAAAAGATTGATTAAAGGTTAATCATTCTTCCACAAAGAAAGCATTTTTCAAAAAGGTATCAAAGTTCAATTCACCCCCCCTCTTGAACTCAACCATTAATTCTTACAGAATAAACTCGGATAATCAACTCCAAGAGATAACCGCCAAGTCAGTACACCTTGAGGCTGGATACGCAAAATAGGCACAGACAATCAAGGGGATGCTACAAGATCTCGCAAAAGCTCGGTCTAAAGTACGTCAAGGGAGGGAGACCACCCAGAGACTCAACAGAAGCCTTTCTGAGCCACGCTGCAAAGAA